>ML675613.1:9382129-9542816 GCA_007922155.1 Mesoclemmys tuberculata
ATGATGCCTATATGGAAATGCACTTTCTTCTCTGTGTCATATAATCTTTCTTAGAGAGATTGTGCTTGCAAGTATTGACCAACCCACTAAAAATTAATGTTGAATTATTTTATCTTTCAAGTGTAGGCCCCTATTTCTGGAAGATGCTGAACGCCTTCTGCTCTCTTTGTCGCCACTGGGGTGGGTGTTGGTATCTCTACACCTCACAGAGTAGGGTCCTTCATGTTTTGATAACTCCCTACCTCATTTTAGTTCTTGTGACTAGTGCAGGGGGACCTATGGTCCACTTCTTTGGATTAGAAAAGATATTGTAGATGCAGAAAGCTATTTCAGCGTTCAGTTTGCACTTTGCATCTAATATATTTAGAGCCTTATCTAGAGGGGATCAATATGAGGGACTAAAACAAAAGTAGATATGCAAAATTAATCTGTAACTGGTATTATAGGAACTGATTTTCGAACTCACCGGTTGTGGCTGGAGTTGTAGGTCTAGTTGGCTCTTTTCCTGCAAAACAAGAGTGTAAAGAAAAGAATAAAGCTTGAATCCCATGTGTGTGACTACATGAAACAGGACTTACTGAACCACCAAGCAATGAAATTATACTGGCCGAAACGGCAAATTAAATCTCTGGGTAGGAGTATACAATTGAGAGGGACAGTACCAACATTTTCTTTAGGTTATATACAATCCCTTTCAAACTTTCTGGTTGTGTTTCCTTTCAGTCACATTGAGAGGAAATACTATTTGGTTGGTGCCTTTCTTAGGAAAGTATACAGACTGCATTACAGCAGAATGTAGTGGGCATATTGGCCTCTCATTCCTCACTGAGGAATTAGATTTAGAAAAACATCTGCAGGATTCTATGCAAGTCCTAATGACTAAGAATCTGAACAGAAGGTGGGATCTATTGGAAGAGCGAGCTTTGGGGTAAGAGAAAAATCAAATAAGGCAGATCAGGAAAAATGAAGTATTACACCAGACTCTTCCCAGAAGAATGCCATTGAATCTCCTATGATGGAGATTTGTGACAGAGAGTACTCTATTCTTAAAGTTTCTCTTCCGTATGAGATTCCAATATTTCCCTACACTGTTATGTGTTTCTTCTCCTTTTGTAGCAGTGAGCTTCACGGCAGAGAGACTTGGTTATGCTTCCTAGTGAAATGATTGGGCTCTCTCGCTTTGCCTGATGAAAGTTAGTGTAACGCACTGTGGAAGGGGACCTTTGCCAATTGTTCTAAATAGAAAACTATCAGAAGAGAATAAGGGGTAGAGAGCAAAGCCATTGAATACAAATGTTCCCATGGCTTTCCGTCATCTCAGTGCCATAGAGTAAACATTCAGAAATTTTTGGATAAAGAAGTCTATGTAGTGAGAAAACAATTCAAAGACAGCTATGATAGCAGAAACTTCTCACACAGAGAGTGAAAGTAATGACTATAACGTACCAGTAGCTGTTGGTCTTATCTTCGGTTCCTTTTTTGTTGACGTAGCAGATGAAGAAACTGTCTCCAGTGTTGTGACTTTTATGGTGCTTGAGGTGGACTTTGATGTGGTGCTCTCTGTTGTGGTAGTGTGTGGGGTCATGGTGGTCAGAGTATGGGTCATGGGTGTAGCTGGTGTGCTGGTTCCAGTAGATGTAGTGAAAGGAGTAGTCGTTGTCAGAATTGTGCTTCTGTGAGTTGTTTTTGGTGAGGAGGATGGCATGGACTCAGTTGACCTGGAGGTTTTGGAAGTTGTAGAGACTGATGTGGTTGGTGTTGTTTTTGTCTTACTGATGGGGATAGTTCTTTGTGATGTTGTGGTCTGTGTCACTGTGAAGGAGAAATGTTATTTGATATGGTGACATTGAGAAGAAAATGGTGGATTGCAGAACATGAGATTTCCATTCACAAATTCTTTGATAGATATAAACACAATTTTTAGAGTGAATGCAGCTTTGTGCTCGATTAAAATAGAAAAACAGGTGAAATAATTGACAAGTTGCCTCCTTTCATCTTTTAGTAATGGAAAATTGAGGGAGGACTTGAAATAGGTAACATAACTGCAAAGTTGGTGAAGAGTATGTAGGCTTACTGTTTGGGAAATGAACCTTGACATTTTTGGAGATGGGTGAGGCAGTGTGGTACAGTTTTAATTTTAATGTTTTAACATATTTACTTAGTGAACAATCGAAGTCTTATTGTTTCAAGTTAATGTATGTATTTTTGAAAGGTTTTGTGCTAAGTTTTTTTTCTTTTTTGCCATAATTTTATGTAATCTATTTTGAGTTATATTACTTATATATGGAAATGTCCCAAAGCCTACTAGCCACCAATGCCATATTCATTTGCCTGGTGGCCTCATTGGAATCCTTGGGATGCTCTTTGGTCTTTGAGGTCCCATTTGTTGCCCTGCTCCATAGCAGGATTGGTCGTCTCATTGGAGGTTCCTGTTCCTGAACCACCACAACTAGAAGTGACCACTGCCCTGTTCTCTCTGGGCCTCCAGGGTTATCCCAACTGGATCCTATTGTTCAAGAACAAGATCCATCTTTGGGACAGCAAACCACTTCCTTGTCCTTTCCAGATGACTCTACTGTACTGGGCTTCTCCTCTCTCTCAATGCCCGAGGACTTAAAGACGTATTAGGATCTCCTGAGGCATATGGCCACTATCTTAGGCCTACAAGCTTAATTTCTGCAGGAGCAAATGCATACGCTGCTGGATAGTCTTCAATCATCAGTTCCTTCTGATAAATGGGGCTGTCATGGAGCCTGCAAAGGCCCTCTGGAGTACTGCTTTTTTGCCTCCCACAGAAAAGCATGTGGAGAAGCGGTACTTCATTTCCATGTGGGGTTTTGAGGGTTTCTACTCCCACCCGGCCCCTAACCAATATGGGTTCTGCTAAGGCAAAGTTCTCTGGCTTCAGTGTGCTGAGTGTGTGCACACCCACATGGAATACGCATGTGCATCACATCCCGAAGAACAGTTAAAACACAGGTAAGTAACCATTTTTTAGAAGCTAAATTCCCTTAAGATGCTATCTGCACTGTTCATCTTCAAGTCAGGTGCTCCTATTTTTAATATTTATTTTAGTGCACAACAAACTGAAATTAGAATTCTCAGCTGTCCACAATAAACTCTCACTCTCATGGCATTTGTATAACAAACAATGCATTAATTGTTCATTTCTTCAGTATTATTTGAATAGGTAGGATTCTTCAGTTTCTAGGCATAAAAGGTTTATATTGCAAAAATCTAAGGATAGGGAATTACTTTTTTATTTTTAAAAGAGCACAGCATTGAGTGTACACTTTGTACAATAGGACAGAAATTAAGTCTAAGTAAAATTAGTGTTGCTTCCTGTGGCTCATATAAACTCAGTCTTTCTTGAACATGGATTGAAATTCATAGTGACACAAACCCCCATATTCTTCACATTTTCATCTGCTGATGTTCTGCAGCCTTACAGTTCTTTCTTAACAATGTAAGTTTTTTTTAACTATGAAGACAATTGAAAAAATGTAATTTATTAGAAACAATGGCAGTAATGAGAAAAAAAACCAAAACAACGTACCAGTTGTTGAGATGACTGTGACCGTGGGGGTGATTGGTGTTTCTGAGGTTGGCGATATAGTTATTTTTTTGGTGGTTATTGGTGCAGAGGACTCAGTTAGTGTTGTGATTGGGGGACTTGATGGTGCTGTCTTTTTTGTAATGGTGGTTGCATATGTGTAGGAAGTGGTGGGCTTGATTGTAGTAGGTTTTGTTGTAATAATTGGTGTTTTTATGGTTACTTTTGTAGTTAATAGGGTGGTTGGTATAGTGGTTAAAATAGTGTGTATGGTGGACTCTGTGGATGTAGTGGTTGGTGTTCTAGTTAAAACAGTGGTTGTTGGTGGTATGGTAGTAGTTGGTGTTTCAACTGTCCTAGTGCTGCTTGGTGCTGTAGTTTGTATTGTTGTTGCTACAAGAAAAAATAATAAAAATATTGATATTGATTGATATTGAGTATAAGAAATGATTTTAGTAATTGATTTCTATAAATACCTGTCATATGAATAGAAAAAAGATTTTAGGAAGAAATAAGATTAAAATATATTTTATTATACATATAAAATTTGACACAACTTAACTATCCTCCCCTTCTCTATCCCTCTTAGTAATGTACTTGCAAATGGCCCAGAGTGGGAAAATGTCATAAGAACTTTATTAATTTTTTTCTTTTCTTTAATATGCTTTCAATTCAGCACTCATAAATAATTAAGATTGAGATATGGAAATTAGTCTATTATCCTCTGAATTTTACAGTGCAGACAGTTGGCACTGTAGTCTTTACCACATTGCCCTTCCAGGGGCCTTGATTTTACAAAGACCTACACTTGCATTGAGTTCCAGTGACAACACAGGAATTCCATGCAAGTGTAAGTGTCAACAGCTTTAAATCTCTTTGTCATATTGGTTGAGTATGACTTGACTGTTATGTAGAATAAGTGCTTCTAAGATTGAGAGATTGTTTGATCTCCGAGCCTAGTCAGTCAATAGTCTCTGAAGACTCCCGACTAGTCACAATTCTGATGAACACATCTCTCCACTAAGAACTGTGCTGAGACTACTGATTAATTTCATATACCAATAGGCCAAGTCAGGTGATAATTGTTTTTTGTCACTATCAGCTTGTCCTGCATTTTAACTAGTAGAGATATCTCATTGCTAACGTCTTGAAGCATTCAGTAATTACAATCCCTTAATTTAATACACAATTTTGTTTGAATGAGTATGCTTTTGCTATCTTTGCCAGTATGTTCATGTTTAAGGGCAGCCTTATGTCTCAGGAAAATGTACATATGGATTTTCTGGAGACAGTATAGCCCCGGTAAGGAGCCTGGAATGATGTTTGTTATTGTGTAACATGGTAATGGCCCTGGATCCAAATTTTGCAGTTTGAGCCTATCTGTAATATTATCTACCCATCTATGTTTGTATAAGCTTTCACTTCACTGTGATATAGGGGCACCACCTAGTAGTAAAGATTTCAAAAGTAATACAAAGTATGCATGCTAGAAAAGGGAACTTTTTAGATAAAGTCTATCTACTGGATTCTATCCTGCGCCAGAGTTTCACTCACTGTGAGAAAGTTGTTGAAGGCATCATGGAGCCAATTGTTTTCAGGGACACTGAGACATTATCAAATGCTCAAGCTTAGAATGAGGGTAATTTTTCATCACAACTATTAAAATCAACAAGAGCATTCCAACTACTATTTCATTTACAATCCTTCACAGCCTGACATTTTTAGTTGCCTGTTTTCATTCAACTACCTTCTTAACCATCTTAACAATAGAGCAACACAATATTACAGAGGAGAGTTGTGCTTGGATGAGCAATCATTATTAATCAATAACTATTAAAAACAAATTCCTCCTGCAAAATATTCAGCTGATTCAATTTTTAATGCTTCTAGCTTTTACAGAGAAAGAGAGTGATTTTATAAATCTCCACTTACTGCAAGGCTTACACTTTCCCTCCTCATGATCAAAGTATTCTTTATGTGAGCAGTTGTAACAGCCTGGAGAGGGGGGAGAGAAGGATGTTACTCATTCCTCACAGAATAGCGGTTTCCTACAACCTTTATTCCTTAACATGTAGGTAACTTAATATAATAATATGAAGTTAACAAAAGATGATTGCATATTGAGCAAACATGGTGTCTGTCATTTAACCAGCGGCATCTCCAAATTTTTGAAGGAAATTTCTCTTGATACGGTAAGAATTAGAAGCTTCACGATCAAGACAGGCTGAGGTCATTACAGTACTCTGTACTATGGATTCTATGTCAATTATTTATCATTGCAACAATAGTAGTAGTAAGGTGAAGATGAGCATACTACATTAAGACTATGTAATCACTGCTCCAAAAATTATGCCAATGGAAACATCACTGTCTTAACCACTGGTTCATACAATAAAAATACCAATTGTGTTGTTATTTTCAGCTTTATAGGGTCATTCTGACAGATATTGCAATTGCATGCAATGTCTTTCGGGCCCATATTGTACTAACTTTATGAATGGTTTATATAACACTGTGGGCCTGGAATAGTATTCAACTCCAGGTGGGGAAGTTACCACAGCTCCTTCAGGAACCAAAAACAGTGAGGGGTGATTAAGGTGAAACACTCAGGTTGAAACACCTCCAGAGAGGTACCACACTGAGATAAACTTGCATATACTGATTCAAACTGGATTTCCTGGAGACCAACAGAGAAAGAAAATACTTTTGGTATAAAATGTCTAAATTAAAATAATACAAGGCCTTCTTTTGACTCAGAAAATGGACAGGACCCTCTGTCCAAGGGGAGCCCAACCCTTGCGGAAGGGTTGGAAGAACTTAGGCTTACTAGGACCTGATAAGACTGATGGGTGAGCTTTGGTAAGCTTTTAGCAGGCATAGAGGAACTTTTATTGTTTTTATGTGTTTTCTCTATACTCTATATTCTTATACCCTAAGAATAAATGTATTATTCCCCTAGTCTGGAGGGAGATCTGCTCGCGAGGCATGATGGCTGGGTGCTTGAAACCTTAAGTGGGTGACCTCAAGGTGGACCAGGAGTAGAAGGGTGCTCAAAAGTGCAGTTAACACTGAAACTGTGACAATCATTACCTTCAATGTTGACATATTTGTAGTTTTGGTATGGGCAATTACAAGGCCGGTAATGCCAGGTGCAATTTTGTTCATCCCAGTAATTGTAGCTGTAGGTACTCTCACTGCTTGACTTTTGGTGGGTGTTGAAGTAGTCACAATAGACAGCTGAAAAAGCAAAAACAGAAGAAAAGGCTGTTTTTTCCCCCAGTTTATGGAATGTAGTTCCTCAAAGGGATTCAGAACAGGCAGGAAGAAAGCAACTCAGAAATACTTGGGGACTCAGTGTAAGCCCTCAGACCTCGACTGTCGACTGATTAGAATCTGTGTTCTAGTGAGATGTGAGTTAATTTCTTCCTTTCAGAAGAAAAAGTGGCAGGTGTAGGCATTTAGATATTTGCAAGGTATAATGTATTGATGTGTTAAATTGAAAGTATCAATAACTATAGCTTCAAAGGTTTGTTTATAATGTGCTGTGAAGCCTGTGCATATCACTTCTTTTTCTATATAGCAACCATATATTGATAACTACCGATAACTTTTCCTGCTTTATAGAGCCCCAGCTTTCTCTATTTATTTCCTTGCAATTGGCACAAAGATGATTTCATCACAACTAGGGGAACAGGTTTGTTTTTTACAATGTTGTGTTCCCATTACTGGCTAGCTAGCAGTCAGTTCTGCAGTAGCAACAGAGGAAATATATCACAAGATTATTATTCCTGACTCCTTGACTTTTCTGACTCATTTCTCTGTGACAGGATGCTGTGTTTCTGGTGAGCTCAGTGCTGATGAAATGTTCAAGGTTAAGAACACTAGAGAATGACGTCATCCATTTATCTAGAGCACAGATACAACATAGGCAGTGGCGACACAAGTAATCCCCCATGCTGCACTATCAATGTACCTTAATCATATAATAATAATTAGTGTCCCTTAAACCCCTTTTATAGTTTGGCAAAGTATAAAATGCATTGAAAACAAAAGCTAGCAATAAAAATCACATAGGTCATTTTTAAAAGGTGTTCAAGAAACTTACGACAGAAATCTGGGGCTCTCCAGTCAATGCAGACACCTACATCTAAGCATGCTTTGGCATACACTGCAATGGCATCACACATACATTCACAGTCTCCTCCAGTGTCACAACCACAGGAGTCTCGGACACAGGCATCGTAATAAGGCATGCGGTATACCTTTGGTTGAGAGAAAAGGAATCAATTAGTTAACCAGGATTCTCTTGTTCTTGTGCATTGATCAAGAAAGTTTCTTTCCTGTTTAATAACTGGACTGAACCACAGATGTTAGCTTAGAGTACAGTGAGAACATTCAGAACATAATCTGTTCTGCTAAGTGAAAGTATGAATTATTCCTCGAGTTGTTGTAAAATTAGCAATAAAAAAATTCCAATTCAAACCGTTATTTTTAGTAAACACTTAGGCACTGCAAAATATCAATAGAAAATTATGATATTTTGAAGGATATCTCTAGATCCATATATGTATTTGAACATTAATTCAAAAAATTCCATGTGATTAGGCAGCAAAATACATCAGCTAAAATAGAGGCATCTAAGTTCAGGCGTTTCATACCCTTCAAGGATTCACATGAACACTGTTCACATTTCTCACTTTAGCTCACTTCCTGAATATGGAAAGTTTCTTTCATAAGGCCTGGTTCTACTTGACCTTTCAGTATTTTTATTTCTCCAGAAGGGGGGACCCAAAGCAATCAGGAGAGTTGATGGCATCTTGCTCCTGTGTTGGTCTGTTTCCTGCTATCATATCTGCTCGATTCATGATGACAACTTTTTTTTCTGTTCTGTCTCAGCATTGCAGAGCCCATATGGCTACAGAGGCAATATCCTACTCTGCCTCAGGCATCATCAAGAAAACAGCCAATTAATTTCTAATTTCAGAGTCTTCACTGTATAGTCACTGTAAAATCTTTGGTAAATATTATAATTAGTTTTTTTGCTAACAGAATAGCAGATGAAGGTAAGTGAAGTATTACTAGGAAAGGAGATGTTAAGACACATTACAGCATATTAAGGTGAAGAAGGTGCAAGAATATATTTAATGTATATGGCATTAATGCATCTTGGGAAGGAAGAAGATACACATTGAAGTGTGAGTGGATCATCTTTTGGAAGACAGTAGAATACATGTAAAGAGGGCCAAAATCTTACTTACCTTACTGTGACAGGAAGCAAAGACCTGGCTGTTGATGATGGAGCATTTCCTCTCTGCCCAAGCTTTACGATAAGGGTTCTTGCTACAGGGATCAACTACAAAGAACACATCACCACACAGAGGATTTTCCTTCCAAGAATTAACAAATTCCAGTTCATTTGATGCCACATATTTGCTTCGGGTTTCAAAGTCATCCTTCATGTTCCCATTGTAATTCCCACACAAACCGCAGAGATGCTCCTGGATGAAAAAATGAAAGCATTAATATTAGATTGCCCCCTATTTGCTAATTACAACTAACTCTCTGAATTCTTTTTCTGTTATCTGCATTGCTTCTTGTTTCTCAGTAGTGATTGCAATCTTTAAATACTGTGCTACATATTGTTAGTTTATTGTGTATGGGGCCTTTCTTGTTAAATGGATAATGTAAGGAAATAGTGGAGTTCTTCCTCAATAATGTACACACACAGAGATATGATCTGCACCCATTAGGGGTCAAAATCAATCAAAGTATCCTGTACAAATTTCCCTGCCACTCTGGGGGATGAAAAGATGTGTTGTCATTTAGACAACACATAAGCTGTTAGCCCAAAGATTCATGTTGTTGTGAACTTGGGTAATCAGCTAATGAGCAACCTCCAGTGAAGATCTCTGCTGCTCCAGAAGGGATGGGAGTTATGAAAGGTCTTCCTAGAAGACCCCTGCTGCAGTAGAAAGTTGTTACAATTGTCATCTCATGTGCAGTTTTATTTGAATGTGGAGGTAAATGTATTTAACAAAGAAGGTTAAGGAAAGAAAGTTAAATTAGGAAGTCATTCTGAATTACCTGTGCTTCTCTGAAGATTTTGATAAAGATGTTCATGTGCTTGTTCCAGATAAGAGTCATGTTGTATTTTCCTGGGATAATGATATCGAACATCAGGTGAAGGGCATTCTTTTTCACGTGGAACTGTGTCAGAGGATTTTCCCCATATACAAAGTAGGTTGCATCTGCCAGTATAAGTGTCAAGTTCTGAAAGCAAATTGGCCTGTAAGTTATAACTTATTTTCCAATATCTCTCAGCATGTCCCTTTCTCTCTTTATAACTACTGGGAATCACTAAAGGATGCTGCTGCAGATTGTCTTTTCTCTATTTATTTGCATTTATTCTGATTAGATCTTGGAGAATTATTTATTGTCCGCTTAGTCGCAATTCTTTGGTGATGAGCATCTCTGTTTGAGGTCTGGTCTACACTACAGACCTATATTAGTATAACCACCTTGCTCGGAGGTGTGAAAAATCCACACCGCTGAGCAATGTAGTTGCATCGACCTAACCCCCCATGTGGACAGAGCTATGTTGGCAGGAGAGCTTCTCCCGTAGACATAGCTACTATTTTTCAGGGAGATAGATTAACTATGCTGATGGGAGAGCTCTATCCCATTGGCAGAGAGTGTCTTCATTAAAGTGCTACAGTGGCGCAGCTGCATTGGTGCAGTGATGTCGATGCAGTATTTTAAGTAGACTTGCCCGGAGTGTCTATCTCTCAACATAATTTCTGAGGTATAGATGAAGTCTATGTTACGTCTATGTAAGAAAACAAATCAGTGCATGCTGTCAAACACTATTTTCTTCTTCAGTCTGCACCTATTCCATGCAAAATTAAAACCTAACCTGCCCCCAGCTCTCTGAATTTGTTCTATGCATATGCAAGTTTTGATGAAGAACATGAAAAAACCCACCATGTTTCAGGGTCAATGTAGGGTGCAACAGCACTTAATGGATTATTTTGTTGTATATAACAGTGACATAACACTTACTGTATCTGTGTGCAGCTGGCTGAAGCACAGAGTTTTATATCCATGATTTAAAATGAGTAGATGCAAAGTTACATAGAGAGATCATAATTAACATTGACTTGGTCAGTTTTACCTTTCATTCACTTCTGTATTTTTACATCTTTCCTGAGAATAGTGAAGCACAATAACAGTTGCTTTGGACCAATACTAGGGTTCCTCTGGAACAAGTATTTAGGAGTCAGGTGCAAAAGAAGCAACTAGCTTCTTCAATAAACCATTGGCATTTTGCCTTTGTTGCTATTAATTAACTAGGTGGCAAGTGTGTACTCTATGTAGTGATAGTTCCCTGGTCAAGAACTCAACAGTCTGTGGTCCTCATTTGGTTTGCTATTGAAGCATGACTCTGAGATAATCTGATATTGATGTACTTTTGATTCTCTCACAGCTAAGAACTATAAACTCTCAAGGGAGGATGGAAATTCTTAGATCACAGAGGAAATTAGAATAATCACTTTTTCTAGTTTAGATATGCACCAACAGTGAGTGAGTATAGGAACTGAAGGCCGTTGGACCAAAGCCCACTCGCTGGATTTGAGGGATTTTTTAGGATTCATTTCCTGTCTGTGATGAGTATTCCTTAATTTCACACAACTGCCCTCTTGGCTTCTTTTAAGGTTCATGCACCAGTTGATACTCTTCCATTGCAGGATTCTCCAATATGAGGGTAAAATCCAAGGCTTTACCTTTATGGCTTAAAGGCAGGCCACAACTCTGGGAAGTGAAAGACTGAGATAGGGATTTCAAACTGAGATGGCATGTTACACTCTACTGCAGAGCTCTAGGTTACCAAGTAGACTGCCTGATAACACTGGAGTGTAGACTCCTACACTGATAGGAGGGCTGACCAGGGGGAATAACAGCAGCATAATGTTCTTACCCCAAGATGAATCTTGATGGACCTGGAGCAGGTGACTCCTGATTTCCCACAGATAACATTCTCAGTCACAATTTTAAAGGTGCCATGATGGCTGCCCATACCACAATTATCCTAAAGGAGAGAAACAGGACTGTGTAACCACTGGAGAGTTCAAAGTAACAGGGTGAACAAGAAGATTCAATGTGCGGAGCTACCACTTCAGGGAGTTTGCCTCTCAGCATGACAGGCCAGCCTCACACAAACTCCCCACTCACGTTGTGGCATGCTATAATCCCATCTCTGGCTGGCTTTGAATCCAGTTATCAAATATCAATGAAATAATTTTGGTGGAATTTGTGTCCTTGCATCGCCCAGCTTCCAGGGATCAAACTGCTGATTTGGTTTTAAGAACTACATCTCTTCACTAGAAAACACTATTTAGCTGGTGCAATATGGATATTTGGGTAGATTATCTACAGACACTCAAGTATGCTAGGGAATCTTCTTCATGTCTTTTGTAATTTCATATAAAATGTTGGGATTTTATTTTTGTTTGGCTTGTTTGTTTTTGTTTTTTGTTTTTGGCATAAAGTGTTTTGAATTGAGGTTTTGAAATGAGCACTAAATGCGCTAGCATTCCTGTTGTCCTGATATGTATGGTATCTTCCTAGGACACACCTGTAAATGGCAGTTTAAATCAAGCCATTTCTTGGCAATGAGGACATTGCCATTAGAAGTGCTAACACTGATGTTACCGTAGCTAGTATGTATTCGCAGTTGCCATCAAACACAAAGCGCTGTCCATCAAAAGTTGTGACATGTCCTTCTCCATAGAGGGTACATGTTGAGGAGCACCTAGATTTCTGAACACATTTCCATTTGCCTCTTGTACAGGTGCTAGTGGTGAGAAGAAAATTCTTGTTAGGAAGATTTCAAAGGCATGCAGCTTTAACTCATCTCCTTTTCACACACGCATTTTGTATACACTGTATTAACTTCATTGATTTAGTTTATAGGTGCAGTGTGGCCAAATTGTGATTACTATGGAAACTGTAAATTCAAATTTCCTGACTTTTATGAAAGTGAATGGATGATAAAGATGAAATTTAAAGTATATTTTCTATTTATTTTATTTTAAAAAAGAGAAAACTTGAGGCATTACAGGTTACTTTGCCTCAAATAAGCAGAAGACACTCCTCTTTTCTTGTTACAAAAAGCAGATTTTGCTATACCTTTGGTTATTTTAATGAGAAGTTTGGAACTGGACATGGTAGCAACTGCTGATTCAGAATGTAGCTAGAAAAAATGGAAGTAATGTTGATAGGTCAGTTGATTTGTCTAGGGAAAGGGAGGCAGACTGTGCTTACACCTTCAACTGTAGTGGAACTGATGTACTTTTCTAGAACGGCTTATAGTCTGAAGGTGCTATTGGATCTCCCACTGCTTCTGGATGTGTAGATACAGCAGTTGTCCTTAAAGCCTTATCCTTTTTGTAGCTGGACAGGAGATGATGACCTTTCCTTTTAGATATAGATATTGTCACAATAATCAATGGTTTGATCCCTTCCACACTTTATCACTATAGCAGCATCCTTTAGCTCCTACCCTCAACAGCTGCCTACTCCTCTCCTTGTTTGAACAGTCTAGACAAACAGAAAGCTAGCAAAGAGATAATGTAGATCCTTACCAGGTCTTGCATTCGGTATGGATTTCTTCCCCTTTTTTATAAGAGATGCCCCCATATTCACAGGGACACTCATCAGGTGGTACACACATTCCATCTAGATTTTCATATAGCCCATCCGTGCAAACACAGCCTGATTCACACTTAGTGGGTACCTGGGAAAGATCAGGAAATTGCAACATCAGCCATAAAAAATTGATGAATAAAATAAATGAATGTAAGGAGAAAGGACTGAGACATTTTGTTTTTATTGAGCTATAACCTCTTTTCAGTTTTAATCTGGGTTATTTATTTGGTGCCAAGAGTCAGCCTATGCTTTTATTTAAGTCACTTTTATGCAAGTTAATGCCCTGTTGCACTAGCTTCACTCAGTTTTAAAATATAGTTAGTGTCTGAGGCAATAAGCTCTATCGGAACTCCTTGAAAAAAGTTGTATTTTATGGGTACCAACTTCTCAGACAATTGGAGATTAATGTATGTTTCTTTCCAGCCCAGGAGCCTGCTACTTGATCTGCTTCTGTATTTAGTAAGAATTTTTTATTGCATTATGAAATATTTGCTTTGTTGTAAATATAATGGTATATACTGTAATTCGTAACTTTTCCTGTAGTAAGTCATTTGGTGCACTGGATATTTTTTAAAAATTGATTTATTTTTCAATATATGTTTTATTGTTTGGCTTGGAAGTCTACAGGGCAGTTTTTGAAGTAAGTATTGCAGTTTTCATGAAGATTCACTGTCACAATATTATCTGTTGATGGTTCTTATATGGCCTTCATTACTGTGATATCTGAATACCTATCTTAAATGTATTTATCCTCACAATACTTCTGTGATTTAGGCAAGAACTACTTGTCTCATTTTACAGCTGAGGGATGAGAAACAGAGAAATTAGGATCCATCTTTTTAAAGGCATTTAGGTGCCTTGTGAGATTTTCAAAAGCATGTAGGCACCTAAAACTAATTGATTTTAATGGTCTTAGGCTCCTAGATGTATTAAAAAATTCCATTAGGTGCCTAAATATCTTTAAAATCTGATGCTAAGTGACTTGCCCAAGGCTATATAGGAAGTCTGTGGCAGAGCAAGGAATTCAAGGTGGGTCTTCCCAAACCCCAGGCAACCACTGCTCCATCCTTCCTCTCTCATAGTGTTTCCATCAGAGGGATGTGCAACTCACACATTCAATTCCAGTGGCCAGCATCTGACAGGTAGGGGAACAGGCGGCTCCATATTTGTTCCCTAAATTCTGTGAACATGACACATATTTTTTAGGAGGCTTGCAGTTTTCTGTGGGGAGAGGGAAATAAACAGAAAGTTATGAAGGGATAATTCTGTAACATGGGGAAAATAACGCTTTTGAAGGTGAAGGTAAACTGTAGCCAAATGCATACCTGAAGGGTCTTGAGGTTTACCAGTGCAACTCAGCTTTCCATTAACACAATAGCTAGAAAAGAAAGGGCATTTCAGTGCACATCCCTTACTAATCAGGATGATTAAAAAGATGCTCTCAACTTGTTTTATGGGCTTAATTTTTCCTCTTTGAATGTGATACCCTCTTCAGAAAACAACTTTCAGGCTTTTTGTCAAATGACTTCATGCTTTTTTATGAAGCAGAAATTCCAGCTGTGCGTTTTTCTGCTCCCAGTTCCTTTAAAATGAAATGCAAGTCAACACACTTCCGCTTCCTCTTTGAACTGCAACAGTGTAATCAGTGATGCCAGTTGTGTATGCCATGTGGGGCAGAGATCGTGTTTATGGGTTGGCATAATTCTTACACCTCCTAGTGCTTCTGCAACATAACCAGGGAAGGCTAGATTTCATGTGCCTAATATTTACAAGGTAAAAGAGAACCAAGCAATTAAAAAAAGACTTTTGGACCCCTCTATCTTTTAGAAAGAAGCAAAAAAAAAAAAGCTTCAACAGCACTATGATAAAGAATAAAAATCTCTGCAATTTGGAAAAATCCAGACACATAAACAAAGCCCTCTCCTTGCAGTATGTTCATTTCTTTTAACTCACAAACTTACCAGGTAATACCACCAATTACAGTTGACTGGTCAGGCAGGATGAACTTCTTATCTTCCAGGTAGCAGGGACACAAGGATTTACGAACACATTCACTTCTGTGGTTCAAGTAGGTACCTTTAGGACAGTTGCAGCCATCAATAGGAATGTCAGCAGGATAACATTCCAGGGCTTGGTCAGAGAGTGACAGGCATGTCCTATCACAGGCTTCAGTGTGGTAGCTGAATGTCTGATTGCCAGTACAGGAAATAGCTGTAAAATGAAGATAGGAGTGGGAGTTACACTTCATTTCTTTGATCTCCTCTCTAAGGGGTGCTGGAGCCAGGGGAAGGTGCTGCATTATATAATGCCAATAGTTTGTGTTAACAGCTGTCCATTGCTTCCCTTCTCAAAGTGTAGAGCCAATCAACACATGGCTCCTTTGTAGGTGATATGGCTCAGTGAACATCCTATTTTTTTGTGTATTTTGCATTTACATTCCTTATGAGATCAAACTACTCCTAAAATTGTAGGTAATTCTACAGAATTTGCAGTGTGATTTTGTTGCCTAAAATTACTCCATGGTACTTAACGATATTTCATTAAGCAGCTTAGAGAGAATCTTGGAAGTGGAACTGGTCTTAACCCAGGAGAAGAAAAGGACAGCCCGATTTTATTCCATATCAACCACTGGAATTTTCCAGATGGAATCAAGTTTTTCTGAGTTTTCTAGGTAGCAGTGCTGAAATAAATGCATCTGATTACAAGCTTTTAAGAGCTAGTTGGGTCACTTACTGCAGTTGTCTACTGTGTCCCTCCAGTTTACAAGGATCAGTCCCATTGAAGCACACGCTCTAGCATAAGATCCCAGGGCAGAACAAATATAAGGAAAGGTCTCCTCATAGTTACAAGCTTGGTAGATGCATCTCTGAAAACAAACACAGATTATTCTGTTAGGGAAGATGTTTGGAAGTGATCAGTGTGCTCAGAAATAAATAATGGAAAATAATACATTTTATAGACTACATGTAACAACTGAAAATGACAATGGTCTGAGTGGCCGATATAAGTAAAATATACTTAGCACTTTAACTTCTACAGGGCTTTTCATCCTTAGATTTCAAAATGCTGCACAAAGGTGGGTAAGTATTGTTCTCTCTATTTTACAGATAGGAAAACTACGCTCAAAAAGGTTGAGTAACCTCAAAGATATTAATTTGGGGAAGTGTCTTGGGAAATGCTCAACTAATTATCTGTATGAGGAAAAAACACCCATCCTCTCCTTCCTAGTGACTGGAGATAGCAGTCTATGATCATGCCAGACCTCGCTTGCCTAGGAGAGAGGTGTTTTTGAATGATTCTTGGTCTTAAGACCCTCTTGTGCTCCCACACAATGTAGTGCTTCTCATTTCCTCACCTCAAGACCGTAGCAGAAGATCTTACCTTGTAAAAAGGAGCAGGATTCACCACAGAATGGCATTTCTCAAACACTGTGCCCTTCTTAGTAAGAATGGAGCAATGGGTCTCTGCAGACATTTCTAAATGAGAGAGACAGTCATGGACATTATGCAATAGAGAGGTTAAGAATAAGAAATAAGGAGGTGGCTGTGTCTATCTTATTGAATTAATTGAGAAGGTAAGACTTGGTTTTCAGTCAAAGCCAGAGACTAAGATCTTAAAGGACTTCAGGATACCAATGGGAGCACCAATAGGAGCGCCTCCAACTTACCAAGGGAACCTCAAACTCATAGTCAGATCTTTAGAGAGGGATCTCGTCACAGATTCGCTTAGTAAAAGCATATTCTAGAAATCTACATCTTCCTGTAGATGAAGGAATCGGTGATGGTACAGTCCTCTTCTTCTTTTCTCTCAGACCCTCTGTTCCCTTGTGGATGAGCGTATGGTAATCACTCAGAAAGAGCAAGTTAATTGGGGTGATCAGATAGGTCAGGGCGTTCTACTTACTGTTCAATTGACTCATGGAGCAAGGATCTGTGTCCCTCTCTGCAGCAGGGTAGCAATTTCCTGCTCTCCAGGAGTCTACAAACAGGGCTGCTGTTCCTTCAATAATATCCATGCTGGTCATGAAGTCATCTGTAGTGTCTCCATTGTAATTGCCACACAACCCTGATCGCATGGGAACACATGGGATGAATGAAAAACAAGGATACACAAGTAATGATATGTCATTGCTGTACAGTAACAATAAAATGTGTTAGTGATTCTGAATGGAATGGTAATGACTGCTAGAGATTAAATGGGTTAAGCATTTCTGTTATAAACCTCTGCTTTTCAGTCACTCCTAATGTTCTGTCTCTTTCACCTAGTAAGTTAAAATTCATGAAGTATTTTTACTTCCTTCAGGTGAGTTTGTGTGGAAAGTGTTTTGGAGAAAAATAAGTCAGCGGTTTTAAAACATAAAGAGAAAGGGAGAAAATACTCTACCAATTGCCCAAAAAAAAATAAATAAAAAAATTGTGACATTTAGAATGGCTCTAATACCAAAGAAATTGGATATAGAAAGTTAGAATGCAGCACAGAAAATAGCCCTCCCTCAGACCTGGAATTGTGTGTTCCAGTAAAAGCTGACTTTGATTTGGCTGACTTATGAGAGCTTGAAGAAATGGCTCTTCCTGCACATGCGGTAATCCGGCACTGTTTACAGAGCTCGAAACAAAAGGCGGTTGTGCAGAGTATGCATTCTCGGCTAAATCTGCTGCACAGGAAACACATATCTACCCTAATGTACCCATCGATCAAGAGAGCCACTGGGTTCTTGAATAATCAATGTGATCTTCTAAGCTGCACAGTGAATTAGGTTGTGCTATCGATGCTCTGACTCATTTCCTGTGTAGTAAAATACATGTTGAACAAAGCAGGGTTTCACAGGCACCCTTGCCTTTTTGAAAGCACTCCTTGTAGAAGATAGGTTGGGAAATCTGCGTTATTACAAAAGAATGTGGATGTCATGCCTAGTCTGTGCCACGTCAAATTCTATCAATTGATTTTGTTTGCTGGGAAAAAAAAAAGCTCTTATCAACATACAATAGCTTTCCACTGTAGCTTTTCAGAATCATGCGAAAAGAATCTATCCATTAGACAGTGGCTATTAAGCTTGGAAAAGACAGTTTTACTGCCTCGCTCCTTCATCATGAAATGTAGAGGAGACTGGATTTCTTACCTAGGGTTCTGCCTTTGAAGAGAAGTCCAACTTTTACATAGACCTGAAACACTGGCCGAGTTTGAACTATGAGCTCCAGGCCAAAGGTGGTATACATTTGAATGTGGTTGGAGGACTGTCTGAAAACGGTGATGTCACCTAAAATAAATTAGATCATTTAAAATAATTACTTTCTTAGCTATTTATTCTAAAATTCTGTTTATGCATATATGTTTCCTTCACATGTCCCCTGTACATTTGGGTAGACGCATTATGTATTTTTCAGCTTCCTCTGCATTGTCTACTACTGGCAACTGCTGGAGAAAGGATGTTGGATCAGAGGCATGAAATACCTAATCCAGTCTTGCACATTCTGTGTCCTCTCCTTTTCTTTACCTGATCTATAAGGTAGCCACCTGAGTTCATCTTCGGTGAGAAGTTCATTTTGAGAAATCACAATTTTATCCTGTGAAGAAGAGGGCACAGAATCATAAAATCATAGAAATGTAGGGCAGGCCAGGACCTCGAGAGGTCATTTAGTCCACCCCTTCACACAGAGGTAGGATTAGGATACCTAGACCATCCCTGACAGGTTTTTGTTCAACTCATTCTTAAAACCTCCAGTGACAGGGATTTCACAACCTCCCTTGGTAAACTATTCTAGTACTTAACTATCCTAGTAGTTACAGTTTTTCTTAATATCTAACCTAAATCTCCCTTTCTGCAGATTAAAATGATTACTACCTGTCCTACCATCAGTGAACATGGAGAACAATTGATCACAGTCCTCTTTATAGTCACCCTTAATGTATTTGAAGACTGTTTTCAGTCTTCTTTTCTCAATTAAACTTCATCATTAAAAACGTCTCAATCTGGACATTAATTTGGTCATTACTGCATAGCTGGGCTGAAGGCCAAGTGCTGCTTACTACTTGAGACCTGAAGGTAATCCAGTGTACCCACAGAGTGGGAAAGAGTTGGTATTGATATTATCTTTATTTTAATCAACAGTTGCTGTCACCAAAATATTTAGTGGGAAAAGATTAATTGATTCTTTTCCTAGCAGACCTCCTGCCACTTTGTTCTGATTTTTCACTTTGTAAAACTGGTCACTCGATGTTCAGCACTCCTAACCAGAGATGATGTGACATCACACATCTCTCTGAGGTTGTCGTCTTACCATTATGGAATACACTTGCATTTGAAGAAACTATTTGCCCCCAGATTTTCATCTGATGACACCTACAATGTCTCTGAATATTAATTGTGATAGACTGGCTATTGGAATCTTGCATAGGACTCATGAACTGTACTCTTACCTTTGCAGACAGGTAAATTATAGCTGTCAATGATGTTTCAGTATGAGAGTAACCAGACTTATCATACACAGCCATCAGGGTTCCATTGTGTGGAAGACTGGGACTCTGAAAGAAAACAAAAATCACGTTTGTGTTGGAAAAAAAAAACTAATCCTCAAATCCATTTACCATCACAGAATCTTGTATCATTCTTGCTGTTTTACCCTGAAATTGAGCTTTTTGGTCATGTTACTTTAAGATTCCTTGCAACACTTCTCAGTCTCACAAAATGTAAATGACCATGAAGCAATGGAGGAAGAAGGTATTTTGTGATGCATTTCCAATACATCTTTAACATTTTATTTCTATAGAGTGACCCTTCTTGAATTACAGCACATTCCTCAAAATAAACTAAGGTTGGGGACAGCCTGGTCTCTTCAATCTCTCTTTAAAAGAGAATATGGTGGTTTTCAAATATGGGTCCCTTTAATGCAAGATTTGGACATACTATTTAAATGCTCAAAGCTGGCACTTAGGCATGAATATTTAAAGTGATTGCATTAAAAAGTCAACATTTTTCAACTGTTATCACCCAGTGATATCTTAGATACAGTAGTTTTATCCTATTTTACGTATAGAGAAATATTGTGATGTCTCAGATACTAGGATGTATCTATTAGCAAATGTTGACTTTTTAATGATGGCCATTGTAATGTATGGGGTGAAATGCATAAAATTGGGGTTTCCTGTGTACCCATTTACAGGCAATGTCGTATCAGCATTTGCATCAAGGAAACCTATTTTGACAATCCTTGGATTTTGGGTTTTTTAATTTTGCAGTTTGTGCCCTTTACTAGTTACTAAGACAGTTTACTGGTGATACAAATGCCAGAGACAACTTAAGCTGTTTGAATCCTTGGTAGCCAATTGCTGCATATCTCCACTCCTTTAAATGCTGACCAAGCAATCTCCTCTTCTCACCAAGATTTCAATCAAATTATGAGTGGCATTTTTTTCTTCTAACAGGTGGCAGCCCTTTCTAGGATAGATACTCAATGTCTGTTCCAAGGTTTTCCTGTTTCGAGTTTTCTGTTTGTTCCAAGGTGATGAATAGGCTGAGGGCCGCCTCTACCTGTCTGAGTCTTGGCAGGCCTGTTAAGTAAATACTTTTTACCTACATCAATTGCAGACAAATCTTATGGTGTATTCTGAATTACAAAATTTCCATTTTGTAATTGTCTATTTGCAAGTTGGAGCAATTCACTATGAACTGCTGCAGCATGTTATCAAATAACTACAACAAAGATTTTATTTTACATCAATATAATCTTGCCCTTTGGACCTGGAAGTTACATTGGTAGTAAGTTTAACAAAGAAACTCTGTGTGACGCTATCCGGGATAACAATCCCGGACAAGTTCAATCATGATAAGAAGATTAGGACATGGCAGATTTGACTGAAAGAGTCACGCTCCAATCAACATTTGCTAAACAGGTGGGATAAGATTGAATCTTTCATCATGGTAACAGAAGACTCAGTAAAGCAGCCTTTGCCTGGCACTGAGCTGAGAAAAGCCAACATTTTAACTTGACTTTGAACTAAAACAGACACTTCCCAAACACACTACCCTTATAATGAGTACAGTGCATTATAAATTATCCCAAAGCTGATCGGGCATAAAGTCATTTCCTAATGCTAGGAATTTAGGGGTTCTTTACATTGCATTATGCACCAGTGCAAAACACCTGAAAATTAACTTGGCAGCTTTTTCAATACCAAGTTACTACTTGGCATTATGTATGCTATGTGGGATAAATGGAGGTCATTGGAAGATTTTCATTTCTCTGGGGGATGGGAGGAATAAAGGTAGCTTGTAAGTATAACACTTCCCTTCAGCTAATCTTGTGAGGTTCATGATCTCTGCACCTTACCTTCATAAGGATGTATGTGCAAACTCCATGGAACCGGTATGACCTGGAATCAAATGTGGTGACAAAGGAACCTCCCTCCAGGGAACATCTTCCTGGGCATGGTAGGTCTTTGCAGTCCCACTGGCCCATTGTACATTTACTGGGGAAAACAAGAATTTACATTAAATTACAATTACCAGTCTAACAGGATTTGATCCCACCATTTGGGGTTTTTGTTGTATGTTGATATATCTCTGAGCAGCAATATCTTGAAGTTGATAGCCTCAGGCTCTCCCATTGTGGAAATATGAAGATGACTGAACTGATCACCTTGGATAGTGGTTGGTATGTGCCACAATGAGTAGCAAACATGATATTATAAATTCCGCGTTCTAAACTTTCATTTTAATAGAAATGAATTCTCATTAATTCTTTTTCCCCCCTCTAAAGGTTCAATAACTTCTCAGTAAGGAATTATATATAAATATAAATATATTTCTTTTCCTCTGTTCATTTTTTTGTGCATTACATTATCATTTGCTAAATATATTAATAGACACAATTTATCTCAATCTGTAGCTGCTGAGACCCTTGTATATCTTGGCTCTCCCTCAGTCAAGAAATTTCATAAATAAATCAGTGGTGAAAAGTAAGTTGAACTGGCAGTTCTGGAGTCTGCATTCCTTTCTTTATCCACAGAACAGATATAGTATGAAAGATAGTAGAGCAATATTCTCCACATTGCAACACCAAATTGTTAACAGACTAACCGAGGGGAACCATTTCTAATGGTGAAAGGGGAGTCTCCATGGTTTATTCAGTGCTTAAAGCCTCTCTGCTCAGATTGCCAGCAAAGATGACCATTAGTGATAACTCTGGTGAAAGTTACTGTAACTTTGCACAGGATAAGGCCACATTTGTTTTTGTATGTATAGAGTAGGAAATTAGGCATACATTACTTCCTCAGCAATTGCAGATGTAGGGTTCTGAGTGTTCAAATCCGATTAGTGAACAGATGATGTAAGCACATTTGTGGCTGTCCTCTGACAGTCTGGGCCACAATTATGTCAAATTTTCCAGCCACTTGGCAAGGATGCTTTCCACACTTTTTCAAAGAAATCTGCTGCCACTCACCAAGTCCTGCATGTTGCTTTCATGGTAATACCAGGAGCATATTTCTCCCCATTCAGTGTGCATGGGCACTGGTCAATGGGAACACATGTTCGATTTTTTGAGATGTCATCAAGAACAGTGCCTACCGAGAGAAGCCCACAGATTAGGCAGACAGACATTTTCAGACACTTAACCACTTAGCTCCTCAGCACTGAGAACTTTTATATTATGTGCCTTGTGTACTGTGCCTTGCAGAGACAACATTCCTGAGAGTGACATTTCAGCACAGTTTTTTGTCCAGACAGACCCAGAGGTGTTCTGTATAGTGTGCTTTCCATACCTGCTAAATTTTAGCTAATCTTATTTAGAATAAGATTACATCTTTACAAAGAATAACAGGTTTTGGCCACTAATGGGAATGAATTAGTCTTATATTTACTTGCTGAAATTTCAGGCAATGACAAAGAACAATGATGATAAACTGAATTTTTGTAGAACATTTCAACCTGAAGTATGCCTAAAGCTTTTACAAATTCTGCATAAAACAGCACAATTTCTCTATTCACCAACGAAATGCCGTCACTTCTCGAATCGAACATGGTAACTGTCTAATAGCACATGGCAACACTACAAGAGATTAACACAACAAGTGAATTAAATCCAATGCAATTTAAACTACAGGGGGAACTTTAAGTCGGTAGGGATAATTATCCCATCTTGAAGTTTGGCTGGAATGGGGGTGTGACATCTCTATACCTGAAAAAAGTGCAAGGGATCTTTAATGACCCCAAGGGTTCAGGACCTAAATTTGATACCTCATCAGAAAAATAGCACTTCCAGCAGCACAGTGTCTTATATCATGATGCTGGTACATTAATAAATGGACCGTTTCTGTTTGCTGGATATGTGCCAAAACTGTTTGCCTGAATTAATTATGATAAGATCAGTACAAGTTTTATTGTAATCCTTTACCTTCTGGGCAGAAGCAACCATATGTACAGTAACTAGAACAGCTGTACTCGGGGTTGGAACAGGTTTTAACACAGGGAGAACCACACTCCTTGTAGATTTGGTTAGCTGAACATTTTCCTATAGCTGCAAGACACAACAACGAAAAGGATGAAAGTCCCTCTGTATCTGTAAGAGGCTGGGAAAGTGATAGCAGGTTATATCAATGTGCAATAAAAGCCACAGATGTGATGTTTAGAAGTACCTATGTGACTTAAGGAACACAATCTTGTTGACTTTCAGTGGGATTTGTGCTCCTAAGTCACTGAGCTGCTTTTGAAAATCCTACCCTATAGCATTTTAATATACAGAGCAGCGAACAGGTAAGTTTTTCTTGTGACAATTAGTAGGATTTTCCCATCAGGAAGGGGAAGATAAGGGAGGGTAAGAGGTGGCAGAAGGGAGAGTTAAGATTAGCACTAAAATTTCAAGCACTAGATTCTCCACAGCTTTGCATCTTATGTAGTCATTTTTACAGGCAAAATGGCTGCAAGTCTCATTTAGTAACGCTTGGCACCCATTTTGCACAGGTATATTTACTATTCAAGGTGCAGGGCAGTGGATAATCAGACCCTCAATGTTTTCAAAGTTTGACACTTGTTTTTTGGCATATAATATTCTTATTTCCTAACTTGCAAATATTTGTTTTTTAACCTTCTCTCTGAATATCCTCACTTTTAATTTTTTATAATTACAAGTTCTAATAACGGTTTTTAAATTAATGGTCTGCTTGCAACATTAATACTGTCATAACAAAGGCTACACTGGGTTATTGTTTTTAGTGTGATATAACACTGTAAACATATACAGTGCCTTACAAATATTGATTGGGACACGTGTGCTGCCCTGAGGAGTTGACAATTTAAGAGAGGCAAGACAAATTAAATGCTAAACAAAACTGGGACACCCATTTAGGGAAGGGAAATTGGGGAGAGAATATTGTAGGGGAGGAGAAGAGAACAATTCCAGGAAGAAGTGAGATTTTGAAAAGTAGGAGAGAGAGGTGGCACTTGGTAGGCAGAAATCAGGAGATTTCCCTGAGCACAGGGGGAAGCCTGACAGAAGGCAGAAAACCAAAAGTGTAGCAAAGAGATGGTGAGCAGTAGAGCATAAAGACTGGGTGGAGTAGAGGGAATGAGAGAAGAGGTGGATATGAGGTCAGAGATATAGGCAGGGCAAGATGATAAAAGGCCTTGAAGGTGAGGATAAGGTATTTGTAATAAAACATTGGAAGTCAATAAATGGATTCAGGAATATAATCCTGTGTGTGCCTTCATCTCCCTTCTCATGCGAACTTCTAAATAAATAGAATCAGATGCTGAAGTCAGAGGCAACAGAATAAGAAGGAAGGGTAAAAAGAAGGGTGTTCCTGTGAAAGCAAATTATTTTAATAATTAGCCACTGATGGAAGAAAAGGACCACATAAATATGTAAAAAAAAATAAACAGAATTATGGGTTAAATAATATGTTTTAAAGGACAGCCTGACATTATGAAAGCTCATTTTGAAAGAACCTTTTTCTTGGCATACATTATCTCTCTGGTAATTTAACATGAGAAATAATAATCACTTTAAGTTACTCGTGACTTTCATTTGGTCAGCATGACCACCTATAAAACAATGAAATGCTGTTAAAATGCACTAATCAAACATCAGAGTTTCAGCACCATTCTGGAGGATTTCAGAAAAGCAAAGCAGCTTCTTTGAACCCTGCAAATGACTCCATTCTGCCAGATTTTTATATTTGCAGCTGAAGTCCAATCCTGATGCCAGAAACAGAATGTGTACGCCTTGCACTCTGAGTTTGCACTTACTTGGAGCCTTGGTAGCAAGCGAAGCACAAGAAACCCTCTGATAAAAGATGAACCCAATCATGCAAGTCTTCGACAACAAAAAAAGAGATTAATTTGCTTCCCACTGGTGGTTATGACAAAGGGGTCAATCACGGGGAAGTGGAATGCTTAGGAGCAATTTAACTCCTATGAATGAGAACCCAGAGGCTGCTTGGTCTCACATTCATATCTTTATTTCCCCACTTGCCTTTTGCCCCCACAGATCTGAGATATGGAGGGGGACACTGTCTTCTTCCCAAGACAGTTGGTTCAGAGCAGTGGCAGGTTTTGAATTGCCAGATGCTACAACCATGGCATCTTAAACATTTGCCAATCATTTTGAGGGCTGTTTGTGGACATGTCCCTGCTGATGTGAGGATGCACATTCCCTGAATGAATGCCCAGGGAATGTTCACAAATCAGTGATTTAATCCCTCTAATTCTGTTTCTGACTTTTAGGGATTTTGTATGCCTGAATTTAGAGTAAGGCACCTAGAGACAATCCTTTGATAACCTCCATGTGAGAAGGGATTTGTTTGGGTGGCACTTCAGAGCAAAATTTAGTACTGTGGAGGAGATGATGGGTGGAATTAGGGGCCCTTTGAAAGTTGGCTCTTTTCCTTGGTTGATTTATTGAAGGATTAGTGTATAGTGAGTAAGGTCTGGTGAGCAGAGAGAGCAGCCTGATGGAGTGGGTCTGGGAAGTCTATCAGTTTTCCCAGGCTTCACTTGTGCATATTTTCCCCTTTAGGTTTTATGGCCTAGGATCCAAATCCAAGAGCGTTCTTTTGCCTTTTGTCTCCCTGCTTTAGGGGTCTTGTTTTCTCTTTGTTTTTGGACTCTGTATAGTATTGCTGCAACAGCTGTGACTCATCTGCATGTAAGTCTGTCTCCTCCTGACTAACAGGCTGGTACAAAATCAAACACATCTCTGCCAGATGTTCCACAGCTGATCCATCCACAGATTATGCTACTTGCTTTACTTCAGGTGGATTGGGAGGGTTTGTTTACTAGAGGGAAGGTAAGTCAACTACACAGTTAAGTAGTCATTTTAATGTGTCTTTTCTTTCAAACTTCTCCTTTTGTCTCTCTGCTGTCCCTTCATTCTATAGCATGTGTGGTCAATATTGACAAAACTACATGAAATGCAGCCTCAGAAGTTCAGTTTGGGTACTGAACAGCAATTATAGAGTATGAGGCAGCTTAACTTTCCCATTAACTAGGCGCATGGAGTTTCAGAGGGATACACTTCACTGCCTTAGACTCTGAGTGTCAGTAAGTGTCATTTGGCATCTTGACTTGTTCCCAAAACTCTGACTAGAATTCTGTCTTCTGTCTCATCAATTAAGGTTTCAGCTGGGCTGCATTGTGTTGTAATTAAAATTAATGAATGTGATTTTTGAGAATCCTTTGCCAAAGGTTTGCCACATCATGCCCTCTACTTTGATAAACTTCAAAACAGGCATGATGAAACCAAACAATTTTGATCCATAAAGGGTTGAACTTTTGATCTCTTGAGTTCCATTTCAAGATACAAGGAAATATGCACATCAAAACAAAATTCAATTGATTCTGCTTAGCTTCACCTGATTTCACTTCAAATCTACTAATTTCATATGATTTCAATGCAATCTGAAACAAAAGACACATAAACTAGCCATTTGTGACTTTTGCTGAGCCTGATCGGATCTCTGTTTGTAAAGAAATCTCTAAACTGGTGAATTGAATTGTTTTAAGTTTAATTGCAAACAGTTAGCACAGGTGTAGCTGAAAGTAGCACAGCACATTTGCTATGATGATCAGCGATTTAAAAACAATAGGACAAGCCCGAAATAAATCTGAACTCAGAGTCCCTCTGTATTTTTTAATAGATGAAATTTTGCTTTGCCTGTAATGGCTTGTGAACACTGCAGTTTAGCTGACAAAAAGAATGAAAAGTAAGCATTTTGGAGTCAGATTTTTTTTTTAAATAAACAATTATTTTAAGATGTTGGATAAAGGAACAGCTTTAGGAATGTGAGAGACCTGGTCAGCTGACTTAGCTGTTGCACTACGGGGACACAATTTGAGTTATAAATTCATCCTCATTTATTTGCTTAAAGATAATCTCTGGGTCTATAACACAACCCAACCCAACACCTCTTCGATTTGTATGGGTGGAAGCTTTCTGAGTGACTTTTTAAAATTTCATTAATGATTCCATATCTCTATGACACATAAGTAAAGTTGTGGTGTAAAACATTATAACTTACAGCAGAAGTCTACACTCCTCCAGTCAGATACTGCTTGATGGGACATGGTACATTGCCTAGAGTACTCTGACAGTGTAGCACAAGTACAATTTCTTTGCCCTGGATCACTGCAGTCTTGCATGTCAAGCTGACAACGGATGACAAATGCTTTCTTTGACACGTTGCAAACTGGAGACACAAGGTTTAGTAGCTGGGAGCAGATCCTGGCCTAAATAAATAATACAAAATAAATGGAAAGTGAACGGTAATAATATCCTTGCTACATTGAAACTACAACCGACCATGCCTACACTTCGAGCTTTTCAATACGAGAAGAATCCTTTGCAGCTTTTAATTAACCTATTGTATTTATTTGAATCAAAGTGCATAGGAAATTCTGGAAATGGAATAGAATACAAATGCGATATTTTAAAGGGGAAAGGCTCTCCACATGTTTAATCAACTTCCCCTCTCATCATATTAAAAGCTAATCATTCTTTTACTGCCATCACACTTACATGATCATGGATTACAGTATTACATGAAGAGATTATGTTCTCTCATGAAGAATTAGCAGAAGGAAGAATGTGTTTTGGAACAGCGATGATATGGACACGTCCATAAAAAACCTCACAGTGCAGACATGCCTTGCACCCAGGAGCACACTGGACATCTGTGAACCTATGCCTGATTTACAAGAGGTAATACAATGTTTTCTATAGTGTTTCTGGGTGTGATTACTTATTATTGTACAGAAAATGAAGCTTTTAGAAATGTAGTGATAACTGGCAATGTTGAACTTTAAAAAATGTGTTTTTATTTTGCTGGTATTGCACATAATGTTATTTGCTGAAGAACAACGTCTCAAAGGAAAACAATGTTAAAGTAGCAGACCCTTGACTGATGGAGCCAAAAGAAGTACTCCACCAGTTCAAAGGAAGATTCTTTTAACAAGCTTTGCTAGAACCCTGCACACCTACAGCTCCTCACATCCAGACAAATATTTCTCACTCTGTGATATACAGGGGGTCTTGTTCAAACCAATAATCAATTCCCCTTCTTATATCCTGCCACTTGTTGTCTCACTGTTCAGGATGGGGATGAACCCATGATTTCTCCTCTGTTCTGGTAAAGTGATGGTCCTGAGAAGAATGATATTCTGATTGCCTGCTTGTCCTTTGTAGCATTGAAGCTAGTCATTCCAGTAGAATGGCTGTTTTTATAGGTAAAGCTAGTGGAATTCATGGATTGTCAAATTAATGCTAGAAAAGTATCCTTAAAATTGTAGGGATGGGGGGAAAAGTGTAATGCTTTGCATTTCAAGAAAAAAAACTGTTTTTTCGGCATGTTTGGTATACATAGTGCCTACACACAGTAAAATAGTAACCACTTTATAACAGCTACAAAATAAGTGCATGTTCTGACACAAAATTAAAATTAAGTAAAAAATGAACAACCATATTTGTAATCTGCACCACCATTTAGAAGACAGAAATAAGCATTTACTTTTCAGATTCATGGTATTAGCTAGACTCCCGAAAATCTTCTAGAAAGGAAAGTCTGTGTTAGGGACAGGAAACTTCTTGAGTTCCCCTGATGAAATGACATAGTGGAAATTCCATTAGTGAGAGGAATGGTTGACTTTGCTTCCTAAATCTGCAGATCCCTTGAGATCCATGGAGGCCTTATACTTCTCAACTGTCTCGTGTCTTCACCCACCCACCCCCCACCATCCACAGCAACATAGATTCTGTGCTTCCATGCTTGCAGGTCTTCCTCTATCACCCTTCAGATGTAAATTTTGTTTGACGATGGTAGATCCCATGTGAGATGCTGCTGGTGGTAAAATGATTATTGTACAGTGAATGACTCTGTTTACACAGTACTTAGTGGGAAGTCATACTGCCCTAATGCAAAGCCCAGTGAAACCACACTGACCTCAGCTGGGTTTGTATGAACACCTGTGTAAACTTTCAGAATGCTGTGTGCTAAGCTTTTGTGTTTCCATTTGTGAGCCATACAAATCCACACCTGATAATATTTCTGGACTGTTTAAAACATGCACTCTAGTGCAAAGTGCCTCTTTTCTTCATCTCCACACACTATATCTTTTGATGATGTTAACTACTCTCATATCAATTACCATTTCTGAGATGATGATTCCCAATTCATTTACTTTTCTATTCAAGTTTATACTGTAGAAAAGGCCAGAAAAGTGATACTTACATATTTTTTGCGAGGAATACTGGGAATTGCCATCTCCTCAGATGGGCAGATCTCTGCTGGGTCATCCATTTTTTGTAAGGTGGCAAATTTGTATGCATCCAGCAAGGTACCTGCAAGTTGAGATATACAATAGATCAGAAAAAGATCTATCTGGACTAGTTTGATGAGCTGATGGTAGTATTCTGCACTCCCATGCAGAAAAACTCATGTTCTGTTCTCTCACCCTACCGTGTGCTAGTGAGTAACTGTGTAGTAAGGTATGTTGCTAATGATAATGGAACATAATTCATAATAGGACAATACCAGCATAACTACATTAAGAGAGGAAGTGTGTGGGCACTTAATGGAAGTCATGACTGCTGGTATGTGCTTGCTTTGGGGAAAAATTTTATTTCCATGTTTTATAATAGTTGCATTTGAGACTGTTGTTTATACTTCCTAAAAGCAGATATCAGCCTGGAGCATCCAGATAAGAACAGGAATGAATGTGCCAGGTCCTGCATTTATGCTGCCTGATAGGCATTGGATGATATAAACTGTCACTTATCAAATGGCTTTTGTCAAGTTCATATGCTACCAGCTAATAGTAACTAGATAACTCACAAATCTACCTGTCTTCCTCTTTCAAATCCAAATCTCAGTGTATCTTTTGGATGTCTCTTTATGGATATCCAGCTAACAAGTTTAAATTCAATGGGACCTAAACCGAACACTCAGAGTCCCTCCTTATGCTTCTCTCTCCTCTCTTTCTCTGTCAACCTGAACAATAACACAATTCTCCCATCACTCCTGTCTGAAATCTGGGTGTCATCTTTGACTCGGCCCACTCTCTAGACCCAAGATGTGCCTAATTCTTGAAGGTTCTTTCTACCTAGTATATTTAAGATCTGGCCTTTCCCTCAGGTCTTGACTATTTGCAATCTCTTTCTCCTCTGAGATTGATGACTGCAGCTATGCAGTGGGATCATTTGAGTGGGTCATAGATACCTGTTCAAATCAATCCCAGTTGGGCTTTGCAGTCGACACCGGTAATCCACCTCCCCGGAAGGAGTAAGGCTGGGTCAACAGGAGGGCGTCTCCTGTCGATGCAGCACCGTGAAGATGCCATGGTATGGCTACGTAAGTAGGTCGATGGGAGAGACACAAGCTAAGTTACATAACTAGCGTATCTCCTGTTGAACACTGGCAGCAGTGTAGACCAGGCCTATTTTATACCCTTCTTCCCCCTTGGAAGTCCATTCACAATGCTGATCTCAGAATAATCTATTTGGCTTATTGTTCTGAGAATGTCATCTCTCTCTTTGAATCCCTCCACTGGCTCCACTTTTTCCACCACATTAAACACATTTCATTGTTGTTTTTTACCTTTTAAGGCCCTTGATGTGTTAGCACTATCTTAACTATCAGATCCACTATCTTACTGAAATGCCTACTGCTGCCTTTGCTCTACCAACAATGCCACTCTTTACTGCCTGTTAGGGTGAAGGTGTTTGTGGGAGAAGGGAACTTCTGCCTGTGCTGTTCCCTACAGGTGGGGCAAAACTAATCAAACTCTTTAAAGCTATCTTATTCTCCTTCAGTTCCCTCCTTAAAACTCACCTCTGTGATCTGTAAGATGCTTCTGACAAAGGCTAGGCAAAAGGTGAGCTCAGACTACAGATGCTGTGTAAAAACCTTTGTTTACTGTTACCTCATTCTCTCTCCCTCCTATTTCAGCTGCTTCATCCATATGCCATATCTTGTCATAAACTTAGATTGCCCTAAGTGACCAGAGGCAGGGTGCTTGTTCTTTACCATGTTTGAACAGTACCTCACACAGCAGGGTCCTAGTAACTGATTTGAGGACCCTTAGATGTTACTATAATATAAATAGAAATTGGCAGTGTTCTGGAGAACCAGAGAGTGATGGTTGATAAGCCTGTTGGTGAGTTACGAGGGGGTCCTATTGATTTCAGAGACAGAGTGGATAATCTGAGCACAAGAATTTAGCTGTGAAATTTCCTCATTGATCTGGTTTGGCTAGATCCCCTTGTGTTTCGCATGGCTTTAGAGCTTACCTTCACTAACAAACTCATTTAGTTCCTGTCCATCAAAATTCCCACACATTCCACAAGTTTTCCTCATATATTTTCTCTCAACCATAACCTAAAAAAAAAAAAAAAAATCCAAGGTAATATAATTAGGACATATTTGTGGGCCAGGATCTCTTCTCAACTAACCTTAGTTGGGATACCAGGTAAAATCAACCCCTTCAGTTAATTTCTGTGTCTTGAGGGAACAGAATTGGAAGTGATATGCTCCTTTTCCTAGTCAGGTATTCTGTTCCTCTTCTCAGTAAGTGGTGATAAGAAATGTGGGTCTGGCATTCACATCTGTGCCTGAGAAAACCCAGGTATTTAATTTTTTTTAAAAAAGAACATGTTTACCAGATTTCTTGGGTTTATTAATACTTTTTGTATATGTTTGATATCTTTTAATGAGAAGGTAGATCTGACGCTCTTTCAAGTGAATATCAAATTATTCTGCTACCTATAAGAAGGCAAGATGTATGAAGACCATGTGCTAGTTTCCACCGCACAGCACTATCAATGCATCTTAATCCTGACCTGCAAGCACTTGTTGCTGTTCCACTGCTGAGTTTCTCCTGAACAGACATTGCAAATTGTGTAGAGGTGATTTTCTGCTGTGGATATGGGCTAAGTGGATAATGTTTCTGCTCCAATGATGCCTTAGGGCTTCAGAGCATCAGTTGCAGAAGACTTCTGTTTTCCATAGCCAGTGAAGAGTGAGTAAGAGGAAATGGACATCACCTCAACAGATCTGCTCCTACAGGGTCTGAAGCTTTTGTAAGTTTTGTTCTTGTTTATTACATTTGTTTTACATTTCTCCCTGCGTTCTCTAAACTTCACCTCCATGATATTCACAGCGTTGGACACTGGAGAAACAGGAGTTGTTCTTAAAAATGGAGCACTTAATTCTTCTTTTGTTTCAGTTTTACTCCTGTGTCACTCTATTTACTCCCCTAACTTCAGTAAAGTTGCTGCCGATTTACACAAGTGTACATGAGAAGAGAATTGGGTCTGAATTTCCTACAAGTAAGTGTATGAGATGGTGCTCTGGGCTCGACCTCTGCTCCTCAAATACTGTAATATATTTCTTTAAAGGCAAATATCTGGATCATACACTCAGAAGAAATGTGGTCTTCAGTCTAGTCCCAAGTAATTTATTTCTGTATCTAGATCTGCACCACGATTCCCTCTACCTCTCTGGAATATCAGTGAAGCACACAAAGGTAATGACAATATCTATTTACTAACCTGCATTGTAGCCAGTGAGAAGAAAATTGGTTTTATGTATTTTTATGTGCAACAACTGTCCCCTATACTTACATTCATTAATAAGGTGATTAAATGCCTACATTGCCCTTACCTTGGAGGCCTATGAGCCATTACTGCATACAGTTAAAAGACTTTAAAGGATAAATCCACAATCTCAGCATAAAGAAAAACCAATGAATGCATGTTAACACCACTTAGGGATAGAAAGCTTTTCATATTTAAGCAAAAGTTTCTCCTTTGCTTTGTGACAATATTTTACTCACCATGAGATAGTCGTCATTGTTCCAGATGACTACCAGCTCCATCTCCATCAGCTTGGTCACTAGGCGGATATTGCGTCCAAAAGGTGCAATTTGAATTCCATTGCTGGTATATGGCAACTTGATGATACTGTTATGAGGGAGAGAAAATATTGATCCTATTATTTAAATGTGTGTATGCTAGTAGCAGATGCTAATGGGCAGTCACTGTTTCTAATGTATATGCTACATAGCTATCTGTGTATTTGGTGGCAAAATGAAAAAGTTTGTTTCTTCTCTCATAGTTGGAACATTTCAAGATATCTGAAAAATGCTACTGAATGCAAGACAACCAACTGGTAAAAAAACAACACAATGTACAGCTAAAGCACGATAAAGAATCCTATGCACAGCTGCAGACTGGGGACCGACGAGCTAGGCAGCAGTTCTGCAGAAAAGGATCTGGGCGTTACAGTGGATAAGAAGCTGGATATGAGTCAGCAATGTGCCCTGGTTGCCAAGAAGGTTAATGGCATATTGGGCTGCATTAGTAAGAGCATTGCCAGCAGATCACGGGAAGTGATTATTCCCCTCTATTCGGCTTTGGTGAGGCCACATTTGGAGTATTGTGTCCAGTTTTGGGCCCCCCACTACAAAAAGGATGTGGAGAAGTTGGAGAGAGTCCAGCGGAGGGCAACAAAAATGATTAGGGGGCTGAAGCACAAGACTTATGAGGAAAGGCTAGAACTAGGCCTGTTTAGTCTGCAGAAGAGAAGAAAGAGGGGGGATTTGATAGCAGCTTTTAACTACCTGAAAAGGGTTTAAGGGAGGATGGAGCTAGGCTGTTTTCAGTGGTGGCAGATGACAGAACAAGGAGCAACAGTCTCAAGTTGCGGTGGGGGAGGTCTAGGTTGGATATTAGGAAAAAGTTTTTCACTAGCAGGGTGGTGAAGCATTGGAATGGGTTACCTAGGGAGGTGGTGGCACTCCCTCTTTAGAGGTTTTTAAACTGCGGCTTGACAAAACCCTTCCTGAGATGATTTAGCTGAGGATAGTCCTGCTTTGAGCAGGGGGTTGGACTAGATGACCTCCTGAGGTCCCTTCCAACTCTAATATTCTATGGTTCTATGATTACAATATGAAAAATCAGTATGGGATAGGAACATTGAAGTGGGTGGGGGGAATAAGGCATTATATTAACAGTAAAGCTCAGCTTGGTTTTTCTTTTTTATAAGGCAATTGTTAATCCCCTCATCAGTACTTTCTCACACATTTTGTCTGAGTAGTAGTAGCTGTCAGTTATTACCCTGAAGAGGTCACGAGCGTCACAATCTATATTAGTATAGTTATTTTACCAGGACTGAGGCTTGCCACTGTCAAGAGGAATTGCATAATGGGAGCTATATAGCAGGAAGGAGACTTGACTGTAGTGGCTGAATTCTAATGCTAGAGACCAAAGAACCAATATAACTATGTATAGAAAATATTTAATCATTTCTAGTCTGGGAATGACAAGTTTAAAATGCAGGCCATGAGGCCATTTATACAGTTGTCCTTGCAAATCAATCCAGAAGCAATGTATTTTTTCAGTGCAGTTTGCCAAATTGAGGTACAATTATAAGAAGAGCTGCATGAATTAAATGATTTTTTGGTTCACTGGCAATTCCAAAGAGTTGAAAAAAAATTGGTTTGAGTCTAATTAAATTTGAAAATACAAAAATAAAAATGTGGAAAATCAGAGATGTCCCTTTCAGGTCTCATGCAACATTTTGTCTGACCTGCAACATTTTGTTTCTGGGCTAGTTTCACATAATCACTGAAGGTGCTGGTGTCGCTTCTCTTATAAGCTTTAGTCCACTGATTAGGGCCCTCACCTGGGATGTGGGAGGGAAAGGTTCCATTCTCCCCTCTGCCTGATGGTGAAAAGGGATCTGAACTTTGGTCTCCCATGTTGCATAAGAGTGCTCTAACCATTGGGATATGGCACATTCTGATGTGGGTGTCTCCCTCCTATTGAAGCTGTTCTTATGTGGATAAATAATTAAATAGTCATTGGACCAGAGAGACAGAGTCACTTGATAGCCAAGGGGCTAGGGCCCTCACTTGGGAGGTGGGAAATTCAAATCCCCAAATCAATGACTATTTATTTATACAAATTGAATTTACTTTTCACTGAAAAAAATGTATTGAGCCGTAGGTACAAGTCCTGTTTTTCTGCTGACGATAGTTGTAAATACATGGGTGAATATAATAAAATACAAACTTTCTATAGCCATCCATATCCCTTCTCTGCTTTTTTAGCCTTTGGCAAAAACTCGGTTACCCAACTCTTGAACATTACTGAAACTTCATTTTGGGAATTTCAGCTTCTGGAAGACAATGTGTTTAGAGGAATGAAAATCAACACATTTCCCAAAGCTCCCCAGCAATTTCTCTGAATTTGCTGCCTTCTGAGGGCAGCAGTTCTAAGAATAATGAGAAAAGAAAACAGCCATGGCAAGTAGGGAGCTCCTGATAAGTTTCCAGCTGTTTCCCCTATTTTCTGTTCCCCTACTGAAGTGCAACACTCAAAAAAGTTTGGGTTCATAGTAATTGAAGTTCAAATGACCTCAAAGCAAAACACATCTAAACCTCTAAATTTCACTTAGTTTCATGAACTGGCTTAGGTGAATTTGAAACTAGACTCCCTTAAGAGGATTGCTAAACTTTAGGTCAATGTAGTTTTAATTTGGGAATTATTATGAGATGAAAAGTTTCAGCTGCTTTTTGGCTTCACACCGAGTGTTTTTCACAGGCATAGTCTATGCTTGATTTACATTTATTTGGGAGGTTATAATCTGTTTTGGCAGAAGGACATAAATTCAGTGTCTAGCTACGTTGTTTGTGTCTGATTTCTATAATTTATTAATCCACTTTGGGCATGAAATGGATAAGTGAAATGGACAGATTGAGCTTTCTCTGCAGTACAATCACAGACCTAACGAGTGTATCTCACGTAGCTCTTGTCGTTCTTTACTCACTGCTTTTCCATATATCCCTGAAGCTTACCCAACACCCTTGAGCATAATGATGTTTTTTTCAACTGTGATGACAACAGGTCCCAGCTCAATAATGATTCTTGTAATTTTTTTGTTCAGCCCACGGCGGAACTGGATGTTGAAGTCTGGAGAAACATCATCGCATACGGTGGCGAAGATGTAGTTGCAGGTCCCAAAGAAGTCATACAAATAATTATCAAAGGTGGAGAAATGCCCTGCGCCCCAGGTAGAACATGAGCCCTTATCTAAGAAATGAAAGAGAAAATGTATTTGGTTATCTTGTGCCACGTGTGATGAGAATGACAGTCATTTCAAGCACCACCAGGCATGTTCTAATAGCAGGAAACGTTGCTGAGATTGGAATTTTAAATAAATTTAAATAAACTCGCAGAGAATCTGAATTTATATTCAGTTTAAGATCTATTCATTTTAGGATCTATTCTTTTTTCATCTCCTTTTTTTTGGTCTATGAATGACATTTGCAATAGATCATCTTATTTTGTCTCTCCTTAAATTTTAAGTCAATATAGTGCTGGTGAAAGATGCTCTCAAACACATTCAGGCTGACTACTTATATGCAGGGCAAATGCCGCATGGATAACACTATTGCAATCTTCTTTCAAACTGTTCCAGAAAATGTGCCATAATGCCAGGGGTTAAAGGAAGAAAAGGCAGGAGGGATTGCAGATGTTTTTTCTTTGCTTTGCTCTAAGTAGAGGGGAGTTTTTCATCTCTCCATAGCTTGAGAAAGCACTGCTCCTCCACAGTTCCATCCCTTCCTTGGCTGGCATCCCTTACTTTAATTACTGCCCAACCCTAATTTTGAGTGACCACATCTAAATACTGGAGAAGGTAATTCAGGGTCCATGTTCATGTGCCCATTCAGTCCCTGGAATCTGCTGAGATTGCGACCAGGGACCTGCTTAGTGATAGTGATGTGTAGAGCTAGGTGACATTTTTTTTGTACACAACTTTTTTGGGTGAAAGATCCAGATCTGGCAAAACAGGAACATTTTACAAATTCATGTTGTTTTGGAAAAATTGTTTTGGCTAAAAAAAACCAACCCTTGAACAAATAAAAATATTTCATAATATTTTCAAAAATCATTCCCACCCTATGTCAAACCTGCGAAATGGAAACAACTTAAAAACATGGGAATTTTCCATTACATTTTCCAAACAGCTCTACAGGGTACAATGATTACCCTAACTCCTTCTAAAGGAAAGTCCTTTCAAAATACTTCACCACTTTTATCCAGCAAGTGTAAATGAAATTGTTACCTGAACGTAGCATAGCATCATCTTCTGCACTATTGGACTCTTCACTGTTGTCATCTGGAAAATAGAAGTTGGTTAGACATTATCACCGATCCTTCAAGCCAAACCTTAAATATTTTAACATTAATACAATACTCGGCTTCGCACTTGCTAGTGAGGCTAGCTTGTTTGGTTCTTGCCAATTTTCCATTTACCGATAGGTATTAGTGGGTAATAGGGAGGTAAGAGTGCCATAAGTGTTATTTTCTATAAATATAGGAACACTGCGATAACTAGGAGTAAAGCTTTTCAGTTAAAATTAAAAGTGTAGATAAATAATAAATAGGAATGCCAAAGCATATAATCAGTGCACTGAGTGCAATTTTCGCTGAGTGAGTTAAGCTGACTTTCATTTTGTAACTAGGCAAGATCCAGGCTTTGTTCATTATTTCAGCAAATTGTGAGCAGAGATGAGGATGGCAGAGGAGATTTTTTTCTCCTTGATCTCTGCTGATCAGGGAATTTGCTTCCTTCAGGGTTCTCTTCTTATAGCTTTTACCTGCTTTTATGGCTGATGAAATACTTACTTGAATCGAGCCAATCATTCCCCCTGCTGCCTGAAGGAAAATAAATAGTTACAGTTTAGAATCATCTTAGTGTAAAAAATCTAATATTTGTACAGTGTCTTTCACCCTAAAACTTTTTACACTCTAGATTCAGGAATCTCATCATCCATCAGTGAAATGCAGCCAATTTTGGGGTGAACGTAGGAGCCTGTTAACTGCACATAGTTTAAGACTGAAAATGAAGAAAATAGAATACAGTATTTTATCCAGGAAGAATTTAAATAGGGAGAATATGTAAGATAATTCATTCAGAATGCTAGAAGTGACATGCTGAGTCTTAATTATTTAATTTTTTTAAAGGTATCAAAGACTTTTTTAGTGCTCAGGACTATGGCTGGGTGAAATTTTTGTACAAAACTTTTTTCAGAAAAATGCAGTCAGCAACAGCAAAATGTTTTGTGAATGCATGTCAGTTTCACTGAATTGTTTCAGTAAAAAGAAACCCTAAAAAAAGAAAAAGAAAACATTTATTTTGCCAATTTTGAAACAAACCTGTTATTTTTCAGTTCAAAGTGACTATTCAAAATGTCCTATAATTTTATTAAGAAAACCAATCAACGCATTTTAAAAAGCTTGAAATCAATACAAAATGTTTCAACCCAAAATGATATTTTAAAACTTTTTGATTCACCAATTATTTTTTTAAATTTCATGTTCAGTTCCACCCAAAACAATTTTTTTTAATTGCCAGCAAACTGAAAATTCCAGTATTTTTGCAGCTCTGCGCAGGAACCTGGACCATTCTGTATTATGTCTCAAGAGACTGACTGCCCCTCCAGCAGTATAGTGCCTCCTAGAGCCATGCTGTCATTGCTTCAAAGTACAGAATGACTTTAATGGACAGAATCAAAGTGGTAAGGGAAGGTTGTTAAAAACTAAATACTCACTGATGCAGATAACTTCAGAAATGTGGTATCTTCATACACTTGGAATAGAAGGTACCACAATCACGTGCAGGGAGCAAATGTTGAATTTTTAATGACATCCGCCATATAAATGTTACTACAAATGTATTGATTAGCTAATATTAATAAAGCACTTTGAACATTTAAAGCACTTAAAAGCATTTAAAGCAGTTCTCAGAGGGATTTAGGCAACTCTTAGGTCTAATCAGGTGAGGAACAGCCTAACCAAAGAATTCAGACAAAGAATTCAGAAACTAATTTTCAAAATCTACATTCTGTGTGTGTGTGTATTAGATTTTAAGGAAAGTTAAACATTTACATATTAATTAAGTACCATAAAGCCACAAGAAGCACTTGTGATTTGATTTAAATCCATCATTCTGTCCAACTCTGTAGTAAAATGCAATGCCAGAAAATGTAGTGCTGTGGGTTAGATCCAATTTATGGTATAAGTACTGGTGACTCTGGAAGCTACCTTATTGCCATGGCAACTTACTAAACCCAGGAGACACTTTATGAGTGGGTTGCTATGGTAACCATGGCTTAGTGATAGTGGCAAGACTGCAGCAGTTAAAGCCAGTTTTGGCAGCAGGGATCTTCCTCCCAGCACTGACACAGTAGGGCAGGAGAGGGCTCCCAGCGTGGCTGAGAGGCCAAAGACAGCAGGGCGCAGGGTACAGGAGACGCTGGAGTAGGGTGCCCAGATTGCAAGTGTGAAAATTCAGGACAGTTTTTTGGGGGGCAGAGGGGTATCGTTGTGTATATAGCACAAAGCCCCGAATATCTGGATGGTCGTGATAATATTGGGAGGTCTGGTCATCCTAGGCTGGACTCATCCTGGCCTGTTGGAGCAGAGACCCCATCCAGGACTGCAAAAGAGGAGGATGGACCCCTAGCCATGGGGGAGGCCACTACACTACTGAACAGTTCCTTTGCGGGGTGTTTTCCACACTCTTGGCTGGTGAGGGAGGGAGCAGGGCCATGACAGTGGAGCTGCAGAGGGCTCCATACACAACCTCAGGGTCAATGACACTGGATCCCTGCAGGCACAAGGTGTAAGGAGGAGGCTAAGGTCCTGGTGGGGCAGAGCTGAGACACCTGGCCAGGACTGCAAGGAGGCGGATAAATATTGGTATTTATGACACTTTGTGATATGTGCCCCACCTGTCACACAAGTCACCAGTTTCCACTGCAACTGAACTCCCATTCGAGGCATTACTGCTTACCACTCAACTGCCACCTAATATCTTAGGTACCTAAACTCATTCAGTGCCTACATTTCTGCTGTAAAAGCTCCCAAAGCTTGTAGGTTTCTATCTCTGTGCATATACACTGCTGCCTCGCTCTAGGGATATGTCTACACAAGGATAAAAAGCCATAGCTGGTTCAAGTCATTTGACTCTGGGTCATGGGGCTCTAGTTTTGGGACTGAAAAACTGCTCTGTAGACATTTGGCCTCAGGTGGAAGCTCGAGCTTTGGGGCCCTGTGAGTTACTACTTCTTTGAAGTCTTAACCCTTCAGTCAGAATTTCTAAGGATAGTGCTTTAAATGAACTCCTCTATGCAGGGATGCAGTGCCTTGTACAATATGGCTCCGATCCTGATTGGAGCTGCTGGGTACAACCTCAGCTTGAATGTGTAATAACCGGCAAACTGTTTACCTCTTTTCAGAAGCTCCTTCTGCCTGTAGAGAAATTGATGGGACATATAACTCCCTTCAAGCCCTGTGAAAGCAAAAGATAAGTCATCATCACAAGACAAAAGAGAAAAGAATCAGTTTTTAAGAGCACCATCCTCTTCTTTGATTTACTGCACACATCACTGTGATACAGAGAACAATTACATTGCTTGTGTCAATGCATGCAGTTTGTAATGAACTACTTCTCCTCAACTGGTAGGAAGGTACTTTAAGTGGCAAGAGCAAAGAGAATCTTGCAGAAGCCAGACACCACTCTGTTGTGTCTTTTGTATTTTACATAACATATATAATTTGACAAAACAACCCAAATATTTACTAATCAGAGATAACATACAAGGCTTAGCTACATGTATACACTGCTGTTCTGCAGAATTCTAGTGGTTTCTGAAACACGAAAGATTGAAGGCCACTAGAAGGCCCAATTTTAAAGTTACAGATATTATCCAATTCCTATTCGCTGAGCCCTCTGATGGATGACTGAGGATGATGAAACAGTTGGCACTGGGAGTAGAGTGAGAGGATGACTAATGTGCTAATGTCTCTCCTGTGTTTCCCTTGAGCAGAATTTGATTTAAATAGCCAGCTAATGAAAAGCAGGAATTTTCACTTGTGTGTATCAGAAAGCAGGGCTAAAATGCTCAAGTGTGTGTTGGTAGAGCAAAGATGGTAGTAGGAACAGAAAAATTGTCTCCTATGGAATGTTTTATGAGCAGGAACAAGTTAAATATTGAATGACTGAAATTTCTGCAAGATCTCACAGTCACATATGATGTAATGTATTCTGGAACTTTTACAGAAGCCATGTGTGGAAGAGATTCTGAGACTTCACTCCAACTGAGCCCAGTTGAATCTTATTTATGAAGAGCTTGTAGGGCATAGAGGAGTTACTACAACTTCTGTAGCAGCCAGGTTTGGTAGGTCCCCAGGTGCTGGTGTGTGATGTTGAGATGGGAGAGGAAAAAAGAGAGCTAACAAGATGGATCTCTTCTTATATTTTGTAAAGCCGTAGAAAAACCAGAGAGAGCCCTAGCTAAACTAGATTACAAGTAAACAACTAGATTACAAGTATTTTTTAAACCCACAAACTCCTCATTTGGAGAGATTTGAAGCAAGATAATCTTTTGGTTAAGGCAACGAGTTGCACTTCAAGAGATCAGGGTTCAGTTCCTTTCCCTGTCACAGACCTAATGCGTGGCTTTGACAAATTACCAGTCTCTGTGCCTCAGTTTCCCATTGGAATAATACTTATCACACAAGGTGTTGTGAAGATAAATTTAGCTATATGTTTGAGAGATAAGCAATCGCAGTGCTAGAGTGCATGGGAAGTACTCTAAGTATATGGGAAACTACTGAAGTGGTGGAAATGCATTTACCAAAAATGCTTTCTTCACAACCTGTGACAACTTCAATGTGCTGTTTTACAGAGGAAACACATAACTGTAGAGTTCAAAGTATGTGAAATTCCATAACCTTAGCGCTTGTCCATACAAATGCATCATTTGCAGAAAGCTGGGGTGCAAATCTACCCCACAATAGCCTGTGTTTGTGTGGCCCCTGCTGCCATGTGCTAAAGTTCCCTAGTGCACTTTAATCTCCTTGTTCAAAGTGGGGTAGATCAAAGTACACTAAGGAGCTTTTAGTGCCTGGCATGTTGTCTTCAAGTGATGAGAAAGAAACTTAATTGAACTACCTCACCAGTCACTTGACCATCAGGCTGCCAGTTATCTCACCAGGCAATCAGCATCTTTAGTTCCCTAATGGCCTGAGATACCTAATATAAGAGCACAACAAATTCTACCCACACACCCTCAAATCTTGGCATAATTTAGAACAGAGTAGGCCACTGGTTGCTCTTAATTTTGCCAGTTTGTAAGAAACTCCTATGGACAGGCATTTACAGAGCATAGAATGCTCCAGTTTTGTCCTTTTCTGCCCCATATATGTTCCCAGTTCATCTTCCCATAATGCAATGTGGATTTTTCTCTGACTAAGATGCTTGGTGCGCCCTGGGAGTCACATGACTCTGAGTGTACTATGGGAGATGTAGTCTAACCAGGGAGCCTGGTGCACAAGCAGAAGCTAGGAATTTGTACGCTGTAGCTACCTGTGTGATTGGATGGGGTATGCTCTGTATTGGTACTTTGTAACTGCAGAAGCAGATAGAAGGGTTTAAATAAATAACCAAAAATATAAGATGAATTTGCATGATGATAATTAAAGGTAATGGCAGTACTCATCTTGTAGCTGCAATAGTAATCATCTAATCTAACTACGATATGTTCACAGTTATTACTAGTCAATCTGAAGTTATTCAATTACTTTTATCTCTTTCTTAGCTTAGTGCCAGCATAACATCTCTATCTGCATGTGAGTACCTAACAATGCACATTATTAGAGGAAGTACCGCATATGTATACAATATCTCTTTTGGATCCAAGACTGGCTATCTACTGTGGCAGCCAAACTGAGTAAGCTACAATTAAATATCAATATAGTAAGAGAACCTTAGACCATATCAGGTTATAGTTAAAACTAACCATCTTAATTCAGTTTGCATTATTAGTCAATTTTGCTGTATTAAGTTATTGTACACATATTTGAGTTAGCTACGGAACAAATAAGCAAGTCTCAGGACTTCTATGAGCTTTTATACCATATACACACTGCACTAGAGAATAGTTAAATTTAAAATTAGAGGTGGGCTTACGTTGCAAGGAAGGAAAGAAGGAAGGAGTTTGGATCCAGGAGTTTTGGTTTAGTTAATTATACAAATAGGAGCTAGTCATGCAGTTTGGGTCCAGATTATAAAACTCTGAAAACTTGAAAAGCCAAACATCTGGGTGTTCAAATCAGAGGTTTAGGTTCAGATTCATGACCACTTAAAATCATTATGCTTTAAAAGCTTATTTGAAATAACTAATTCAGGATTCCAACTGAACAATGTGAATACTCTGTCTAAAATGTACAACCGGAATCTTAAAACTTTACATCCAAAACATGGCTGCTTGTCAGGGAATGATTCTGGGAATAGCCACTCATTTTATTGGTAGTGCAGCAAATATACTATCTATTTATCAGGTACTTATATGGCTCACATCACGCTAGTAGCTGAGTGCCTCGCAAACTTTAATGTGTTCATCTTCACAACACCCTTCTGAGTGGGGCAATGCTTTTATCCCCATTTTACAGATGGGGAACTGAGGGTATAGCTACACAACTATTTAGTTCACGGCAAGCTGCGGTTTGAATCTACCCCACACTATCCTGCCACAGAGCTACTGTCCCTGTGGATCCTGCTGACCTGCGTTGCTGTGCTTTGCTCTAGTCCTGTTTCAAAAAAGACTAGATTAGAAGGGTTCACATGGACACCTAGAGTGCAGCTGGCGAGTGTGGGGCATGTTCACACCCCAGCTTTCTGAGGACAAAATGTTTGTGTAGACAAACCCTGAGGCCCATAGATATGTCTTCACTACAATTGGGGGAAGGGGGTGTGTGTGATTGCAGCACCCACGCTAGCTCATTGCGAATGGCAATGAAGCCATGGCAGCATGGACAATGGCATGGGCTAGCTGCCAAAGGAGGTACCCACGCTCTGGGATGGGCATTGTCTGTGCTGCTGTGATGTGGCTGTTGTTTTTAGTGAGGTAGCTTGATCAGAGTGAGCTCTGGTATGCCTACACATGCTGTAATGACACCTTCCAACTGCAGGGAGACAAACCTGGGGAGGCTAGGTGACTTGCCCAAGGTCGAACAGGAAATCTGTGGAAGAGCAGGGTTAACATTTAAATAGAACATGTCATTACAGGCAAAACATGCAAAAATGACACTCAACATCTTGCTCATCATTTCTTTTCCTTGTGTGCCTGAGTCTAGCTGTGTGCTTCACAGGCAAAAATAAGTTTTACTCCTCATAGCACTGCTGAGCCATTGGAGCAATGAAAGAACTCTGGGCTTTGTTTTGCACCAGGCTTCCTTAGTGAACTTACCACTTACTGCCTCTTTTAAAAACTGTGGAGTTAGTGTTCATGAAAGGTGCTGTATTTCAGAGGCTGGAGCCACAGATATAAACTGACTCATAGAGTTTAAGGCCAGAATGGGCCACCATATCATCTAGTCAGACCTCCACAGACCACCAAACAGCTTCTAGCCACTCCAGAGCCAAGCTCAACAACCAGAATTAGACCAAAGTATTACAGCTCACAGGAAACTAAACAACTGTGTGCTATGGACAAAGGATAGCAGGGACTGAGGTGCATCAAAGCCTGAGGTTCCTGCAGTGGCAGGGAATTGATTAAGTGAGATATATCCAGATGGTCCTAGAAAATGACTTAACTCCTCTGGTTTTCTATATTAGAAATACACTTGCACTGTCCCATCAGCGTGCAACCTTTGACTAGGAGGATTTATCATAGAGGTAAGAAAGTTCAGTCTTCCTGTTTATTCATTCCTTGGTCACTCTGCAGTGACTGTCAACAAGGATATCAACTGTAGGATTTGACCAGTAGGAGCTAAATAAACTACCAGCTAAGCTAATCAAATAGCCTTCCAATGGTAATAACTTTTGGCTACCATTTATCTGGGCTGATCTTGAAAAAGTGACTGTGATAAGGGCTCTGTATCAGCTGTAAGCTATCTCTTAGGTTCTGATTACGGAATCTTTATTACTGGTGGTGAGGTGAGAAAAAACACAGCTTGATTTTTCAAATTCTAGTTGACATGGAGGCACGCCAATTAGATGCATAATCTTTGACTTCAAATAGGACATGGTTGATCTGGATGTCAGTGGCCCTTAGCAAATATAGATCTCCACTGTGTAACTTTTATAGATACCTTTACTTTCATTAAAACTGCGCTTTAATCCTCTTTGATGATGACTTATTGCAGAACTCAAACCTAACACTTAATACCATATTGATAAATATCTTGGAATATGGCCTCTGAATTAGATTTAGGATTCAGATTCATATTCTGATTTTGGTTACAATGGTGTTAATGAAGTCAGTTGAGTTATTGTGGATTTATATCTGTATTATTGAGATAAGAAGCTGGCCCATGGAGTTTACATAAAGCTTTAATTGTTCATATTTTTCTTTTTTCATTTGCAGTATAAATCTCTGATTTAAGAATAATATGTACTGTTACTGGATTAGTATTATATGGGCCATTAAGTGTGGTAAATACAATACAGAAGAAATAAATTTAGCTTTGTTCAAACTAAGCTAAATAAATTATGTGTTTTAACAGCTTGGACCATGTGTTTGAAACATTTTTGGCAGCCTTCAGAGCAATTGTAACAACTGATAATTACGGAGCAGACATAACAAATAAAAGGAAACCACAGTCTAAATCAACGAAAAATTAACCACAAAGTAAGGAAGGCCCTCAAATAATTCAATGCAAGCACTTGGGGGGAAAAGAGGCACACTACAGATTCAACATGTTTACTTGTCAATCTCAAAAACAAACAAATCTATTACATCCAAAAAGGTTGGGTCAGAAGGATGGGGGAGAGAGGGGCTGTGAGGGGCAAATCCCTTCATGAAACATAAATCTATTACTTTATATAAAGAGCTAGAAAAACACATGGAGAGATTTCATTTTAACATTTTATAAATTTGAACAATTTCCCCCTTTTCAAGCATGGAAGCCCTCTTTTAAAGAACAAGTTTAATAACTTGTATTTTAAGACCTTAAGCAGTTTTCTGAACAGGCTCAATTCTAAAGAGGGTACATGTGTAGATCTCCCACTAGTAACAGTGTGAGCCCTGCATGTGGACCCTTTGCTGCTTGCAAACAAAATGTACAATTTACCATTGGTTAGTGGAGCAAATACTCTAAGTTCTATATTTTTGAGGGATGTGACATTATTCTCTTCCTATGTACCATGCAGTGAATGATCCACCAAGAGCCTCAGTAAACAGAAATTGCAAACAGTGAGGAAGGGAAAAAAAATTTAAAATGGTTTGACTTTTGTATTTTCGGTCACATATTTGTGAAATATGCAGTTGCATATTTTTAACTTCTGATGGGAAAAAGTATAAATTGAGGTGATTGTAATTCCACTGAAGATGGGGAAAGAGAGAAAAAGGTCTGAATCCCACATACTGTTAATATAATAATGGAATCTTCTAACATGACACACTGCAATCTCCCCTTGTTTCACTATGTACCTATTTTCCTTTGAATAACACACAGTGAAATATCCATCAAAAGAAATCTCATGTCTAGCTAGAGATCTTAGACTTACCTGTGCAGTGTAGAAAACTGCAGGAAATTAGTAGTAGTGTGAAAAGCATGGTGTCTGCCTTGATTGGAGAGTTTCTTTTTCAGGGCTCTCCTGCCCTACCTGCTCAAAAGGGGCAGAGCTGCTGCTGCCACCTTCAAGACTTGCCTCTTCAAGCTTGGATGCTTTATATATAGAATTGCAAAGCCGTCCCTCATTCCCATGGACTTCAGAAATTGCAACAGCTGGCAAAGTGAAGTAACCGCCAAACAGGATCTTCCACCTTATCACATTCAACACACCTAAATGCCATTTAAAAAAAACCCACAAAACTCCTTCAGTTCATTATCATTTTTCCAAAGGCAGTTTAATGGATCCTTTGCAACAGGTCAAACACATTTAACTCTGTTTACTGTGCAAATTTGGTATCGCATCCAAAAGAAATGCAGATCGGTAGTGCGTAAATTGTGATATTACCTGATAAGGAGAAGACTAACATTGGGACCAATAGCCCAAGTGGAAATAATGAGGTGGGGTGAACTGGGATGGGGGGAAGTAGGGAGAGAGATGCTAAAGTATGAGTGAATAGAGCAGATCTCAAATCTTCTGATTAACTCTCTGTCAACAATCTCATTCATTCAGGGGCAAACACAAGGGGAGGGCAAGTGGATGTCTGAGTTTGGGCCTGCCCAAAAATTGTCAGGGGCACAAAACTCCACTGGCCCCAGGTCTGAGAGAATGAGCTCCTCCAGCCCTGGGGCAGGGCCAGGAGATGACAGCTCTTCTGGCTCTGGGGCTATGGAGGCGAAGTTGGCCCTGGATCCATGAGGGGAAAGCCAGCTCCTTCAGTTGTGTTTGGAGAGCTGGCCACAGGGGGGATGGACTGCAGGCAGAAAGCTGGCTATGGAGCCCCATGTCTGCCAGGGAAAAGCTAGCTTCTCCAGCCCTGGAGCTGCGGGAAAAGAGCCAGGTCCTTTGGCTGTCATAGGGGAGACAGCTCGTATGGCATTGGGGCTGCTGTGGGGAGAGTGAGCTCCTCTGGCCATGGTGGGAGCTGACACTGGCCCTGGGGTGCAAAGAGGTGGAGAGCTCCTCTGGCTCTGGGGGTATGAAATGTGCCCCTCCAAAAGGGGCAATAAAACATTTTTTAAAATTTATTTTAAAAAATAAAAACATTTTTATTCCTGCGCATGCCCCTGTATTCATCCTTTCCTTGACTGAGTTTTCAAGCAAAATGGTGAGAAACTTTTCTTCAGAAGAAGTGTTATTTGTTTCCTCTTGAGGGATGGGAGGTATTGTTACAGCTCAGCTCCGGATATCCTACTTTCATTTGCATTGACATGTTAGTTTCCATATTGGACTATCCAGTTACAACACTTTTTAGTATCCCTCTAGAAGTGATCCCTTCAGCCAGAGTTGAGGCATGTTAAGTGGTTCAAAGCAGGTAGCTTGTAGCAACACGGACACCTTTGTACCAATTATATGCAGAGAAGACTTCAATCCTCACGGTGGTTGATATAACATATTTCACCAACACTGAAATTACCTTTGGCAAAGAAGAGTGGAATTAAGCTAGAGATTTTCTTCTATTATTATAACAATGTGATAGATAGAAAAGATGCCTTTCCCTGTGAAAATACTATGTTTATGGGTCACTTCTCCATATACATTCTCCTTGGTTCTGTTTTTTTACATGTGAACCACTCTCTTTGTGCATCACATCCCTGGGTTTCTGTCACTCTGTGCTCACTTGTTTTATCTCCTTGCTAGTGGCTCCTCATATTGTTCCCAAACAGACTGTTGCCAAACAGATTGAAGGACACTAGCAGTGTAGGCATTATTTTTAGTGAAACATTGTTGCTCAGATTGTCTCTACATCTCAAGTCCCTTCCTCCATTCCTTTCATTCATGCACAACTCACATTAAGTGAACATTCAGTCAACATTTGAAAAACAGACAGTAGGTCTCCTGGCCTAGAAATCTGATTAAGCTGTTTTTCATATTGTTGTTCATCCAAAATGCATAGACCTGCTGGCATCTTCAGGATTCAGCTCTCTGATAAAATGTGGAGTATATGTAAGTCCACTTGAGGTGCATCCACATTATTATGGGTAGCTCAGGAGCACAGCTAACCGGCGTTCTGTGCATTTTGCATAATATCACAAATTCTATTTCATTTTCCTCTGCAGCATGGGACATAGGTGGCTTGCAAGGATAATCAGGGTATATCTCATTAAATTAAGTACCTGCCATTATAGGGTCCCCAGGCACTAGTGCACCTCAGTCCCTCGCCTTATCTGGCTGTGGCATACAATAGTTTAGTCTCCTGAGGGCTATAATTCTGGTTGTTGGGCTGGCTATATAGGAGGTCAGACTAGATGATCTGGTGGTGCCTTCTGGCCTTAAACTCTGTGACAAAGTTGCGCATCCCTAAACTTTGGAGACACTGTCCCATATCCTCCCCATCAGGTATACTTGGTTATTTGTTTTGAGTGTATCAGACCCCAAGCACATCTGGGCAGATTTATAGTATCTATGCAAAACCAGGTGTTTCCTGTGACTTGTTTTTTACATTTATTTTTTTCGTAAATAAGAAAAATATAAACCAAGTAAAAGTCAATAGGAAGGCAAATTTTAAAACCTCAGTAAGAAAATAAATACCTAAGTGAGGAAGTGAAAGCCCTGAAGTCTTATTTTTCAGGGATACTGACTAGAGCTGATTGGAAATTGTTTTAGCAAAAATGTTTACCTTTTCATTGACAACTGATTTGTTTTGTTTTTTTCAGCAACTGGAAACCAAAACATTTTGACCAACCCCTCCCAAATTTCCAGCTGAAAATTTTCTGAGTATGGATTCCCAACAAAAAATCTAAAAGTTTCAAGGAAAGCACACATTTTCTGTGAAAATTTTCATTTAGTTGAAAATCTAATTTTTCATACGAAAATTTTTTTGGTGATGACCCACTAATACTGATGATTAGCAATTCACATGGCTTCAGCTAGAATTGTGCGCACTCAGCTCATGGAAAAATTTGACCCATGATTTTTTTGTGACAAGTTTTGAATGTTTTTCTTTGTGTATGTTTTTTAATTTTGGCTACCACTGACTTTTCTTAATTGTAAGCCCACACAATGAATAATTAAACTGCATATAATATATCTCTTTTCTGAGCTATCTTAGCTGTTCCATAGATCTTGCTTTAAATATTCCAGAGGTTTTTTGAATTTTTTCCCCAATATGTTTATCTGTTAATCCTTCTTTGTATGCCTCAAAGCTTGTCATTTAATTAGTACTCTTTTTTTGTGACAATATAAATGAGAGAATATAAATTTAGGCCATGATTTTCAAAAGTGACTCATGATGTTGAGTGTTTTTATTTTTGGGTCCTAGACTTGAGATACCTTAGAGGGACCTGATTTTAAAAAGTGAGTGCTAAGCACTCTCTCAAAAAGTTGGACCTTTTTAAAGTGTGTCAAGTAGAACATCCAAAATCACAAGTCATTCTTGAAAATATTGACCGTAATGGTAAAATTTTAAGTCTGCAAAACAGCTTGAAAAAAAAAGGTTAATTAGGCCAATACTATATTAAATTTATTATATATCTATCACAGTGCTTCATGCTGGCATATAATACACTAAATTTTTATAAAGAATTCACTCCTAAGTTCTTATAAATGCCACCAAATCTTGGAACTTCATTTTCTTTTCTTTTGGAATTTAATCACTCGATCATAATCAGGAATTATAGCATTCCCTATTAATTTATCTACTGAATCACTGACATTTTCCAAGTATGAGTCTTCCTTCTCCTTGACTGAGTTAATGAAAACAATCTAGTATCATCGTTGTCAAAAGCATAGTTCTTCTTTGGGTGATTGCACATGTCCTTTCCACATCAGCTGTGTGCGCTCAGTTCACAGTTGTCAGATTTTTCCTTCAGTGGTACCTGTTGAGATGGCACATGCGCATTCTGCTCTCTGTTGCTGCTGCTGCATGATGACATAAAGGGTAGAACCATCCATGACAGTGAGTTCCCTCTCATTGCCCAAGACATTTGTTGGAGCATGTGTTCTTGCTAGTGCAAGATTTTCCTCCTATCTGTATGTAGTTTGTACTCATTTTAGTACTTTTTAGTGTTAATTAGTTATAAGTTTTCTTTTTAAGTGTTTTAAGCTGCTTTGCTTCCTAATCGTGGGTACTGATACTTGGGAATGTGTCAGTCACTGGGTTTAAACCCTGATATTCCTGCAAGAGACCAATACCAGTGAGTGACCCACATTGCCTAAAGTGTCTTGGGGAGGCTCAAGCCAGAGATCAGTGTCAAATTTGCAGACTTTAAGACTAGAACCGAGAAAGACAGGGAGGCCAGGTTTAAGTTTCTGCTGATGGAGGCAGCACTGTGCCCATCTTTGGAGTCTTGCTTCTTGCTTGGAGCCGGCACCAAGTGCATCTGCTTCTATTAGAAGTGCTCCTCCTGCTTTGACTGAGCCACTTGGCCAATCATCCTCCCTGGTATCAATGAAGAAGCACCAGAAGGAATCTGAGGACTTGGCATTTGACAATTCGAGATCCTCAACACTGAAGCTCAGTAAGGACAAGAGTAGTGGAGTGCACTTGAAGCAGAGGCTCTCTTTGAGGCAGTCATCAGCTCAAAGGGATTCATTGACTCCAGCACCAGCCCCAGTCCCATTGAGATGAGCCCCAAAGTGATATCTACTTCAACAGTACAGCCATTAATATCTCAACAGCAAGGGATTATTCCAGGATTTCTACGCTGAAGGTTTACACAGTGGCACAGGATCTGCTAAGTCTCTTGGTGCTATTTTCCCTGCTGGTCCAGGGGTCTTCAAACCCTGTACCAGCACCTACTTTACTGGCACTGACTCACCATCTGGTTCGGGGGCATCTTCAGCCTCTCAAGTACCTCTCTGAATGGTGCCATCTAGAGGAAGGAAGCCATGAGCTCACTGGTACTGTCCTCTCCAGGCATCTATACCCAGGAACAATGGGAATGCCACAGCCACCCCTCTACTCCCAATCAGATGAAGTGGATTGCTTGTCAGATTCAGAGGTTTGGTCTTACATCTCATGTCCACATCATGTACAGCAACATCCCTCGCTGGGCATCTGTTGACCCAGTAATGTGGCCAGTTTGGACACTGCAGAGTTGGCAGCTTGGGCCATGGCATCAGCCATTATGAAGTTTCTGGCTTCAGTCATCTGGTCTTTCTAAACAGGTCCTACAAACCATACAGGACGTGCCCTTTGAGAGTGCATTGCTTTTTTCTGTGCATACCAATAGACAGCCTTAAGGACTTGAGGGTGATGCTCAAATTTTGGGCGTCCTTTTCTGAAGATAAAGCAGTTTTGTTCTCAGCAGCCTCACTGGTATCCTAATTTCATGCCAGGATGAAATTTGTATCCAGGACCTAACCAGAAAAAAAGGCAGAAGTTATAGGAAAAGATCACCCCTTTCTTCTTCTGCAGCTACCAGTTCATCTAGGAAGACTGGGAGTTCCAAGCAAGTATTTTGATGTGTGGATTGAGGACAGCCTACCAATTCCCAGAGTGCCCACCTCCCTTACCCTGCTTGTTGCCAACTGACTATCCCACTACCCACATGCTTGGTTGCACATCAATACACAAGAACGTTTTCCTGTGGGAGGTACAATCTGTCCCCCAAGTGAAGCCATAGAGGAAGTTCCTCCATTTCTCAAAGAGAAGGGATTTTACTCTTATTGCTTCCTAATCCTGAAAGCAAAGGGGGGAGGGAGGGTCTCAGGCCTGTTTTAGACCTGAGAAAGCTCAACAAATTCCTGAAGGAAATAAAGTTCTGGATGGTCATTCTGGTTTCTGTTATCCCCTCTCTGGACCTTGGGGATTGGTATGCTGCCTGTGACTTAGAAGATGCATATTTCCATGTGGCAATACATCAGAGCCTCAGGAAATTCATCTGTTGTCAACAAATCTTACAACCACTGTATAGTGTTTCCATTTGGCCTGTCCACAGCCCCTCGTGCATTCACAAAATGCATGGCAATGGTGACAGCCTTCATTAGAAAGTTAGGAGTTCATGTGTTTCCTTATCTGGATGACTGTCCAAGGCTAAGGTGCAGTCCAAGGCTAAGGTGCTGTCCAGTATGATGGTCATCCAATCCACTGTTGATGCAAAAAGGTTGCTCATCAAAAGAGAGAAGTCAATCCTGTCACCTGTACAAAGGATAGAGTTTATATGGGATGGTTTTGGACTATACAGACATTAGGTCCCTGCTTCTACAACTAAGATTCTAGGCAATGCGGAACACTGCTTTGGACCTGAAGGACCATCCTACCACGACAGTTCAAAATTGCCTCGGGCGTCTATAGCCATGTGTACTTACATAGTTCAGCATGCCAGGCACCATCTCAGTAAACTACAAGGGTGGTTAGCATCAGGGTACTCACCGATCCATAATCCTCTGAACATGTTAGTTTGGGTGTCCACGCAAGTCTTGACTGCTCTAGACTGGTGGAAAGACCCTTCAAATGTTTTTGTGGGAGTTCCATATGCTCCTCCTCAATCAGCTTTCTCCTTATTCACAGATGTTTCTGCTGTGGGTTGGAGAGCTCACTTTGGGTCCCTGCAGACTCAAGGTTTGTGGTCTGCCCATTATTGTACATATAATGCCAGAGAACTGAGGGCCATCCTTCTAGCTTGTCTGGCTCTCATTCCCCAGGGAGAGGATCTGCTAGAACTAACAGACAATACAGCAACTGGGTTCTAGGTGAACAGACAAGGAGGGGCCTGGTTGACTCTGCTATGCCAGAAGGCGATGAAGCTGTGGGATTTCTACATTGCCAATTTTATCCACCTCAAAGACTCTCATCTTCCTGGTGTTCACAACTCTGTGGCAGGTTCATGAAGCAGGTTATTTTTAAGTCACCATGAATGGTCTCTTTGCCCAGACATAGCCAGATCCATTTTCCAACAGTGGAGGGTTCCACACATAGATATGTTTGCAACAAAAGTCAATAGGAAATGTCATTAGTTTTGTTCTTGAGCAGGTTACAGCCCAAGCATCTCTGATGGATGCTTTCCTGTTCCCCTGGACAGCTAAGCTCCTGTACACATTTCCTCTAGTTCCACTCCTACCCAAAGCGTTGCTCAAAATCACCCAGGACCAGACTCAAGTTGTACTTGTAGCTCCATAGTGTGGCCTAACAACATTAGTTTTCAACTTTGTTTACTATTATAGACAAAGCTCTGCTGACATTTCCACTGGACCCAGACCTGATCTCTCAGGCCAGTTGGCATCTCCTCCAGCCCAACCTGAAGGTCTCCAACTGACATCTTGGATGCTCTGTGGCTGACTCCTTTGGACAAACTTTGCTCAAAGGAGGTTCTAAATGTGCTTTTAAATGGCAGAAAGGCTTCTATTAGATATACTTACAAGTCAAAATGGAAGAGATTCTTCCTCTGCTCCCAGCTGAAAGTTGTTTCCTTATTCTTATCTTCCATTCATTATGTACTGGACTAGCTCATCTACCCAAAACAAAAACATCTTGCCATTAGTTCCATCAAAATCCATCTGCAGCTATCTTGGCTTTACACCCACCAATTGATCACTGCTAGCTCTTTTCCAAGCCTATGCCAATCAGATTTCTAAAGGGTTTGGACAGATTATTTCCTGATGTAGAAGATCCTATTCCCCCTTGGGACTTAATCCTAGTCTTAGCAAAGTTAATGCGTTCCCCCTTTGAATGAATGACTACCTGATCATTAGTTCATCTTTTCATGAAGTTAGCCTTTTTGACTGCAATCACCTCAACCCGAACAGTGGGTGAGTTATCGGTTCTCATTTCAGAATCTCCTTATATGGTCTTCTCTAAAGACAAGGTTTACCTCTGCCCTCATCCAAAACTCCTTGTTAAAGTGGTGCCCAAATTCCACTATAATCAGGCAATTTATTTTCCAATTTTCTACCTGAAGCCTCATAATCATAAAGATGAAGAAAAAGGTCACATATTGGACACTGAAAGAGTTTTAGCATTTTACCCAGACTGCATTAAGCTGTCTAAGTCATTGTCACAGCTATTTATGGCAATTTCAGATAGAATGAAGGGCCTTCCAGTCTCCTCACAAAGGATCTCCTCATGGCTCTCCTCTTGCATTTGTTTGTGCCACAGGTTGGCTAACAGGACAGCCCCGTGTACAGTGCTGGCACATTCAGCTAGATCATATGCAGCCTCTGCAGCCTTTCTGGCTCATATGCATATTTTGTTCATCAGCAGCTTGGTCATCAGTGCATGCTTTTGCCTTGCATTGTGCCATCTCTCAACAATCTAGAGATTACGCCAGGTTTGGACATGTGGTCCTTCAGTCTCTATTCAGGTAGACTCCAATCCCATCTCCAGATCAAACCTTAAGTGGAATGGACATGTATAATCACTCAAAGAAGAAGAAATGGTTATTAATATGCTCTGTAATTGTTGTTCTTCAAGAAGTGTTACACATGTCCAATCTACAGTCTTCTCCCAGTCTGTTGGAATCTATCTGATCAGAAGAAACTGAGGGGGGTGGGCCTGGGTGGCTCCGACTTTTATACCACTGTGCAGTAGCTCAAAGCAGCAGAGGGGTCTATGTGCCACCCCTACAGGTACCACTGTGGGAAAAATCTCCAACAGTTGTGCACTGGGTGCACGCACCTGAAGTGGAACAAAAATGTGCAACACATCTCATAACAACAGTTACAGAAAAGGTTAGTAACCCTTTCCTTTACCATTCATCATAAAACCTTCTTTATGAAGAAATGAGGGCGAAACCAGGTTGATTTCAATGAGAGCTCCACAAGTGGAGTGTTTGCAGGGTTGGACATTCAATAATACCTTTACAACTGTACTAAATTTGTCAGATTGATAACTCTAGGAAATGAAGTCCTTAATTTATCCACAGGAGAGATATAGCATGGGCAGTAGCAATGTGGAGTATCATACATTGCTCAGCCAATGCTTCTTAACTCTGGCTTGCAGGGGCCATCTTAGGCAAGACATCTTAATTTAGTTCCTGAAGATGTAAGTGAAGTCATCAAACCCCTTCACTTGAAACTGGAATAAGACTACCATTTAATTTCACATAAGGCCCCAAATAGCCATCAGACATTAACAGCTCTGTCTCTGTCGACCTGGCTCAATTCAAACCATTAATCTAGAATTAAAAGATTTCACATCCCATTACTATTCCCCTGAGCCTGCAACCTTCCTCTGTAGTTAAGTTTTTAATAATTTTTATATAACTTTCTTATACTCACTGTGAGAAAATGACCATAAAGTATATATGTTGGCAAATGCTAATAAAAACATTTCCCTCAAAGGATTGCTATTTTTAGCTTCTCAGATTTATTGCAAAGTTCTTAGCTGCCATTCATTCTATTAGAGAAAATGGTATAAGTTCAGTAATCTAGGAAAAGATTGTCATTAAATCAGTCTCAGTACTTACGATTCAAAAAGCTGTTTAATATTATATGAAGACATGTAAATACCATAGTGCTTTAGATAAAATTAACTAAAAGGAGTACCCATGAGCATATTTAATTTATGGGGACAGATCAAGATTGAGCATCAACAATGAAGCATTTATTGAGGCCATTAGAGGAAGTTCATAAGGTTTCAGTAAATGAATAGCTCTTTTTTGTTATACAGCTCGGTGAAAAATTAACATATCTGGTGATATATGTGGAAATTGCCATTCTTGCTTTAATAATCTGTCCAATTTTGTCTGATTTTGTTACTCCACTGTTTAATAGTTGGCATTACTGTGTTTTTGCATGTCATCATTATGATTTTCTGGCTGTCGTCATAACTTTTAGGAACCAGAACTGCTTATATGAGCCAAGATAATTCGATGCTAATACATTCTCCAGTCAAAAGCTCTCAATATTAGATGTATTTCAGTTTCCAGAGATAAGTATATTGCTTGAGTATTTTGCCACAATAGAGAAACTTAGGGAAATCTCTGAAGCTGTCTATATGGTAACCGTTAAAACAGCTCAATTTGATGACAGTCTATTATTGTACAGTATATTTCAGGTAGGATTTTCATTAAGTTATGTGTGGATTTACAGCACACATGCTTTCTGAGCATTCTCAATGAAGCTGCTCAACTTCCAGTGTTATATGCATTTATCCTATCACGTTCTGGCTAGTGTAAAGCTCAATTTAAGGCATAGATTTTTACTGTATTCCCAAATTTGATTGGCAAGGAGAAACTCATGTTTTCTGGATGATTTTAGTGGTTGACCTTCAAACAAATCTTTCAATAAGTTGATACCCATGTCTAGTTATTTATACTAGATAGTTACAACTTTCCATGTCTCAAGCATATTAAGTCTGAACGAGGCTTTTGAGAACCAATATTGATGGTGATGTAGGGATTTAAATGCCAGAGTCTATACTAGTTGAAGTTACTATTCAGTTGGCGTTATCTTTATTTTTGACAATTGAGATGATTATGTTTGCCAGAGTCATTTCAGGTTCTACCTGCTATCAAGTAGACTATGAATTTTCATTATGATGTTTTCCATGTCAGGAAGGAGTTTAATATCTACAGCATGTTGTAGCTAGTGTTACAAACCCGTCTTATTTGTGGCATGTATATTAGAAGGACAAGGATTGTTATGATAACATCTCGCTTTCTTTAGTACAAACTGTTTCAAATAAATATTCTTGATTTTGTCTTAATGTATTTGAAGTACAAACATCCTTTTGAGAAAGAGTGGCTGAGTTACAACTTTTTAAAGACATGTAAAATGTTTGGCAATTCCTGTGTTCCTGTTTCATGGTCCATATTGGAGTGGACCCAATGTCCATCTCATCTAATATACTGTTTCCAACAGTAGCCAAAACCAGATTCTTCAAGGGAAGGTGCAAGAACACAACAGTAGACAAGATGTGATATAATTTGCCCCAGTGAAATCTCAATCTAATCCCTAAAAATTTAAGATTACTTTAAATGCTGAGCCATGGGGGTTTTATTCTTTCAAAAGCTTTTATTCTTTCAAAAGCTGCTATAACTGTGGATAGTGTTATTATTCATATAAACATCCAATCTCTCTTTGAATCTTACTAAATTCTTATTGTGACAACTAAAAGGATGAATGCTTCTCCCAAGCAAAATTCTCTACTTGTTAATAAAGATAGAATTTGACCCCTGTGTGGATAAAAATTTCACAATGTGTATGAGACAGACAAACTTCAATTTCAGAAAGAACTTCTTTTTTGCATACAAGTTGCATAGTGATATTTAATAGAACTCCAAGGCTCAGAGAAAGAAAGTTCTCAAGAGACATTTTTAGTCTGGATACACATTGTACATTTCATATCCAGTTTCTGGAATTAGACTGTGTCCCTGACTTCTGTTCTCACACTAACACCTTACGTGAGGAATAAAAAGAAAGTGTTCAGTCAGAGTTCAGTGATTTGGATGAATGCTTTGGATAAGAGCCAACAACTTCAGTGACACTAACATTTGATGAGGATTGAAAAAAGGAGTGAAATCTAGACAAAAGACTATGCTAAGATATAGTTAAAATTGGAACTATGCGCTCTACTTTATATAAAAACAACCTAATTAGAACACCATTTCAAAATAAACTAAAATATCGGTAAGTCTGAAGTTACTTAACAAAATGTAGAAAGAACAACATTAACTTTGCCATTTTGCTTCTCACTAGCATTGTCTGTATAACATAACTAGATGGTTGCATGCTTCATTGTTTGAGTAAGGCCTATCTCATCACACACCCAAGGGGCTCCTCTTGGTTGGCTGGCAAGAACCCCAGCAGGTAGGTAAGCTGGCCAGCTGGTCAGATTGCCTGGTGTCAACATGGAATATGTCAGTTTTAATGAATCAACATTTTACAAAGGAAAAAAGTTCTATAGTTAAATTTCCAAATAACTCTATCCCTACCCCTACTCCTCACACTTTGTCCCATCTTCCCATACCCTAGCCCTGTGTGTTTTCTAATTCTTCGCTTTCCTCCAGGCCAGGGCCTCTGTATGCACCTGATTTTCTGCTCCTCAGCACCCGAAACCTTACCAGTCGCATTGTGACTTCCAAGGCGAATCAACCAATCACTTGATTTTAGTGGGAATCAGGCTTTTCTGATTTTCTGATTGTCCCTTAAATCAATAGAGTTCATTTGCTTGATACCTAGAATGTACCATGAAATTATCATGTTACAGACAGGCAAACAGAGAAGTACAGATTTGAGATTTGAGTGTTAGGCCTCATTTTGCATGGCCAACTACTGACCACAGACTTACACAATCCTTGAGAAAACTTTATATTCTGGCATGTTAAATGCCAACTCACTAACCCACTACTTATAAGCCAAAGAGACAATCTGTCCATTCTCTCTGGAGCAGAGACCACAGCATGTAATGTCACCCTTCTCTTGTGGACCACACAAAATCCATAAAAATGTGGCATAATCTTCCCTCTTCTCCACACTGTGATTAATCCAGAATTAAACTATAAACATGTTCTAATGGATCTCAAATGGTCTTTATTCTGCCAGTCTGAGCTGTCTGCTTGTTAGAAATGCCACCAGTCATTGGGCATCATTTCATATTAGGGCTGGTTGAAATTTTCCCCTTGATTTTGTTTTTTGATGGAAAATCGGGGTTTTGATTAAATAAATTATTTTCTTAAAAAGTATTTGCTTTGCATGGAAAACTTTGACTTTTCACTGAAAAACCAACTACCTCCAAAGCAAAATATTTTGATTAATATCACAGTGATGCCTTATGCCCATTTATCTCTTCTATGGTCCAGGTTCCTCAGCCGAAGTAACTCTCCACTGATACTCCATGGCGCTTGCAGTGACCCTGCAAGAAGGGAGATGGTGGTGCATCATGGGAGATGTAGTTCCATCCAGGGAGCATGGTCCACTGAGGAGAATTGGGACATGAGGCACTTGAAGGTTAACACCTATGAGGCACTATGAAGGCCTTTCTAAATAAAAAATTTTGGTTTTAAACCAAAAGTTGTGGGCTGGCAGTCTTCAGGTTTTGATTTTTTCACTTAACAGTCAATATTTTCTGCAGGGAAATAAAGCTTTTCTAACCAACTCAATTTCAGTCTTCTTATGGTTATGTTGTAAAATGTATCCTGACTGGTCAAACATATATACTTATTTCAGAAGCTTTACACTTCCCCATCACGCCTTCAGTTATGCTGTGCTTGGTTGCTCTCATACCTCAAAAATGTACAGTGACAGTCTTGAGTTTGAATAAGAAAATCTGTTATGTAAGAGTGGAAGATTCTTAATTCTAGGAGCAAGGAGCTGGGTCTTTTAGCAAAATAACAAACAAACAAACAAAAAAAGAGACTTGCAATTAAATCACGAGAGTTGGCAACACCTGGATGGTTGGTGGTTTGGTTGGTTGGTTGCGGCAAGTGGATAAAAGCCTGGCTACCGGACGAAGGACATCCACCTGGCTCTTCCCAGATGGATGAACCCCTATGTACTAGACCCAAGACTGGAGGCATCCAGGAGCCCTGCTTGGAAGTGGGCTGGATCTGATGAGGAGCAAGAGTCTTTGTGAAATTGAAGCTGGTTGGTGCCCAGATAAACCGTCTACTTCCAGCTAAGCCTTTGGCTCATGTTCAGCCATGATCTAGGTAAGAATTACTAGGAACATCAAACTTATAAAAGAAATGAAATCATCTGGCCATTGACACAGCTCAGCCCTACTCACCAAAATAGATGGAAACACATAATTTATGACAAAAATAATTGTTTCTTGTCAGTTGAGTAACATGAAAGATATAAGTAATAATCACAGCTGCTTCACTGTGTTTATTTTAGATACACTATCTAAAACCCTGCAATGTTTAAAGAGGATGTTATAGTTGGACATTTTGTGCTTCCTTAGACATTTATTTTACTGTAGAGTCTGGAAATATTTAAATTAAGCCGGTCAAGACCTAAAATGAATGTGTGCAAAAAGGAAAAATTTACAAATGGTAGTTCAAATATCAGTTTTTTAAGGAAATGGTATGTGAACCAATGTAGTTTGGGAACCTTTGTTTTTAGAGTGTTTCTGATCTTTCAAGTAAGTAAAGGAAAATGTAGTGGTGGATTGGTGTTGTCAAGTTTAATTCCTATGCCGTTTTATTTCTGGGCTATGAAGGAGTTTTGCCAACGCTTGGTAAATATACATTGCACATCCTGTTGTTCCATTGGAAAAACTGTGATGCTGATTGTCTCTAAAAGGTCATGTCTTAAATCTGCTTTGGAGATCTCTGCACCCTGAAGGCACAGGAAGGGAGTAGTAGAGTTCTCCCAAGTGCAAGGACTGTACTTCATGTGAGCTTCCCTGGGTCTGGTTCTTTGCACTCATCCTGTAAATACTGTGCGCAAAGGCCAAGCACAACGTGACCTAAAGTAAGTAAATTGCTGCTTCAGGCACTAAGAGTTAAAGAATGGCCTGTTTTCATTTACAGCTGGTGAGTTTGTTTAGAATTAAAAATATGATTCTATCTCTAGACCATTATCATAAAGAGTACCAGTTTATTTGATTCCTGGAGCACTGGCTATCTTGCTTCTACTAGCACCTTCACTTTAGTTCTCATTTGGTCAAGCTATGTATCTCGGTATTTAGTACTGTTAAGATTTCCTCAGATTGCAGTGCCTCCAGCATTTGCTTGATGACATTTACTCTTTCTCCATACCCTCTGATTCACTGACAGCGTTTATAGTACTCATTTTTTTCTAAATGCTATTTCACCAGTTATATAAAGAGAGACTATTAGGCATTAATTTGCTTTTATTCCTACAAATAACCTATGAAGTGTTAACAATATACTTAATACACTATTGGGATGGTATCCAGGAATATATCCATCCTTCCTTATTGTTTATCAGGAAGTAATAATGCATGCATTTGTTATTATACAGTAGTATATAATGCCTTATTGTTTACAATTGAGTCAATAATAAATTTTAGAAATATTACAAATGTAGTTTAAAACTGGCAAAATCAAGACAATTTGCAGTTAAGTCTGACATTCCAACTTTAATTCAGCCAGTTGAACTCATGTGTTCTGTTATGTTTAACTTCCCTTAGTCATCTGAGTTTTTCAAAGGCATTTTAACAGACATATAAGCACACTGGCCTGTGCAGGACTTTTAAACTGCATCCTTTGTTTCACCATGAGAAATAGTAGTTGTCATAGTAACTGGTTGGTAAAAAACATTCAGGCTGGTTCTGTTCCACCAAACTCAAATAGCAGAGAGATAGTGGCAGTCTACATTTTTAGTTTAGGTTAATGAAAAAGAACAAGAAAGAACCAAGGTCAACAGAAAAGTCCTCAGATTTATATTTCAATACATGAAAAGAGTCATATACACGAGGACAAACCATTCTCGGTAAAAGGACGTAAGTTAGATCTATCCTACAATTCCAGAGGCGGAGATACATAGTAGCAATGCAAGGCATTCTCTCTGCTACACAGGCTGAATTTGCTACCACTGTAGTTCTCCTAGGTGATGTTAACCTAAGCAGTGAGGGACTGTGTTATCATTCAACCTCCATGCCAGCCAGAACCCTCTGTTTGTTAAGATGCATTTGTGAGAAGTGCCATCAGTAATCTGTCCCTCCACCTTCTTCAGCTCTATCACGCTTTCATTATATTCATACGATCATTTTTATAATCCTAACTTTCCTGGAGGAAGAGGAAGTCAGGAGGAGGAGTTGGAAAAGAACTTCCAACCTTCTGAACACCAGGGGATGTTTCATTTTCAAGTCTCTTTTCTACTCTCCTCAAAACTCAAGCAGCTTTGAAAGGGAACTGCTGCCTCTTGCTCTTACCCCAGTCAACTGATAAACAAGGGAATGAAGGAAAAATGAAATGTAGCAATTAAAGCAAAGGGTGAACAAAAGTGTACACTTGAAAGTGGTTTCAGTGATTCTTAGCAGATATTATTCTAACATCAAGAGGAGACACCCTATCTATGGTAAAATACACATACATAAAAGGGCAATGCAAACATTTGATTAGCACTGGCTTCTTGTTGCCAACTCTTAATATTTGTGTAAATATCATTTTCAAAGTTCCACTCATCAGCAGTATAAGTCTTAGCTTGTACTTAATGGATTCCCAGTTCACATTACCTGTTTGCTTTTCATTTCACATCCGGTGATAATCAAACCCTGTTTGATTATGAAGTTAACAGACCTGTTGTACCTATGACCTGGTAAATGATAAATAATTGTTAGTTTTACCTGACTCCAACATGGACATTAATTACAAAACAGAGCTTTACAGTGAATTGGCAAGTGTTTTGCTGGCTGGTAATGCATATTAGCAGAAACTTCAGGTGGTTCCTCTTCTGTGACCCAACGAAGTGGTTCTGATTAAATTCCCTTTTTAGGTATGCTTATGAAAACAACTTCTTGGAGTCTAGAGTTTCTTTTCCCTTTTTCCTTTTCTCCACTTGCTGTGTGCAGTAGAAACAAGTGCCCCACAGTTTTCCATATATGCAATTCAGGATGATGGCTGGGTTTCTCCATCTCTACCATCAGGAAGGAAATGGAGAATGTAGTTAAAATCTAATTATTGAATAAACTTGTTTCTCTGGTTACCCGGGCTTGGATTTGTAGTGTATCTATTCCATGCTAACACAACGGAGAGAAAATCAAAGTGGGGATACTTTGGTGTTAGTCTTCACTTTAGTTCCTATCTCAAGCGAAAAGGGGCACATCCTAATTGGGACTAGTTCAGGATTAAGTCTACCGTAATTCAGCACTTTGTTTAGAGGTCATAATTGATGTCAAGGGTATAGAAGACAAAAAAGTTCCTTCTTTCTCCCTACTTAAAGTGGATCAAAAGCAAATGAGGAATACTGCTCTATGGCCCAAGTCAGCCACTAGAAAATAAATTGGGAGTCCAGAGGTGTGCTATTAGTGCTGATCACGGTGTTCATGGGGTTTGTGTGAAATGTGCACACACAGGAGGCAGGGGAGGGAAGAAGGTTATTAGTAAATGGGAATTCTTTTATAGATGTGCAGAGAGGTGTCCCTCTCTTCTTCCTGTTACTCTCTCCATCACTTCTGTTTCCTGCACAGTGCTTCTCTGCCATTTCCACCCTGTGTATGGGTTGTAGCAGCAACAGAATTAAATTGACCTGAGTCCCATTCACTGAAGCACCTTTTCAGAATGATCAGTGCAACCCAGACCACTTCAGAGATCAAGATTCAAGCCAATCTGAACCTGCTGCAAGCGTATATAGAATGCAGGGGTCATCATCATTACTTGTTGCTCCAAAGCCATAGCCAAGACCAGATGTTGTCATTTGTCTCAAATAATTTCTCAAGAGTACAAGATGTTGCTAGATGGCACTGCATCAGACAATGATCAAATGTTTGCCTATGCTGTCCACATTCACGGTAGGGGACATTTCTCAACTTCTACTTGGTAATATTGTCACCAGTGTTTGACACCCCAGCTTTCACTTGATTTAGAGTACACCAATATTTTCATTCAAGGTCAGTGCCTGGAGGAAGTTGTTCTGAATAAACCAGGTGGCAAAGGAACCCAACAGAGGAAATATGACAATGGGATTTAGACCTTCCCCATACTCCCCGTCAAGCAGAGGATAACAGGAGCTTTGCATATTTCTTGACAGCTATCAACCGAAGGGCTGTGGTTTTTTTTAACTTCACACTACTTGTTCCAAAAATCTTAAAAGGTTTTGGCTGGGTTCCTATCTTCAGGCTAGCACACATGATCCAGAGCACCATGGGAGTGACAAGGTCTCTCAACTTCTCTAATGCTGGCATTAGCAGGATGCAAAGAGTGGCTGACACCAACAGAGGTCCCTGTACCTGTGGTATCTGAGATTTTGGTCATGGTGAGTGTCACAGGCACAAATCCAACACAGGGAGGTCTGAGGCCATTGTCCTCAGGTAATTATGATTAAAGCCCAGGCACAAAATGGTGATGTCTTTGCCACTTCAGAGAAACATTTTTAAAAAAAATTAATTTCTCTCTTTTAACAGGTATGAGAAAAAGAATTGGCTCTATAGCCACTGCAATACAAAAGGACAATAATAGTAACAATGAAAGAAAGTCCTGTAAAGTTCAGAATTTATGTACGCTCTGAAATAAAAGAAATAGAATCCTGTGCAGCTTTTAGAGCAGTTCTTCTCATGTTGTGCAACAAATACAATTCAAAATAAATTAAATAAATGAAACTATCATTAACTATTAAAACCACAAATTGGAAGCATTGCTGTAGCCTGAAGAAAGATGACCATTGTACAAAAAATCTGTGCAGGAGTGACAGGAAAGAAGAAGATAGCCAGAAAGGGAAATAAGGATAAAAATAGCAAAGGAGAGAAGCAGAATAATAGGAGGCAAAAATATTTGGGAAAGGGAGAAAGATATTTCAGAAAGAATTAAGTATGCAGGATGAAGTCTAGTTTTCTAACATGATGGTGATGTTGAGAGCTTGTAAAGGACACCTCATTTTCCATCTGGATGGTTAAATCAGAACTTAAACTGGGTTTGTTACTTACCCATTGGAAGCACTGATCTGAGCATGCAAATGCTGGTTAGGAGTAGAGCTGGTCAGAAAACCATATATTTTCCTGTGAGAAGTTAAAAGAAAAATTGTTCACAGCTTTACAGTTGAAAGATTTCCATTTTCCTTTCAACCCATTTTGGTACAAATATTTATATTTCAAATTGACATTTAGAAATGTAACTTAAAATGTTGCACTGCTGTTAAAAAAAATCAAAAACAAAATGAGATTTTAAGGCAAAATGGAATAAAAATGCTTGCTTCATGCCAAAAGGCTGATTTTCCTGCAAGAAAAATGATTTTTTTTGTTGGAATCCACATTTCCCATGAAAAACTGTTTCAATAAATTTTTCTGCCCCCAAAATTTCAATGAGTTCCAGGTGTTTAATGTATCTATTATTTACCCTACATTTTAAAGCTGGACTAGAGGGGCTGAACTTTTATTTTCTCACATCAGTCCTCAAGTCACCTGAAGATCGCAGCTTTCATTTAAAAAATAATTGATGTTTTTAGCCTTTCTGGTTGCAGAAAAAACTTTGAAAATGTGAAGTGAGTGCACCCTAAAGGCTCAGAAAGCAGACAGCAAATGAAACCTATCTGCATTTTATTATTTTTTAAATCTCATGACTTTTTATGCTTGAATGCTTGGGGTCAGCAATACTATCACCGTACTTCCCATCTTCCCTGCACAGAAAATAGGGAATTTCCCATGTGCCCCTGCCTCCCAGCTCTGTAGGAATCATGTTGCAGCCTCTGGATGACAGGGATTGCAGAGGCAGCTTCTGTTTTGCAGCAGTTTTTTGTATGGTGGCTCTTTGATCTCCGGGTTCCCTGTGCCTGCAGGTCTTGCAGCCTCTTTGATCCGTCACTATGCATGTCGGTTTGGATGATAAGAGTTCTGACAGCCTGATATAGAATTTCACAAGTTCATCTGTGTAATTTTTAACTGTACAGCTTGGCACATGCTGATGGCTAGCACTAGAAGAAAACCAGCCAGCTGTGCACCAGGTAAGAGTACAGTGCCCAATTGCACAGCCACAGCATATAAAACATTGCTATATAAAACTGCTTTGATAGCATGGTGGAGCAGTGGTATTCCCCATTATAGCTGAAAGTGGCCAGGAGAGTGCATTTTCCTTCTCGGGCATTTTCTGATGTGCAGCAATGCATACTACAACTGCTTATTTAAAACTGAAAGGGGTTTAATTTTTTAAGAGTTCTTGGTATACTACTTCCAACAAGCTCAAATACTCCGGTTTGGGAACCCTGGCTCTGAAATGAAAGCATGTCCCACTCTTCAGCTATGAAACTCCTTTGGAGCCAGTGAGAACCAATGAATACAAATAACCCTTTGTATTCCATTATTTTCACAGCACACACTGTAACTCCCAAGCAGAATGTTTACAATTTCTTTGTATTTTTAATGGCTACAATTACATTGTAGCAAACATGAAAAAAAACATTTGATCAAAATCTCATTAAATTTACCTGAGCATTCTTTTTGTTTCCTTTTCCTTTATCCCCTTAACCCATCAGTTCAGAGAAATTTGTGCAGGCAGGCTTTAAGAAAGTGCAGGAGATACTCCACTCCTCCCAACATAGTTCTGCAAATGCCTAATGTATTACATTCTGTGTGCTGTATGCAGACTGCAGAGACCACAAGGATAGATTGGGATGTAATGTAGGCTATATTATGGGTGAAATTCTGTGGTTTGTGTTATGCAGGAGGTCAGATTAGCTGATTAGAAGGTGCTTTCTGGCCTTGAGATCTGTGAATAACTGAATGACTTGTACCCTTTTCTTCTCAACAAGCATTTTTTCCACCTTTTTTTCTTATGGAAGAATTTAGTCATAGTTATTTGCTTGAAATCCAATACAAAGTCCATGGAAGTCTGAATGGGATGATTTCCACTTACTTCAATAGGCCCTGGATCAGTGTCTCAATGAGTAGTGATTTTTCCTAGGTACATATGTCCCTGTCTGAATTAATTTTTCAGATTGATAGATTATTGTTTATAGAGTGAGAACAAGAAAAGAGGGACCGATAACAGAAATATGCCTTTATGCTTCTTGTCTACAATCTAGTACAAATAAAATGTTTGCCTAATGAATTATTAACTGTCTAAGCCATAACGTAACATTGACATATCTATAAGAACTCAGATAACACATTTCTAAATGAATCTAATATCTATTTACTTGAAGATATATTTATTTCCAAAGTAGCAAGGCTGTTTATACTAACACACCAATCTAGAATGTTAAGATTTCTTATAATTTTACATTTTGGAAGGTTTTCTTTTCTTTTCTTTTCTTTTCTTTTAATAAAATAGGATCTATTGTTTCGTTCTTTTGGCAGTTTAGAGAGCCACATTGGAGAAACCCTGATGTGCTAATATCTCTGCACATTGTATTTTTCAGATTTTTCTGTTAATATTATTTTTCTGGTAGAACATGATACTCCCTTTTTTCATATTTCATTTAAGATGCGTGTGGTAGATCTGGACGTGTAAGTTCCAGGTTGGGTAGTGTGGCAAGGTGGGGGCGGGAGGGGGGAGAAGTTCCGCCCTCGTGGGTCTCGTGCTCTCCCGGCCTGGCCGGTGGTGCAGCCGGGGAAAGGCTCCGGGGAGGGGACGGGGCCTGTTCTGCCCTGGGGTACGGCTACATGCCCTGGGATAGTCCGTGGTCCACCTCCTGCTTCCCCAGCTGGGTGCTCTGCCCCGGTGCTGTGCTCCAACGGGGAAGCCCCAAGCCGCTGTAGATCACCGGCTGCTGGCTGTCACAGTAGACATATTTGTGCTCGCTCTGATCTAGCTAGTGCCAGTATAGCTGTGGTTGTACAAGGAGTGGAATAAGCTACCTCCCTATGTACAATCCTGTCCTAAAACCTAGGTACATACTTGGATGACTAGCCCATTATGCTGCCTATGTAGCCACAGCTACACTGCTATTTTTAGTATGATACCTTGACCACAGCTACTGTCGGTATGTGTACCTGAGCTGGAAATTCCACCTAGAATCTTAGAGCTGGAAGGGACCTCAGCAGGTCATCTAGTCCAACCCCCTGCTCAAAGCAGGACTAATCTCAGCTAAATCAGCCCAGTGAGGGTTTTGTCAAGTTGCAGCTTAAAAACCTCTAAAGACGGAGATTACACCACCTCCCTAGGTAACCCATTCCAGTGCTTGACCACCCTCCTAGTGAAAAACTTTTTTCTAATGTCCAACCTAGACCTCCCCCCTACAACTTGAGACCATTGCTCTTTGTTCTGTCATCTACCACCATTGAAAACAGCCTAGCTCCATCCTCTCTTGAACCCCTTTTCAGGTAGTTAAAGGCTGCTATCAAATCCCCCCTCATTCTTCTCTTCTGCAGACTAAACAAGCCTCGTTCCCTCAGCCTCTCCTCATAAGTCTTTTGCTCTAGCCCCCTAATCATTTTTGTTGTCCTCCACTCTACTCTCTCCAACTTCTACACATCCTTTTTTGTAGTGGGGGTCCCAAAACTGGACGCAATACTCCAAATGTGGCCTCACCAGTGCTGAATAGAGGGGAATAATCACTTCCTGCGATTTGCTGGCAATGCTCCTTCTAATGCAGCCCAATATGCTATTAGCCTTCTTGGCAATCATGACACACTGCTGACTCATATCCAGCTTCTTATCCACTGTAACCCACAGGTCCTTTTCTGAATAACTGCTGCCTAGCCCATCGGTCCCCAGTCTGTAGCTGGGCAAGGGATTCTTCCATCCTATGTGCAGGACTCTTCAGTTGTCCTTGTTGAACCTCATCAGATTTCTTTTGGCCGAATCCTCACTCCAGTGTAGACATATCCTTAGGTTGTATTTCTCTGAAACTCATAGAAACCTATGTTATTGCAGCTGCAGCTTTGGTTCTAGTTAGCTGATTAACAAACAACAAACCCTTGACTGCTCAAGGAGGTTATTGCAGTTCAAGTCCATTTAAAAAAAAATCACTCTACAATTACTCTAGTATAACTGACAGCAGAATTTGGTCTAGTAGCCTATCCTAGTTTCTCACATGGTTTCATGAGGTATTATTGCTAGAGTGTGTGGCTTCTGGGGATGCTGATGAATGTGGTAGCCTGAAATTTTCACAGGAAATTTGATAGGATGAGCTGCTTCTGAGGCTATAGTTGTTTCATTGGAATGAAATTAATAGGCCCAGTCACTCGCCTTTTGAAGTCCATGGTAAAACTTCCATTGACTTCAATGAGAGCAGGATTGGGTGCAAAGTCTGTAAAGCACTTGGAGATAAATGTATGAAAGACAGGTAAGTGCAAACACAAATTTTAAAAATGTAACTGGAAGGTCTGCTAACCTTAAAATGAACTTTAGCATTATGTTTCTTGATAGCATCATTATCCATCTTCTGCCCTCTTCCTGACAAAGCAGATCTAGTCTGCCCTGCAGTTAACACACACCTTTAGGTCTAGATTGTGTGTTGTGTGCACTGGTCAGCAGCAGATGTTGAAATCTGTTCAGGATTCTCTGTGAGCTGGTGTGTGCATAGTGGCAAAGAAATGGCTCCACCTCTTTCTTGATATTCCCTGCTCCCTCTGGGGAAATGTATGCTCCCAAGTTGCTAGGAGAGTAGCAGGTCCTGTATTCTCCCAAATACAGGGACTGTTATGCTGGTCCTTGCAGGACAGAAAGAGAGTGAGGAAAGGTTCCTTGTGCTCTCTTCCCCCTCACAGCTCCAATTGTGGTTCAACACTAAGGCCAGATGATGTGGCCTCTGTAATGGGCTTTGGATCAGACTGTACTTCTAAGTAGCATATACCAACAATGTGGTCACTAAAGCCTGAACAACAGGTCTGGAGGGCCAACTCATTTAAAATACTCGAAACACAATTTTCACTTGCTGAAACTATTTCTCCACAGTGTGAGATGAACAGCAATTATTTCTGTTCTTAGGCACTTATTTTTTATTGAGCAGGTCCTGTTTTAGGGATGGATGTCCATTTACTTCAGTGGGGCTCCACTTGGTCATAGACAGTTCACATGCACAGTTATTTGCAGGAGCCAGGCTAATTCAGTCCCAAATAACCCATAAAAACACCAGTTATTTGAAGCGCATTGGAAGCACTTACCATGTTTCTGCTGGTTTTGCCAATTCTTCTGGAGTTTTCAGTCATAGGGAACAGCACTCATGCATAGGCTTGGAAAGATTACATTTTTATCAGTAAATGTCAATAAATGTTGATTTCACTGCACGCACACAAAAAGAAAAATATTTCCATCAATAATGATAAAAATTTAGAGATAGGCAAAGTAGAAAAAATGCTGCTAAAAACTAATTAAAGTCACAATCCAGTGATATTAGTTCTTTGAATTAGGCTTGCTACAAATGGTATTGTGAATGAATGGTAAAAACAGCTATACTTTGTAGATTTAAGGAAATTTACTTGGTATATTTTGATATATGATGTTGACAATTTGTGTTTTTAATTATTCCAAACTTTAACTTTTTGAATCTCCAAGTCTACTGTAATTAAATAATTGTCTGAACCTCCTATAATGTCCCAGATCTGTGAAAATTTAAATGGATAAAAATAGAGAAAAGTGCTTAAATAAATACTGATATTATCTGTTGAAATTATTTTTAAAAAAAAATTCTGCCAAACTTACTCAGAGTGGTAAAAATCCTGGCCAATGTAAATTTCTACATTTTAAAAAGAAATCTAAGCTAAAAGGTTAATTAGGTTGCACTGGAAAGCTAGAATATGCCAGATTTACAGTAGCACTGAAGGAGGCAGTGGTCTCGTGGAAAAATAGTATGCAATCAAGCACTGTATAAAAGACTTAGAATCATAAAATATTACAGTTGGAAGGGACCTCAGGAAGTTATCTAGTCCAACCCCTTGCTCAAAGCAGGACAAACCTCAGCTAAATCATCCCAGCGAGGGTTTTGTCAAGTTGCAGCTTAAAAACCTCTAAAGACGGAGATTACACCACCTCCCTAGGTAACCCATTCCAGTGCTTGACCACCCTCCTAGTGAAAAACCTTTTTCTAATGTCCAGCCTAGACCTCCCCCACTGCAACTTGAGACCATTGCTCTTTGTTCTGTCATCCACCACCATTGAAAACAGCCTAGCTCCATCCTCTCTTGAACCCCCTTTCAGGTAGTTAAAGGCTGCTATCAAATCCCCCCTCATTCTTCTCTTCTGCAGACTAAACAAGCCTCATTCCCTCAGCCTCTCCTCATAAGTCTTTTGCTCTAGCCCCCTAATCATTTTTGTTGTCCTCTGCTCGACTCTCTCCAACTTCTACACATCCTTTTTTGTAGTGGGAGTCCCAAAACTGGACGCAATACTCCAAATGTGGCCTCACCAATGCTGAATAGAGGGGAATAATCACTTCCTGCGATTTGCTGGCAATGCTCCTACTAATGCAGCCCAATATGCTAGTAGCCTTCTTGGCAACCAGGGCACACTGCTGACTCTCATACAGCTTCTTATCCACTGTAACCCACAGGTCCTTTTCTGCAGAACTGCTGCCTCGCCTGTCGGTCCCCAGTCTGTAGCTGTGCGTGAGATTCTTCCATCCTAAGTGCAGGACTGTGCACTTGTCCTTGTTGAACCTCATCGGATTTCTTTTGGCCCAATCCTCCTATTTGTTTAGGTCCTTCTGTATCCTATCCCTACCTTCCAGGGTATCTACCACTCCCTCTAGCTTAATGTCACCTGCAAACTTGCTGAGGGTGCAATCTACCCCATCCAACAGATCATTAATGAAGATGTTGGACAAAACCAGCCCAAGACTGACCGCTGGAGCACTCTGCTTGTGACCGGCTGCCAGCTAGACATCGAGCCATTGATCACTACCCGTTGTGCCCTATGATCTAGCCAGTTCTTTATCTATATATGGACAAGGGGTCAGAATTAATATTGCACTTAAAAGTTTAAATTGGCATTTCCTAACTTTCAGGTTCTTGACTTTGCAATTTAAATAATTTTCTTATAACATAGAAGTTTTGTATGTAAATTCCTAACTGTTTTTCACAGAAGAGTGGTAAAAGCAAAATCTTGTTATGTACTCTTTTCATCATGCAGAATGATCAAGGTTTGAACCCTGAACCTACAGCATAGATTTCTATGAGATTCTGGACTAACTTCATTAGCTGGCAGCAAAAGAAAGCAGTTTTCCCAACAGGTGAATGAAAGCTGGGGCCATGCACTTGGTCCAGGAGGTTTATGAAAGGAGCCTAGCACAGGGTGCACTCTCTCTGCGAGTTGGGGGATTTCTGGACTTATGAGGTGCCCCCGTGGAGTGGCGGTGGATAGGACACTGGGACCATTTATTAGGAATGGAAGGGTAGAGGATAAAAGCCCAACCTGGATTTACCTACTACCATTGTTCTGAGAACTCCCAGGTATTCCCAGTGCAGTGTTTGCCTCTACCACTGTTCTTTGGAGGTAGTGGCCTGGGCCATGCTCTTTAGGCAATTATTGTTCAGTTATGATGGCAAGCATGCCAAAAGAATGAGAAACTCAAGTAAGGGAAGGGAAATGGTAATTTTTAATGGTTTATAACTCAGCTAAACCTGAACAGAATTTCATGGGATGAAGAAAAGGCACCTCTTCAATGAAAGAATGTTCTCCCTGATGAATTTCAGTGATGAGCTGTGAACAATGGAGGTGCTGTAGCATGTCAAAAAGTGGTTGCAAGGATCTTTGACAATGGAAAGTGTTAAGCAGCTCCTCTTATTACAGCAATTATCAAAGATTTCCTAGTTTTGAAAATTCTGCTTCTAAATCAGCTTCAGAAAGAGGAGTCACGAAGTGTAAAGCATTCATTCTTTTTTGTTATTTTTAGCTGATTTTTCATTTCAGCCTACCTGATAATAATCAAAACAAGGAGGAAAAAAGATTCCATAAACACACTAATGTTCATTCATATAATGCTGTGGTGGTACAATATTAGGAAAATTTGGCTGGGGATAAAAGGACAGCATCTGCATTGATATCAGTAAAGTCTTGCTTAACAATTTACTTGAGTTTTTATGTTGGCATCAGGCAATGGGAAGATACTAACATTTTCTTTATAAAATATTTCTCATATTGTGGGCTACTCACAAATTGTATGTGTTGTCTCTGAGATCCAAGATAGTAATAATGAATATGTTGGAGCTTTTTGCAGGAGTCAATTTACTTGAATTTTTTTCTGACCTCAAAATATGGTTGTTACTACACAAAGAGGATCATTTTAAATATTTTTTTGTAATGTCTCTAGAATCCGGGATTCTAAGAACGTTAAGTCTCCAGCGTCACTGTTATCAGGGACGTCATAAATTGTTTACTCTTGTTTGAGTTTCCAGAACCTAAATTTGGTAATCAGTTGCAGACACAGTACCTTTACATATTGTTAACACTCAGTGAGTCAGGCTGTCATGTTTGTTTTCGAGTATTTTGATATTAATATCAAAATCTCCACAAGGTCCGTATATTCCTTTAAAATACTGACTTGAGAGCCAAATGTATCATATTTTGTATCATTTTCCCTACTGATAGTTTCAGTCCATGCCTATGATAGATTTTCTTAATTTAGCATTTTTAGTTGTCTCAGTAGGAGCTCAGCTACATAATGTTGATTTTAGATCCAGGTAGGCCTAGCACTCCCTTTTGCTTTTAATGTTATTTGTTGTTTAATCTGAGTGAAAAAAGGATGTTTTATCTTCATTAAGTACCTCACATTTGCTGGGCTAAGAAATACTGGCAGTCTTCATCCTTTACTTTTTTAATTGAAATCTTAAATCAACTTTATTCTTTATAATCTGGAGGGGAGGAGAACCTTTTTGGATTCCAATTTAGTATATGTCTCTCCACTTTGAAATGTAATACCGTTGACCAGCTTGTGGTGCAGTGCCTGGAATGCCATTGGATTGGATTGGATTGGCTGATTTTTGATGCAATGGGATCCATTAACTGTAAATTTTATTCAAGCAACTTTCACTATTCCTCACATAAGGAAAGATAGAAATGATTCACCATGGAGTTGATTTATTAAATTCTTCTTTGTAATGTTGCTATCTGCAGTGGTGGCCTTAGGCCTCAGCTGCCTATGAATTTGTGTTGTGCCTTTTGATTTTTGTGCAACATAGTTATATGAAGAAGCCATAGGGCACAATGGGGGTCCAGATAACCATTTATACTAATTATATACTATGTACCAGGGCTAATTATATGTATACACTTCTGCTCTGTATGGGTGGCTTCTCAACACAGAAGACAGGGTGGGCCACTAAAAGGTTCACTAACTGTCTAAAGGGAGTGAATGGAGCAAGCTCCTGGCCCATCTCCCTATTACAAAAATCAATATACTGTGCACTTCCTAGATAGGAAACATTAGCTATTAAACTGAGGGGAATGGATAATTCACTTGATACTACCCAATTCCTATACACCCTAGTTTTCATAGTTCCCCACTCTGACAAGGACTGTGTACCAGGAATGCACACCTGCCTTCTCTGTCAGCTTCCTCTGCTAATCGTTCTGTGGTCCTAGCTGTCTTTGGCACCAATGTTTTGTGGAAGAGATTGAATTCATCAGCTGTCCCCCATGCTCTCTGCTTGGATCGATGTGCAAACTTCTGGTTTCCTGATCTATGTAGGCAGCCAAAGAGAAAACTAAAAAGGACGCTATTCATGCTACTTTAAAGAAGCTCTGTAGAAAACTAGAGCCAGCCCTGGCTTGTGGTCAGAAAGAACATCTCCCTTCAAACAGGGAATTCAGCTCAGGGGAAAGAAACCAAAGTGGTGCTATCATAAGGTTTTGGGTTCAACCCTGTTTCCTCTGAATCCCTGTAATGTTATTCATCTACTTGCTGTGTGTCAAAAAAGGACACAAGAATGATAGGAAAGGGAGACCTGACACTGACAAGAAGGAAATTTGAAAGAACTTTTCTACTATTTACTCGGTGCAGTCAGTCCATAGAATTTAAAGGAGCAGTGACTCATTTTACCATATTTACCATTTTGCCTGTCTAATGCACTAGAAATATGTAATCGCTATAGTACTTGGCCATCATTGAGGTTACTCTGGCGGGCTTTATGTCTGCTGGAAAGGTCCTTCTGTGTCTTTTCCTCACCAACCTATCATATGCTGTATCTTAGTGGCATTTCTGAAAATGCTATCCTGAGTGCTACTGACTGGAAATAGTAATATAGATACACCTATCACATAATTGTAAGCAATTAGCCGCCCATTACAGCTAGTCACAATTACCCCAAGCTCAGAGGTCAATAATGCTAATACAGCAGTTGAAATAATAATAATAATATCAATAATCCTAATACAGTCTTCCTGGAAAAAAGTAAGCAATTGAAATGGCAAATGTTCTCTTGTCTCGCTATAGGCAAAATTTTCCCATTTAGCTCCTCCTTAGTGTGGGACCGGAAATCCGTTTTATCCCACAGAGAATCCGTGTGCCTTGGCAGATTCACTGTTTAAACTTGATTGCTCACATAGAACTCCCCATTGTAATGCTTAAGGAAATTTGGCTGCTTCTATTTGCACTCTTGCTTCATTTATAAAGCTCCGTAGACAGGGGTGACATTTGTATGGTTTTATTTGGACTGTGTTTGAGCTATTACTAAGTACATAATGGCTGTCGCATTTGACTACACAGTCACTGCACTACCTATATCTTACTCATAGTTGCACGAAGTGGTTTGGACATGTTGAGTTTGAAGAGCACAAAATCCTTCTTTGAACCATTTACAAATCAGGTATTTAGTAAATACAATAAATAGGTCCCTACTTTTAACTTTACAAATAATAGGCAAAAATTTTATCTCAATTATATTACTAGTTTATGTTAGGGAAAACTCCACTGTTCACTCACTGTACACTAGTATAACACAGCAAAATTTGTCCACTTGTGAGTAAATCTTTAAAAAATTAGATATGGAAGCAACAGTTGCTTTTAGCAGCAGAGATAGTTGTCTGATTGCTGAGTTATGTAATAAGGCTTTGGACATAAGTTTCTTAGAACTACATTCTGATTAGGTGGTTGGGTTTTTTGTTAATACTATAATTAAATCTCATATGACATGGGATATGCTATCACAAGTCTCATTACCAGATCACAGCGCTTATGAAATGAATATTCTTAGGCCCATTATAAATCAGAGGTATAAAAGGAAATGGTTGGGAAAAAATTCCACCTTGCTTTAATAATTTTTTTTTTAAAACTAAATACACAATTTAGACAAAAAGTTATCTTAAAGTCTTCTGTTGTTGCTATTTCTACCAGTGATTTCTTGCTACATCATTTCTTTAACTTCTTCTATTGTAAAAAGAAATATCCAAAGCAATGAACAACTTTTGATTTATAGCCAAATTCCGCTCTCAGATTTGCATCCACAGTTCCCACTGACTTCACTGGGAACTGCAGCTATTGGTCTGTAAAAAGAGTAGGTTACTTGGCTTTCCCAAGTGGAACTGAAGACAGCTGGGAGGTGATTCTAGAAGCAGTGAGTGGTGGAGTCCAGTCCAACCGCCACTTATGTCACTAGCAGAACTTCACAGGTGGCTGCTTTCAAAATAAGTTATGGAGAAAGATGGCGTTGGTGTTGATAAAGGATGCAAATGGGGGAAAAAATCAGCTTTAAAGGAACGGAATTTTTTTTTTTAAGTAAATGGTAGGAAAACTAACCCTTTCCCCCAACCATTTTCTCCTCTACTTCCACTATGGGCTGTTTTCCATTGAGGAAGGGTATTTCCAAAAATAGTAAAGAAATAATCCTTTAAAGAATTATTTTTAAAAGTTAAATTTAAAATAATTTGAAACTTAAGAAATGAAGAAAGTCTAACCTGCAACTCCCTCCCACCAAATAAACAAACCCTTGGGACAAGAATTAAACCGTAGAAAATAAAAAAATCTAAACTATGAGGAAATAATAGTAGGATGGAGTGAACAATTTAGATATTTGCAGGGAAAGTTTGAAGTCACCGACAGAATTTTTAAAAATGGATAAAATTCTTCCCTTCACATTCCTTGGAACAAACCAAATACTAGAGTGGTGGTCTTATATCTCAGATTACTTATAAAGGAGTGTCTTGGTGCTCTGTGCCCTCTTGATATTGGTAGGTATTCAGTAAACCTCCCCACTCTCTGATGTTATCTCCAGGGGTGGGGTCAACAGTAAAGGCCTTCCCAGGGTAGTAGTTGGCCCAGTAATGGGAAGAGGAGGCTATAAATTCCACTTACTTCCCAGTATCACTTCCCGTGGGGTGGGAAGACAGAGCCTTCTTAATGCAGTGGCTGCTGTGCACTGAGGATGGCTATAAAACCTTTGCTCCCTTAACTCAGCTCTGGAGAGAATGTGGCCAGTAATGGGGGGCAGGGGAGGGATGCTTTATGCTGGGGAGGTTATGAGCCACCCAATGCTAGATGTGATTTCAGCTGCTTTGCGGCCAATAGGGGGAAACACAGGTTGCTCAAACAGAACCAAAAAGTACCATTCACACTGCAGTTAAAATGATGTTAATGACAAGTTATAATTATGTTAAGAGAATTTAACTGCAGTCGGAAATGTCTTCAATGGCTAAAATATTTCATTTTGCGGCTATCCAACAAGGCTACTTTAGAACATTGGTTCTTCACAGAGATCAGCTTAAGTCAGTGTACACTTAAACAAGGAGTAGCTAGTTCAAAACATCTGTTTCCCTTACTTGGACCAGTAGCCAAGCCGTAATTTGTGAATGTGTTAGGTCTGACCACTAGCTGGCTAGGAGGACAGTAGTGTGAGCCTATTTTAGGTCAAAAGAACACTATTTCAGATAATTGGATTATGTTTGGATCCAAACTAGCATAACAGGTGACTTTGTGTATATATTACAAACATGTACAGAAACCAGCATAAGGATATGTAACGTTATAGACCACATAGTGCAATTTGTAAATTACATAACACTTGTATGTTGCAATCCTGTAGATTACCTAGGTTCTATATAGAAGCTGTCTCTAAATTATATGGAAACTCTGTTACATGGTATTATTTCTGTATAGTGGGACTGTAGGCAGTATATCATTCCTGTGCTCTGACTTTCATTGCATCTGAGCAAAGTTTTTCATGCCATCTGGCTAGGTCCCAAATCCACTTCTTAAGTCATTAATGGCTGGTCTTTTGTGGGTTTGTAATTATTTGGAAAATTGAGTCTTTTGCTAAGGGAATGTAAGCTGCATTAAGAATGTCAACAGCAACATTGGGTTTTACATTAAGGATATGCTGATAGTTTCTTGCGTGTGTCATTTTTTTCTTCGTTTCAGGATCTCCTTAAGAACAAAACTGTGTTTATATCCGATTTCAAATAATGATTTAACCTTTTTTTCCAAGGGTTGTTTATTTCCACTAGTTAAACTGATAAGAGCTTCTTTTTTTTTAAACTCAGAGCCCACATTGATATGATAGTTTTCCTTTAGCTTACCCTGGCTAGCCTTTTAGATTGTAAATATTGCTATATGTTTAAACAAAAAAAAAAGAAGAGGGAGAAGGAATAACATGGGAAATAAGAAATAAGTTGTTTTTCATAATCTGTTTCATGGACCAATTTCTCATCTGTGTGTAAAGTCAGAGTGAACAAATTTGTGTAGGGGGTTTCTGTGGGAATAGGGGATAGAATCCTCCCTAGCAGGTGGCAAAGCAGAAGAACAAATATGCAGTTCATTTCTCAAAGTTGTAGATGCTGGTGGAAAGATCTGTGTGATGGAAGACTGTGAAAGGGCCATCAGTTGTGGGTGACTTAGCAGTCCTGCTGTACTTAGAAAAGACAGATTGCTGATGTACATAATCACTTTTGTTGTAGGCCTGCTTGTGCCTGCAACGTATAATGGAAGGAATTATTACCTTAACCATGCAAAGTTCTTCTCATCCCTATTTAGGAGCCCTGAAATGAAATATAGTATATAATGTCTTTAAAATGTTGAATTTGGGCCAGGTGGTGAGAGCTACACCAATTTAGACTAGCCAAGAATCTTTCCCTTTATCCATACATGAGCTTGAAATATAGTGCTTCATGTGATTTTGATTTTAAATTGCACCTTTAAATAATAAAAATTGTGATGAACTTTTTAGCATTCTTAAAAGTTTTCTGTTCATTAGGTTCCGTTGCCTATGTTAGTGCTGCAGTTAGTCATCTACAAAGGGTGATGCAATTTTAGGTTTTGTTTTGATAAGTAGTGACATTACAGAACTGGTCATAAGAAATAACTTTTGGATTGTGTGACCATTAGTTGATTCAGTTTAAATTAAATGAAAGGATAATATAGAAGGTGACCATGAATGTAAGATGGCTGATGGGAATGAGTGTGTAGAAATAGAAACTAACACATCCAAGGTGGAAGCAAAACTCTAAGAGATTAATGCATTCAAATGGGGAGGACCAGATCATTTCCTTCCCAGAATACTGAAATTTCAAGTCCATTAGCAAGGTTTTTAATAAATCTATCTTTGTGGCTGGAGAATAGTTAACATTGTACCTATATTTAAGAAAGGGAAAAAAAGATCTGGGCAACTACAGACTCATTAGTCTGACCTCAGTAGTATTCAAGTCTTTAGAACAAATTTGAAAGAAAAAGTAAAGACTTAGAAATAAATGGAAAATGGGACGAAACTCAACATGAGTTACCAAAGGAAAATTGTGCTAGACTAAACACCTTCTTTGATAAGTAACTGATTTCTTAGGTCAGGGAAATGTGGTGTAATCTATCAGAACTTCAGTAAGGCATTTCATATGATACTACATGGGAAATTATTAGTTAATCTGGAGAATATAAGAATTAGTTCAAGAATTGTAAGGTCAGTAAGGAACTGGCCAAAGGGGAGAAAACAACAGGTTATGCTGAAAGGAGAATTTTCAGGCTAGAGGGAGGTTATTAGCGGAGTTCCTCAAGAATCAGTTTTGGGAACAATCATATTTAATATTTTCATTAATGATCGTGGCCACAAAGTAGGAGTGTGCTAATGAAATTGGTTGATGACATCAAGCTAAGAAGTGTTATCAATACAGTGGAGGACTGGAATATTATATAAGAAGAATTGCATGATCTAGGGAATTAGAATAACAGAAACAGGATGAATTTTAATAGTATAAAGTACATGGTCATGCATTTAGGGACTAATAAGAACCTCTGCTATAAATTGGGGCCTCACCAGTTGAAAATGACAGAGGAAGAGCGAGATCTGGGTGTATTAGTTGACTGCAGGATGATTATGAACCACCTATATGATATGGCTATGAAAAAAGCAAATGTAAACCCAGGATATATCATGTGATGTATTTCCAGTAGGAAAGTGTTAATACTGTTGTGCAAGGCACTGGTAAAATCTCATCTGGAATGCTGTGAACAATTCTGGTTGCTTATTTTAAAGAAAGATGATTTCAAACTGGGCTCATTCCAGGGGTAACTGGATGGGGTTCAATGGCCTGTGAAGTGCAGGAGATCAGACTAGATGACAGGGTGGTCCTTTTTGGCCTTAAACTTTGAGTCTAAAGTTTCCATGCAAAGCAATTTTGGGAATAAGTAAAAGAAGACAAGGGAGATCATGGAAGGATGTACTCATTTGCTGATTCCTGTCATTAGTCCCATAAAATAAATAGAATTATCAGTTCATGATGCCAAGTGCTCTGTTTTTCTTGGGCAGGGAATAATGCCCCATTATGCTCATTAAGAAGAAATAGCATCTTGTACCAAAAGGCATTTCCAGTCCTGCCTTCCTTGCAGTCCCTTGCAAATATATCCTAAACAAGAAATCTGAAACACACACAGATCTAAATCATTAGGCACCAAAAATAACAATACTGGATCACATTCAATTTGTGTATCAGTTTTACCAAATCAGAGAAGGTCACTCCATGAATGGGTGTCGGGTTGCCCACCACTGTATAACACTTCAACATATTCAGTTTGAATTCTTTGGAAAACCAGCATATGTTTAGTATGCCAGTTAATGTAGCTGCCAGGTATCTAGCAACACAAGAGAAAAAGTCCTGAATCATTGTCTATAGACTATCTTGCTCAGTTAGAAACATTCTGCTGACTTGGATCCTGACTAAAAACAAGCTCACAATTGTTTATGTCTGTCTGTTTCTCACCTGCACTGATCTCAGGTGTAACATCCTGGGTTGATATTTCTGCTTTCTTAAAGGTATGTATTTGAGGACTGACCTGTGTAATTGAACCCACAGCACAAATCTTTGTGGCCCTTCTGTCGCAGGTAGATTTTCTTGAGTAGCATGAAGGAAGGAATGTCTAATATAGGGAGCTGTCTGTGATGTTATGACCTCACTGTTTTATTTAAATAGTACTGGTTTCCAGCCTGTGACATCTGCCTCTGGAGAGCCAGGCCTTGTATCAGAGTAACTGTGGCAGTAACAGTTTATTTTATGCCATCTCTATCTTCCTCCTTAATTCATTATGAAATAGCTGCAGTGCTAATGCCTACCTACAGTTCACTATATGCTTATTTCTTTGATCTGATTGGGTGTCCAAATTGCTTCTACAAATCCCTTGTTTTAAAATCATAATTTCATTAGGTGGCACTAGAGCGCCTATCCTTTCAGTATTACTACTGCACTTCTGTTAAAGGCATAAGCCTCAATTAAGGAAAGCAATTAAGCTTGTGTTTAAGTACTGCCCTGATAACAGTTCTTTCATGCGTTGAGGAATAGAGATTTCATGATTTTATAAGCACAGCTGCATCACATTGCATTTTCATAACCAGCCTTTTCCTTTATACTCAAGTAGCTCCCATTTTTTGAGATACTTATTCTCTTTGATTGGAAAATAGCTACTCTATATTTAACTGCTTCAGTTCTGCCTAATGTACCAGGTAGATGAGACAAATTACCCCTGCGATATCATTTTTTGTCTCGTAGGGGTACTAGATCATCACTGAAGTACTAACATTCCTTGGTGGAACATTATCACTCATGAAAAACACCACCTACTTCTATCGTTCATTCTCAGAGAGCACCACTTCATTTTACCACTGCACAGAGTCCATGAGAGAAATGCTTACACAGTAAGACTAGCAAAGCTTAGTGCTGGACAGTTAAAGTGCCATATTTGGAAGGGACAAGGTGGGCGAGGGATATGTTTTATTGGGCCAACTTCTGTTGATGGAAGGGATACTACAGTTCTTACTCGGAGAAACCCTGTTTCCCATAAACCAGCCTTGCTTAGGTACGGCACAATAGAGGAACCTTCAATAGCATACTATCTGCTAGTGTTTGCAACAAGCTCATTGGCTGTGGCCACAAAACTGTGAACAATGCCTGGAGAGAAAGTTAGTTAATAAGTTACAAAGCCCTCAAGCTAGTTTATTGTGAGTGACCTGGATCGTGGTACACTGCTTTACAATGCAGTAGTTCGCAATGTCTTATTCTGAGCACTCTCTTTGAAGTACTTTGGAATATATACAGAGAAATAAACCAAGGGGAAACAGGCAGCTTGTGTACAGTACCACAGAGATGTGAATGTCAAAGTCTCAAAGATCACAGATTATTTTATTTTTTTTACAGAATTCCTGAATTTGTGCAGCACACCTAGCTGACAGTAGGGTTGATGATAGTCTACCAAGAGCATGGCATGGGCACATATCACACTCCTAGTGGGAACAGGCTTTGATTGATTTGTCTTCTGTGGCCTTTGCCCAGGTCCAGGCAGTGAATGCTATTGTTTGGAGAGAGTGATGTTATTTGTCTACAGAATGAGGCAGAGCCTGTCCTTTTCCCTTTTCTTTCTTTCCCATTGCACATAATTTCATTAAAATGGGGGAGGTTGTTTTTATTGCTTTTTATTTTTTATCCACTGCCTGTATTTGCAGAGCACCAAAATTTCTTGGAGAGGTATGAACTATGGGAAAATATGGCTACTTACCATTTATTCCAATCTTCATGCCATCCAAGCCCAACACAAAAGTTGCTGGATAGTCACAACTTCCCTGTGAGCTAGGTAAGGAAGCATCATTATTCCCATTTTGTAGATGGGGAAACTGAGTCAGTGAGCGGTTAAGTGACTTCCCCAATATCACAGACAAGATCAGTATTACAGCTAGAATGAAAACTCAGTCCACAAAATCCTGCTGCCTCACATAAATGATAGTTGTATTAAATTAGCTCATCTTTTCAGTGGGAAACTGGTACCTTATAATCAGCATCATCTGAAAGTCCTTATTTAAAGTTAGTATTGGGGAGGATAGTTCCCCAGATCTATAAGCTCTTTCCCTGAGATGTTTACCTCTTAATGCAGAATGTTATTCTGGTGTGACATGATGTAGAGACGAGATGACAATTACCAGAATAAATTGTGTAGTCTTCTATTGTCTTGCAAAGACGCCCTTGTGAAAATCAGGACTGCTAGTAGTGCTGTTATTCCCATGAGTTCAAATATCAGAATACAGTTCCCGTAAATCAGCAGACTAATCTAAAACACTTTACATTTATTTTGTTTATTTCCATGCTCCTGCTTTATGGAAATGTGAAATAAAATCTCTTCTGTGTTTTGGGATTTGCATCATCTTCCCTTGAGTATGTCCAGATTAATCTAAAGAATAATCAAGGTATCTTAAAATTTTAAAATATAAATAGCAAAGTAGGTTTCCATGTAATTTTGGGCAAATCATTTCACGTCCTGCAACTTCAGTTTCCCACTTCATATGTTTATCTTTAGTAAAGTGCTTTGAGATCCTTGGATGAAAGCTGCTTTATAAGTGCTAAGTACAGTTGTTCTAAATATTTTAAGAGCTTTCCTTACTGCTCTGAAAATCCATAAATACAGTGAATAGTCTTTGTAAGTGAATTTAAAAGATCTCTCCTGCCCTTTATTTATGGCTGTTCGGAAGGAATTTAAAAGTTACAGATCTATTGGCCCTTTTTGAAAAAAGCAGATTTTAATAATTATAAACAACTAACAAAATCATCCTAAGCACAGGACTTGGTGGTGATGGAGGACTTCAACTACCCAGACATCTGTTGGGAAAACAATAGAACAGAGAACAGATTATCCAAGAAGTTCTTGGAATGCATTGGAGACAACTTTTTATTGCAGAAGGTGGAGAAGCAACTAGGAGAGAGGCTGTTCTAGATTTGATTCTGCCAAATAGAGGGGAGCTGGATGAGAATTTGAAGGTGGAAAGCAGATTGGGTGAAAATGATTATGAAATGAGAGAGTTCATGATTCTTAGGAATGGGAGGAGGAAAAACAGCTAAATAAACACAATGGACTTCAAGAAGGCAGACTTCAGCAAACTCAGATAGTTGGTATGTAAGGTACCATTGGAAGCAAGTATAAGGAAAAAAGAGTTCAGAAGAGTTGGCAGTTTTTTAAAGAGATATAATTAAGGGCACAGGAGAAAACTATCCCAATGCATAGGAAAGATGGGAAGTAAGGTAAAAGGCCATCCTGGCTTAACCAGGAGATCTTCAACAATTTGTAACTCGAAAAAGGAGTTATACAAAAAGTGGAAACTAAGTCAAATTACAAAGAATGAATTAAATAACAGCACCACAATCATGTAGGGACAAAATTTCAAAGGCTAAGGCAAAAACAAGATTAAATTCATTAGAGACATAAAGGGTAACAACATTTTACAAATACATAACTAACAAGAGAAAGACCAAAGACAGGGTAAGCCCATTACTTAATGTGGAGTGAAACACAATAACAGAAAACACAGCAGTGGCTCAGGTGTTAAATGTCATTTTTGTTTTAGTTTTGACCAAAAAGGTAATCAGTTATCGGACAATTAACATAGTAAACATCACTGTAAATGGGGTAGGATTTGAAGCTAAAATAGGAAAAGAAAAAGTTAAGAATTACTTAGGCTACATGTACACTAGCACTTTTGTCAATCAGGGATATGAAAAAACATACCCTTAAGGGACATAAGTTTCACTGACAGAAGTGCCAGTGTGGACAATGCTATATTGGTGGGAGATGCTCTCCTGTTGACATAGTTACTCCCGTTCATTGAGGATGTTTTAATTATGACAACGGGATAGTTCTCTGTTGTTATCACAGAGTGGCTATGCAAGAGATCTTATAGTGGTGCAGCTGCAGCTGTGCCGTTGTAAGGTCTGTAGTGTAGACATAGTCTTAGACAAGGTAGATGTCTTCAAGTTGGCAGGACCTGATGAAATACATTGTACAATACTTAAGGGACTGGCTGAAGAGGTCTCTGAGCCATTTAAGGTAATCTTTGAGAACTCTTGGAGGACAGGAAAGATCTCAGAGGATTGGAAAAAGGCAAATATAGTACCTATATATAAAAAGGGGAATAAGTACAACCCAGGGAATTATAGGACCTATCAAGGACCTATCAAGGTCCTTTTCAATCCTACATTTCTATGATTTCTATAAAGATGAAGACCTAAGTGTACCAGATTCCAATTAGTCTTTCTCCATTACTATAGCTATGCTAAGTGAAGATGCCCTTATTGTGTTTCCTTAGAACTGAACTCCAGGAAGGGAGTGGTAGAACATTCTCTGTTGAGGACTTTTTTTCTCTAAAATTCACTCCAGCTTTTCTTTCACCATGTCCAAATTTGACCACTTTAAGACAAATAGGAAGACATATCTATCAAATCAAGCTTTTAGTTTTTCCAGGGATTTATTGGTGATGAGTGAAGGTAAAATAAATTTGCCTGTTTTTTCTGGCCAAGGTTGATTGGCTATTGTTCAAACTCTATCTCTGTATATGTGTGTGTATGCATGTGTGTCTACCTTTATTATGTTGCAGCCTTTAAATTAAATGATCATAGGACTTCTACCTCCTTCAGTGAAGGCTAGTTTTTCAATATTTATTTTTGTCCTCTTCATTCAATGTGTGGCCTCAAATCTTATTTAATGCACAGCGTACAAATCCTTCACTCAGTGAAAAATTATTAATTGCCTCATGGGCATTTTATGGTGTTCTTGCTATAATATCTGTACACTTCACAAATATTAATGAATATGTCCTCACAACACCCTTTTGAGATCAGATGGTACCATCCTCCTTTTACAAGGATCAGAGGGTATGTCTACACTGATGGCAGCAAATTCACCACCATCAGATTGATTTATCCGGATCGATTGAGTGGAAGTGAAGACCCACTCAATCGATCTGGAAGCTGATTTAACAAAAAGTCCCTAAAAAGTGTAGCACAGTCAACTGGTACACATTTCCCATCGGTGCAGCACAGTGAAGACAGAGGGTGAAAGGCAACTTATGAAGTTGACGGGAATGACTCAAATTACTCTGTGTAGCTTGCATCAATCCCGTCCACTGCTCTTGAATTTCACCGGCAGTGTAGACCAGGCATAGAGATATTAAGTCTAAATCTATCAAGCATGTCCACTAATTTTGAGTGCCCAACCTCACGCTTAGGGAGTGATTTTTTCAGAATATGTAGCATTCTTAGATCACTGTATATATTCAAAGCACATCTCCAATTGACTTCAGTTGAAGCGGTGGGTGCTAGGCACTTCTTATAACCTGGGCCCATATGTCTCATCTTGGACTCCCAGAAAATGAGGAACACACAATGAGTAGCTAACTGAAAATGTTTGAGTGATTTGCCCAGGATAACACAGGAATTCTGTGGCAGAAGCAGCTATAGAATCCAATTCTTCTGGGCAGCATTCAACTTCCTTAATCATGAGACTATCCTTTCTCTTCTGAAATTCCCTGCCTCCTTAACTGCGCACCTAACTTCTTTGATAAATGAGGTGAAGGTCCTGAACAAAACAGCCTCATTCATTACAGAAGCCTGGTTCTTTCCCTGAACACCATTTATTCTGTACACTGAATGAGAGAGGGTCCTGCCAAAAAAAAAGCAGCATATAATCATGTAATTAAAGACTATATCATAATGCATACACATGGGAGACGGGGGGCACAGAAAACTCTAATTCTGGTATTCCTAATCTGCAAATATATATTGTCCTTATTGTAAGGTTTTGTGGATACCAAACTAAAACAGATGGTTCTGATGGTGACAGTGGTAGAATCCGGTAATGGAAGGATTTATAGATGCTCTGGATATATTGTTATCAGCACGAACTTCAAAGACTGTTAAGACAGTTTCTCTAATTTTTGAGACTACAGGCTGGCAGGTAATCTTCCTCTAGCACACAGGGCACAGTGAACATATGGCTTCAAATCAGCTGACTTTATAGGGACTACGTTTGAAGTAGTTGAGTCTCCTTTAAAAATGACTGATTTGTAAAGGCAGCCAAACTTGTCTTCATTGTTGCTTGCTTCAGTATCCCTGAAGCTTTGAAAGTCAGATGACACAATCTATCTTGATAAGTGCCCTTTTTACTACACTCTAGGGCTGGAGAAGACAAAGAGGATATATAAATCCAGGAGACTTAAACTAAATAAAAGATGCACTATATTACTCACCCTTCACTGGAAAGCAGTCCCCTCTTTGGATGGAAAATGACAGCCATTCTGTGCCAAAACACTACACAAGTTTTAGGAAGGGAAGTGAGAAATAATTGCTACAACTAATTCTACAGGAGAGAATTTTAGGCAGGCACAATGTAATTTACACAAATTGCACATTGGCCAAGAGGCCACAGTTCACACCTCTACTCATGCTAAGTACCATGGAATTTTTAGAGATTATAGATTGCCAATGTCTTTTATAGATTGCCAATTGTCTTTTTAAAAAAGACAGTGTTTTTAAAATTCATGTCAACTAAAAGTTATAAAAATGACACACCTTTGTACAATTCTTACCAGATCTAAACCTACCGTCATGGTGATCAGAGAGAAGCAGCTTAGCTTAAACCTGAGTTTTACCAAGTAAAACACAGAACTGCTCCACACCAAAACAGTTCAATGATCCATCCAGTTGGCTATTCCATATCTATCAATGGCTAAAGCCAGAGGCTTCAAATTAAGGGGGATGCCTAGGGTGCGTGCTGGGATTAGCGGACATGGGTTCTGGTGAGCTGGGTGCCTGGGGTAGGAGAAAGGTGCTTTCCCCTTATGTTTTGTACTGCTGCCTCTTCCCTGGTTATCTGCACTGGCTCCTGGCCCATGGTAGCTGTGAGCCAATGGGGGAGAACAGCAAGGGTAGAGGCAGACAAGTGACCTACAAAGCAAGTACCACATCAGCTGAAGGCTGCAAGTAGTCTCAGAAGTATCCTCTCCAGGCTGTGCATTATTTTGTGTGTGGACTGGGCTTGAGATTGGGATGTGGAGTGGTCCTCCCGCCAGCCTCAGGTGATGGGGGAATGCTGCCTCTGATAGTAGCAGAGATGGCTGTCCTTGTTTGCGGCAGCTCCGTGGATTCAGAACACCTCAAAGAAAAAATGCAAGGAAATGGTATTTCTATGATTCAGCAGGGGGCACTCTTTCCTTTGATTAGGTGTTGGGCTGGGGATGCACCACGATAGAGTAGGACTGTCAGTGCCTGTTTCCTGGGCAGTCATCCTTCCCCTGTAAAATTAATCAGTACTTTAAATTGAATGAGATTCTTCACTTCTGAATTGTCGTGTATTGTTGCTATGCATACTTAAATATCTGCTACACTTCATCCCAGTGAGATAGCTCGTGCGTGAAGTTTATCACTATATATGATAGGAGTTATTCTAAGCAGGAATGTGTATTTTTTGGGGGGGGGGAGTGGGTTTAAATGTTAAGAATGCTTATTTTAAAGGTCCTATTTTCCTAGTGTTTTTAATGATAAATAATAAATAAATAATAAATAAATTATGTGAAGTTAATTGATGACTGCAGGATGTTTGGATGAAAGATGTTATGCAATGGTATTTATTAAAACATATGCCAAAGAGAGAATGTTTTTGTTTGTATTAGCAGAAGCTAGGAACTAATAATGTAAAACTAACTTGTGGCTTCTTTTGCGTAGCTTATCTTAGTTCAATTGCCCCATCCAGTGGTGTAATATTTGAACCATTAGCAGCGAAGACAACCATTTGAGCTGGGTACATACAGATTTGGAAGTGCTTTACCTTAGCTGTATAAATATAGGTTACTTTTCAGCTGCAGCATTGGAGCTAATGTTGTTTCTATGTTGTATAGCTAGAAAAAACAGATATTTTTCTAGCCTTTTTTGTTTTTTTCTAGGTTTTTTGATGCTGTATTGTAGAGCATCAGAATTGCATGTAGAATTTAGTATAAATGTGTGTGTGTGTGTGTGTGTGTTTGGGTGGGGAGGATTGAGGGTCTGCTTTGACTCTTCTCTTCTGTCCAGAATTCTGTGTTGGTGATTTTTCTGCCACCTTTTAGATAATTTGGCAGCCCAAAGGGTTTGTACCTCTTAACTGAGTATGTTTGAACAGCTTTAGTACTGGACAGTAAGTTAGTGCCAAGTAGTCATTTAATGCTCATTTTGCCTAATTTAATGGGTACAATTCCAATCATTTTTTTGATTCACGTGTTGGAATAGGAAGGTCTAATTTCATTTCAAATGAGACAGTTAAAATGTACTGACTTTGTTACATGAGTGTGTGGTATTTTAGCTAACATTTATAGCACGTGGCTCATATTTACACATTGCTGAAGAACTTTTACATGAAAAATGCAAACTCTGATGTGCTAGTCCCCTGGCAAATGTAAACATGAATACAATATAAATGAATATTTGAATTGTTCATTTTGTGTCATCATTATTACAATATAAGATAATATTGTAGAGCCATTCTAAAACCTCAGTAATGAATGTGAATGTATAATCTTGGTGGAGGTAATTTTTGCCAGAAGTTAAATGGGGCAGTACAGACACTGGTTTAGAGGGCTAAGACACAAAATTTATAGTACAACTAACTGATCTGGAAAAGAAGACTGCTTTCAGTTCAAACAGATGTGAACTATCAAATGGTTTATATGCTTCCTGTAAACTAGTCATAAGAACACAGGAAAAGAAGAACAGCCATACTGACTAAGATCAGTGGTCCATCTAGTGCAGTAGCCTGTCTTCTGACCATATGCTTCAAAGGGAATGAACAGGACAGGGCAATTTCAAGAGATCCATCCCCTATCATCCAGTCCCAATTTCTGACAATTGGAGGTTTAGGGACACTCAGAGCATTGAGTTGCATCCCTGACCATCTTGGCTAATAGCTATTTATGGACCTATCCTCTAGGAACGTATCTAATTCTTTTTGGAATTCAGTTATACTTTTGGCTTTTACAACGTCCCATGGCAATGAGTTCCACAGGTTACTGTGCATTTTGTGAAGAAGTACTTCCTTTGGTTTGTTTTAAACCCACTGCCTACTAATTTCATTGGGTGGCACCCAGTTCTTGTGTTATGTGAAGTAGTAAATAACACTTCCCTAGTCACTTTCTCCACACCATTCATAGTTTTATAGACCTCTATCATATCTCCCCTTAGTTGTCTCTTTTCTAAGCTGAACAGCCCTCCTCTTTTTAACTTCTTGAATGGAAGCTGTTCCGTACCCCTAATAATTTTTGTTGCCCTTCTCTGTATTTTTTCCAATTCTAATATCTTTTCTGGGATGGGGTGACCAGAAGTGCATGCACTATTCATAGTGTGGGAGTACCGTGGATTTATATAGTGGCATTATGCTTTCCTAATGGTTCCTAACATTCTGTTAGCTTTTTGACTGCCCCTGCACATTGAGTGGATATTTTCAGAGAACTGCCCCTGATGACTTCAAGATCTTTCCTGAGTGGTATCAGATTAGTTAGATCCCACATTTTGTATGTATAGCTGGGATTATTTTTCCAGTGTGTATTACTTTGCACTTATCAGCATTGAATTTCATTGTTCATTTTGTCTCGTTAGACCTTGTTTTTTGAGATTCCTTTGTAACTATTTTCAGTCAACTTTGAATATAACTACCTTGAATAATTTTGCATCATCTGCAAACTTTGCCACTACACTGTTCATTCCTTTTTCCATGTCATTTATGAATATGTTTATGAACATTTATGAACAGCATAGGTCACAGAACAGATTTTTGGGGAACCCAGCTATTTATTCCTCTCCATTGAAAAAACTGTCCATTTATTCCTACTCTTTGTTTCCTGTCTTTTAACCAATTATTGATCAATGAGAGGACCTTCCCTCTTATCCCATGATTGCTTAGTTTGCTTCAGAGCCTCTGGCAAGGGACCTTGTTAAAAGCTTTCTGAAAGTCCAAGTACATTATATCCACTGGATCACCATGTCACCAGGTTTGTTGACACCCTCAAAGAATTCTAATAGACTGGCGAGGCATGATTTCTCATCACAGACGCCTTATTGACTTTTCCCCAATATATCATGTTGATCTATGTGTCTGATAATTCTGTGCTGTATTGTATTTTCAACCAATTTGCCTGGTACTGAATTTAGGTTGACTGGCCTGTAATTGCTAGGATCACCTTTGGAGCCTTTCTAAAAAAATTGGTGTTACATTAGCTACCCTCCAGTCATCTGGTAAAGAGGTTGATTTAAGTGATGGGTTACATACAACAATTAGTAGTTTTGCCATTTTATTTCTGAGATCCTTCAGAACTCAGGTGTATATCATCTGGTCTGATGACTTATTACTGTTTCAAATATCAATTTCTAGTTATAGGTATATAGTAAATAAATATGTAATTACCTTTCAAGATAAAGTAATTCTTCTCTTCCTCTTCCCTCATTACTTATTATGGGAAGAATACAGTAGTTATTCCATTACACAAGACATTTCTAAAGTTTCCTTTGTTCTTTATAATGATGGAAACAGGAAATGTCACAACATTGATTTTGCAACACTGTGAATATGTGTGTCCTCATATTGTGAATCAACATAGACTTAATATCATCATATCGTATATCGGAAGGCCTGAAATAACTTAAAGAATATTTAACAGGTTTGGCCTGCAAATGTTGAATAAACCCATGAATTTTAGACTGAGTTGCAATCTCTATTTTACCTGAAATACCATAATTATATTGTCACTTCTGCTAAGCAACACAACTTTTGAAACTAGAATGATACATAAGATCTAGTGCTTGAAATACTTTATTAATACTTGTTTTATTTCAAGCACTTTTAAAATCTACTAATGCTAAGGCTATATTCTGTTTCCTTAGTACCTGTCCCCCCATTCTGGGCTTCAGTCCAGACCAGTGAGAGGTTGTGTCATCACTTGTATTACACCCTGGAGTGCCCCAGAATGCTTCTGATACCTGTGGCTCCTTGCCTAGGATACACACAGCAGCAAAAGGCAGAATGCACTCTGTGTTCTGTATGCTGTACAGCTCTGATTCAACCACTTTGAATCCAACAGCCTGTCAGTAGTTATCACAGACACACACTTGTCTTACCAGACATGGTTAATGTTAGTAAGTGACATCAGCACATCCCTGGTTCTGAACTTTCCTAAACCTGTGTGTTCTGCAATGTCCATCCTTCTCCTGGAACGTTAAGATTCATTTGTCCTTCAAAGAGGCAAAACCCACTAGCTTGCCACATTAACTGGAGTTAACTAATACTTTAATTCAAATATAGCACTGTTGGTTTAGATTAATAGTAGGTTTATTAACAAAAAATAGGATTTTATCTGAATTCAAGTATAAGAGAGAAAGTTAGAAATGGTTACAAGCAAATAAAAGTGAAAACATGCATCTAAAAATCTAAAACTTAACCTAGCAAGGTACAATCTTTTTCCAAGATGGTTTTTCCCATGCACAGTGTACCAGTTCGATGGTGGCTGAACAATTGCCCCCACTCTCCATCAGGATGTACTTCAGAAGCCTCAAAGTGTTGGTCCCTGTGTCTTCTTAGGTAAAAGAGATTACTTGGGGTTTTCTTCCCCTTTCATTTATAGTCCACTTAGCTTTTGATATGGATTCTTCTGAAAGGTATCCTTCAAATTAAAGCTTTTTAAAGCTGTGAAGGAAGTGACATGAAGTCTGGTGCAGGAAGGTCCATGATCTTCCCCCACTTGTTAGCTTAAATGCAAATTGTACAGTTTCCTGCTATTTCCTTTCCCTGCTGTCTTGATTGATTACTGTTTGTATGTAAATTGAGGTAAACCCTCATTCCTTTACTTAGGACAGACTTGTTTACCAAATCCTCCTTATATGCCTGGTTTCCCTATGAGTAGAACTACTCAGTAATAAAAAAGGAGTCTCTCACTGTCAAGTGGGCCATACAAGCCTTGTGGTATTATCTGATGGGAGCCCCCTTTATGATAGTGACCAACCACGCTCCATTGAAGTGGCTACCTACTGCAAAAGAGACCAGCCCACACTTAAAGAGGTGGTATCTGACCCTCCAGCCATATGCTTTCTCATTGCGACATGGAGCTGGTAAGGCATACTCAAATGCATATTTTTTTCATAGGTGGGAGAGGCAAATCTGCCATCTCCAGTTCCGCAGAGATGGACTTGAGGAGTGTATGTGAGTAATGAGGCAGAGTGGCTTCCCTCTATGACAGAGGGGTTAACCCACCTTCCTAGGCTCTGCTAACCCCCTCACCTCCATTTCAGGAAGTATAGGGGTGGGGTAAGAAGTATAAGAGCAGGGCCCTCCAGCTCAGTTGGGGCCAAACCAGGGAAGGAACCAGATGTTCCTCCCAGGGAGCCAAAGTGCCAACAGAGCCCTTGACCAGCTGGGACAGATGGTGACAATCCTGAGATGGCCTTCAGAGAAGGCCAGTCACTGTCTTGGGAGATAGGGAGATCCAGAGAGGAAGCAGAGGGTGAGCTGCTCAGCATAGAGACAAGGAGCCAGGCCTCAGCAGCTGCACAGAGCCCCACCAGCTGCCGTTAGGAAATAGTCTAGGGAAGTGAAAAACTGATTCAGCTGTGTTGTCAGGAGACAAGGCAGTGACCCCACACTTCTCCAACGACCCTGTGGTGAGATCACCCCTTGTTTTTAGGGCCCTGGGCTGGCACCCAGTGGAGCAGAGTGAGCCCTGGTCTCCCTAACCCAGCCATGCATTTGGGGCTGGATGAGCCCTAACCCCTAGGCCAGGAGGCCTGGCTACAGTCTGCTTACGAGTTTAGCTCTGTCCAAGAGACCTGAGCTACTATTTGCCCAGTGACCTGACTGTGACCCAGCACACCTGATCAACCTACGTGGATCAAGCATCGATTCCCCAATGCTGCCAAAGGGGGAGTCCTGACCCTGAGATTCAAGGACCCTTACAATGTGATAAAAAGGTTCAATTAACATAAGTTTGGGATGACAAAATTACTTCACAAATTGTGAAGCCAAGAGTGAGTTATATAGATCCTCCCAAATGAGTGCTAGTCATATCTTAATACCACATCACACAATCATGAACTCTGTATATGCCACACATACACTACAATGCATTTTTAGAAATGTTTTAGAGTTTTTAAAAATATTGTGACTATCTTTTGTATTCCTTCTTTATAAAGCCAGGCTACCTCTGTGTCATGAGTCTAACTGAAAGGGGTTCAGAGAAAGAGGTGGAAAATAGCTTTTCTACATATAAAATAGTCGCAAATTTAAAGTCCTGCATTTAAGGACTTTTCAGGGCCTACAAGCAAATGCTGCATGTCCATTTGGAAAGATGGAAATGCTCTCTGTGCTGTGGTATACAGTTCATTTATCTAACCCTGCAGTGTCATAAGATATCAGACCTTAAAGCCGTCACTGGTCCAGGACTTCTTCCAAGATTCCAAAGCTAGAAGGGACCATTGAGATCATCTGGTCTGACCTGCTGTATAACAGAGGCCATGGAACTTACCCCCAAAATTCCTACAGTGTATTTTTTAGAAAAACATCCAATCTTGTTTTTTAAAATTGCCTGTGATGGAGAATCCTTAATATTTCCCATCTTGTACCTCAGACTTCCAGGACTGGTAAGATTGTGTATTGTCTTTTATTTTTGTTTTTAAGTAGCTGTCCATTTGAATAAAACAAATGATGTCTGAGACAGAGGGTTTGTTTTCCAGTTTTTTATAAAAGAAGGTTGCAGAATTCATACAGAGAGGCCATAAATATTGCTGCTTACATACATTTTCTTTCTAGTCATTTCTTTATTACTTTTCCCTAAACAGAAGCCATGGTGCCATCTGCTGTCAGAGGGGGTAAGTGTAAATAAGTGGCCTCATAATAAGATTTATAATTAATGTATGATCTGCAGTTAAATTACAGATGCTTTTAGTCAAGTTTCCTGCACTGATCTGGGGCATAAATGTCACACTGAGGTGATTAATTTTGTGTGCAATCCATGGATCATGAAGAATTGAGTCAGTAAGGCACACAGAAGGATATATGTCCTGCCAAATACCTTGTGGTCATGCTTTAATAAAGATGTTTAGTTAAATCATAATGAAGGTCATAGTAATCATTAACATCTTGTTAATCAGTGAGACTAATGTTTGTACAGTATGTCCTATGTAAATAGCTGAGCACATTTAAACTATTGCTCCCCCTGTCTTTGGCTCAGGGTTTCCCCTCCATCCCAGTCGGAGGTCTGAATTTCCTGCAAATTTCAAACTCCACTCCGGAGGCTCAGTGTTGGAGACACCATCAGTTTACTCCAGTTTGAAACGCAGTGCCTGTCTTTTCTTAATTAACTGCTGAGTTTCTGTTGAGTGATGCAGCATATCCCACCACAAGATGTGAACATCACAGAACATGTCCAATTGAAATTCTAGTCACTGGAGAATGGGAGACTAGAACATGAGATTAGATCTGTGGTCTTTTTGGCTGTAGAAATATTTGCTGCTCTGATTCAATTTGTCCAACCGCAATACACTTGAAGCAACTGGCTAATAAGTCATTGTGTGTTTCATTCTTTAATAGTTTGCTCCTAGTTTAGCTGCAGGGTTAATATACAGAGTTCTTCTGACACTGATTTAGCAATGAAGTTTATGTTCCACATCCTTAAGTGATGACCTTTATTGTTAATTTCAGATAGATTCCTCTTGATGTAGACTTCACTAACTAATATATTTTATCTATGACAGTCACACAGATTCCTAAACAGGGTGTATATTCCCACCAGGAGTGGATTTTGGCATCACCTTTGAATGGATATTGAGTAGCTATGTGGACAACAGTTCCTAGCACAATGTGAATTTTGAAGCAACATTTTTTAATTAAAAAAAAATTCTTAAGCTTTATCTAGGTGCCATGTGAGAGTCCACTTCTGCAATCTAGTGACAGGAACATATCTTTAATTGATCATAAAGTCTTTGACTCACCTCTTCATTCTGGGCTTGATTTTCCTTCTCCTCCTCTTAAATACAGATCAACATCACAATAGCAATCCTAAAACTACAGGAAGACAAGCAACCTCCAAAATAACTATGATGCTTTAATTGTCATCTGAGAACATCTGAAATGTTGTTAATGTATGATATTGCAGTTAGAGACACCCAGTTGAAATTTAAATGAAAATACCAGAAGGAAATATTTGTAAGAACTAACTTTAAAATGTTCAGCAGGATCTAATATTTCATTTGTCTTAGTAAATTATCTATTCTTTTTTAGTATTGAATTTGTCAAAATGCAATTTTCCCTGTAGAATTCCCAGTTGGCTTCTGGGCTTTGTTAGTTTTCTGAGCATAAGATAAATGGATCAATATTTCCTCTTTTCAGAAAACTGATGATGCAGAGGATCCAGATTGAGAATGTGTTTTCTGATTACATTTTGCTAATTTTACACATTTTATGTAGGTCACACAAGGCTGAGTGTTGAAAACACTGGTCCTTTGGAAGCTATGGAAATGTTTTTCGATACATGGCAACTCAGGGTCAGTAAAGTGTGCTAAATGTTGCATCTTTTTCCTCAAAACTAGCAATATTTCTGGGGTCATCATTAATTATCAACCACTCTAGATTTAGTTGAGTGCTTAACTTGTTAGAAGAGTGTTATAATCCTTCCCTCCTCGTTAAGCAAATATTTATTTTGCTCTCAGAGCATTAAAAAGCGATTTGTGTCTGACGTCAAATGCAGAGGACTTGTAAGTAAATATAGTTTCCCTTCATGATAAGGAGGAAGAAGACAAGTGTGTATGACAGAGTATTTGCTTTTGCAGTTTTCGGGTCAGTGCATGGTATAACTACACTAGCCACTGGAATCAGTAGATAATGGTCTCTGCTGTGTGCCAGGAAATAAAGAGTGTTCTCATTCTAGTGATCTTACCTGACACAAATTTATTTCAAGGGGCAATGGTGCCTGAAAATGGCACAGGCTTTGAAAATGAGAATTAACTTGTAGTTTTGATAATATAAGGCTAGATTATGGCCAGCTCTACATAAGTGCACAAGGGTGGGGGGCAATGGAGGGCAAAAAGCTGATCACACGCATCCAGTGTTGTCAACTCTCACAATTTAATCATGTGAAACATGATTTTGACCCCTGCTGGAGATAATCTGGCTAAGACTCAAAACACTTCAGCCTGCACGCAATTTTCAGTCTCATGCTGTTTGGCTACTTTCCTCACTTCCATGCCTGCTGGGGATCAGCCGCCATTCTCACAGGAGGGAAAAGGAAATGATAAGGAGGCCAGAAGATCAGGGCTGCTCCCTTCAGAACCTCCTTCTGTGAAAAATGGGTCAGTCTGCTCTTTGCTCCCCCTTTCCACCCCTGAAACATCAGGATGGTACATGGGGGTGGATTTGAAGAGCCTCTTGAGCTACCTCACATCTAGGCCTGGAAAGGAGGAGAATAGGCATTGTACTGCAATGGCCCCCTGGACATGGGAAGGGGTGCAGAATCCTTGGAGCAGCAGGACGAGCAAAGGCCATTGAGAGGCAAGGGAAGATGTAAGGTTTGGAGAGCTGAGCTGAAGTGCGGCTGGGGAGACTTACACAATTAGAGTTTTGGGGGTTAGGGAGAATGTGGAAGCTCCACACCATCAGGCTATATTTTACATAAATCATTGTCATTTGATCTGCCTGTGAGAGCTCCTGCAGTGTGGGGTAAAATCACCTTACTCTCTATATTTGGGGAGCTGGCAATATTAGAGTTGTTGCACACACATTGGGGAGGGCGCAGGAGACTTCAAAAATCAAAAGACAGACTAAAAACCACATAAAATGTAAAGAACAGAACAAAAACAACACAAAAGGAAAAAAACCATTCCCCAAACCCAAAAACCTAATGATCTTAGCATCAATCGCATGATTTTTTGTAGACTGACTCTTGATTTTTGAACTTTCGTGGTAGGCAGTACTGTGCACCTGGGCAAGGGGATGCTGCAATCTTGAATCTGGTGTTTTCTCTCATAGCGAACCCACTGGCTCATTCGTGATACTCTCTCTTCCTAGAGAAAAGGACTGAGTCACAGGCTATTGTGAGGGAGATGGGGATCCATTTCAATATGTAGCCTGAAGAGGACTCTGTAATTTTTAGTGAACAGTAAGAGGAAAATGACATCCAGAGGTCACTAGGATCAATTGCAGGAAGAGCGATAGAGGGAAAATCTTCATGTGAGCAGCAGGTTGTGGAAAGCAACATGGAAAGGTAACTGCAGGTGGAAATCAAGGAATAGCCTGCAAGCAGGTGGCAATGATGAGGGCTGGAAAATGGAAGTACCACGGAGGGATTCCTTATGAGAATGCAGGCCACAGGATTGAATACTGGCTGATAGGACATTTGAAACGAGGGTGGGAATGGAGTTGAAGAGCACACCAGAAAATTAGGTCTGAGGAATGTTGTGTTACCCTTGTTACCTTATTTAACTGGCCCTGGGGAATGAGTTAGGAAATACTATATTGCTTTGCTCTTTGAGGTTTTCTCAAGCTACAGGGCCTAAACTCTTGTCTGTCTGTCTTATTTAAACTCTTGAAAATAAGAATGGCTGACCTGAATTATGTATAGAGCAAGTTAAAAAAAAAAGTGACAACAGTTTTCTGTTGAAAAATTCAGAGTTGTCGAAAGTGAAAAACATTGCAGAAATATGTCACTTTTGACAATTTTAGGTGCAAGAAAGTTAATGTCATTTATTTCAAATTTATTATTGTGTTTCAGTAATGTCAAAACAGTTTGTTTCAATGTTCTTCTTTCATTCTGATAATGTCAAAATGTTTAATTTAGACTTTGTTATATTTTAAGGTTATGTTATGTTTATATTGTATTTAATATTTTATATAAAAAATATTTCAACATTATTGAAACAAAATGTGTTTACCTTATTGAAATGAAACTGAAATGTAATGAAATTGAAATTTTGATAGTGTAGAAACAAAATGTTTCAATGGTTCTGAATTGAAGTTTTTCAGAATTTCTGTCAGATTCCATTGTTCCAGCTTCAGCTTCATTTTCTCACATATCTAGCTGGGCTGCAGGTACCCAGCAGGGTTTCTCCTACATTGATTCTTCCTTGCTAATGAAGGGTGCTATGACACCAGCACTGAGGACAGGAAGACAGTTTCTTTCTCCTCCTCTGCTCTCCACTCCTCTAGGTAGTCAGTCACTGCTGAGGGAAGATGAGAAGGCAGCCAGATGCCTCAGGACCTTGCTGAGTGGGTCAACTGAAGAGACTGAGGCACAAGGATGAAGAGGCTGGGGGCATGAGGAATCCCTTGGAGCTCCTCTTACCTTGTTTTGGCCTACCAGCTACTTCCTACATGAGCCTCTGTGAACCCCATAGAAATTTGAAGGTCACTCTCCAGTTTCTGTCTGGATCACTCTACCCAATTTGGATATACTCTCTGCTCCCAGAAACAAGCTCCTCCGTCTCACTGGAGTGTGTCAGGCTAAATATAGGCTATAATAATGTATACACCTTAATATTCTCATCTCTCAGTCACTGAATATTGTCTTATGCAAATGGGAAAATGGGGCTTTAACTCATTTGTTATGATAAAAGTTAGGCCACCTGATGAAACAAAATGGTACTGAAACTTCTTTGTGCTCTGGGTATTTGCAACCTGTATTTCCTGCCAGCACCAGTAAAGACGCTTTATTCACTTCAGGGTTATGAGTGGCTGGAATGTAGCACCTAAAGCTCTGGAACACTTAAGAGCTCTGCCTTCATGTTTGTATGCTACCAAATAGCTACAAGTAACTGTGTACCGCAACTCTCAGGATACATCTACCCTGGGCTTGGAGTGTAATTCACAGTTTGAGGAATCATACTCACACTAGCTCTGACTGAGGTAGTGTGTTAAAAATAGAGTGTAGCCTTTGCAGCAGGAGGGGCTAGCTGCCCGGAGTATGTGCCTAGCAACTTGGACGGGTACATACTTGGGATGGCTAGCCACTTCATGTTCTGTCTTTAGCAAGCTAGCTCAGTCAGAGCTAGTGCAGCTGTGTTTCCTTGAATTATACTCCAGCTCAAGGTGTAGACACTCTCTCTCTCCCTCCGTGACATCAGCACTGGAATCCATTATGACGTGAAAGGTATGACTCATAGCTGTGGGTTTATGGTGCTGCAATTACATGGGAAAACCACTCCATGGAACCTATCAGAATATTTGCTTAAAAGTTAGCTCTAGACTTCTTCTATCAGGCAAAAGATTTTTGTTGATACCCTAAGCAGATGCTTAAACAGGTTTCATTGTAATGCAATTCAATAAAAAAGGGATGCAAGAGGGTGAGCTATATTTTCCTACAGTTTTAACCTTATTTAGAAATAATACAAAATAAATTATTATCCTGGAATGAGCATGGCTGCAGCAACTACATTGCCAATTTCTATAGCAACCCTCCCTGTTTTATAATCACAATAACATGCTTTCAGATGTTTGCGGTTGCACTTCCTGGATGGTTAAAAACAGCTGATCTTTAGCCTCATTCAATAAACACACAGGGTTACAAGTATAGGATAATATAGCTCACCCTCTTGTGCCCCTTTTTTATTTATTTGCATTACAGCGAAACTTGTTTAAGCACCTAACTATGGTATCAATAAAAATAAGGTATCCATTAAAAATTATTTGCCTGACAGAAAAAGTCTGTGAATAAAAGTTGAATTAAATTATTTTAGGAACTTTGGAGCTATTTGAAATTAGATGCTTATGGTTCTTATTGAAGGTTTTTCTGTAGATGTAAACCATTTATTGTTTTAAGTTATAGAGAAGAAATGAGGATTTGTCTTAAAATTATTATAGTATAGCACTAAAGTTCATTATGAAATCATTAAATTGTACTGAAAGGGAAACTGTCAAGTGTGTTTTCAAAAATTAAAATATATTTGCTCACTCACTGGGCCAAATTTTTCTTTTGTTTACACCCATGCAACACTTTTGTTCCTTCCTGAAGTTTCATGGTTTAAATGAGTGCAGAGTACGTCCCTGTTCAAAACATCTCCTCATCCCCTATATAATAACTAGAGATAGGCCCAAACCTAGAAATTTGGATCTGCATCTTGTTCCAAATTTTCCCAAAGTTTTAGAGTGGTGAAATCTGGTGTTTTAGGATGGTTCATCTAGCAGAGATTAATTCCGCCTGAAACATGTAGGACCCTTTCCATATTTTTCAGCTTTTCTTTTTCTATTCATTGTAACATCCTCTTGAATTCTAGAAAACAACATTTCTTACCCAACTGTTTGTCTTTCCGTTTTGCAGACGTTGAATTTTCCTTCTCTTATACTGCCTGAAAAATAAAGTCCTATAAAAATGTAACAGTATTTTCAAAAGAACAATGACATCAATATTTTTAAAATGTGAGGTGAAATAAAGCAAGGCCTGGTCTACACTGGCGATGGAGGTCGAAGTAATATCACTTACATCAATCTCTGAAATCCTGTGTCTACACTGGCATGGTGGTTCCGTCAACTTAAAGCACAGCAAAAGTCGATGTAATAAAACCACCTCCGTAAGTGGCGTAGCACGTAATTCGAATTTCAGGAGTCAATTTTGAGTCAGTGTAGACAGAGTGTAATGTAATTTGACATTAATAGCCTCTGGAAGGTATCCCATAATGACCCGTTGTGACTGCTCTGGACATTCGCGCTCTGCTGTTACGTGGCCATGCAAACCAGAAATGGCCCCTCCCTGGGAAAATTGGCCCTGGGAGAACATGCCCTGGGAAAATTTGAATTTTCATTTCCTGTGCAGCCAGTGTGGAGAGAGCTTTGTAGCTGAATTCCTCATGGCTATTGCAAGGCCCAAACACGCTCCAGCATGGAGTCGACCAGAGGTCTTAGATCTCATCAGTCTGTGGGGTGAGGAGTCCATTATGACTCAGCTAAGATCCAGCAAAAAAAAAATTCCAAAAATTTGGACATTTATGGAAAGATATCTCAGGGCATGTTGGAGAAGGAGCATGACAGGGATACACAGCAGGGCCATGTGAAGATCAAGTAGCTATGGCAGGCATATCAAAAAGCCAGGGAAGCTAACAGCCATTCTGGCTCCTCGCCCAAAACATGCCACTTCTACGAGGAGCTGCATGCTATTCTCGGCAGCGACCTCACCACAGTGCCACCACACAGCATCGATACCTCCGCTGGATCCCAGTCCAGGAAGAGTGATGAGGACTCCATGAACGTGGAGGAGGAGAGCAAGGGGCAGGAGAGTGGGGTGTCCCTTCTCCCAGACAGTCAGGATCCATTCCTGACCCCAGAGCAGTCCAGCAGCACACAGGACAGCAATAATGATCCCTGTGGAAGGCACATCTGGTGAGTTTTTCTTCTTCTTAGCATTTATGTCCTTTTAAATGGGGGAAGGGTATTTCAGGGGTTTAGCAGACCTTACTTGGGGGGGGTTACTCTTGGAATAGAATATTTATGTGCAGAGGTATACTCTGAGAATCAACTCTCATGTAGGTAACCTGTTACTCTTTGCACAAAGTTTTGGGGGAAGGCAGCCTTGTTTCTTCCTCCACAGTAGGATACTTTGCCATGCCACACTGCAATCAAGTGAACCAGAATCATGGCAGATCACAGCATAGAGCATAAGGGCAGGGCCAGGACCCCACTGCGTGTAGCAAATCTTCCCTTTCCTCATGCGTCACCCACAGGAGACTGATATCGCTCATGGTCACCTAGGGAAAATGACGCATGTTTAAAGTACCCGAGCTATGCAGTCGATACCCTCTACCTCTCTAATCCTCTTTTTATTGTCCTACTGAGTCACTTAGATAATTTTCCAAAGGTATCTGATGAGACTATTAACCTGCCTGCACTTTCCTCAGCTACACTGTGGCCACCTCGTTCCAAAACAGTCCTCTTAATTAAACCGTAGTGCCCAGTCAGCCTTCTCATACAGGACATTTGAAATGAGCTTTTTAGAGATAATTAATTCTCTCTGTAGCAGAGTAAAGTGCCCATGGCTTACCATCTCTGTAATGGCACAGCAAGCTGACACTTCTGAGATGCTCGGAATGGAATGCGGGGTCTGGCTTAGCCTTGTGCACACTAAGGGGAGTATTTTATACATTGTTGCATTTGCTTGCATTTTCTGGGTCTGCTAACAATGCAGTGTTGTGCATTTCTTTTCATTCTGTAGACATCTCGGTTTTGTTCCTCCCCCTTCCCCTCCCAGCGAACTGCTGCAGAAAGTCTATAGCAGATCAGAAAAGAGGAAAAGAAATTGTGGAACGACATGTTTGGCAAACTCATGAACACCTCCAGGGCTGCTGAGACAGAGGTCCGAGCGGGGAGGTTGTCCTTGTCCCAGAAAATGGACATGGAGAATTGACGAGCAATGCAGGAGCATGATCGCAGTACCCAGCAGGAGATGCTGTGAATCGTATGATCAGGCAGACATGCTGAGACACCTGGTGGAGCTACAGGAGAAGCGACAGCCAGACAGAGTCCTGCTGCAACCCCTTCAGAATGCTTCTCTGCCGATGGCTTTGCTGCCCTTCCCCACCTCACCCCTCAAGGGGTCTCGGAGGAAACTGTCCAGGCTGCAGTATGTGGTGCACTCTACCCTGGTGGAGGCAAGTAGAAAGCTATGGCGGCCCCACTGACAACTGTCCTTCAAGCAATCACTACATCTTGAGACTGTGAATGAACACTCACCCTTTGCCCCCACTGGCTGGAATGTACATAAATAAAAGTTTGCATCATTTCAATACATGTCTCTTTATTAATTCATAGCTTTGGAGGGTATTGATATCAATTGTAGGGGGGATGGTAAGCAAAGGCACAAAACATATAGAAAACATTACTGCGTCTCATTGCAGAACCTGTTTTTCAATGCTTCCTGAAGGCAAAGTGCTCCGAGGTTGGCTCTGAGCATATTGCTGCCATCTGGCTGCTCAAAATTAGCATCCAGTCTCTCTTCCTCCACAGCCCGACCCTGGGAGAACCTTTCCCCTTTGCTTCACACACATTATGAAGAACACAGCACACAGATATAACTGATGGGTTTTTTTTTTTTCACTCATGTCCAGCCTAATAAGGAGACATCTCCATCTGACCTTTAAATGCCCAAACTCACATTCCATCACCATTCTGCAAGTGCTTAGCCTGTTATTAAAATGCTCCTTGTTGCTGTCAAGATGCCCAGTGTATAGCTTCATTAGCCAAGGTAGCAAAGAGTAAGCAAGGTCCCCCAGGATCACTATTGGCATTTCCACATCCCCAGTGTTAATTTTTCGGTCTGGGAAGAAAGTGCCCGCCTGCATGTTAGAGAACAGCCCTGAGGTCCTAAAGATGCACACATCATGCACCTTTCCAGACCACCCCATATAGATGTCGGTGTAATGACCCCTGTGATCCACAAGGGACTGCAGCACCATGGAAAAGTACCCCTTGCAGTTTATGTACTATGTTGCTAGGTGGTCAGGCACTAAGATAGGGATATGCGTGCCATCAGTGGCCCACCCGCAGTTTGGGAACCTCATCATGGCAAACCCATCCACTATGTCCTCCATGTTTCCCAAAGTCACTACGCTTTGTAGCAGAAGTCTATTGATAGCCCTGCACATTTGAATCATGGCAGCTCCCACTGTAGATTTACCGACTCTGAACTGATTCCCAATTGAGTGGTAACAGGCAGGTGTTGACGGCTTCTACAGAGCGATGGCCATTCATTTCTCCACCATCAGAGCTTGGCTCAATCAAGTATTCATGCGCTTCAGGGATAAGGCCAGCTCCATGCAAAGTCCAAGGAAACGGCCTTTCGCATACGAAAGTTCTGCAGCCATTGGTCATCATCCCACAGCTGCATAATGATGCAGTCCCACCAGTCTGTGCTTGTTTCCCGGGACCAGAACTGGTGCTCCATGGACTGCAGATGATGCGTAACAGCCCGCAGTAATTGGGAATTGTTCTGCTCAATGTCTTGTAGCAGGGCAGTCTTGGTGACATTGCTGTTGCCTGTGCTTTGGGTTCTCCATCGCCTTTGAAAATACTCCAGGATAAGCTGCGATGTATTTGTGATGCTCATAATAATAGTGCAGAGTTGAGCTGGCTCCATGTCTCCGCAGCAATGGCGCGCGCGCGCAGCATAAACAAACGGCGCAAAAACCAGTTTCCTGTTGGTTTGGGGCAAGAAGGGACGGGGGAAGGAGTGTCGCATCATGGAACAATGAAACTCATTTCAACAGCCTCTCCGGCTAGTTGCACTGTGGGATAGCCACCACAGTGCACTGCTTTGAATGTTGACACAAGCGTGGCAAGTGTGGTCGCAAGAGTCCAGCGCAAGAAGTGTGGCATGGACACGCTCCAGCAACTTTTAAAATCGGCAGGTGAAAGTCAATTTCATTCTGCAGTGTAGACATATCCCAAGTCTCAAAGGTAGAACCAATGTATAACTTAACAAAGACCTTTTCTGAAACAGGTCTTTGACTTCTTCCATATTTGTAAGGGTGTAAAGAAAAATTCCCTCATAGATTCCCAATATCCTATGCTTCTGATAGTGAGGTTTTTTTTTTTTTTTTTTTGCAACAGCATCTCAGACCCACCCAAACTTTTAATTTTTCTTTCTTATCACATTTAACCTAGGTCTCCGTTATGATCTATCTCAGCTGCAGACCCTCTCCTATTTCATTGACCACAGTACTGGTGATAAGAATGAGTGCTTTGGGGTGGCTGGTAAGTAAGTATCTAATATATTGTGGAGCAGGTCACTTAAGTGTTGGTAATTGGGGCATCAGTGCCTGAGATATAATGACAAGTGCAAAGATCATTCTAGTTTTAGCAGGACAATTTCTTGTAACAGATCAGGAATTCATAGATTATGTAGATAATCTGTAAAAATGTCTCTGTACTCTTCAGTGGCATCAGCCTGTATAAATATGATTAAAAATCAGAACTATAGAATGAAAATATGATCTCAATTTTAAGTATAGTGTGCCTTCTGCAACACTGGATTATAAACTCTTCGAGTCAGGAACTGTCATTTACTACATGTTTATACAGTGTTTAGCACAATGGGGCCCCAACTTTGTGGACAGACCTCTAGGAGGGATGGAATTTTCAAAAGTTCTTGGTGTTGACCAAGCAGGTCCAGATAACTTGCATTCAAGAGTTTGAAGTGAGCTGCCTGAGGAGTTTTGTGGATCACAGATGTTGATTTTCAATAAATTTTGGAACACTGGGGAGCTTCTAGAAGACTGTAAAAAAGCTAGTGTGCCGATTTTAAAGAAGGGTAAATGGAGTGAGCTGGGTAATTATTGGGTTGTCATCCTGACATCGATCCCAGGCAAAATAATAGAACAGCTGACATGGACTTGATTAGTAAAAACTCAAAGAAGGGTGATATCAATAATGCCAAAGAACATGGGTTCATGGAAAATAGATCCTGTCAGATTAACCTGATGTCTTTTTTATGAGAGTCCAAGTTTAATTGATAAACATAATGTTGATGTAATATACTTAGATTTCTATAAGAACATTTGCCTTGGTAATGCACAATATTTTGATTTAAAATCTATAGCAATACAAAAATAGCATGGGACACATTAAATGTATTAATAACTAGCAAACTGACAAGTTACAAACTAACGCTGAATGGGAATCATCATTGTCTGGGTGTGTTTCTAATGGGGTTCTGCAGGGATCAGTTCTTGGTCCTAAGCTATTTAAAATTTTTATCAATAACCTGGAAGAAAACATGAAATCATCACTGGTAAAGTTTCTTGGGGGAATGATAAATAATAAGGAGGACATGTCACTGATACAGAGCCATCTGGATCACTTGGTAAACTGAGTGCAAGAAAACTATATATTTTAATATGACCAAATGTAAAGTGAAGAACCAGGAGCAAAGAATGTAGAGAAAACTTACGCGAAGGGAGACTCGATCCTGGAAAGCAATGACTGTGAGTGTCATGGTGGTTCATCAGCAGAACACAAGAGCCAGATGCAATGTGAACCTTGAATGTATAAACAGGAATATCGAATAAGACATGGAGGGTTGCATTGATGTTGTATTTGGTAGTGGTGCAATCACTATGATACTTCAATAATGTGTCCAGTTCTGGAGTCCACAATTTGAGAAGGATGCTGATAGAATTGGAAAGGGTTCAAAGAAGAGTCCCAAGAATGAGAAAAGATTGAAAACCATGCCCTATATTGACAGACTCAAGGAACTCAGTTTATTAAACGTATTAAAGAGAAGTTTAAGGGTTGACTCAATCACAGTTTACAAGTACCTACACAGGGATTAAGAATTTGATAATGAGATCTTCAGTCTAGCAGACAAAGCTATAACAAAATCTGATTGCTGGAAGTGGAAGCTAGACATATTCCAGCTGGAATAAGGTGCACATTTTTAACAATGAGGATAATAACCATTGCAATGACTTACCTGGTGTTGTGGTGAATTGTCCATCACTGACTATTTTAAAATCAAGACTGGATATATTTCTGAAAGATATGCTCTAATTCAAACAAATTAATTCAGGTAAATTCCGTAGCCTATGTTATGCAGACGATCAGACTGAATGGCCACAGTGGTCCCTTCTGGTTTTAAGATTCATGAACTCTGCTCCTCTTGATATTAATGGAAAAACTCCAACGAAATTCAGTGGTGCTAGATTTAGACCAGTGCTAAACACGTTTGAAAATCTCACATTAAATTTTAACAACAACAACAACAATAAATATTAATTTTATAATACATGTAAAAATAGAAATAGAAATTTTAGAGATTAAATAATTGTAAATAAACATTAAGAAATATATTGTAGGGATTAAGCCTGCATTGATTGGACTTTAGACTAAAGGACCTAATTTAGTTTTTTCCATTTCTAACTTCTATGATGTATTATTATCTCTCTGGGCCATTTTAACTGTCATTTCATTTTAGCACTCTGTTCCAAATAAAACATATTGTGCAGTGGGATGTGGAGTAGCTCAGAACAAAAGCAACACTGTCAGACCTCTCTGACTGGTCCTGATGGATGTATAAAGGCCATGGAGTTGCATGTAACTATGCATGAAAACTGTCTATTTCAGATTGAAGTTAACAGTGAGTTACCTTGTATTATGCTTCTCTACATTCACAGAGCTACAATAAGGAAAAGGCTTGCAAACCGGAGCTTAGTTCCTCTACAACAGGAACTCACCATAAATCTAAAAAACGTCAGGGAAAATTAGGTGCAGAACACAGCTTTGCCACCTCATAAATGTAGCTAACTTTTATCAGTTTGTGTCAAGCAGCTGTTGTCAGTTCCTTTAACTCAGACTGGAACATTTGTTTGTTCCTTTAAGAAACTAGGTGGAGACTGAAACATATGGAATTTCTTACCCGCCTGTTTACCTGGGATCATAAAACCTTTTTAATAAGACTCCTGTAAACACCATGCAGATGTCTCATAGACCACTGAACCATCAACATACAATTATGGCTTTTGGTCACTGCCATGATCTGGTTTTGATCTGAACTGGTGACCTAGATATAAAAAGTCTCCAGATCATGTTAATAATCCTTTAGAAATCTAAATCTTCCAGTATAAATGCATTGTAAGACATTTGCTCCATGTAGTCCTTATATGCAGTTCTCAGCTGTATCTCCTTTTAACCTTTCCTCCTGTCATGCTTTATTTCATGTGCAATCATTAGAAAGACTGCCAAACTTGCTGAGCTTCTTTCTATGCTAAGTGTATGTGGGTTAATACTCTTTTCCCCTGTGTTTTAGATGACATTGCAGCAAGAAGCTTAGCTGCTGTGACATCCTTTTTTTCTGCACTGCACCCTCTATTTCCTCCCTAGTTGCTGTGTTCAATTTTTTTATGCTTTGTAGAGTACAATAAACTCTAGGGTGTACAATGCAGAGTATAAGAAATTTGAACTGAATGTAATCTATAGCTCATATATACATAAAAAAATAGGTAAAGTGATTGTCAATTTTAAATAAAATTGTACCAATAATTACCACACCATGGTGTCTCATTCACTACAGTACTACAATTACTGGACAGTACTATATAGTCCTGGACAACACAACACATTAACTAATTATACCTGGTGTTTTTCTTAGTGGCAACCACAGTATGCTTACTGAACGTGTTATTAAACTCTCTTCACAATAGAGTCCACTCTATGACTGTCACCTACATTTCTGGGCACCTCAGAACAAGAAATGGAAGGAATTAAGAGAAGAGCAAAATAATTAAGGTGTTAGAGACATTCATTAAAAATGTAAGAGGTACATTTAGCTTAGATAGATAACTAAAGCAGATTTGACAATCAAATTATTTCTGGGATCTAAGAGCAATGAGATGACATTGCAGAAAGGAAAATTCTTGCTATATATGTGAATATTCTGTGGAAGAGTCACCTAATGGAAGGTCCATCATTTGAGTCTCTGACAACTAGATTGGATAAAGTGGAAAATACATGGTAGGGAGAAATCCTGCAATTGCTGAGGGAACAGACAAGTGACATAAGTGATGCCTTCTAACTCTGATTTGTTTGAATGCAAACAATTTCTTCGAGTCACATTTGTTGTTTTTATTTACCACAATCAGTATTTGGATCCCCCAGGGAGCAGGTGCACAACTAGTAGAATATTTTTTTCTTGACACATTCCAGTGTTGACATTTATTGCTTTTACCTATGGGCTGAACTAACTTTTACAACATAAGAACAATATATTCAGAGTGTCTATAAAGATAGAGTGCACATAGGTAGCTGAGTTCATAGGAAGGTTATGTTTAAAATATCAAGGAAATGGAGGTGGACAGGCATATCTTTCTCATCAGGAAATGAATTGTATGAAAGAAATCTGCTGAGTCCCCACTAATTACGTAAAGCCCACTCACTATGAAACTGATATGAAGAGAAACTGCCACAGCTTTCAAATTAATTTACTTAGATAGTGGTTTTATACAAGGCTGGATTAACTACAGGGCCAGTGGGGATCTCATCTTCCTTGGAGCCAGTCTCAAGTGTCGGTGCTAAAAATGGGGTGCCTTTCCCTTCTACCATAATGGCACTTCTCAAATAATTGTTAGAAGTGGGACAGGTGATTTTGCCTGCAGTCAGTATTTTTGGCAGAGCAGGGAAAATCACTATATTGAATCTAAGCACAGACCTGGATCCTTTTTTTTTTTTTAGGGATGATGTCATGTCATGAGTTGGGAAATGGGGTGTTGCAAGGGGTGACATAATTATGGGGGAGGCAAGAGGTGAAACAAGAGATAACCAACATGGAGGGGAGCGTGAGGAAAGGAGTGCGACAGACAATATGGTGTAGAGGTGGGAAGAAATGGGAGGGAAGGAGAAATTCAACAAGGAATACTGTGACACAGTGTCCCTTGTAGGCTGGCGGGTGTGCCGCGCCGGTCGCTGTGGCCCTTCCTGGGGCCCAGCCTCTGTGGAAGGTCCCTGCACCTTCCAGAAACAAATGGGGAATTAGTCAGTGGAACAGTTTATGAGCCCCGTCCCGTGGCAGGGCGGGCAAGCAAGCAGTCTATTGCAGAGCCGGGGGTGAAGGAGGATTCGCCGGGTTCTCCAGGGACAAAGGGGAGGGGAGGGGGACGCAGGCCCACCCGTCTCCACTGCGTCCCAGCCCAGGACCCTAATAGTGGCAAAGGCGTTGCCACTGTGCCGGTGGGGTCCCACCGCAACATGCTGACAGTGGCGAGCCTTTAGCCGCAGCCACAACCAGGACTGCCCCTGGGCCACTTCCTCCCCTCCAGTCCCAGGTACCTCCTTCCTCCGGGTCAGCTGGGTTGACCGCTCAAGGCAGACTTAGCAGGCCCTCTTCGTTGACAGGCGGCATGTCGGGGAGCTCCTCAGCGAGGGGCATCTCCTCCAGGTCGCAGGGTTCTGGGGGTGCTTCAGCTTCAGGCAGCTCCTCCAGGTTGAGCCCTTCCTCCAAGGGTTCTGCGGCCGGTAGCTCGTCTAGGTCAAGACCTGCTTCAGGAGGGGTTTCCCACCCCAGAGGGTCCAGGGGCTCGGCCCACTCCCTGGTGTTTGGGGGCCAATCCAGTTGTCGGGTCCTGGGCGGTAGGGCTGCTCCCAGCCCTTTGGTTCAAAGAAGGCCCTAAGCTGGGCTTCAGCCCGGCTGGGCTCAGGCCGGCGCTGCAGCTAGCAGGAAGGCATGTCTGCACCCGCTGGCAGCCTGCTCCTGACTGAGTGGCTGGCCCTGCCTTTTATCCCCTTCTCCCCGGGGGAAGTCCCACCCTCCGCAGGGGGGATTGGCCAGCCGGTTGGGCCTATCCCAGCCTGTCCCCTGGGTTGACGGGCAGGCTGAGTTCTTAACTCCCTGCTGGCCTGTGTTTGGGGTGGCAGCCCTTCCTGGGGCACAGCCTCTGTGGAAGGTCCCTGCACCTTCCTACACCCTGAACACTCAGATTGTCCTCAAAGTTTGTGTTTTGTATCCATTTTTATTTAAACCCTTGCAGATTCATCATTTGAAAATGTTCCATCTGCCAGTGAGCTGCTGAAATTAACAGAAGGTTAGGAGTGTGGGTGCTTGAAGGACCACCTCATAGAAGTTTAGAGTTGGAAGGAACCCCAGGAGACCATCTAGTCCAACCCCCTGCTCAAAGCAGGACTAACCTCAGCTAAATCATCCCAGTGATGGTTTTGCCAAGCCACAGCTTAAAACCTCTAAAGATGGAGATTCCACCTCCTCCCTAGGTAACCCATTCCAATGCTTCACCATCCTTCTAGTGAAAAACATTTTCCTAATATCCCACCTAGAACCCCCCCTGCAACTTGAGATCATTACTCTTGTTCTGTCATGTACTACCATTGAGAACAGCCTACTCCTTCCTCCCTGGCATCACCTTTCAGGTACTTAAAGGCTGCTATCAAATCCTAATTCATACTTCTCTTTTTCAGACTATACAAGCCTTGTTCCCTCAGCCTCTCCTCATAAGTCTTGTGCTCCAGTCCCCTAATCATTTTTGTTGTCCTCCACTGGACTCTCTCCAACTTCTCCACATCCTTTTTGTAGTGGGGGGCCCAAAACTGGGCACAATACTCCAAATGTGCAGCCTCACCAATGCGGAATAGAGGGGAATAATCACTTCCCTCAATCTGCTGGTAATGCTCCTGCTAATGCAGCCCAATATGCTAGTAGCCTTCTTGGCAACCATGGCACACTGCTGACTCATATCCAGCTTCATATCCATTGTAACCCCCAGGTCCTTTTCTGCAGAACTGCTGCCTAGCCTGTCAGTCCCCAGTCTGTAGCTGAGCATGTGATTCTTCCATCCTATGTGCAGGACTCTGCACTTGTCCTTGTTGAACCTCATCAGATTTCTTTAGGCCCAATCCTCCAATATTTCTAGGTCAATCTGTATCCTATCCCTACCTTCCAGGGTATCTACCACTCCCCCTAGCTTAGTGTCATCTACAAACTTGCTGAGGGTGCCATCTATCCCATCCTCCAGATCATTAATGAGGAATTTGAACAAAACTGGCCCCAGAACCGACCCCTGGGGCACTCTTCTTGTGACCAGTTGCCAGCTAGACATAGAGCCATTGATCACTATCCTTTGAACCCAATGATCTAGCCAGTTCTCTATCCATTTTATAATCCATTCATGCAACCCATTCTTCTTTAGCTTGCTGATAAGAATATTGTGGGAAATTGTATCAAAAGCTTTGCTAAAGTCAAGGTATATCATGTCCACCACATTCCCCACATCCACAGAGCCAGTCACCTCTTCATAGAAGGCAATCTGGTTGGTCAAGCATGACTTGCCCTTGGTGAATTCATGTTGACTGTTCCTGATCACCTTCCTCTCTTCAAAGTGCCTTAAAATGGATTCCTTGAGAACCTGCTGCATGACTTGTCACAGGTTCCATCCTACTCCCATTCCCCAGGCCTTCTAATAGAGCAGATTAAAAAAAATCCCATGGAAAATACTGATTTTTTTAAAAATCTTTTGCTGAAAAAATGAAAATTCTTATGGAAAGCAGACACTTTTTGTGAAAATTTTTGGTTAATCAAAAATTCAGTTTTCCTTCCAAAAGCAGTTTGGAGAGGAAAATATTTGACCAACCCTACCTTCTACTGAGTTTACATCTGCTGCACAAGTCCTCAAGCCAAACCTCTCTCACAAATACACAGTGCCATGGGAAGGAAGTACATGGGGAAGGGCTGTTTTGCTGTGAAGAGAGAGGAGTGGTCATCCTGTTAATTACGTTCCTCCCATGCATGCTTACCTGATGTCCACACTCTATGCTTTCAACCTCTAATCCATTAAAATTGTCCTGTTTTTTTGCTTTGAAAATCTAAGCCCCTGGCCATGGATCTGACATTCACATTGGCAATGTGACCTTTGTACATTCTGGCTTGTTTAGGACATTGTTTGAGTAAAGGGAGCTCCTGAATAACCTTTAATATACTGTTGACCTATCAAACATTGAATATCATGTTGTACTGTTTAGAAGTCTTCAAAGCAACACTGTGGACACATTGGGAAAAATATTTGGCACAAGTCACCATGAGTTTCTTGAAGAACTCGTATTCCCATAACATGAATATGCAATATGCAAAATACCATGCTTCCTTATTAGCACTTCCTTCTTGGAAAATCTTGACCAGAGACAAAAAAATCAATCACTTAATAAATGATCTTAAAGGGCTAGAATCTTGGCTGCTGTAAATTGATGTAGCTCCATTAATTGCAGTGAAGTTTACACCAGTTGAAGGTTTGACCCCACATTAACCTAGGCTGAGCAGGTAATTGAGCTGCATATTTGGTACTCAGAAAAATCAGCTTACCGGAAAATGTCTGCCTGATCAGAAAAGGCTTTTTCTGCAGCACCATGGACAGAGCCAAAAAAAAAAAAAAGGGAAAACTACCAAAACAAATAAGAAAAGACAAAGCATAAAATGGAATAGTGAGAAAGAAGCACATGTTTCTGTTTTAACTGGATTACCAATGGCAAATATCTTGGCTATGTTCATCTACCACAGACGTGTTGTTATTGACTCTCTGTCTCTGTATCAGTTGTTCTCAGTTTACAAGTAGATGTGCTTTCTAACTCAGCCATGCAAATTGAGTTTGGACTCTGAGAATCATGCTGCTTTTCCCCAGTTTATGCACCATCATGAGTAATAAAAGTTTTTCAGACTGATTTAGACTTTTACCAACTCCTGTGCAACCCTACTTTCTTTAGTAGAGTTGCACAAGTATAACTGAGCAGTATTTACAGGACAATTCTGTTGATGATTCAGATGACAGAATTCAATCTGCAGTCATTCAGAATTAGCTGTATTGATTCTACAGGCTAACAGAAGTAAAAAGAAATAATACCCTATTTTGTTTACTAAAGCTAGTCCAAAAACAGACCTGTTGAGTAAGATCATTATTAGAATCACCTTTCAGAGCAGAACTATATTTTAAGTTTGTCACAGGTGCCCTCATTAGCACTTAAGGTCATGTTGCATAATGCAACAAGTCAAGTTCAGAACAGAATTTCCCAAAGCTGAGCACAGATGACTTCTCTATGTTCAATATGTTAATGGCAGAATTTGGTTGGTGTGCCAATGTTATGAATTATTAATTGTATTTTAGATGTGTGACATGGGATAATATGCCTCTGCCTCTAAACTTAGTTTTGTATCCTAACAACTCATGTTGGATAGGAGGTTTAAGTTTCCTTGAGGAGACAAAACTTTCCCTCCCACAGAATAGGGCCATAAACACCTCTCACAGAATGAGGCCATCATGGTGTGAATAAATATCTTAATACCCATTACCAGAACTATTCCCCTGTGATTACTGAGCCCAAATGTCACTGTAGCTAGTGTTTTAAGAGTAGAGGTACAAACTAAGTACTGATAAAATTGGACTGAGGTAGGGTGCATGGAATGTATTGTCAGGAAAAACATCTGCAGCAAACAAAGGTCTTTGTACTAATGTTAACAGATTGTTCCTGGGGTGGCACGAGAGAACAGTGTGACATACTGGGAAATACATGTATGTCAGCTTATGAATTCCTTTCTATTTTGCATAATATCATTTATGATAGTAATTTTCAGCGTGGATTAGAACATCCATTTTGTTAGCAGAAAATGACTATGTCTGGGAAACTGAAAAGATGCAATCAAGGAGCAGTAAACATTTAATAGTCCTATCCTGTGTAGCCATTTAGTTCATTTTATCATCTTTCAACAGTTAATCATCAATAGAGGGATGGTTCCTGATGGGATTTCTTGTGTCCCTTGGGATTTTCCCTTAGTGTCTTCCCACTTTTACCCTACCAGGGAATCTTTTATATTATTTTTCTAACAACACCTAACACTTTATGCATACACATAAAGTGTTAGCTGTGGTCAGACCAACACCTGGTAGGACAATGGGGTAGGTATTGGCAGAGCCATCACGTTTTAATGGCAGGATTTGGAGCATAGAAAATCACCATCAGGAGAAAAGAAACAGAAAGTGTGTCAGGGGCTGCTTTTAAAAGTGACGTGCTCTCTAAACAAGAGGAGGCAAGCTATTGCCAGGAACAGAGGACACAGCTGAAGGAGGAGGAGGGGCTTTGCCTTCCTTCAGTGACAGTGACCAAACCCAAAGACTCTCTCAAGAGATGTGTCTTTCATGGGGGAATTGTGTTCAGGCATGTATTGTTTTGCTTAGATCTGTACCTCTTCTGTGGTGTCTAAAAATAAAGTGTGTGTATTTAAGAAGTTTCTTTGCAAAGCGGGTGTACCCAATTTTACTTTTTTACTGTTCTAATAATGATGTGTCTCTGAAGAGTTAAACTATAAACCAACTGTGCTTATGGAGGTGGATCTGTGAGGAGCATGTACAAGCAACTGGGGATACTTGGAGATGCAGCATTGGTTTCAGGAATTGCGCCAGTTAGACTGCTGAGTCCCACAAATCAAGGAAGGAAGTGAGACACAAAGTCTTCCCCTGTACTGTGTCTTGGAGGTCAGAGCTAGAAACAGGGTCTAGACTGTGCCTAGGTACAGCTGGCTTGGATGCACATGCAATCCAGAGTTGGATCTGATTAGTACAGTCTGGTGACCAACCATTAGGGGAGCTCCACCAGTATTGTGACAAATGGGAAGAATAATTTTCTTAAATGAGCAGAGATTCATACTAAAGTAGCTCTTTGGCAGGATACAAAAGAGGAAGAAGTTGGCTTTGAGGCAGAAGACCAGGTTGCTCTATGTACTGTGGAAGGAATTACCTTTGACCATATTTCTGTAACTTAATCTAAAATCTAATTAGAAATTGGGAGAAATGAATCTCTGTAAAATGACACAATTATTTATGTTTGTTTAAAGTATTTTTCCCTTTTTTAAAAAGACATCTTATTTTACAAGGGAATGGTAATAGGGTTGGAATGTCAACACAGTAATGATGCTCAAACATTTTTCTATCAAAATTGTTTTTCACTGTCAGATTTTGACACACTGTCTGCTTTCTGTGGAAAACCTTGGCTTTTCATCAAAAAGCTAGACACCTCAAAACAGAAATGTTTGATTTTCAGGTTTTTGTTTAAAAGTTCAATGTGTTTATGAAAAATTTTTACAAACTATTTTATCTTATCAGCAACACTTTCCATTGTGGAAGGGGGATGGAGAAAGCCATTTTCCAACCACGTTCACTGCACAGTTCTGTCTCTTAAGAAAAAACATACAAATAACCTTAAAGCAGGACTGTAAGGGAAGCGTTCTGAAAGATGGAGCACTCTACTTCTGTCTCAGTTCAAGGCTAAAGAAGAAAGGATCCTTTTCCAGTTAAGGCTGAGTTGCACAAGGTAAACTCACCAGAAGAGTGAACAAAAGACCAAGCAAGATAAAGAAGTAGAAGGGCCCATAGTTAAGTCAACCTGAAACTGACTTTCACAACGAACATGTCATTCCTGTGACATAGACAGGCTGCATTTTATTGGGAAGTGCTGCTTCACTTTTTTGATGAAGAGCTCATGCTTTGAATGGGCATGATACAAAACTCAGTGAAGTCAAAGGAAACACTCACTTCAGTGAGCTTTGAATAAGGTCTTGTGTAAATGGTTGCATTTAGCAAGCCTGCACATACACTTTTGTGGCTGCCGCTTTTGATTCTAAATAATCATTACATTTAATGGATATTATTTACTCGGTCTTGTTAATATTCTGTGTGCTTTCAGATGTTTATTCCATTTCATGAGATGAACTTGGTGAACAGATGGATTCTGAGGGAAAGGAGTTGGTAGGCAATATTGATGAATGGCTTTATAAGAACTTCCATCAGGTGTGCTATTTCTGCAGTTAAGGAAAATATTTTTTCAATTGCATCACTGAAATGTTGGTCTTTGCTCTAATACAGTCCATTTTGTTAAACATTTTATTAATTTTGGACTGTACAGGCCATTTGGAAGCTAGATCTTCTGTCTTGGTTTTCATTACTTTGCATTTTACTCTTCTCCCTTTTTGTCCTCATGTCTTGGTTGAATCTGAGGGAAAGAACTGCTTGTAGGCAAATAACCTATCCAGTTTGAGCTGCCATGAAGAAATAACAGCTGTTTACCACGAATAATATATACAGGATACCCCTTTTTAGTAAGTTAGATAAGATCCTGGAGCATGTGAAGCAAACCAATACAAGAGACTAATCTTTTGTCAATATGAAATTAATTCCAGGATACTCTGTTTTATAATTATTTGTAAATTTACTTTGTGCATTGGGTGTCACCTAAGTATAAAGTATTGCACAAATGAAAGTATACAGTGCGTGTCACCTAGGTAAACAGTATTGCACAAATAAATTGACATTGGCCTTCTCAAGGTAATTTCAGCACATTCATAATAAGTGAGAGGGCATGCTGCTGTGGTATAAATCCCTTCCCTGTACGTAGGCAAATCACCTTTTGGTACGGTTAAAAACTGGTTCTTTATCCCTTGTTTATATTTGCTTTATTTTATATAGATTTTCTCCAATGATTTTAAGTGGCTTGTGTGTAAGGGACCAGGAAATTCATGGATCATTGTAATCTTGAAAATGATTGTCTGAAAAATGTCTACATAGAATAGTTCAAATCATGCCTAAGATTCCTAAAAGTGAAATAAGTTACTAAAAAATTTTTCCCTTTATATTTGCCAGCAAGTTAGGATCTGATCCAACACCCTTTGAAGTGAATGGGGGTCTTTTGCACTAATTTCAATGGGCTTTGGATAAGGTGTCCTGACAGTTTGTCCATGCTGAAAAGATTCTTGTAAAAATTAAAAATATAAAAATGAAAATATCAATATATATTATTGAAAATATGCTGATCAGATTCTGGAATTTGTTCAAGCTAGATAATTAAACAATTATTCAAGTTTGTATCCTTTTACCATCTGTATTTAAGAGGGAATTCAGCTGAAAAGACTGAGTTCAAACATCTGAATTTCCACAAATCTATTGAACGGGGGAAGAAAAATCTTTCCCATAAAGATGTAGAAAATTTGTAGACAGTAATTTTAGTCGGCTTCCAGTTGTGGGAAGTAGAATCCATGGTCGAAGATGAGGCAATAATTTAACATCTGAGGTCTATGTAAAGGCCCATTTGGTTGCTAGGAGTCATGATGAAATTTTTGTTCAAATGCCAACATTTGGGCAAGGACTGGTGGAAGGAATAGTCAAGGGTTGCTGGCTGGGGGTGGGTTTTACAGGGTCCTAATAGGGGACACTAAAACTCCAAACCTAGTATCTTCAGGGGCTGAATCCAGGCTAGTGGGAATGTGGTTCTGAGACCACATTCAGAGGACATAGGATTCAACAGCTACCGAAATGGGAATATGAACAGGGATCAGATAAGACTTTCTTGTGCTTGAGATGGTAAAGAGGGCGCATATAGATGAACAGTAACTGAGTTCATTCATTGATTTGCTTGTAATTAATAAAGTAAGAACTTGCTAAACAAGTCTAGTGTGTATCTGTGGTAAATGATTTTTCCTGAAAGCCTGTGAAGAACAACTAATATGTTGATCAGAAAGCAGCCCTGGAGACAGGGTCTTTAGAACAAACCAGCCAAGTGAGGGGTGACATAGGAGAAAATTTCCAAGTCTGAAGGCTGGTGGTGGCAGCAGCTACCTGAGTCCAGAGCATAGGAATCATGGGGTCATGACAAGTACCTTCTTCAAGAGCTGATTGTCTTTCTCATTCAATCTCTCCTTTCCCATGTTGTCCAACCTATGTCAAATGTCATTTTCAAGTTGACAATGATCTTTTCATTTCCAGGTTTCTTACATGAAAGCCACTTGCAATCATCAATTATATGGAATATAGTAAACATAAGCAAGAGATAAAGAAACTGTTTTTAAACTTGCAGGAGGCTATTTACTTAGGTAAGGAAAGGAAATTTATACAACAACAGTGTGCACCCTCACTTATTATGGATGCTTTGAAGTTACTTTTAAAAGGCCCATGGCTATTTGTTCAGTACTGTATACTTAGGTGACATGCAATGTATACGTTCATTTGTGCAACACTGTTTACTTATGTGACAAGCAATGCACAAAGTAAATTACAAAAAACGATTTACCAGAGTATCCTGGAATTAATTTAATGTTGACAGAAGATTAATATAGAAAGCGTATAATGTGTGTTTCCTGGGAACTAGGTGTTATATCTTCAGAGTGGCTGGAAGACAAGGGCCAAAAATGGAGAAAGTAAAATACAACCCACCGAGATTATAGAAAAGACTAAGCAAATTATAGCAGTGAAAAATGGCAAGTAGTTAGCAGCAAAAGCAGCAGTCATAAAAGTGTATATGCAGGCTAGGTAAATGCAACCAAGTACACAAGACCTTATTCAAAGCTCATTGAGTCTTTCCATTGACTTCAATGGCCTTTGTAGAATGCCTATTCAGAGCATGAATGCTTCATCGGCCATGTGGAGCAGCACTTCCCATTAAAATACATCCTGTCTATATCACTGGAGTAATATATTCATGGTGAAAGTCAATTTCAGGACGGCTGTTAATTAAGGGCCTTTTCTCCACCTCTTTCTCTTGCATGGTCTCTTGATGGCTCATTTTCTTCTATAGTGAATGTCTGCTTTTGCCTTATGGAACTTCCCATCTGTAAAGCAGGGGATAATAATACTTCCACAGCTCACCAAGGTGTTGTAGAGATACATGTGTTAAATGTTTGGAGGTGCTCAGATTTTACAATAATGGGGTTATTTTACATAGGCACTTATTCTCTCTCTGCCATAGTTCCCTATCTGTCATTTTGGTTTATAATAATTGTTTTCCCCCTCTTTTATATTGTGAATGTAGACAGTCCTTTCCCTGAAAAGCTTACAATGTTTTTACTATGTGCCTGTACAGTACTGAACGCAAATGGGCCTCGATGCCATTTTGGGCCTCAAATAATGTAAACAAATTAAAATCTGCAAAACTGACATTTAATAAAAAAAGAATAGGAAAAAGAAAAAGAAAAATTAGGGAAGAGAAGAATGTGTTGGTTTTATTTTATTTTTATTGTTGTGTAGTGAAAAATAAAGGTTATGAATTAAAGTAGCCAGTCCCTGGATAGTAAATGTCAGCAAAGCTATCTCTAATCCTTTGGGGCCAGATTCGCAGCTGGTATCAATCAAATGTAGCTTCTCATCTTTTCTCTCCTACCCATTTCCATGCTTCCTATGTTTGGGAAAAAGGGAATGGTGCTAACAATGCAGTGATTAAGAGACCTAGCCTGCCCTCACAGCAGTCCCTGAAGGCCACAGGGAGGAACTGCAGTACCAGTTGGCAAGGATTTGTGCAAAATTAGTGGGACGCAAGCCAAGGACTGCAGGGAGACAACTGTCCCCTTTTCCATAGCAAATGACACTGCTGCTTGCCAGCCTAGCTCATGAACTACCCACCATTGTCACTCACCTTCACTTTTCAATGATTGCAAGTCTCTATTATTCCTAGCATCCCAGCTTCAGGAATAATAGAGTAAGCATTCTTCTCACTGAGTAGCCCATGGTCCACCACACACCTATGGAAGTGTGAAGGCTCAAACCAGCAGAGGCAATGATGTCTAGGTTACAGAGAAGGTGTGCAGGTACATTTTGTGGTCCTTTGCTTTCTGAACAGACTCACAGAGCAAGGTAGGGTTTGCAAATGGTCCAGAGGAACTGGAAGAATGTGACTGATGGGACAATGACTTACATGAATCTACTGGACCACAACTCTGTGATAGGCTGCCAAATGGGCTGTAGTAGTGGCCACAGCCAAGTTTCTCAGATGTACAGACCCTGAATTTGAGTTATGGGATAACATTTCATCCCTCCAGCACTCACACTGCTCCCCTTGCAAAGCTCTTTTATTTGGGCTTTATAACAGGGGCAACATTTTCATCTTAATGGAAGAGGAGTAAGTCAGTGAAGGCATGGATGTGAGTGTGAAGGTGTAGAACTAGTATGTGGAAATGTCTCTCTTCGAGTTAAGAAAAACTCAGCCCTGAAAACATCTGAGACATCACTGGAGTCAGAAGAGTTGTGAAGACAAAGAAAAGAGTCTGTTTATTGTATGTATATATCAGCCAATGGATAAATTTGATGGAAGGGGAAAGAGGGGACAGGGTAATGGCTATAAAAGATGTCATGCTTAGGTTGCTGAGGAACCAAGCAACATGTCTCTGTTAAGGCTATAAAAGTCCTCCATGAGCCCCACGTGTTCAGTTTCTTAGAGATTCATATTTAATTTTGTCTGTGCACTTGAGTGAAAGTTTCTTGAACAGAGGACACAGTAGCCATTTTTGGAGATTTTTCTAAAATTTATTCCTTATCTTTTCATAGGTTAAGACACTTTTTAAAAGACAGTCTGGTTTTCCTGGCTGTTTTGAAAGATTTATAAGTTCTAGGAGCCTCACAGGTGGAAACCCTGTAATAGTGCTGAGAAGCAGTTGTGTTAAAGACATGCTGAAATGAGAAGGTGTCTTTTCCCTGCTAAGGAGGGTTATAGGGAATTTTTTTGTGATGAGGAACAACTGAGAGAGAGAAGAAAATGCATATAAAAGGCAGTTATTTCTTTAGCAGTGCAATGAAGTAATTTCAGTTTTGAAACTCAAAAAAGATTCCCCCTTTTTTTTCTCTCCTGTGTCTGTACTGAGCAGAACCAGCATTTTAGCCTTTTTTAGGCTGCAATCTTTTGAAACATTTGGCCTGGGGGCTAGGGAAATAAAAGGGAGTAACAGATTATCAGCAAAGAAGCATGTGAACAATTTATTTATGACAAAAAAAGGAGGCATTCTATGTGAAAATATGCGTTGCCTAGGTCTAATGCTGATGGGTGTGGACTACAACTTTTTTTCTTCTTTACTTAAAGCCTGAAATGGTGGTGTTTGCTTTGTGAGACCCTCCATAAACTTTTGGTGAACTTTCTCTGTAGCACTGCATAGTTGTTTTCTGGATTCTGCCTTGTGGTATGAGTACCTGAAGTTGTGTGAGATCATTCCCACAGATTTTAAATACTTTTCAATACAGTATACCTTATTGGTTAGATGTTCAGTAGGTGTAGTTCAGTGATTTATACTGTCTCAAAACCTAGCCCGGTATAAATCCCAGAACTGAAACCCCGACAGGCTGCTGCATTGTAATTTTGCAATAGATAACATACAATAACAATACTTTACCCGTAAGTGCCAATTTCATCTTCAAGATGCTTTACAAACATAATTTAATTGGTATATAAATACCTCTGATTAATAATGCAAAATTAAAAGCTCTGGGTTTCAAAGCAGACGGTTGAGGCTATTCCAGATTTAGTTTCATTTAAGGGATTCCCTTGTTCGACTGCCCCCAAAATGTTCAGTCTTTGCTGTCAAGACTTATTGTAGGTTAAGCTTAGCTGACCTAAAATTTAAAAAAGACAATAAAACTCCAGTTACACGATGCCTGAATCAATATTGTACTGTATCCTGTATGCCAGATTCCCAATTTTGCTATGAGAAAACCTATGTCTGTTTACTTTCTTATCTGAGTAAACATTGCACCCATTTTGTATTCTTCCTACGTCTTCTCATGTTGTATGCCATCCTCTGTGATGGCATTAATTGTACCAAATGGCTTTATATAAAGAGAAGTTTTCTGAAGGAGTTCTCAGTCCAGATTAGCCACTATGAGGCTAAGACTTGCCAGCCTTTTTGCACTGTGGCTGGCTCTTGCCTATGCGAGCGAAATTAAAAAAGGTAAGAGTTAGAAATGGGATGTTGAGGAATTTCCCACTGGAAAAGGGTGGAAAGATTTAACTAGTGTATTGAAGAAGTAGCTAAACATGCGATGAAATAATTAAAGGGAATATTATAACATCAGATATCCTCCCTTCATTTTTAAGAGTCAAATGCTAAGATCACATGGATGAGCTGTAATAGATAGATGCACCTCCTTTTGGAGGAGGATTTTATAGTTTTCTTTCTGAGTTCAGTGGCTAGATGAATCCTTTAGGTTGATCTGTAGTTTGATGTATGTGAGGAAGTAACAATTGTCTAGCATGAAGGTTTGCAAGAGTTTGGCAGGTACTGAATAATATCAATGGAGAAAGGGGATGAATTTCATAAGGAAAGCTGTGCATTTGGCTATTCTGAAATAACAATATATGCTTTCTTGTCCATAAGCGGTATATCTTGTTAACACTTGGAATAGATTATTTTTTAACCTGTTACTTCAGCAATTCTAGTCCATAATCTCTTAACCTATCTTTCTAAAATGCGTTTCCAATTTAATTTGCTTGAGATGTTAGGATGAATATGTAGTATTGAAAAATAGCAACTATTTTGGTGCAGGTGGATGATGCATTCCTGTGCCGGTGATCAGATTTTTGGATCCTGGGGTTGGTCCCTTCTTGAATATGCTATCACTGTGAGAGCACCTGATGTTAGCAACTGAGAAGAAGAGAACACATTGCATAGCTTTCCATTCCCACTCTCTAGTGGATTCAAGAATCAGAATTGATGGGCTTTGGAGGGATTGATGTGCACCCTTCCTTAAATGAAAAAGGAGAATGGTGCAACACAAGGCTTTGTTTGGATGGAGTAGAAAGTAGAGAAATTAGGAGATCTTAAAGGATCCCAGAAATTCTCCCCAAAGCAAACAATATCTATAGATCTCTGGAGAAAGTGAGCATTGAAGCACACCCATGAACTGTAAATATGATGCTCTGCTGTGTGCATTACATACAGCATGTCCTGATGCCTTTAAATATGAAGTGTTCAAGGAGACCTGTGGTTTTGCTCACTCAAATTAAAAATTGCAAATTAATCTAGGGTTTATGAGTGTCAGGGGTGCTGATGCTTGCTTGGCTGGTTTCCCTTACTACACACAGCTTTAACAATGACCCTCAAACCTAATCTACAGCAATTCCTGCAATGCCAGTTCTGAGAATAACTTGTAGGTTGTACTACATTTGTTTCAGTTACTGTTGTGGACAAATGGTAGCTGAATGAGTTTGAGACCTCCAAACACTTGGTTGCTATTGCTTTCGTCTTGCCCTCCTGACGTGGTTTTGTTGTCTTATATTGAGTTCTTGTGAATGACTTTGGTACTCCAAAATCACTATTTCTAATGGAAATAATGAATTCACACATTAAAAATTCAAGTGCTGTATATTTTGTCTTGTAACAGATCAATATTTAACCTATATCCCTATGGAATGATAGGGACCTGTGCTTGGTTATTCAATACATGTGTTTCCTTTCTGGTTGAACTTGGATTAGGCAAGGGATTATTTCCTATAAAGAAAGTTTCTTGCAAAAAAATTGAAAAAGTAAAAATATTATTTAGAATAAATTAATATATTTGCCATCCTGGCCTAGAGGCTTCGTTAATGGTACGGAAGTACCACATGACAGGGGTGTTAAAACGTCTCAGTAGAGCTGGGAAAATAACTGGGTTTTTTTGTTCAGTGGCAGTTCTGAAAATTAAATACGTTTGGGTCCAACCAAACTGGAAATTCTGAAAAAAATCAGTGAATCAAAAAAGCCGACAAATTTTATTTGAGTTGAACAAAGCATTGTGTTTCATTTCTGGACATTTCAACATTAAAAAAAACAAAGGACAGTAAGGGGGTAGATTCACAAAATGGCCAAACGAGCAGCCTCCTTTAGCCCAGTAGTTAGGGCACTCGCCTGGGCTGTACCTTTACCACCAGGCTACAGGCTGTTCTGGGAAGGGTGTCTCTCAGTTTCTCCTGTTGAAGCTGTTCCACTTTGTATAAAATATTTGACTACTCATTGGTCCAGAGAGAGAGAGAAAAAGCGAGAGAGAGAATGCCAATGACTTTATAATCTGGTGTTAATGGCAGACTCTGGCAAAGTGGGATACCCAAGTTCAAGTCCCTGTACTATGACAGGCAGAAGGGGGAATTCACCCCAGGTTTCCTACATCTCAGGGCAGTGCACTAACCACTAAAGGTTCTAAGATATATAGGAGCTGCCACTATTTCTTCTTCTGTGAATGGAGCCCACCAAAATTATTTGAGATGAAACTATTTGCCAACTTTGCAAAATCACAAATACTTTTGCGTTTACTGAAACTGCTTTTTTCAGTGAATAAGCTATTTGTATAAACAATTGTGCCCAGTTCCACTTCTCAGTTTCAACAGGCAAGTGCTCTCAACATGCAGTCAGAATTCCAACAGGTATCCAATTCCCAGCTGCATGTAAAGAAGTATGTCTCTCAGCCAGAGAGATGAACATATCTTCTGTTTATTATGCAAATACTGGGGATTTGGAGTTGGATGGAGTTTTGGCAAATTGTTACACATATATTTATAAATGGCTTGTTCTGTATATGTAGTAGATAATCTCTTGTACGCCTACTTGTATGCCATAGCTGTATCATTTTAGTATCATTCCACAGCTGTCTTGCTGTGTAATATTGCTTATTATCAATGGGTGCTAGCTATTTTCTTTCACTTTCTTCATCTTTTTTCCATCACTTAACAGGCAGAACCCAAAACCATGGCCACTATGTCTGCAGTACCTGGGGGAACAATAATTTCAAAACTTTTGATGGAGACATCTACCAGTTTCCCGGCCTCTGTGATTACAACTTCGCTTCTGACTGCCGAGAGTCTTACAAGGAGTTCTCAATCCACATTCAGCGTGCTCTGAATAGCAATAGATACCCTGAAATCCAATATGTCCTGATCACCATAAAGGATGTTGCAATCTATCTCACCCGCAATACAGTTGTGGTGGATGAGCAAAGGTTAGTTCTTCTAGTATTATAATTCTTCAGAGGAATGTCCAGTAGGATGAAAGCCGACGGCTTCCATAGACAGACAGAATTGTACATGTAGCATTAAGGTACAAAAGACATTCTGGGCAAGGAGCACAGTATTGGCCCTTGTTTATGCACTGGAAGCAGTGCTGATTTCAACACAACTCGGGGAGAGGGTTTGATTTTTGAATTGTTTTCTCTGACTGTGCAGCAACAGAACTCAAAATATTATGGGCCAGACCTTTAACTGGTGTAAATTGACATAGCTCCATTGGTTTCACTGAAGCTATGCCTATTTACATCAGCTGAGGATCTGGCTCTAAAGGCCCACATAAACCCGAGCGGTGTTTTGTTGCTGCCCCTCCCCCTGCCCATTTCTTGGCAAAAGGAGTTGGAGTATTTTTTTTCTTTTCTTCTTCAATTAGTTATTTAGAGTTTGGAGAAAATGGCTCAATTGATTATCAAACTGTAAGAGAAGTGAAACATGAGATATTAGTTTATGATGATATGTCCCCTTTTCACAGTAAACTGTATTATTTTCCTATTCCGGTAATGTGATCACACAGGGATCTAGTTATCATCGTTATTTATGCTGAGCAATGCCTTACTCTGCAAGTAGACCCACTGAAATGAATGAGACAGCTCACTAGGTAAGATATTGCCACTGGAATGAGGGTGCTAGGACCTGGATCACGTTGAAAAGATTTTAATATGATCAAATAAATATGTACCTTTTTGTTTTCATTATTGCCTCTAACTAGAAAACAGGCTTGATTAAAAACTGTCAAACTCACTCCAATGAACACCTCCAAAAAAATAGAAAATATTTTTCTATTTTCCAGACATCAAGCCAGGATATATGCAGAAATATCATGAAGTATTTTGACATATATTACTGACAAAAAATGAGAGATGGCTTAGTTGGACACAAAGGGTTAAAAAGAAATTCACAAGCAGCTTTTTAGGTATCATTTAAAGAATGAATGCATAAATGAATGCATCCGACGAAGTGGGTTTCTGCCAACGAAAGCTTACGCCCAAATAAATGTGTTAGTCTTTAAGGTGCCACAGGACACTCACTGTTCTGCTAAAAGCAGACTAACATGGCTACTCCTCTGGAACTCATTTAACGAATGCTTTACCATGCACCGAATGTATTCTTCTTCTATATATTGTTTATAAAACAATAAAGCCCTCTTAAATACTTGTAAGAACAGGTTTTTACTGTGTGTAGGATTTAATATTCCATAGAATTTCATACTCTTTAAACTATGCCTTTGGCATATGACCTTTTACAATATAAAATATCACTACATGCCAATGGAATGAAACCTGGAGAGTAGGTGAATTTTAAAAAGTGCCTTGTGGTACCCAATCCATTGACTACTAACACAAAATTCGTACATGATAGTGTGGTAATCAGATGGCTTGTCCGATGATGATTTGGTGATGTCTTTTTTCAAGTTATATCATAATATTAAATGATTTGGTGACAATGCACTGCCTAGGTGAGATGGGCTGGGTCTGAGTCCAGCTCTTGCATTTAGTCCTTCACTGCTGTAGCATTTCTGCAGCTTGGAAGGGTTCTCAGATATCAATCAGCGAGTTCAGGAAAAAGTGATTTTCTAAGACTTTTTAGTTCTTCTATGGGTTACCATACAATTTGGGGCTCAGTAGAGCATATAAAGATTTGTAAAATGCCACATCTGTTCATCTCAATGGCATAGCTTATACACACAGGCAAGCCAAACACTATTTTGTAGCAGATACTCATAGCCATCCTAGTAAGTGTGGTTCCCCACTGCGAACTCCAGTTTCTGCATATAGTTGCATGTTCCACCTAGGCAATCTTCAGAATTGGATTTGGACTACTTTACAGGTACCCTGTATAAGATAAGAAATGAGACAATTTTAAAATTAAAGAATGAAATAAATAAAATTGACAAAGGTGGAAATCAGAATAGAAGAAAGAACAGTTATTTATGTCAAGGCCCTATGAGGCTTGGTGCTGCAGTGTTCATTTCATAAATACTATAAAGTCCTCTGTTCTGATTCGCTAGCAAAGAGTCAGCATTGGAAAAGCTCCATCCCAGAAGACTCCATGCTCTCAAATATCTGCCTAGTATTTTACAATTCTCTTTTAAAAATGTATTTTGTTCAGGCTCCAATGTTCATGGTGTGACCTGTAGCAAGTGGTCAGTGTGTGCGTTTCTAGTTGTTGTCCAGACCCTAGCTAAAGTGATTGCATGCATTAGAAATGTGCAAGATGAATAGTTAGAAAAATCCTGGCACCAAGAAATTAGGACTTAAATACCCCTGTGAAAGGCTAGAAAAGAAATTGTAAGAGGGGTGTTTGCAAGGGCACACACCATGAAACTGGGCAATAATATTTGTTCTGGGATCTGTATAGAGAAGGAAATGCTATTCACCGGTTTGTATGGATTCCAGTGTAACTATTTCTGTTTGATCAAGTATTGAGCTATTTAGGTTTTATTGTAAGAAGTTGCTCACTGGAATCCTTTAATACTGAACCAAGTTCTACATTGCAGCTTGTGTAAACAGTGGAACATAAGGAAGAAGTGCCACAATGGGGTGAATCCTTAGTGGATCAGCTTCTTTTCAGTCAACAGTATCTTTGTTCAGTCCTGTTTGACATACTTAGGTCAAATTAATGCCCTTTGCCAAATCTATTCATGATCCTTCTCTTATTATTAGATTATTGAGTTTGGATGCTTTTCACAAGCCCTTTTCCCCCATACTTTTCTTCCACTTGTATTATCCATCAGGCCCCATGTCTGCATTGTCCCCATCCCAGATCATTAGATCAATCTCTCAAAAAAATAAAGGTTATTTAAAGGGTATATCCCAGCTCTTGAAATGGAGCCATGACTTTTGGAAAATAAAAGACACTATTCAGTTTCTTGTGCCCATTTGTTGAGTGATCCTGAATCGGTGGGCAGGGAATATTCTCTCTCCCAGTTCCAGGTCCTTTATTTTTGGTTTTTTTGCTTTGATTGACTGAATCACATTTCTTTGTAGTACAGCTGGCATTTTGTCTTCTTTCCTAACCTGAGATAGGGAAGCTGTCCCTTCAAGGAGCCTGTGGCTCTGAGATTGCCTTGCTTCATTGAGGTAAATTCCAGATGGCACCAAAATGTCCAGTCTGAAATTTTGCATGTGATGGCCCCAGGGGATAAGTGTTATCTAGTGAAGTCTGTGCAATGTTAGGCAGAGAGGAGTCATCAATTCTGCCTTCAAGTAGGAAGAATCTGAACTGGGCTTCTGTGACCAACTGGAACGAATGCTGATTAGAGCTATTTAAACCAGGTGAAACAAAAAATGTGACTTACCTAAGCAAGTATCTGAGGGGTAGGGGATTTAATTCCCTACCAAATAGAGTCTGTCCTGTGTTGTAAAGGACAGCTATGTGGGACTCGGAAATGGAGGCCAGAAAAGTGGCAACCTGCAGACACTGGTTCCTCCATGCACTCTGATGTTCCTCTTGCAGCACCTAAGACGTTCCGTTTAGTCCTTTCTGTTTCTGAATTAGGTCTAATGCAAAAATCTCTGATTTTCGTCTTCTCAGTGTAACAACACCATACTATAGTGCTGGTTTGCTGATTGAGAGCAATGATGTCTACACTAAACTCTATGCAAGAACGGGCTTGGTTCTAATGTGGAACCGTGAAGATGCACTCATGGTATGTATGACACTGAACTTTACTCTTGGTACAATTTGTTCTTAACAAATTAACATAGGCTGAACAAAGTCATTGTGTTAAGCAGCCTCTTCCAAATGGGAATGGAGGTAACTTACTCCCAGGTGAGAAGGTTCCTTTGTTCATTATGTGAATGAAGGTGGGCATAGAGATGGACTTTTTTTCTCTCTCAGGAGATGAGAAGGGAATGAGTAACAGCTAATATTTCGGTTAAAAAATCCTAACAAATTCTGATCTGCAATCTATTTGTTGTTTGTCCCTTGGAGGGCTGCTGTGCTCTGTTATTCAGCTTCCCAGCAAGGCATAAATTCAACTCCTTTATGGAATAAGTTCTTTATTTAAAGCACACTTTCTTCCTAACATTTGACATGATGTTGACAAGAGGCACCATCACAGCATAGTAACTTCTCACATTCCTCCATGGTATGTTTATGTTATTTTCCCATGGTAATTGTTTGCATAGGACTGTATTGCTATTACGTTCGACGCACTAAAACCTAATTTACAATGGATAGGTATTCCCTGTCTCTCCTCTATTAACTTCCCTTTCTAATGAATTTGTTCTTGTTGGGAATGGTGGTTTTTTTTTTTTGGTGCTACAGCTGATTTTCTTTCTGTTTTTGTTTTCCTTATTTAGCTGGAGCTGGACACCAAGTTTAACAATCATACATGTGGTCTTTGTGGGGATTACAATGGACAGCAGATCTACAATGAATTTATCTATGAAGGTAAGTGGTCTGACAGTATTATATTGATACCACAGAAGGCAGGCTTATGATATTGCATGCGGAAGCATCAAAGAGCACAAAGGTAGAATTTACAGTACAGGAACTTAAATTTGACCTGAGATTTTTCCAGTGATTGTGACAGAGATAAATGATGAATGGTGTACTATATTCCAAGATTAGTTGACTCTGTGGAGTTCTCTGGTGGTGCGGGATTTCTCACTTATGGGAGTACTAGTGAGCTTTATATGTCCACTTGAAATAGATTTTCTTAATAAGTATTAAAATATTTAGTGCAGTGCCTGATGTGTATTAAACAGTTTGCTTGATTGCCAGGAATCAGATGATTACTGTTAAGTTTGCTGTGTTTATGAAGACCTCTTTAAATCTTTTTCACAGGTATGATGTTCAATCCGATCACATTTGGAAATTTACAAAAGATTAACCGACCCAACACAGTATGTGAGGACCCTGACGAAACACAAGTTATCCCAACCTGTAATCACCATGTGAGTAATCATAGTGGTCAGCTTTACTTAACTGGAACGTGGGACATTTCTGCATTATGGGGAAACCACTGAGTGTGAAGCCTGGAACTTTCCAAGGCAGATACCATCTCCCTCACTAACTCCAAAGGCATTAACATTGCTGTGCCTTGTAAAAGGAGGTGTAGAACTGAGGAAAGATCTTAGTTGCCTGTGTGCTGTTTCTGACACAGAATTATCCAGAGATAACCCAAGACTTGGACCCATCCATCTTTTTGCAACCATTAGTGATGGCCAGGAGCCAAGCACCATTTATGCAAAAAGGATCCTCTCTAGGTTACAGGGATGCCTTTTAAACTTTTATTTTTTCCCCCTCCTCCTTAGCGTGATGCATGTGTGAGTCTGCTGACTTCTCCAGCATTCACTGACTGTGAGTCCCGTCTGAATCTGGAGATGTATGTTAAAACCTGCATGCAGGATAAGTGTGCCTGCCAGAAAGCTGAGGATTCCTTCTGCATATGCAGCACCATCTCCGAGTACTCTCGTCAATGTTCCCATGCTGGTGGCCGGCCTCAAAACTGGAGGACAGAACAGTTTTGCCGTAAGCATCTTCACAAACTTTGCAGAGCAATCAGTTTATCATGGGTGACCTATTTAAAACTGCTCATCTTGTATATTTCTTGTTTTCCCCTCTCTTGCCTTTGTTATTAAGGACATTTACTGAAAGTAGAAATTATGTTCCAGCTGAAAACTGTAGGGTCTGATCCTGCTTCCTGTGAAAGTAATGGGATTTTTGCCATTAATTACAATGGAGGCATGATTAGGATAAGTTTCTTCTGTTCAAGAAGCAAGAAAAGAATGTAGAGAATTAAAAAAAAGTTCAGTTATTAAACACATTAAATACATTTGGCCAAACTGTGCCCAAGTTGTGACAATTCCATTGATTTCATTGGAGCCAATATATGCTCTTTGGTTTCTGTGGAATACAGCATTTGCATTCAAATCACTGATCATTTCTCTTTCGTTATTTTAGCTAAGACATGCCCTGGAAACATGATCTACCAGGAAAGCAGCTCACCATGCATGAACACTTGTTCACATTTGGAGATCAGCAGCCTTTGTGAGGAACACTACATGGATGGCTGCTTCTGCCCCGAAGGTAGGTGTCTCTCTCAGTCCTGTATGAGACAATAGGTCTGGGCTCAAGTCTCTTCAGATACTCCAGAACGTATCTGAAAGAGGCTGTATTATCTATGCTTGCCATCACTAAAAAACCCAGCAAATGGTTTAGGGTTGAAATATTCAATATAGAGAAAGTTGCATTTTAAAAATGAATACATTTTACCAATGGTTAATTTGTCCTTGTAAATTGATAAAATTCTATCATGTATACAAAAGTCATGCATCAGCTTGATTTTATTTAACCCAGCCTAACTGAGTTGGGCTCTTTATTTCCATCTGTGGCTAGGCAACATGGTTTATGAGACCATTAGTGCCTCTGAACTGATGGATGGTCCTTTGGTTTAAACAGTAGATACTCATGTTTTTAGAGGTAGAGTTTCTCAATTGACGAGGGGCATCATTACATATATATTATTTATCTGGAGATATTATTAGTAATTTGTGACAATGAGCTCAGGTGTAAAATTCAAGACCCTCTTGCCAACCTTGAAAAATACTTTTACAGTGATAGAACAACAATATTTTAGGAGAGTTCTTTAAATTGAGCCTTTTAGAATATGCAGCTTTAAGCTGAGATTTTCAAAGCGATACAGAGGATTTAGCCACATATCTTCCTTTAAAAATATTACATTAAACATTATTAAAAATAATGGGAGCGGTGTGGTCTCTAATCCCCTTTTGATATCTTCAGTCACCATTAATTTTGGATCTGGCTGAGAGTTTTCCTGCTTCAAGAGTTTCTCGTACGTTAGTTGGTGCTGTTACTTTGACATGAACTATGAGAGCCTACGGTTGTGTTTTGTAGGAACTGTGTATGATGACATCAATGGGAAAGGTTGTGTGTCTGTTAACCAATGTCACTGCAAACTACATGGAACCCTGTATTCACCTGGGCAAAGTGTCACCAATGAATGTGAAGAATGGTGAGAATTACAATTCACTGTGAACTTCTCTCAGGATGACTGTGCATCGATCTGTCTGTAAAGCTGCTACCTATTTGTATATGTCCTGCTGAAAAAGCCATGGTGCCATTACATGTGTTGCAATATCATGATGCTATAGTGAGCCAATTTTATCGCATCTTGAGTCTATAATATATGAAAGAGGAGCGTTTTAAAGAAGCACACAGTGACACGTTGTGAAAGCACCTAGACGTCCTTCATCCTGTCCCAGTGGTGCTCTGTATCCATATGTTTTCAATGCTTTCAGTGTCTGTGACATCTAACCACATTTCTGATTCCTTACTTATTTGTGTTTTTAGTGTCTGTGACTCAGGCCGGTGGGTGTGCAAGAATTTACCCTGTCCAGGCTCATGCTCATTGGAAGGAGGTGCTCACATCACCACCTTTGATGGGAAGAAATACACCTTCCATGGAGACTGTTACTATGTGCTATCCAAGGTATCATGTATTAAAGGTCTCTTCTCTCAGATAGCAAATATAGATGTATCTGCATTCTGACATAGTGGCTGTAGATTAATGTTTCATTACACTTTTGAAGCTAGGAAGGAAGACACTTTAGAGTCTACACTAAGAATTCAAAGTGAGTCATGATCCCCAGTGTCCACTGATATGGTAGTAGGGGTTTGGCTCACCTGCTACACTCTGACTGCTTTAAGGGTTTCCAGTTTCATGATTATGGAACAGTTTCATGGTAAGCAACCACTTATAAGAGTCCAGAGGAGTACACCGATGGTAGTGAACAGATGGCTGGACCTGCAATTCGAGGGACTCAGCTCTGCCAGATAGATCTGAAATGAGGATTGAAAGTTTTCTACCTAATCTGTAATACACTAATACTTGTGTTTGTGATATTGAATCAGCCTGGGGGAAAAGGGCACAGAGAGTTATGTCATCCCTTTGTCCCTGACATATCTGGTCCCTGTTGCTCTAGAGAACAAGGGTCTGACTTACCAAAACTTGAAAGCTGGCCACTGGAGCTTTGAAAGGAAGTTCTAGTTCTGGTGGTAGTGCTAGAAAGAACATTCTCAAAAGCAAAGCTCTACAGTAATTTGTTAATTTAACAGACGATTTCAGCCCTCTGTGATAGAAATCAGCTCAGGATATGAAAGGGTTGACTGCATGACATAGACTCACTGCCCGGGAGTGTGCTCCTCAGTGGCATGAAACAGCATTTCAGCAACTCTGCCTAGCTCTCTTCCTTGGGGTGTCAGTGGTCTGGTCTGGTGGTGACTCGGCCCTCCAGACAGGTCAGACTATAGTTCCATCCCTTTCAAGATATTGATGTCCCAAACAATGTCTGACAAAATAATGGTAGCCATCCCTCCTGGGCTCTTCTTCAGTCTCACTTTTCTTCCAGAGCAGAATGTCTCAGGGCTTTTCCCTGGAATCCCTCAGTAAAAACCTAAAAACATACAAAATATAAACTAATCAACTTTTGCCCAGACTTGAGTCTTTAGTCTATCTTAGTTCCCTCCTGTTCTCTGTTCTCCTACTTTACTGTTTTCTACATGGCTGTCTCCCTGCAGTCTTGCTCCTTTTTCAAAGCCCACCATAAGAGTTAATTGCACACTTGCAACCTTTGCCTGGTTCTCCCTCTGCCTGGATCCCATCAGACTCTTCCCACAGAGATGGACAGCCAGACCATCTCTCTCCTCTTACCAACTACACTGAACTCCTTCCTTTTAACTCATCCCTGAGGTGTAATAAATTGGGACTAATAGAGCTCTCAGGCTCCAATTAACCCATTCTCAGACAAGGTGGGCTTTATACAGCCCATCACACTGTACTAACCGATATTTTTCCACTTTGTTTACAGGGAAATGTAAATGACACTCATGCTCTTCTGGCAGAGCTCTCCCCCTGTGGATCCACAGACAAACAGACCTGTTTGAAGACTGTTGTGCTGTTAATAGACCACAAGAAAAATGTAAGTACTTTGTGGGGGTCTGTTGGTTGGGTGGAATCATTCAATGTGCTCCCAGATTCAACTGTCCACTTTCTTTTGATAATCTTTTTCTGGGGATCCTGAGTAAGGATGGTTGAATTCAGAAAAAATAAAAAACAGCCCAAACCTTTGTACAAATCCCAAATCAAACCTTTGTTACACAGTCTGAACAAGTTCAGAGTTCAAAGCTTTTGCTTGGCTTTTTCTTCCTTCTTGCTTTCTTTTTGCTCTTTCTGGTTCCGCCCATTGCTGGAAGCATTGTAAGGCTGTTCTCATGGAATTTCCAATCTGACTGAAAACAAGAAGTGCTTGATATTTTTTTATTGCGATTTAAGTCCAGTTTTGCAGACCTAAGATGTTCTGGTTAGGATTCAGACTCTTGAATACTGATCAAGCCAAGCTTCTCAACTCTTTAAATTTCACTAATGATTAATAGAAAGGGGGAAAATTGGAAGTTCTTACTTTCATTGAATTCGCCCTTTTGTCTAATCTATTTTTCTGTTCTGTCTTTTTATTTATCTCTAATTTTCCCATCATCATAATATCTGGACCTCTGTGAGTTTTTTCTCCTCCTTTCCTGCTATATATTTCTGGTTTTCCTGGTTCTTGACAGTAACATTTGTGAAATTAGTTATGTTTCCAAAAGTACATAACAAAATTTGTGTTAAGAATTTACTGAAGCACTTCCTTATAATTCTATCAGTGCTGTACAATTATGTAAGAAATAACACTTGGCAAAGTGTGTGCTTAAGCAAATACCCACATACCACTGGTGTCAAATGCCAAATACTTTCAGCCACTTGGCAAAGTTGGGTATTTGGAATAAGTGATCTTATTGAAGCATTTTTCTCCATTAGAAACTGTTTTAGTGTACACTAAAAAATTGTCTAACAAGCGCAAACCTTTGTACATATACTGGATGCTAGTACAGCCAGAATCTTCATTAGCCAATTAGATTGCTCTTTTTTAAAATTGTGAATAGCATGTAGAGTTCATCTGCACAAAGTAGTGAGACCTCTTTTTGTCTCCTCAGTTTTAAGGTTCATTTTTGTAGTGTGCTTTCCCTCTGCATGCATGAAGTCGGAGTAATTTAAATAAGTTCTCTTTGCGCACAGATCGTGGTTTTCAGATCAGATGGCACTGTGCTGCTAAATGACATGGAAGTGCACTTGCCCCATGTGACAGGTAAGAAACGTGGCCACCTCTCCAATGCACATCTGATGTTAAGGGAAAAAAGAAGCTCTTTGTATGTTAGAGCCTCTGATGAAAGAAAGGCAAAGAGGCATTTTGTGAAAGCTTGTGCTAGGATGAACTGGGATGCCATGTAAAGAGGAAGAGAATTTGAGAAAATAACTGGAGTAATTTGTGTCCTAACCATCTGACAGTGGCTCTGTGTACAGAGGCTAATCAGGAAAGATAGCAGGATGGTTTTGTGGTTAAGTCACTGGTGTGAGCCCCAGAAGGCCCAGCTCTGCACAGGCTTCCTGTGTGATGGTGTGCAAATATCTTAATCTGGGTGTGCCTCATCTAATCAGATAGATGTAAACTTAATTGCCAGCATAAATTCCACCTGGGACCAAGAATGTAATGTTTAACTCAAGGGTGATTTTTAGCCATACAGTCTGGTGTTGTCAGTGGGTTAGGGGGGAGAAAACATTTTCTGATTCATATCTGTCACTTAAGTTCAACCAGAGGATCTTTTTCTTCCTGTTTCTTTTTTTCTCCTTTAAGTACTGCTTTCAAGGCTGGTGATCTTGAGGACTGACCTTAGGTCTCTCTGTCCCTGAGCTGACATGGGTAGACATCTCAGTGGAGGCATCAATTTATATTTGGGGTATGGAGCTTTTATGGCACAATTACCTTATATTTGTGTCAAACGATTACCTGAGGATGATGCACGGAGCAGTGCTGATGGTACCTACAGAGAGTCACATCTAGCCTTCTTCTGCTAGAAGGAAGTTTGCAGTGAGGCAGAATCACTGAGGGTTGTTGTAGGAGATCAGTAAACAGAGAACAAGAGAAGTTCCTGGAGTAACCTCCCCAAAGATTTGTAAATCTTTTTAGCACTGCTTATAATGGATGTTCAAGTTGCACAGACACCAGCTTCATAATCAGCACTTCTTTTCAGTCACTGCCACCTCTACCAATAACTACTCATTTGCATAGAAAGAGGGAAGAGAGGACAGACACACGTGGAAGGAGAAGTTTGTAATTGCTTGGTAGAAAGGATCCAGATTAATGTACTCTACAGAATGAGCAATATAATTTACAGGCCACATGTTAAATAGCCTCACTTTAGCATCTGACTGCTCCTGGCCAACATCACAGAGGCACCAGTAAGCTTGGCTCCTCCAGTTTATTTATTTTGTAGCGTGTTCTGTTGATTTTTCCACTCTGTCTTGATTATGCTATATTGCCTATATATGATATCCCCAAATGCATCAGAGCCCAGCTGTTTTTGAGTGTTTTATGAACAGCTGGTACATATTGAGAGCTGGTTTACCATGCACTTGTTGCCATCCCCTTTCAGTTGTTGGGAATAAATAACCGCAGCTATAATCAGCAACAGCTATGGTTCTCAAACTTTTCCATATTGTGACATTTTTTTCTGTAGTGGGACCTAGCAATATGGAAAGGGCAGGGTAGTCACAACCCCTAACACCTGTTTCTGACTCAGGTTAAGAATCCCTGTTCTGGGGAACACAGGTAACTGGGAAAACCCTATGCTAAAAATATATGGGCAACTTCAACAGTAACTCTTCTTTTTTGTTCTTTGGATGTGACTTCAACTCAAGCATCGATTAAGTTCAACAATTCTATGTTAAAAGCAAGGAATGTTTAATAGGGAGTTCAAGTTGCAATGCTTCTTTTGTTCAAGAGTTATTTCTTTTTAAGACTTAAAAATGGGTAGTGCTTCCATTTGATATAATATGGCATACCATCCATTCTTACAACGATTTATGGGTGCAGTACAAGAGGGGGAAAGCAATCGCAGTCTCCATACTTAAGGGACATTGATCACTGAGCGAGGTCCAGAAGGAATGTCCCCTGCAGTGTAATATTGCACATGAGGGGACTGAACATCTTCTTCTGAGCTGTCCAGCACTAGCCACTGTCAGAGACACGATACTGAACTAGATAGAACATTTGTCTATTCTGGAATGCAGTTCCTCCCTCTGTTTTGGGGGATATCCAGGATCTTACCATTAGTTGCTCCAGATATTTTGCATTAGACTGACCTGGTCTTGAAAAGGGAATGTGATAGGAATAGCTTATCATTGCAGCAGCAGGAACTTAAGAGTCACCATCACTGTGGGGGTCTCCTCTCAGTAGGATAGTGGCAGTTGCCCCTTTGAGTGACTGTCACGGCTTTCCCTTTCATTGTATCCGTCATTCACTGTGACACATGAAGCATGAAACCCTTAAGTAAAAAGACGAGCCCATGAAGGACGGGGGAAGAACAAGGAGATCTTCAAATAAAAACAGAAACAAATGGTTGTTAAGTGGAGTGCATAGAGAGAGGAGACTCTTACTTGTTGTTGTACTTTATAGGTAGATGTAATGATTTTTCAAAAATCTCTACCTCTGTAAGCATCTTTTAATACAGCAGCATATAACTCAGCACTGTGATTTGTCATGCAGCACAGCTGAGAAGATCTGTTTGATTCCTGATTCCACACAGTCATCATAATTTGCCTTGTTGTTAATATAGCAGGGGCTGGCACTATAGCTAAGTGATCAGTGTTCTTGAGAGCTAAATGAAAGGTCTATGTCATGGGTCCTGAGTTAACTATACCTTTCACACCCTCTTGCTCTCTCTCTCAGAGGGCACCCCACTGATGTCTGAGGTGTCTAACCATCATCTTTCCTGGGGCAGGATCCCATGACCCTGTCCCTTCACAGTGGGGCTTAGGTTGCAGATTTCTGCAATGGACTATGATCACCTCAGCAGATTTTACTTCAGTTCAGCACCTGCTGTTCTTTTAGTGGCAGTGATGACAGGGTAAACAGTGATCAGCCTGCAATCCTAAAGCCAAGTGCTATTTATTCAGAACCAAAGTGTTTCAGAGAAAACATATCTTTATAACTCTGAACAGTTTATGTATGTTTAGCTCACCAGGCAGGCATCCACCTTCCACATGGAATCTCTGGTAGGTTTTAAAGAACTTTGGGTCCTCTCACAAAACATGTCTCTCATTGGATTGAGTGTAAAAGAATATTTCCTAGGTCAGGGCTGTCACTTTGTACAGTTTCAAGTCCTCTGCCTGTAAAGACTTTTTGAACAAAGGTCAAAGCAGTAGATGCTATTCCCCAGAGGGGGCAAAACATTTCAAGAATAGTTAACTGCATTGTTTCAGTATTGAGGATTTGCATTAATTGTCCTTCAGTGTCTTTAGTTCCTGTGGGAAGCACCCTTTAGCTCACCCATGTTTTCATAACATTGGATCTGTCAGACTCTGATCCTTGATCTTCTACCTGTTGCAGTTTTCAGGGCAGATAGTGACTTGGGCTGCTCATGTAAAGTGTTGCTTTCAGCAGCCTAGTGTTTTCCTATCTATGGCATTTCTGGATGATAACAGAAAAAGAGGAGATAAAAACAAAACAACAACAACAACAAAAATCAGGGAAACATGACTTTTCTTTCCTTTTGCTTTCCAGCAAGCTTCTCAATTTTCCAGCCATCTTCCTACCATCTCATTGTGCACACGTATTTTGGTCTCAAGCTACAAATACAATTGGTTCCAATCATGCAGCTGTATATGACCGTGGACCCATCTGCCCAAGGAAAACTGCAAGGTAAGTGCTCACTTATATCTAGTACTAAAGGAGAAATGATGGAGCCAAAAATATTTACCACTGAAGTGCTGTGTGTTTTTAAAAAAGGTGGTGAGGGGTGTCTGTGACTGGCATAGCAAGAAATTACTAGCTAATGAATTCTTCCATACTAATTAAGATACTAAGGGAACTGTGTGCCTGTAAGATATTAATAAGGAACACTTTTTCTTATATAGTGATACATCTTTTTTTAAAAGGCACCAGCTCTAGAGATAGAAATGCTTAGCTTGTTGAATATAGGAAGAATAAGAGCAGAAGCAAAAATTTAATGAGAGAATGGCCCCACAACTCTCACATTTTACAGATGAATTCTTGATATTTACAGATTAAATAAACTTGTCACCCTCACATCAATGAAGACTTGATCCCTGGCATATATTCCCCACTGCTTCGTTCAGTCTTGTTTTAAACTACTTAAGTGGCAAGCCTTGTGAGACTATTCCATTAAAAAATCATGAATAAAATTATATGGGGGAATCCCCTGAAACTCCAAATTCCAGTTGAAGTCCACCTTTCCCATAGCTTGGATTTTTAAAGTGAGACCCTCTTCCTCCACCCCCCTCCCCATGTCTACTTTTGTGATTGCAGTTTTAATAGTGAGTTGGCGGAGCCCTCTGTTTGAAGTTCTCACTGCTAGTCCTGTAGTACATCGTCCCTGTCCCCTTTTGCTGCTCTTTTAGAAGAAGAATGATTAATAATTAATTCAAAAAAACTCATTTCTTTCTTAACAGGTCTCTGTGGGAATTTCAATGGCAAGGAAGGTGATGATTTTCAAACAGCTGGTGGACTGGTAGAAGCTACTGGAGCTGCCTTTGCTAACACTTGGAAAGCACAAGCCACCTGTAAGGACAAAGTGGATAGGCTGGAAGACCCTTGTGCTCTCAGCTTTGAAAGCGGTAAGAATACTAAATTTTCATAGGGCCTCTTTCCTCCAAATTCTATATTCCACACACAGTCAGTTGAACAGCAGTCTCAAAATGACAATAATCTTTATTTAGAAGACTGACAAGTTAATAATGTGTGGGCTTGCCCGCAGTACTGCACACTTACACACACCAGCCAACAGGTGCTTCCTCTTGCAATGGGAATAGTTGATAGTCCAGGCACCCAGCTGGTCTGTAGAAGACCCAGGTTCAAGTCCATGCTCTGTTAGTTCAGGTGGTAATAAATACAAAGGAAGGGGGTTATTTCAAAATGCCTTTAGTCATTTCTGAGATTCTGGAGAATTCACCTGCTAATGCATTAGACTCTTAATCTTGAGGGTCCAATATTTAACTTCCTTTTTAGGCAATAGGCTTTGCTCAATGGCTGGAAGTTGAAGCTAGACAAATTCATACTGAAATAAGAATAATTTTTTTTAACAGCGAGAGTAATTAACCATTGGGACAATTTACCAAGGCTCATAGTAGATCCTCTATCACTGACAATTTTAAAATCGATATTGGATGCTTTTTAAAAAAAATACTCCCTAGGAATTATTTTGGAGAAGTTCTATGCCTGTGTTATACAGGAGATCAGACTAAGTGATCACAATAGCCTCTTCTGGCCTTTGAAACGCTGACTCTATGAAAGAGATGGAAAGTTCAGAGGGAAATTGCAGGAGCAACCCTATGTTGAAAGACACAGAGGAAAGTCATTAATATATTACAATATATGTCTGGAGTAGTGGTGCATCTTCCTTAGCATTATTGCTTCTTCTTATGCTCCACTTGAATTTGTGATTTTCTGTTCATGAGCTCTCAAACGCTCAGAGGCTGGAGGAAGACAATTTTGTGTAGACAGATTGCATTAATAGGATATGATTTCACTGTGTGTTTGCCAGAAGGTATTTGAATCAGAGACTGTGTGCCAAATTTATAGTGATTCAGTGTGATCTCTCCACTCCCAAAAAAGCTTAGGGTTCTCATTTTTATCATTTCATTGCATATTGTTGCTTAGGTCGAATTATTTTGCGTGCTGTAATGTGACAATATGATGCAGCAGGGTATGATGCAAAGAAAATAATTCCTTCTCTCTCCTCTTGTTTCAGAAACTTATGCTGAGTATTGGTGTTCTTTACTGAAAAACTCAAACTCCCCTTTTGCCAGATGTCACTCAGTCATTGATCCTGTGGAATATTATAAGGTGTGGATTTTATACTATGTTGACACCTTCGGGCACTAGTCTAATGCTTGTTTTATCATAAATGTATTTTCAATTGTAATTTGTAATATTGTAATTTGGCCATACAAATTGGTTCAAATTTTGTGATGATTACCTGTCCAGTGGTATCACGTGCATCTCTGATCTCCTACCATAGGCTTTCTCACAGAATGTTAATTTAGAACATGGAAATCTTTGTGGTATTTTGGAGGGTGGGGGTTGTGTGTGGTAAAAGGGCACTATAGATTCTCATTTTCATATGAGAATTCAAGAGAGGCAGGAATACAGAACCATGACGGTCATATGTTAAGCCAGCCCTTAAATATTAACGTAATCTATTTTGGGGCTTAATAAACAATAAATTGAGTTTACTTGACCTGGAGATAAACAGCAACCCATTGATGTGTCATATTATTCCTGGTCTGTTTCCCACTTTTTTCAGTTCTGTTGACGAGGGATAATCAAACCAATCTGGGGAGAAAAGAAAGAACCCTCTAACCTTTGCTCATTTCTGTAATTCAGACTGAACTCAACCTTTGCGAAGATCCTAATCCATTCAGCTAATTTTTTGCTTTTATTATTTTTAATTTCTGTGGACTTCCACATTTCAAAGTTGTGACTGATCAGGAATAAAAGTATCAAAATGCCCTAGAAAAGGCTGCTGTTAGGAAACTGGCTAAACTTTGGAGTATCAAAAGGTTGACTGTTTAGATAAAGTTTGGCAAACTGTGTGAAGTTTTTCATGCTTAATTAAACACACCCAGAGCCTCTTTGGGTTTGTCCATCACTCAGATTTAGCTCTCAGTTCATCTACTATGCTCTCGATTATGGGAGTGAATGAAAGCCTTTTGGGAAAGAAGCTACTGGGGCTTTTACAGTTATTGTACTGCAGCCTCACTTTTCACAGTCTTCCTTTCATAGTCATAGTCATCCTTCTGCAAGCTTATTAACAGTTTGCTTCTTGTGTGTCTCAGAGATGTAAATATGACACCTGCAGCTGTACGAACAATGAACAGTGCTTATGTGCAGCCCTCTCCTCTTATGCAAGAGCCTGTGCCTTCAAAGGAATCATGCTGTGGGGCTGGAGACAAACTGTCTGCAGTAAGTTATGATGCTGTAATCTCCTTGAAATCAGTCATAGGGAATGGACAGAGTGCACCTGAGTACGGTTACATTAACCCCAGTGTTAAGAGTTTAGAAGGGTCTTGGAGATGCCAAATACAATTTAAGGGAACAGTATCAAGAATTTTGAATAGTTAATGCTGCATTCTTTAAATGTTCTTTGTTTATAAGATCACTTTACAATCTGGGAAGTAATTTTTTCCCCTTTCATCATCTCCTTTACTACTTCACAAACACTGATATGCCTTCTTTTTGTCCATTGGAATATAAGCTATCATGGCTCTTCCGTTTTATTTATTTTCTTGGTTGTGTACCAGCATTATCAATGGTATCGTCAACAACAGCAAAATTACACTGGGAAGAAGGTTTAGTTAAATGGTGCTTCTCCTGGAGGGCTATAGGGCTATGAAGCAACAAAGAAAAAGATATTGTAATAATAACAATGGCTATTATTAAAAAGCAAATTCTAATAGCAAAAGATCAGCTAACTAAAGGGAAAAGAAAAAGATACAACCCTTCATATATATATATTTAATGGATGTTTTCATTCCTTCTTCTATATACTCAACTCCTGTCTATGATAATAGAAATTGTGCATGTTCATTAAAGGAAGAATATATTCTTTAGAATGGGATTAGTGTTATCTCCCAGATGGTAGTTTAAAAGGTAGGACAAAGTTAAGTCAACATTATTTATTAATTATCATAATTTATTCAATAATACAATGAGAAGGAGTCGCTTCATTTTTACTATTACATGCTGACTGGGCAAAGTGATCAGAAAGAAAGATTTAAATTCTATAATGCCCAGTCGGGTTTTTTTATTTGCCTGTATAGCAACCATTGGTCTTTTTTCCCCCCTCTCCAGACAAAGAAGTGTCCTCTTGCCCAGCATCCCAGGTCTTCCATTACAATCTGACTATATGCCAACAAACATGTCGCTCCTTTGCTGATGGTGAAAAGCACTGCTTGGAGGGCTTCATTCCAGTGGATGGCTGTGGCTGCCCTGATAACACCTACATGAACGAGAAGGGTAGCTGTGTGCCCATCTCCCAATGTCCATGTTACTACAAAGGATCATATCTGAAACCTGGGGATGTCATCACGAAACAAGAAGAACGATGGTAAGTTATTTGTGGATTTGTCATTTGTGGATTGTGCAGACAAAAGCTTCTCTTTGCTTATTAAATATACCATGCATTGATATCAATGCTGATATAATGTAGATAAAAGATATATATTACCCATCACCACCATAGCAAAACAAAATGTCTTTCTGCTGTTAGTTAATTTATTAATGTTTATGGTATATCTCTATTTTCTGAGGAGTATGGTGGTCTCTTGTGATAACTATGGACCTGATTTTGCACCACTAAAGTCAATGGGAGTTTTGCTAGGCAATGGAGAAAGGAAGCTACATGAGCAATTAGCAGTTTTCTCACTGAAAACAGATTATTCCACTTCATTTTGTATTGTAACAGTTACTAATTGAGACCCATTTAATCAAGATGGTGGGGTTCCAAAAGCAACATGCAGGCTTCTAGTACCAACATTCTTTTACATAAACTCTGATGACTCATGCTGTGAATGGTAAAATATTTCCTTGCCGGTCAACAAGGAGTGAACTAGGAGACAAGAGTACAAGCCAATGAGGTTATTCCATTTGACTGGAATTGGCATAAAAAGGTGATATGTATTAATATGTATTTATTGGAGGTTAAGGACATGTTTGGAATGGGTCTGACCATGTTTACTCTTGATTGCTGAAAAGTACCATTTCGAGGATTTGCAGATTAGTGGTCATTCCTTGATAATCATGAACTTACTATCTGTTTATAATGCAAGATCCAAAATTTCTGCAAAACTTTTCTGCAAACTCACTATGTAATTTCTGTTGAAATCATGTGGGACTTCCTCCCCAAGGGCAAATTTCACAAAGGTCCCTACTGAATATTATTTCACTTATAGATCAACTACGTTTTTATTAGTTTATCACCTAAGAACATACCATGGTGATAGGAAATTTTTGGCAGACAGGAATAATTGTCTGTCAGAAGTAATTGTCTCATTTGTTCATTTATGCTTTTGCAAATTGTCTTTGGATGTTTATCAGTTGAAAAGCTCAGGCTTACATCCTATGAATTTCTATCTTCTCACCCTTTGTAGTGTTTGCCGAAATGCAATTCTCCATTGCACTCAAGTGAGGATACTAGATGATAGTAAGTGAAATGCTTTAGAGAGAAACATCTCCGTTTCTCATTTGAATTCTCCATTTGTTTCTTTTTCCCTTCCATGAAACAGTCACCCTTTTTCACTTTGCTTTTGGCAGAGGATTTTACCTCGTACTAGAAAGGATATTTTCATTTATTATTTTTAATAAATAATAAAAATTATTCTGTTTCTGTCTCAATATGTACTGCCTCCCCATTTCTTTTCTGTTCCCTTGATCTTCAAAGTTCACCCAGCTAACATGGTATCTTTGTCTTACAGAGTGTCCGCCACAAAAAATTCACTTTGATTGCAGCGGCATGAAGTCCTGGTCTTCACAAACCCCTCTTCAGCAGAGCTGCCATACTCTGGGCGCTGACCAAGTACGTCGTCATTTTACCTTTGACTATGGCATAGCTCCTTCTTTCCCTTAGTCCCTAAATGAAGCAGTGCAAGTCTGACTGATATGGTCTTTTAGTTTTCATTCTGTTCCTTCTATTTTTGTCCTTTCTTTTCTTTCATCATTTTCTTTCTTATCTTGTTCTTTTCTAGTTCTCTTTCTCTATTTTTCTCCATCTTTTCTCTTTTCACTGATTTGTCTTTGCTTTTCTCAGTAGGAAATTCGTGAGTTAGATGCATAGACATTTTGTTTACAATATAAAGTACTGTAGTGTTCTCTGTAGAACAAAAGTAAGATAGTCTGAATTTAACATCTTTGTAAAATATGAAGGAGATTCTCAGAGACTCAGATACAAGAGAGATGAGACCTATAGAATTAAATAAGTAAAAATGGCTAGTTTATAAACCAGGGAATGCAGCACATGGGATGAATGTTTGTAGAAATGGGATAACAGAGATGTAGTGTTTTCTTATATCATCATCATTTTGTCTTATTTTCCTTAGTTCCAGACAGAATGTGTCTCAGGGTGTGTGTGTCCTCATGGACTGCTTGATGATGGTAACGGGAACTGTGTCGAGGAGAATGATTGTCCATGTATTCATAACAACCATGTGCATTCTCCTGGAAAGAATATAACAGTGGACTGCAACACATGGTAAGATGCTTTAAAGTTCTCCTCTTTCTTTATGATGTATCTTTCTTGTGGTGAGTTAATGGCAATGAAATGGTTCAAATATCACTGTGATGAGCAGGATATAGGTATACAAGCCTTGATTCTCAGGTCCACTCTGGCTTCTTTGTGACCTATGATAACTTTCTTTGTGTAAATTTAGGTAATACTACAAACATTAAGGTAATCATTGCTGTTTATCTCAGGCAAAATTGACAAGATTTTAGGGTGATCGCTGTAATTGAGCTCAGAATCAATCTCTCTACTGGGGATATCTCTTATTGAATAGTAGTGTAATTTTTGGGTAGCGTTGATGAGAGAACCAAAAAGAAAGCTGTGCAGAACTAACAGGCATGTTATAAACTTGTCAGTGGGCCAATTCTGTGTGGGGACTGTTGACGAGATGGTGACTTGTAATATCTTGTAACAGAGAGCTGCATGTTACGCATGTTATGGATTCTACTTTGTATCAGACAGCTATGTGGTTTATCCTGCAGCTTTCAAAGCAGCACACATCAGCATTAGGACTTGACTTTTCAGATTTCATCCATATCTTTTATTTTTTCCTTAGTTACTGCCATAAAGGAAGATGGACCTGCACCAATTATGATTGCCATGGGACTTGTACTATATATGGAAGTGGCCATTATATCAGCTTTGATGGAAAATACTATGATTTTGACGGGCACTGTGAATATGTGGCTGCCCAGGTAACAATCCAATGGGAGCGGTGAACAGACAGATCTTTTAAAACTAATTACAAGTCCTGCAACAACATAGCTATCAGTTTGCTTCTTGGACCACCTCTCTTAGACCCTGTTTTTTTAGGATCACTGTTTATGTGGCGACTGCAACTTCTGCCCAGTTAAATTCCATATTTGCAACAAATCCCAGCAGTACAAGGAAATTAACATAACATCAACATTACTCCAAAACAAATGGCTGATTCTGAAATTGGAAAACAAATATCAATTTATTTTTGGACATAATCTACTGTTTAATTGAACTGTCCCACTTCTTTCCCAGTATTTGGCAGACACCGAGTTAAATGGTGTGTGTATTTGTAATGGAATTTGAAGAATAAATTTAATTTATTTTAGATTGAAATAAAAATAAATAATATAACTCCTTTAATTGACTTATATTTCTTTATTCCACTTTCAATAGGATTATTGTGGCAGTGAGGATTCCAGCAATTCGTTTAGTATCCACACAGTGAATGTTCCATGTGGAACCACCGGAGTCACCTGCTCAAAGGCTATTAAAGTATTTCTAGGGGTGAGTGGTGGGCCTGGATGGGTTCAGCCCTAGAATGCAGCTGATCAGAACTGCCCGTTACTTGTAGCCCTGTTCCTTAAGACCAGGTACATGTAGAGAAGGTTTCAGCCCCCAGTCAAATAAATGTAATAGGCTAGATTCTCAGAAACGGAAAGTTGGCATAGCTCCATTAAAGTCAATGGACTTATGGTGATTTCCACTTGCTAAGGATTTAGACAGTGGTTGAGCAGTCTTAATTTCATAATGAACTCCATAAGCATAAAATCTTGTCTCACTCTAAAGCCAGTGCTGTTATATCCCTTCTCTTTCTGTCCTTCAGAGTATTGAACTGAAGTTGGAGGACAAGCGCTACCAAGAAATTCAGCGATATTCTGGCCACCGTATACGGTATTGGACTCGTACAGTGGGGCTCTATCTAGTTATTGAAGCCAGTAATGGTGTGATGCTCATCTGGGATAAGAAGACTACTATTTTCATAAAGTTGAACCCTATTTATAAGGTGAGCAGCTCTGGGCCTTTTTTCTAAAATATTATGGAGTGTACTGATGTGATTATGAATAGTTGCATACGAGTAAATATGGATTATGCTTTATTGTTCCTCTTAACTGTGTCCCTAAATCCTGTTTACATTGATGATTCATATATATCTTGCATTACCCATGATGGTAGGTGCCATTATACGTTGCTTCTTATGGTATGATGCAGCACAACAGCATCAGCGGATGTACTGTGCACTACTGCAATATAGATGCACAGTCCTCTCTGGTTTTTCACGACTTGTAAACAGTAATCTCTAGTCCAAACCCCATTGAAGTTCATTAAAATATTCTTGTTGACTTCTATGAGTTTTTGGATCAGGCCCTAAAAGAATAAGCTCTTAGGGCCCCAGACATCGTTTTCTTATCATTATAAAACAAAACTTTGCTCTATGTTGATAAAGGAAGTAAAAAACAGAACAAAAACCCTATTTTCCAGTCAGTGTGTAAACATACCTTGAGCTATATTGCTGGGTTTGATCTCTCAAGCTATGGTAGGGGACATCTTGTATTTGGCGACACTTAACTATTAAATCACAATTTATTCATTATATATAAGAGTATGGTGTGAGCGTGTATTTTATATATGCATGATCCACAGAAATGTCTAAAATCCTGTAATTTCTTAATAGAAGACAGAGCAAAAATTCACAAGATTGCAACAAACTAATCCCAGCTTTGACATAATAATGCTGCATAATTTACATGTTTTCTCTTGGGGAAATGCAGTTGTAGTTCCAAGTAGTGCAAAGTGTGGCAACATCTCACAGCGTCTGTGTATGGAACGTGTCGGCAAAGAAACTAAAAGTTCTTTATGAATGAAACATCTCCAACCCTGGCATCTTCCCTTATAAAATATTTGGCTTGTTTAGCAAACGACTCAGGCAGCCTTTTGTAGTCTTAGGGGCATTTTATGATCCTGCACGTGTGCCCATTATGACACTACTTAGTCTGTTTTCCTAAGAGGTTAAATGTTTTCATGAAACTTTGCTGGAAACCTGAAGTAGTGTGTGTAGGGTAAAAAATGGAGGCAGAAGCAAAAGTGAGGCAAAAGATTCCGGGTTTTTATTGCAGCCACATCCCTGACTAGAAGGATGCCAGTCATCAGAATTCCACTGAAGCCACTGTACTGGCTTTTAAGTGTTATTTAAGGATGCTTTTGTTCTTCCTTATTCCATCTTCTGCTTTGCAAATGATGCAGCTTCACCTTAAGGATGATCAGCCAACTCTTCAAAATCAACGTTTAGCGGAAATATACACTTAGGGCTAAAATGTCAATACGTTGTGTACCAGAAAATGTAGTCCTGTGATTCCTATTTATGTTAATGGGGTTCATGCAGCTCAGTTGCTGCATACCACAAAGCGCGACAAAGGTGAGAGAAGTGCAGACACTGTTTGGATCACTGTAAATTGAATAGAAGGGGGCAAAGAAATACAGATAGAGTAGTTACTGTATGTAGCAAGAACGGGAGACACAGGTTTCTTGTATGGGCTACCAGGTAGCTTGCTAGCCAGGCAGATAAATACAGAGAAATAGGTTTAATTTACAGACATGATTTTGAAGTAAAGATTAAAATAAGTAGGTCACAGGGAAAAATAGTTCCCTCACTTTGTGCCTCTGTTTTGATTCCAGATCTGCTTGTATTCACTTACTGGGTAAACTGAAAAATCTGATGACATATTCTGAAATTAAACATCTTCTACTTTTCCAGGGCAAAATCTGTGGTTTGTGTGGCAACTTTGATGGCAAGTCCAACAATGACTTCACAACAAGGAGCGGGGGGCTGGTGACCAGTCCTTTGGAGTTTGGGAATTCCTGGAAACTGGACAACCCCTGCCCTGATGTGCTGAACGAAACCCAGCCCTGCAATCTGAAACCTCACCGCAAGGCCTGGTCAGAAAAGGAATGCAGCATCATCCTGGATAAAGTCTTTAAAGAGTGTCACTCCAAGGTTAGTGGAGAGGCCGTGGTTACTAGTTACAAGTGAACTTCTGTTTGTGCATGAGGACAGAGGAAAGCTGAATCTACGGGGTTGAGTGAGGGAATAGTAGCCTCAGAAGTTAGAAAGTGAAAAGGATCTTTAAGGTCATCAGGTCCATCACCGTGATAAGAACAGGTTCTACACTTGAAAGTCAGATGTTCAGACACCTGCTATTCTTTGGAATAGTCAAACCAGGGATTTGGTATGTTTTCACAGATTGGACTGAAGCATCCATTTGTTCTGGTTTGAGAGAAATCCCCTACTGCAGTACTGTTCATGAGCCTCACAGAAGGAACACTCTGTTTACATATAGAATGGAGGTCCCTTTCTAGTGTGCAGACTGGGATCTCTATCCAGTACATCACTGGGTTTTAGGAGATGCCCCCCTCTCAAACCTTGGATGGTGATTCTGACTGTGGACAGACTTTAGATGTTTCCATCTGTTGCATCGCATTCTCCTTGTTGGTATCAGTCGGCTCACAGGTTAAGCATGCTTGCATCACACTATCTCATATTACGATGCATCCAAGTCATAATAACAAAACATAGTGTTCTAGGCTCAATGTACTCATCGTGTTAGGTAATTTATCTAAGCCTTGTCCTTCAGTAGAAGTGTAATAATAATAACAATAATAACAGTTTGCACTTATCAGAGCTTTTCAAAGTGTCTTAAACACATTATAAATATTGGAAGAATCATAAAGAGTTGTAATTCCTGCTCTTCTAACATGTGCTTTTACGCCCATTTCAGTGGGGCATAAAACCTAGTCTGCGGTCTCCATTTGGTCATCCAAAGGGAAAAAAAGGATTTATTAATGTATGACAGGATGCACCAACATTTGGCAGGTATAGAACTGTCTCGGCTTCTTCTTTGCTACCAGATGGCAGATCTGGTAGTTGTTCACCACGTGGCTGGTTAACTAACTGGAAGAGAAAATTTCATTGATTTCCATCAAATTTTTATTTAGATCAGCAGTAGTATTAGCAGCAATAAAGTACAGTCGAGGGAGAAGGTGATAAAATTAGCAGTTTAGTTCACTTTAAACAAGAGGAAGAGAACATGAGTGGGTCTTATGGCATCCCGAAGAGTGTCCAAGACTATAGTGAAAGCAGGCTATTTTAAGTGCAGGGATTTTTTTTTAAAGCTAAAATATAGTAGTATCCTAACAGCAAATAGTTTTAAAAAGGGTGTGTGGGGGGGCATAACAAAATTGTTTTCCGAATGTGGTTATGGTTAGAAGAGCAGTTGTAAAAATGACACCTATTTGTCTCATTTTTATTCTTCATCAGCAAATTCCATATGCAAATACTTCAGTTTGCCAGTCAAACCACATTTTTTCTAATCACCAGCTTTGTAAGTTCAATTAGGTATTTCTTTCTACTTTGCTCGTCACCTTTATCGATAGAGATTCTGGATTCTGAACTCTAAGGTGATAATCGTGTTGAGGATGCAGGAGGCAGAGTAGAACAAAACTTTGCTTTGACATTGGTAAAGTGGTCCTGTGCTGGGAGTAATAAAACTTTTTTGTCAATAAACTAAAACGATGCACATCAGAAGATAGGGTCAATGCACAAGATACTACTTTTAGTTACCATTTTTCCCCCCATAACCAAATTTGAAGAATATTTGCATATATAAAGTAATGGAAATTAACCTAGCTCAGATCTTTTGTATGACATACAGTAAGCAACTTCTGACTTAAAAGAGTTCCGTGGGAGATTCCAAACTGGGAACAGAGTGCTGGTGTAAACAGCTGCCCCATGTATTCTCCCAACAGGTGGACCCAACTCCATTCTATGAAAATTGTGTTCATGATGCTTGCTCCTGTGATAGTGGTGGAGATTGCGAGTGCTTCTGTTCTGCGGTTGCTGCTTATGCCCAAGAGTGCATTAAGAGTCATGCTTGTGTCTTCTGGAGAACGCCTGATATATGCCGTGAGTAACCTTCAAATATTCCCCGTGTGCATGACTGGACCTATCAGAATAATATCACAAAGTCTTCAATCACTGCAGCAGTATGTTGACACAGGGTGTATTCTGTGGCACACACTGATCTCAGTATAAGCAGATCCCCGTTAGTGTATTAATGAGTTCAGTGTATTTAAGTTGTTACTGTGGCTTAATGCTTACATGACATTTCAGATGATCCTTCCCATTGTATGTGCCAACTAGGAAACACTTTCACTGATCCAACCAGTAATAGCAGTACTAAGCTGTTCACAGTGGGAACTTGTTCTTACACACAGTACATCACTTCCTATCTCAGAAATATTGCACATTTTGTTCTGTAGCCATGTGTTAAATAGATCACTAGTGACCTCTTCCAAGTTCAGTTTGCAATGGGTTTGCCAATTTTTTTTGTCAGAAGCAACTAAGAGGTTTGGTTTAGAATGTGTTGTTTTCCCTCGTTCACATCTTGTGCACCCATAAACAAAGTTCAGGTCTGAAGATTTGTGCATGTCCATGTGGATTTACTGGAGGAACACTATGCAATTTGCTCCATGTGATATATCTGGCTGAAACTTATTTCAGCTTATGTGGTCATTAGCCCTAAAGAGAAGGGGGGAAAAATCACAGCACTTCAATAGACAGCTTGAATTCATGTCCATTTTGAGTAGTTGTGTGATTTCAATCAAATATTTGTTTTAGTCAACAATGTTGCTAAATGCAAAGGTGCTGAAATCCAGAGTTTCATGCATTCTGTAGTCAGGTGGTGTAGGAAAAATATTCCAGGTTCCATTTCAAGGGAAATATTGCTGCCAGCAGATTGTATAGATGCATTTGGCTGGCATCATTAGAGATGGGAAAAGGATTCTGTTCTGTCAGCTGTTTTTTTGATCAGCTTCTTTTTTCTATCAGCAATATTTTGTGATTACTACAATGCACGTAATGAGTGTAAATGGCATTATGAGCCTTGTGGTCGTGAAATCATTACCTGCAGGATCATTAACAAAGTCGAAACCAACTTCTCACTGCCATATCTAGAAGGTAAGAAACTCCCAAATGTTTTTGTATTGTATATCATGAAGATTTAGCTAAAATGTTACTTGATGGAGTTGGATCTATTAGCTAATGAGATCTATTGATTGCCTGGCCATTCCTAAATCTATAAACATGCACAATTATCTGGGATGGCATAATTTACTGTTTATTGATATCAGTCGGAAGATACACATGCATAAAGTTAAGCACATGCCTGAATACTTTCCTGAATTGTGGTATAAGATTGATGCTCCATCATTTAAAGAGTACCTCAAGGGGGAGAAAAGATTCATACTAGTAAAGAAACCTAGAATGTTATTGCTTAATTATTTCTATTTAACTTTTAATTTATTTTGTATATGTTCAGATATGCATTGCTGTAACTGAGACACTGCAGTCTTTCTATTTCCGTGCAAAAAGAAATAATGGGTATCTCAGACACTGTGCTGGTAAATATTGGCTTCTTCACGGATCAATGGGAAATATTCAGGATTTACAATGAATAACTCACTGCTTTTGGAAATGTTCATAATCCAGGGCCTAATCTAGAGTCAATAGGAATCTTTTCCTATTCAGTGGGATTTAGATCAGGTCCCGGGTGAGAATGTTATCACTAAGTTAATAGTTTATGTTTATTAATATTACAAAATGCACCATTTGTGGTCAACAGGCTGCTACCCTAGATGTCCACCAGGGACACCCATTTTTGATGAAGACCACAAAATATGTGTAGAAGAACATCAATGTGGCTGTTATAGCGAAAATGGCACTCGATATAACCCTGGCCAAGACGTACCCACATCAGATGTCTGTCAGAAATGGTATGTGGAAATACAAAACTGATGGAACAATGCATATTTACATCTTGATTCAGGATGAGCGCATGCTTAAATCCCATTGACCTAAATGGGACTTTAGCACACGCTTAACTGCTGCTGTGAAGAGATCATGCTGTCATGCTTTCCTGAAAGAAGGCTCTAATATTAAATATTACCTGCCAGAACCTTGGTGTGAATGAGTGGAATATAAATGAGTGGTGGAATACTGATTTACCCCAGATGAAGATATACCCTTACAAAATAGTGGGTGAAGGGAATACCATGGTTACAATACAGTTAGATTTTAGGGACACCATCCATTTCAACGCACCCTTCTCTCTGGGTATTTTTTTTACCTGCAATTGTTTGAAGCAATTCCAAAGATTGCCATAACTGGAAGAGATTTGAAAAATAAAAGTTTCTATATTTTTTCAATTTGTTCACATTGTGAATTTAAGAGGATCTTGTGATTAGTCATTTTCAGTTATTCGCCATATAGTCAGTTGCACCTATTCATGTGTATATTCACACAACACCAGAGGAGAGATTTTTTTTAATAGGAACATGTGGCTGTAAAACTTCAAATATTGCAGGAAAACTCAGGAGCACATGTAGTGCCTAAAACTATTTTAACCCATGTTTTGAAATTGACTGTATTTCAAGTTGATGATGGCCCTACTATATCTTTTGATAATGTCATTAAATATTACTCTTAAAATGTCATTTCTGGGAATTGCACTTAGAGCTGCCCTTATGCTGTTCTAAATTGTGCCAGATAGAACCAGCTGGAGGATCACTGGATCACAAAGGTCTCTGGCCATGCTCCCTCACACCATCAGGCCTCCTCAGTATACCCCAATTAGTACTTTGTTGAGATATAAGAATGCTGTGCAGGAGAGATGAACCAAAACGGTATAAGGGAGCAATGGCTGTTATTTGTATATTTTTCCCTGCTCGTCATGAAGAGCAATTACTTATCTCAAGGAAGAGTGTTTGGAGGAAGGAAAGCTGATAGTTGTATTGTGATGAAATAGCAATTGTTAATATTGGAGCAAACAACTGACAAAGCAATTCAGTGTCATGAGGTGAAGTTTGAGTGATGAAATTTTTTGCAAGAATTTAGACTCTTAGCCCCTGCAAATCGTGTGCCATAAAATAATTGCAAAGTTTCATGAGACTTTACTGCAGTGGCTGCTGTTGGTTTGCAAAAATGTTTATTTTGACTGCTTTCTTTTCCTTTTAGTGTCTGCGTCTCAGCAGGAAATGTGACATGTACTCCTGACCCAGGTAAATTGCATTTTATTCTTTCTGCAAACTGAAAAGGGAAAGAAAAGGAATACCATCTAGCTCTTCCACCTGTCTCCACAGGAGATTTAATAATGATTTTGAATGATTCTTTTCAGCTCTAGCCAGGATTGCACAGACGAAAACTGGTTAACACTTTGTAACCCCATAGTCATCACTCATATATCTAAGGATATTATAAAAAAGTGAATTAGGCTAATTTAAGATCAAAGTGTAACAACTGCCCCTTCCCTTTGGTGCTATAACACTCCCCTCTTCCCTCCTCCCGCAATGTCCTAACTGTTAATTTTCAGCTCAAACCACTTACACTTCAGAACACGTGGTATTTTATAACAGGTTCATTATTATTTTGGATCTGCTAGGTGTTAGGAAGTATATTAGCAATCCTGATCCTAAATGAAATCTCTATTCTTGTTAATTACTTTATGCATCTCACCTACATAGGGCTTAATTAGATATGTCTTAGCTTCCTCCTAAATATAGCTATAAATTAATGAGGTTTGCATGGTTTAGCTTCAGGTACAGCTCTTAAAGGTGTACCTCTCACACACTCAAACACTGATATTTACCTTAGGCACTTTCATAAATGTCTTGGCATGTTGTTGTTCTTGACAATCTTTTAGAAGAATAGCTTCACAATGAAGCTTTTTCTTACAGCCTGTATCACAACCCCAACTACCACAACCACCACCACCACCACTACCACCACCACCACCACTACCACCACCACCACACCGACAACCACTACAACTACCACCATGCCAACTACTACAACAGGTAAGAATGTAACAATAAGTATAAGTTATAGACAGAATTGCCTTAACAGCAGAGTTTTATTTAATATATTCTATTTTCTTTAGTCTTCCAGAATTTCTGTCACAAAATTCTATGGAATATGGTATTATCTCAGTAAAAGCCCTCATCTTTGAAATATTATACCTTTTGCCCAGATACTCCCACCTCCTAATTTAAATTCAGTTGACATTTTTAAAAGTATACTGAAAGCCACGATTTTGAACATAGTGGGGGTTTTTTAGATTTAACAATAAAATAATAGCTACATATATTATAGCTTGGAACAAATCCTGACCCTCGTTTATACTGGAGCAAGGGGCATTTGAAATCCCTTATTCCTGTGTAAGCTGGTTCCACAACTGCACTACCAACCTGCAGAAGGCTGAAATTGATATGAAAGAGTGAGCAGTGCATCTCTGTGACTGCTCTTTAGGCTGGTGATATCAAGCCACTCATGGGCTAAAGAGTTAATGTAATAGTCACTCAGCAGCCCTGTCCAAGACTGGCCACGTGGCTATCATTCCTATGTTGCTCTGCTGCTTCCCTGGATATGCGTAACATTATCACACTTGTATGTATTCTATAATACCGGCAAAGTTCCAAAGTGGGTGCACATCTAATACTTCTCTCTTTGAAGCACAGTGTTTTACAGGTAGATGGCATAGATATTTGGCTTCTCACAACTGTTTATAACTGTGCTTGTGCATGGCTTTTTCATGCTGAATTAAGAAAGCTGTGAAATACTAGATATTGCTCTATGCTGCCAGGGGGGAACCTCAGATATTGGTGTGTCTGGTGCTCTAATCAGGATGAAAATGTTGCTGGAATCCAAGGTCACAACTGGAAGTCTAAAGCAAGTGTGGGACACAAATCTTGAACTGAATGTTGCTGGGATTTTAACTACTGTTTTCATTTCTTTGGAACTCTTAGAGTTGTGTAATGATACTTGTTATTTCTTTCCTTTGCAGTTTCCACCACAACCTCTTCAATCCCTACAAGTAAGTTTCTTAATAAGGAAACTCCTCATTGTTAAACATGGTAGGAAGAAAACAAGGGAAAAGAAAGAAAAAGAGATAGACAGGCAGTAAAGAAATACATTTTCATTTTAGAATGGTAAAAGAGTGTGTGCGTGTGTGTGTGTATTTCATATTTGCATTTTACGAATTAAGCGTCAAAACAAAAAGTTCGCTTTTAAACAGTCAGACAGTTTCAGATCTGCTGTAACTAGGTATGACTCCCTTAAAAGTCTCTAGGCTTTAATCAGTGATGATGTAAATGCTGGTGTCAAAGAGCTGGGAATCAGGATCTCCCTGAATGTCAAATCTCTGACGTTTTGATATGGCTCAGAGAATGGTGATTAGAAACCTATGAAAAAAATCAGAGCGTTGAACTCCTCAGCGATATATGAGAATCCACTGAATATTTCATGTAGAGCTCAGAAATTCCCTGTCATCTCCAATGAAGATTTAGAACAACAAGTGCAAATGTGACGTTTCCATTAGGCTTATCTGTAATAATAAAGACCAAGCCCCAGGGGCCTGATACCAATACCTATCTGCCTCAGTTATGAGATCAGCATTTAGTGCTACTGGCCAGAGTGCACAACAATTAGAAATACCACTCCAACGACCACTGAATGCCCAGCCACCACCCATACCCCCGCACGAACCTCACAACTCTCACTGAGTTCCAACCCCTGCACCCACCAGCGCAACCACCACCAACCCTCCCCATCCTGCCCTCACAACTAACATGAGGTTTCCAACCCCTGCACCAACCAACATGATTACCGCTCATTGCCCCCAACCCTCACACCCACCACTACAACTACCACTGAGCCCCCAACATTTTGCCAAGATACCCTTTCACCTCTTCATTTAAATGTAATGGGTATTTTAAAAATATGTTGTCAACTGGTTTGGAACAAGGTATTTTTTGAGATTCAAGAATAAAATAAAAAAGACATATAATATATTATCACTTGAAACAAATTCTGCCCTGGCTTATGTGAGAGTAAGGGACACGTTAAATCCCTAATTCTTGTGTAAACTGGTTCCAGGTCTCCCACCAAATCTCAGGAGGCTGAAACTGGTATTACAGAGTGGGCAGATCTCCTCTGGGACTCCTCTGTAGGCAGGTGATACTGAGCTACCTATGGACTAAGGCTTGAATGTCAGCATACACTCAGTATTCCCGGCCAAGACTGGCCACCTATCTATTGTTCCTACATCTGACCCACACAAAGGGATTTAGCAGGAGGAGCGATTACTGCATCCCTGCATATGATTAATATTTATCATATTTGCATGTGTTCCTTGATACATGCAGTCCTCGATTCCACCAGTCCTGTAGGGGATTTTCTGTCCTATGGTGTGAATTCCACTGAATAGTACTGATGTTCCTATAAAAAAAGGCAGCAAAGGTGGAATTTTAAGAACCCACAATGTAGTACATGGATAATGAGGATGAACTGATATTGCTCATTAAGAGAAGTGTGAGGATGGTTATTGTGCTTAACCATATGGAGGAATTTTGGAGGAAGGTAGGGGGTGTAAGGTTCCTTTTGCTCTTATTTACACTGTGTATGATGCTACAGTCTCTGGATCACCACTGTGGGGGGATCAAAAGGCTTCCTTCCTCCCTAGATTGTGATTAGTTCTTCAAAAGTGCACAAAGGTGGGAGGAGGGGTGGGGGCACTGAGATCCCTCCCCCTTGCAAAAAGAGTCATGGGTGTCTAATGCTGTTAAGGACATTGGACATATCCCAAAGTAGGGGACTACATGCCTCTGCTACACTGCATCCTCCACATGGTTCAATGGAGCAAAGCTGCACATAGGGAGGAGCTGCTGCATCCTTTTGTGTCCCCTAATGTGCTACATTCTCCTCCAGAGACCCAGAGGCTTTCCAGTTGAGTCAGCTAGAATGCATCTGCAGAGTCCAGCTGGGTTGAACACCCACTCCATTCCTGCAATGGCTCTGGTTTTAGTGACCAGGATAGAATACTTTGTGCTGTAATGAAGAATGTTCTGTGTAATCTATATTTATACAGCTTAGAAAAGTTTGGATTCATTCAGACAGTTTATCATCAGAGGAGGCTATGTGGGTGTGAAAAGTGTGGGGTATATATTTGATACAGTTATATCTATTTTATAAATGATTTAGATAAATGATCTGCTGTCTTTTTTTCAGCTCTTTCAGTATCATTTCCGTCAGTAACAACCACAAGTTCCACTATAAAAAGTATTGATGCTATAAAAGCGTATTTGCTTGAGTCTCTGCAGATGGACTTACTGACTCTATTTTCAGTATATGCCTGG
>ML675613.1:9542826-9747597 GCA_007922155.1 Mesoclemmys tuberculata
GACACTCATAGCATTCTTTGATCCAAAACCCTCAAGTGGCATTTATTCAAGGGATTATATCACTTTGTCATACTGTGAAAGAGGTTTGGTGAAAGGATTACCAAAAAGTCCCTTACCAGCAGCAAATTCAACCTTTCATCCCTTCCTCTTTATCTTTCTAGTGTTTATCAGAATCATTATGCCAAAGTATTAACTGATCTAGAAACCCAAATCAGTCAGGAACTATATCCCTGATTAGATTTAATGGGCCATATCCTGAATAGCAGAGAATGTGTTGAAATCCTGGAACTCCCACTGAAATCAGTAGCTCAGCATTTCTCTGTATTTGGCCCAATAATTTCTCAATCTGTAGAGTATAGCTGCTCTCTCCTAAACAGTTGAAAAAGTCTTACTCTAAAACAGTGGTGCTGAGTCTTATAGAGATGGAGATTCTCTTCATCACTAAATGCAGCTGCAGAGAGACAAAAATAATCATGATATGACATACTGACGATGTAACATCATGCTATATTGTCATGATGCATGGGATGTGAACATCTCAGGACATTGCATCATAGTTATTTTATTTCTCACTATGATTCCATTTTACATTATCAGATCTCCCCTCCATTTTGGCTCTTTGTCCTGGGAAGAGGAATGTTACTTCCAGGTGGAAAGAAACTTGAGGCATTTTTTGTAGGGCCAAAGAAAGATCTTGGCAATGACAGTCCATTTTCTTTTTGCCACTGGGATCTGCCTTGCATGTATCAGGTTGCATGGGGACCACTCCTCTGATCAGCAGCCTCTGCAGCCAGGAATAGAAGGAGGAGCTCAAATCAAACAAATTTTGGTAGGGCCTCATGAAATTCTCTGAAGGGGTGAATTTACCCCTAGTAGCACAGTGTACAAAGTTTTTCCAGGCACTTCATATTCACAAGCTTCTTTAATTTTTGCTTGTAAAACGTGACATACAAAATAAATTTGGATCCATCTATTGGCTGACTGATGACACTGTTTCAAAAAAGCCTATTAGTAGTCAGTACCTCTGGTGGAGCTGCCGTTTTACACTGTGACCCAGTGAAGAGAAAGCAGAATAAAACTTGGTGACTGGCATTGTGCTCATAACAAACCCTTTATAATTGATATTTATCAATGCAGCAGGCTCGTTTTACAGACCTTGGTGACATTGAAGAATGCGGAGCTTTATTCTCACCTTCAAATATTTGTTTGGAATCAAGATGTTGACAATATAAAGCTATGTAAAACCTCCAGAAGTCAACTTTTTTTTATTAGTCTGATTGCTTTATTGTAGATCTCATCTTTCCTCCCCTCCCCGTCTTAAATACAGCCAGGTGAATCCATCGATCTGTGTAACTGCACCAAGATGATATGCATTGAAAACGGCAGTTGGGTGCCGGTTTTGGTACCATGCAACCCTCCTCCTAAGCCCAATTGTACCAATGGGCTCAGTCCTGTGCAGGTGATGGATGAGGATAATTGCTGTTGGCACTGGGAGTGTGACTGTAAGTGTATAGTTTGAGGATATTTTCATCTATGAGGGACCAATAGTAGTTATAAGAGCTACAATATTTGTCATGGGAGCAGGTGCTGTGCAAATTTTGCCCCTCTTATCCCTAGCAATGCAATTCAGCCTTAAGTGTAGTACCACTTGCTTGCTTAGTCATGGGTTCCCTTCCTCACCTAGCTCTGTCACAGCACTTGCTTTTAACGTTTTGTGAAATGCTATATTCTTTAATCTGTCATTTGACCTTTTAGTCTATTAAATTATTTGCATTATTCAATTAAAAATTAATGTGGTGAACCCTTGGCATAAATTAAGGTTAACAATGAAAAATGTGCATTCACATTTTGTTCGATTCTGGCAATTTTTTTCTGTCTGATATAATCTGTACAGGCCTGATTCTACCACTTAGTTACTCACGTCGACTTACTACGCAAGTAGTCCCATTGAAATTATTCATAGTAAGATACTCCTTGACAGGAGAAGGGTGGTGGAATATGGCCTGTTATGATTATATTAAAGATGGGTCCAAGTTGCTAAATATAGATCCTGGCGCAGCTGCTTGAAATTATCTTGAACTCTTTGATCCAGAAACTGGGCTGGAGCTCTCACAAGCACAGGCCTACTTCTGAGACTAATGACACTTACTGGTTGCAACTTGGTAGGAAATAGAACAGCCTTTTTCAGAGAATTTTTGGTATTTCTGTTTGATATCCTGTCTGAAATCTGGAGATACAGGAAATGGAGAATATAAACATAAAAATAAACTAAGAAATAAACAAAAAAGAACAGTTCAGCTTCTTTAAATATGAAAAAAGTTCCAGATTGGGTCCAAATGAGGTTTTAGGTTCTCTTTACTTATCTATAGTTCGCTTCATCCAGGTTCTCTCGTTCTTATTTGACTCCAATGTTATCAAGGTAAATTGGTCTCCCATTTACTAAAGACCTTATTCATAGTCTAACTCTGCTTCTATATGTTACCATACATAGCTAAACTAACTCTGAATCTCTTGGTAGGCTATTGCACCGGTTGGGGAGACCCACATTATATGACATTTGATGGACTGTACTATAGCTACCAAGGGAATTGTACATATGTCCTGATGGAAGAGATTAACAAAAAAATCGACAACTTTGGGATCTATCTTGACAACTATCACTGTGACGTACGGGACAAAGTGTCCTGTCCTCGCACACTCATCGTGAAACATGAGACCCAGGAAGTGAAAATAAGGACTGTCAAAATGATTCCTATCCAAGTAAAGGTAATGGAAAGAGACTAATAAGCCAAGAGTACATGCACAGACTGATATTGATATACAGCTACACATGCCCTCGCTTAATCAGATTCACGTCTTTATATGCTAATGGCACACAAACCTGATAACTTTCATGGCAATATTAGGAAAATGGAATAATTGCTCCATGGATTGCTTTGAAGAGGTTTTATATGAACACTACCTCATCTTTCCATCTGTAGTCATTTACGTCTCCCCCCAAGTATGTATACTCCCCCCAAGTGCTGAAGGCAGGGCAGAGAACAGTGACTGTTGGCCAGGTGCCCAGCTATGAAAGCAGTTCTGTGCCAGCAGAAGCACAGAAGTAAGCGTAGCAATGTGAAAAGTGATATTTGTCAATAGCGCTTTTCACAGGAGACTTAGAAGTAAGGGTGCAGCAGTGCAGACGTAAGGGTGGCAATGTGAAAAATGATATATGTCGTCACTTGTCACAGCAGAGTTAGCATCCCATTGCCACCCTTACTTCTGTGCTGCTGCTGCCACCCTGGGCTGACAGCTGGAGCCCCACCACCCCATATGAAGGACTGGGTGGGAGGAAAGGCTGAGCATGGGTTTGCCTCCCAGTAAGGGATTGGTGGGGGGCAGAGCCCAACCCTGGGTGGTGGGACTCTGGCTGTCCCCTTTACACTTGCTTTCCAAGTGTGCATAGCCCTACTGCACAAGCCCCAGCCACTTGGGGCTGACAGGCAGAACTCTTAAAAAGCAAACAGACAAAAAACCACCACACAGCTTGTGTCTTCCTTGACACATTTCACGCCTCCCTTGGGGGCCTGCCCCATAGTTTGAGAACCACTGCACTAGGCCCACCACCTCGTTCTGAACTAGTAAATTAAATTAATTTTTTTCTCCCCATATTTTGTTCAGTTCCATTTTTGTACAAATGTAGATCAAAGGCTTCCCTTTCTTTGGAACATTTTTCAGAGAGAAGGAAAATTTCAGCTCAGGTGCACTGGAAGTTTAGCAAGCATCTCCTATTACATTTAATAGGGACTGCATTCTAAATTCTATCCTAATTTCTCCAAATTCTGAAAATGTATCCCTAGGTTGACATACCCCTTCATTGGGTCTTACAGAGTGAGTTCATCATTTCAGTCACACACACAGAAACATACAGCTCATTAGAAATAGAAAACAAGGAAGCTTTTAAACATAAACACAACATTATTTTTCTTTACATTTCATCTCCAGTGCAACTAAATGATCAGTAAATTATTTTTATGACCCTTACACAAAATGTCACTTCTCCCTTTTCCTTTACACATCAGGTGTTCGTAAACAATCAGGAAGTGGCTCTGCCTTATGAAAAATATCACGTGAAAGTCGAACAGTCAGGCATAAGTTACAGAGTGGAAATTGAAGACATTGCACACATAACCTACAATGGCATGTCTTTCTCAATTAGATTGCCCTACAAACGTTTTGGCAACAACACCCAAGGACAGTGCGGTGAGGATCTATTTTTGTACTTTTAGAATGAAATACAAAAATTTAAATGAAAGCTCTAGCAGTAAGAGATACACGTTACTGGTTGCCTGTGATGGATGGAAATACAATGATTGTTTGACAGTGAAGATTTGTGCATGAATTCTTTTTAATCTTGTCAATTTTAGGCACTTGCACCAATAACGTGGCAGATGACTGCATGTTACCCAGTGGAGAGATCATAGCTAACTGTGAAGTCATGGCAGATCATTGGATGATTGATGATCCCACCAAGCCACACTGCTCTCCATCTATACCTACAATGACACCTCCTACGATCACACTTTCACCCCCATCCGTGTGTAAACCATCTGCTCTCTGTGAGCTCATTAAAGGAAGGTAAATACACCAGCAGCATGTACAGACCTTTAATTTTGGAATTCAGTGGCAATCTGAAGTGCAAATGTTCCCTGTTGCTCTCTCATCTCTTGCAGCTGCTTCTGCTCCTCTTTCTTCCATTCACTCTAGCTTTCCTCCTATACTGCTTTAATCTTTGCAACTTCCTCCCTGCCTTTTAGCCGTCTTTAATGATTCTTTGACCCTCTCATACTCTTCTGGGCTCCCTTGGCCTTCTCCAGCCCTTTCCACTTTGCTCCTCTACTATGCTCTCTCAGCAGCAGACACAGGTCTCCTGAAGATCCCAAGGGGATCTCATGCTTGAGTTTCAGGACGTGGCTTCAAAACAGGGAAATTTCAAACTTAGTCATATCCCCATCTCTAATTCATTAATATACTCAATAATATTCCTCCAGCTACTGGGCAGAAAGCAGTATTTTGGAGAGAGAGAAGAGGGTGGCTAGTTTTAAGATTAAGGTCTAAGAGTGTTGGAAGGCTGCACTTCAGTGAAATGTTTATCTCTCATTGATGAGCCCTGTTTGAAATTTCCCTGTACAACATCACATGAAATTATGGCATACAGCACATTAAACTGAACACGGATCATTTGGGAACTAATAATGATACATGGTTCTACTTCTAGCCCATTCAAGAATTGCCATTCCTTGGTCAGCTATAAGCCCTACTATGACGCCTGCGTTTTCGACAGCTGCGCCATTCCCAACTCCAATATCGAATGTGCGAGTTTGCAAATCTATGCTGCCACCTGCGCTGACCAGCATGCCTGTGTTGATTGGAGAGGCCATACTCATGGTACCTGCTGTAAGTGGAGACATTTTTTGCCATTTAACTTGAACTATTAGTTTGTAGGATCTATTTCAATTCCTCTTCTTTTAATGGGTTACTGAGCTCTCCAAGTCTCTAATGCCCGTAATAAACCCCCAAAAGCTTTGCTGAAATAATTTTACGGGCCAGATTTCAAAGACGGGGGAAAATAGATGAGTTTGTAAAAATGCACGTGTGCTCATTGTGTCTTATATGCCCTATAACTGTTTGAGCAAATGCCTGTGTGCACAGTATGTGGATTTTGCAGGCACAATGGGTGGACCTACATATATAATGGGAGACCAACTTTTTTTTGCTAGTGCAGTATGGGGGCATTCCCATCTTTTAAAATGTGTCCCTAAGTAACTCTAGCAACCAAAGGTATTTGTATTCCAAAGGTCAAATCCTGTCCTGACCCTGGCACAAGAGGAGGGGATGTTGCTTTCCAGATGTTACTTTATGTGAAATCACCTATCACCCAGAGACCCTGCAATACCTGTGTATTTAGCGGTGGGGCCACGGATGGATTTTTCCCTCTGAAGTCTGATTTTCTTGGCCTTTATGATTTTCAGTCAGACCTTCAGTGTTGTTGAATGAGTCTGACATATTTTTAAAAGACTGCCAAAGGTATAAACTTGCTGGGCCTGCTTGTGATGTCTTGTTGAAATATTTGTTTCTCGTTTCTCTTCCATTTAAGCTATGACGTGCCCACCACACAAAGTATACAATGCATGTGGTCCTACTGAACAGGTGACCTGCAAGTCAAGGTAAATAGTTACTTTCCTGCCAGTCAGGTCTCATGTAACTATCCAGTGATAGATAATCCACAGAGAAATGAGGAAGACCAAATTTAGCAATCTTGATTTAAAATAGAAATATCTGAGACAGCCGTTACCTGGTTATCGTTGTATCTGCCCTGTTGTCCTATCGCTGCATCTCCCATACAGCTGAATCAAACACTGTATAGTGGAATAAAATAAGATTAGAATCAGGATGATTTACAATCCGTGCATTTCACATATGCAGTTTCTTCTGCACATATTTTTCTGGGTAAAGTCTATCTGGGCAACCTTCCACTGTCTGTCATTGATGATAATAGTGATTTTTGAAATTTTTGTCTTGTATAGTCAAGTTATGCAAAACCAAACCAGTCACACGGAAGGCTGCTTCTGCCCTGATGGAACAACGCTTTATGGTGAAGGTGTGGACGTCTGCGTAGAAATCTGTGGTAGGTTGTGTTACCATATTTAAATGCACGTGCATTTCCTTTTCGTTGTTGCCCAGTTATGTTCACGACATAGTTCTGAGTCTGGCTACCTGCCATCATGTCAGTGGTAATGGAGATTTATTTTGCTTTATTTACAGGGTGCGTTGGACCAGATAATAAACCAAGAGAGGTATGTTCCAATTTACTTGTCTATTGTCTCCCCCCTAAATCTGCCCTGCTTTGTATAGACTGCCAGGTTTCCATCCATATACTTATTTGATAAGTGAGTGGAATTTTGAAAACTCTTGATTTACATTTATCTCAGCCTAAGTTATCCATTAGTGGGAAACATTGTCATTAGACTGCTCCTGATAATCAGTTTCCAGACTGCAAAATAATTAATTTATAATTCCACTCTGCAACACATTCAGATACCTGTGCTTACACATGAGGACACGACACAGGCCACTGAAAGGAACAGATTTATGTATTTCCTATTCACTAACTATTAATTCAGTTGCTTTCTTTTCTTTCTTTTAATGACAGTTTGGGGAACGGTTTGAGTTTGATTGTAAGGACTGCATTTGCCTGGAGGGTGGAAGTGGCATTATCTGTCACCCCCACAAATGTACAGAGCAAGTGGATAAACCAAGCTGCGAGGATGAAGGTTTTTACGAGGTCATTGAAGTCAGCCCTGACAACATCTGCTGCAACATAACTTCCTGCCGTAAGTTCACCCTTTCGTTTCATTTACAGCACGCTACTGAGCCTCAAATTTTCTTTTGCAATAACAGTTGCATTATTCATTTGTGCTAAATTAATTGAGATTAGTCTGTGAAGCCCAGGCCTGCTAAATGCTTTCACTGAGCCAAGCTAAGTGGCATATTTCTCTCTGTAGCAATTAATTTACATTTCTCTTGGCTTTTCTCCTTTGCAGGATGCAATGTTAGCTTCTGCACAACTAAGCCTCCTAAATGTGGATTGGGTTACAAACTTGTTTCCAAAATTGCCCCTGGCAAGTGCTGTCCTACCTATGAGTGTGGTAAGTCCCTTTTAACTATGTGAGAACAGCCAATGTTGCATTTTATGTGCTTGAGCACTAAGGTTGGTAGCCAACCTTCACTTCTGGAGAAGGCAACAAAAACAGTCTTAAATTGCTACCATGGCCAAGCCCAAGCAGTAGCTGAGAAAACAATGGTGGAGGTGGCTGAGATATAGCTCACCCTGTTCAAATCAAATATTTCTGGTTATATGCCTATGTAAAAATAGTGGGATTGTTGACTGGGACTTTAGTCCTCATTTGTGACCCCACAAGAAGGTGTCCCTATGAACTTTAGCAATAGGAAAGGCAGATGAACCAGTCCTGGATCATTCCAATTAGCCATAGGAGGAAACATTTTGCTATTGTCTAGTGGACATCCTGGGGTGTAAAATCTAGGACATAGATATTGAGCCAGATTTTCAAACCAGATAGCTTTCCTCTTTTCTCGGTGCAAATTGTACTTTGCAAAATTTGTGTCCATGTAATGCACAATTTGCATTGCAAAAAGGGAATCTGGGTGACACTTTTGAACATTTGTGTTCCGATTATTTGTGGAGGAAATTCGCACGACTGAGATACTAAAATTTGGCACTTTCCTTGAATCTGGCACACAATTTCTCCCTTTTTTCACAGTTCCCAAGGGGGTTTGCGTGCTTCAGAATGCTGAGTACTTGGTAAGTTCCCATTTCTTCATGGGAAGGACATTTGGATGAAAACATTTGAGTCCCAAGAGCATCCTTTAATTGGCGTGCTTTGAGGCAGTTTTCATTTGGCATGATCCATTTTTAGAGACCCCAAACTGCAGTCAGGGATTTATGTGGTGGCTGTTACACAGAGCCTAACACCTTTCAGAGAAAGTGGCTGAATGAAGCGCTGTTTCTAAGCATTAGCAAGAGGGATGTAAAGGTTTGTTTTTAATATACAATGTACATATCCTTAAAAGGCTGTACACATTTAACATTAGTACTTTGCTGCACTAGTTAAGGCCCCACTGTCACAAATGAGAAGGGCAGGACCACATTTTGTACAGACTACAGCCCCTGTAATTCTGTTGGCTCCAGTAATTATTTTATGTATTCAATACAGACAGATATTAAGTTACCCACTCCATGTGCACTTCATGAGGTGAACGTTTGTCCCCATGTGTTTAGTGTGTGTTTCCCAAGTGGATGTTTGTTTGTGGGGGGGGAAGTATTGGATATAAGAGATATGTCTGTCATACACATTGTACCGTGCTAATACCAGAACTTTTGTTTTTGAAAAAATCTAGCCTGGTTCCCCAGTCGTTTCTGATAAGTGCCAGAATTGTGTCTGCACTGAGAGATCAAACAGTACTGGTATGAATATCATCTCATGTCAGCACATTCCATGCGATACAAAGTGCCAGCCAGTAAGTAACAAACTTTAAAAAAAAACAAACAAAAAACATTTTCTTGAAAACTAGCCATGCATTGAGAGAGGTGTGTTCTAAACAAAGGATTGAGAGCCAGGAACTTCTAGGTCCTAATTCCAGCTCTGACATTAGCTCACCGTGGGCAATAGTTTTCTGCATTGGGTGTCATAGTGGATCACAAGCTAAATATGAGTCAACAGTGTGACAGTGGTGCAAACACAGCAAACATCATTCTGGGATGAATTAGCAGGGGTATTATAAACAAGTCACAAGAAATAATTCTTCCATTCTACTCCACACTGATAACACCTCAACTGGAGTATTGTGTCCAGTTCCGGATGCCACGTTTCAGGAAACATGGACAAATTGGAGAAAGTCCAGCAAAGAGCAACAAAAATGATTAAAAGTCTAGAAAACATGACCTGTGAGGGAAGATTGAAAAAATGGGGTTTGTTTAGGCTGGAGAAGAGAAGCGTGAGAGGGGGCATAACAGTTTTCAAGTACATAAAAGGTTGTTACAAGGAGGAGGGAAGTAAATGGCTCTCATTAGCCTCTCAGGATAAGACAAGAAGCAATGGGTTTAAATTTCAGCAAAAGTGGTTTGGATTGGACATTAGGAAAAGCTTCCTAACTGTCAGAGTAGATAAGCACTGGAAGAAATTACCTAGGGAGGCTGTGGAATCTCTGTCATTGGAGATTTGTAAGAGCAGGTGAGACAAACCCGTCAGGGATGGTCTAGATAATATTTAGTCCTGCCATGAGTGCAGGTGACTGGACTAGATGACCTCTCGAGGTCCCTTCCAGTCCTACAATTCTATGATCTGAAAGATGGTGATAACGCTTATGAGCATCATAGACATGTTGTGAGGATTAACTAATGAGTTTCTTAAAAAATGCTTTAAAGATAAAGTAATATATGAGCACTGTGCCATTATTATAATGCTTTTGTTGCCTCCATTTACTGTCTGCTTTCAGTATCCCTTTTCTCTTCACCTAGTGATCTCTGTCCATCGCAAAAAGGGCCAGATCTAGATTATCCTTAAAACCATAATCAGTGTTTCTGTCTGGCTCAGTTTTTACAAAGAGCCTCAATCTGGTGCTCAGTTGATTACATTTTCATGTCTTTCTCAAGGACACTTTTAACATAGGGCTTTTTGAATTCCTAGGGTTATGAACTTAAAGATGTGAAAGGTGAATGCTGTCGAAAATGCGTGCAGACCAGGTGTATTGTAAATAAGGGTGACGACACTGTCCTCATCTTGCGTGTAAGTGTGCTGCTGTTGTTAGGAGTCTTCGCCAAACTGGTAGCATTTCCTACTGTACTCCTCAAAGTGTTCACCAGGAGGAAAGTCATGGCAATTAGTGATGGGGAAAAGGAAAGGTTAAGTGCTTAAGTTCAGATCTGCATTTGAAAGTTCAGCTGCTCATCTGAAAGAACGTTCTCTGAATTTCTCTAGTCTGGAATATAGGCTGGAGTTTTTATGGAGATCAACCTTTCTCAGAAGGTTCTGACAAATCAGAAATCCTATGAGAAGAGACTTTCTTGCAATTTTCCGGCCAAGAAGTGGATATGTGTCAGAAAAGCTTGAACATACTTCAGTTACGTTGCCCCTTTTAAGTAAAAGGCTAGTCTTATTGAACGTCTCTCAGTTTGCCCATTCCTAAGCAAAATCTCACTCAGTTATTTTTCCTTGACTCCAAAGTACTCTTGGTCCCACACAGGGATTTTTCTCTCCCAGTGTAATTCCTTATAGAGCTCCAGAGATCCCCTCCAACTAAGGGAACCCACAAAGAAGTCACAACCCTGCTAACCAAGGCAGCTATTTGTCTAGTATTTTTATGCTGAGAAATGAGGCTAGTCTTTTTCAGAGGATAGGAAGATGTCTGAGCCCATTCTGAATTCCTCTGTGAATTTCCTTTTTGTATACAGCCTGATGAAATGGAAAATGATCCAAAAGACAACTGCACCGTTTACAGCTGTGTGAACATCAAAGGTCAGCTCATCTCTTCCACCTCACAGATTACCTGCCCATCATTCAATGAGGAAAATTGTAAACCTGTAAGTAAACATTCACCCTCACACCTTTTGACCACTCATTTTTGTTTGATCCAGCCACTTACTAACAAAAGAGGCTACAGAGTAGAAGAGCTGCTATTTTTATTATTTATTATTTATAATTTTTTATTTCTATTCATTTACTTGACATACACTTCCATCGACAAAAGAGGCGTATGGTGCATATACTACATATTTATTGATGGGATCTGAGATTTGTAGTAGGCAATTAGTATCCCCTGGCTTAAAAATTGACCAATTGTGGGCTATAATGTCCTAACACACTGTAGTCTGCACAATCCTCTTTGTATGAGACAGCATATTTTCATGAGTGTCCTGTAGATACGGTGGCTGCAATAAATAATTGTTACACCACACTTATTTCGTATTGAAAATATCAGGAAATACTGCAGTATCTCAGAGAAAACAGTATGGAATTAATGGTAAATGACAATTTTTAAATGGTGATCATTATATGTCGGAAGCCTTTCCTTCAAAGAATTACATATTGGAGCAGATTCCATGGTGAATTCATAGCTCTCAAGGCCAGAGAGGACCATCATGATGATCTACTCTGACCATCTGCATTACACAGGCCACACAATTCCAACCAGTAATTCCTGCTATGGAAAAAACTATTCTTCTCCACTGGACATGCAGAAAATGTCAAAATCTAGATAAAACATTTTGTTCTGATTTGTTTTCAGGGCACTGTTACGCTTCTGCCTAATGGTTGCTGTAAAACATGTGAGTATAACTACCCAGCATTCATATATCCTCTACCAAACAAAATGCAATTGTTTTCAAAAGGACTGATTTTTCTTATCAAAAAGCTATTGCAAATATTTATTAATTTAAATAAACGCAAGTACATTCATAATAGTCGTTTTGTGAAGCAAATACAGTGTACTCAGAATAGAGTCAGACACTGACTCTGCCCGAGGAGCCTTCCCTCTAAGCCGAGAAAAGTAGATTATTAATGCAAAAAAAGCCTTTTCTGAGTATAGCAGAGTTAATTGTTATTAATAAATTGGCACAGTAGAGAGGGCTTTGCAGAAAAAATGCCTTTTGAGACAGGAAAGGCAGAGGAAGGAAAGGACCTATCTCATTGGCATGGGAAAACATTCCTAATATAGCTTACCTATTTATATGGTTGGGTTTTTTCTGTACTTTCCCTCTGAATTGTGCAGCTGAGTGTCCAATACAGTGAAATAGGCAATAGAATTACCTAGATAAAAATAAGAAAAGTTTTCTTTGGCCTTGGGTTTGAAAATCTGCCCTGTATTCTGGCATGTTACAATTCCTTCCAGCAGTTTATCTGAAACCTCTCTAAAGACTGGCTACTGTAGATGGCTTGGCAAAACTCGCATATTAGCCTGGGTCTGGAGACTATCAACATTGATAGCACCAAACAATAATCGTTCTGAAATCATTGTTTTGATTTAATAAGCCTTCGCTTTTCCCTCCACGGACTCCCAAACACAGTCTTAGAATTTGCTGTCTATAATCCTAAATAATATTCTATAAATGAATCATCCTCTCTCTTCCTCACTTGTTTCATCATTTCTTTGCCATTCAATGGCTCCAATATGGGGCAAGTTCAGTAGATAATATGTTCTACAGGCAATCAATAGAAAACTAAAGCCTAAGGGGAATAGCTGAATGCTAAGGTGTTTGACTTTTCTGGCTCCATGACTCACAGCCTGTGATGAAGCAGCATGGTACTTTTGGAGCCATTTGATTGAAAGTCTTTACCACTCTTTTCTCCCACAGGCTTACCCAAAGAAAGCCCATCACCATGTTCTGTCACCCACATCGTAGACCATATCAGGCACCAAGACTGCCATTCTGTGGAAAAGGTCTACCTGACTCAGTGTGAAGGGTCTTGTGAAACCTTCTCAATGTAAGTAAACTGAATCAGACAAGGAAACACTGAATTTAATTGGCATATAGACTGTTTCTATAAAAGGGAAAATACATAGCCAGACTGAAGAATTGCAGAAGAGCTAGAACTGGCTTGACTCCCAGTCTCAAGAGCACTGAAATTTGTAACTGGTTTGGTGAAACTGGCTGAAGAATTGGTTCACCATAGTAATGAAGTCCAAAGCAAAGGGACACATGGGCTGCATCTTTGCGTCCAAAGAGTTGTCTAGATTTCTTATTGCTTACAAAGTGAGAGCCAGCTCACTTGTCATTTGTGTTAGAACAGCTTGGATATGTGGCATTGAGTTCATTCCAATTACAGGACATACCCTAAAGGTAGCCACGTCTGATCTTCAAGATCAGAGAAGCTACTTTCCAACAATGAACATATAAAGAGAGGCGGGAAAAGAGAGACAATTTAAATATACTCTGTAAGAAGGATTCAGAAGGAGACACTTGCTGTGTAGTAAAGAACTGAAAAAATGTGTGCTCAAGGGCAGACTGTGACTCTGAGATAATGGAGTTAGTATCATTGCTCTGGAATGAGAGAACTCTGAAGAAACCAGAGATACAGCTGCTAGAACCTAGCAGGAAACCTGGAATACAGCTGCTGAACACCATTGGACAAATTAAGTCTACAACCCTAATTTCCAAATGAAATGATCATTTGCAACCTATCATTGAGTACAACTGAGGCAACCCTTAGCTAGAGGAAAACCCATTTTTAGCCAATGTGGAAAATGAATCATAAATTGCTCATGGAGATTACTTATTTGTATTGCTGCAGTACCTGCAGGCCCCAATCAGGATCTCATTGGGGTTACCACTGTATATAAACATAACAAAAAGATGGCCCCTGGCACAAACAGTTTACAGTCTAAATGAGGTTAATCCTTATAGGATGGTTAGGGCTGGTTTCAGAATGGTACAGGGAGGTTTATATTGCAGCTGGCTACACCACATCTGGTCTGCTGTGAACAGAAAGTATCTAACTTAAATGGTTTAGGACAGGCATTTCAAAGGAGCCTAAGAATATTGGGCACCCAATGCCCACTGACTTCCAATAGGAGTTGGATGCCTAACTCAAAATCCTGGCCTTGATGGCTTGTTTTTTAAGTCAGCAGACTACATTATACTTGAACGTGGGTGCCAGCATTGTGTCAGCTGAGCTAAAGGAGCAGCTGCCCTAACTGACACCATCACAGAAGCCCTTTTTCTTCTTATTCCCAAATCCTTGTAGCAACTTATTCACCAGAATTGCTCATCGTATTTCATTTCTCTCTTCCTCTCTCTGTCGCATGCCAACTTATGGCAAAATGTAATGGTATCTTTTTCCACACAAACAAACAGATATTCTGCTGAGGCCAACTCCATGGAGCACAAGTGCTCCTGCTGCAGGGAAGCAGTAACTAGTGAGAAGGAAGTTCTACTGCAATGCCCCAATGGGGAATCTATGATGTACAAGTACCTGCATGTGGATCGTTGTGAATGTCTCAACACTGAGTGCACTGTACCCAGCTCCTCAGAAAAAAAGTCAAAGGAAAGTGATGAACACAGCTCCATCAAACGTGTCAAGCGGGCCATTCAAAAAGTAGTGAGATGAATGGGAGAAAAGTATCGGCACACAGAAAAAAGTACAAAAACGCACTATGCACTAATCTCATCTTCCAAGAGTAATTCTATGCTTTCTCTCTCTGATTATTTTTAACTGTACTCTATTTATTTGTGTAAAAATGAGAAAGAAACATTTTTTCAAGGCACAAAGCCTCTTTAGTTTAGTTTTAAATTAGTATCTTTTGCTTTAAATGTTTAAAGACACATTTCAGAAGTGAGAGCTCTTTGTGTTTATTCATCTGCACTCTTGAGCCTTCAGAGTTTTAAAGGGAAGGGAGATCTCTACCAAGCCTAAACAGAAAGTGCCATATTTTCTAAGTCCATTAAATAACTATATTTGGCTCTCTGAATGGTAGAATCTATAGAAGTCTAGAGAGTCTGTGTTCCAACAGGCAATATTCTTATGCACCAGCACTATGATGCCGTCTGCTAACACAAAACATAGGAAATATCATGTTTAATTTACTAGAAAGCAGCCATTTTGAGAAGATTTGGGGCTACTTTAAGACATATTCACTGCAGACAATCATCAGGGCTACACGGTTTTTAACTTTGCGCCACACACTAGAAATGCTTGGAGGGCTGCTTCCAGTTAATGATGATCTAGTAGACCACACATCATCAAATAAAAATACATGCACTTATTCACAGAATTTGAAAATTGACAGCCGTGTAATTACATTGTGTCGAAAAGTGCATCTAGCAGAAACCTGTGCCAATATTTGTACTCTCATTGGTAAGCAGAAATTGTAGACTACCAACCTAGCAATTGAGTAAATCTGTATGTGCACACCAGCCACAGGCATAGTTTAAATACATGCATCCCTACCAAATTAGGCAGAAGAGTTAATGACTTAGAAGTCAGACTTTCTAGTTATGGCATATTGTATGCAAAAAGGTAACTTCCATAATCCTTACCATAATGCACATCATCGATTCCTCCCATCTCTTGGCCTGTTAAATGCATGTCATCTAAGCAGGCATTCATCACCAAGGATATACAGTATAATAAGTGAAACACAAGACAAAAGCTTTATATCATGGGAACAGTTTCATTGATAGAGTCTACTCTATAGCAGGCCATTGGCACCTATCAACAATAGAGAGTTAGTTTGACCCTTTCTTAGGTCTCATACCACAACATCCAAAGTATTATATGGAGTAAAATGCAAGTCCACCATTCATACCCACATTGCTTTCTCTTACCGTTCTACACCAGACCAGACATTTTATGGCATAGCTATTATAAAAAGAGGCACCTCAAGTTACATCAAGACATAGAGCTGGTGATCTCTTTCCACTGTTTTAGATATAAAAATGATTTGAATAATTTATGCAATTAAAGGTTTGGCATATAGACTGACAATAGGTACATTAACCTTCATCCCATATCATATCACCTGATATGATTTTAGGTGGCCAAATATCATTATCCACTTCATTTCTACTTAGGCACCCAGTATATGAGGCAAAAAGGCCCCTGCCATGCTTTATTATTAATTTAGGACCAGATGTTCAAATGAAACATTGATAGCCTACAAAAGATCACTTCAGTGGGTATCAGGAGTTATGAGATTAATCCTGATATGATAGAAATGCCAATATGCCAACATGTAAACCGACCACTTCACTTTGAATGGTCCCTTGAAATATGTATTAACTACTTATGCTAAACAATCTGTTCCAGCTTGTATCTAGCTGTGACACTCTCTGAGTACCTTTCCCAGACCTGAGCAAAAGCTCAATGTAGCTTGAAAGCTTGTCTCACCAACACCAACAGAAGCTGATCTGATAAAAGATATTACCTCACACACCTTGACTCTAACATTCTGGGACCAACACAGCTACAACAACACTGCATACAACAAGCCTCCAGTAAAGATCAATCCAACACCCACTGAAGTTGGCAGGAATCTTTGCATTGCTTTAATGGGCACTGAATTGTGGGCAAGGGGTTAGAAAAAGGCAGTAACACCTACTTGTGCAACATCGGAAGTGGCTATCATATCCCAGCTACGTTTCTGTAACATCTGCCTAGCCTACTCATCATGAATAAATACAGTACACAACCTGTTCTGGCTTAATGCTAAGTACATCCAAGAGATTCCCACTGTTGAAACTATTACCTTCAATATTACCAACACATTATAAGAGATCATTTTTAAGTCAGATGCTGAATCCTGAAATCCTTCATCAGCAACTTATTCTGGCAAATTCTCTTAGTCTTAAAAATATGATTAAATACAAGAATAATGACCCCAGGATTTGGTATAAAGAATTTAGCCATTGCACAAGTCAGTAACACATTAATTTCATTGACTGCTTATATTGGAGACCTAAACATCTTTTCTCATTGCCATCCTCTCTTGTATTTGCACTGATTCTTCCTCTCACCTCAAAAAAAAAAAAAATCTCACACAAAAATATTTCTAAATAGCAAAGTTGCATGACACACTTTAATGACAGTCTGTAAAAATGCTTTTGATAGCAAGCCAGGTATTGTCTTCATCATTATAGGGAATTTTGTGGTCAAGAATGCAATGTTATTTAAGGGACAGAAAGCTAGCTGCCCACATAGACTTAATCGTACACAAAGCAGTTTATTTCTTACTCAGCATGGAGTTTAACTTTTTGACACTATGAGTGCTAATGGTCATCTGTATACCCATGAACCCCACACAACAGGTTCTGCAAAACATGTGGAAATAGGAGATGCAGATCTGCACAGTTCGTTGGACTTTGCAGTCCACTGTTCTTGCTTATCAGATTCTTCTGCTTCTAGGTCACTGTGACCCATGAATTGGGATGTCAGGCATATTCTGACAGAATTCTTAGTTATGGGTATTTGGAAGCTTGTTTCCAGGTCAAACTGCATATCAAACCTCTTCCACTCAGTGACCTTTGCAGTTTGAATTAAACCTACATTTTCATTGACATTAAATAACATAATATATTGAGTTTTAGATCTCAGGGAGAAATGTTTGTTTCAAACAGGAGAACCTCAAGCAAGAAAACCTTATTATACCTAAGAGCCACCTTTCCCACAAAAAACAGAAACTCCTGTTAGACTAAGCTTTTCCCTTCAAAGAAGAACCTGTGATACAGCCCAGCTCCCCCTTCTCTCTAAATGGAATGCCTTCCCCCAAACAGGAATCCCTACCATTAACCAAGAGTTCCTCTTATTCCAAATATAGGGAATCCCATCAGCCATTCTCACTTCCCCAGAGAAGAACCCTTATTTCTGGAAGGAAACCCCAAACTCTCATTACTGCCAAGAGTCACTCCCAAGAAAAATCACAGTTACAAACTGACCCTCCAAAAGAGGAACCCATTAGATCCAGGAACCTCTCTCTGAAAATGGACCCGCTTTGTAGGCATGTCCTCTACAGAGCAAACCCCATTACACACAAAAGCACTTCAAATAACCTAGAGTCCCCAAAGAGAAAACTCCTGTCTCACACTCTGCAAAAAAGACCCCTGATTACACGCTAGACCCCATTACCATCCTCAAAAGATAAGCCCAATTACATCCAGTAACTCCCACTTCCAAAGAACAACCACAAACTCTATCACCTGGGTGCAGAGAATCTCAAACAAAACAGTGTGCTCCCTTCGGCAGACACAGAATGTATTTGGGGGAGAGGTGGGCCTGAGAAGCTGTTCTGCCTTCAGAGATGGGCGGCCAGAGAGTGGCAGCTGCTGGAGGGACACCCAGCTCTGAAGGCAACACTGCTGTCAGAGCTGGGCGCCCTGCCAGCAGCCTCCTCTTCCCACTTTACCTTCCGAGCTGGGTGGTGGTATATGTACTTCTGTGGCAGGAGCAGGAGGAGGCAAGTAAACAACTGCGGACACAAGGAAGGGGGACACGATCAAAATATAAGTTTGAGAACCACAGCCTGGGCATATCTTTAATAAGGGTCTGACACACAGGCCTGATGGCAGGAACCAGGTCTCTATTTCCTGGCTCCAGACAGGGTTCTGAGAGCAAATACCCCTGTCACAAAAGGGCTCACTAATAACTGATGATGGGGTTACTATTACAGCCAGGAATGCCCTAAAGAGGAAGTCTTACTGCAATCAATGCATCCAAACAGGGAACGTTCCAGTAGAGTCAGGAATGGAGAGGAAAGCCAGAGATTGGTTGATTTACTGGTGAGCAGAAATTAGTCCTAAACCAGAGATGGAACATAACTGGAACTTTAGTTCCAAATACCTTTGATTCCTTGGGGAATTGGATTCAATGGTCCAAAGCTGTCTGCTCTGTAGCTTATTGTACAGTACAGCAGAAATTAATTATCACACACTCCTTGCCCTCTTACTCCAGTTCTTGCAGATGGAATCTCCAATTTATTCTGAGTATTCAAATTCTAAGTACACAATGATTGTGTCTGTAAAACAAAAAGCTTTCAGAGCCAGAGTCAACCCCTCCCGGCACCCTTACATGCCTTCAGAAACACAGGAACAAACACTACATGCAATGTACCAGAAACTAATTTTTAACCACTTATGCAGCATGTGGAGGAAATCTTTCATTTCAGTGGCAGCCTAGTGAAACACAATCGAAATGAAGTGATTAAAATGCAGGGCCGCACATTTGTGACCGAAGATAAACAGTTTAAAGCAGTGCCTGTCATCTTGATATTTGATGGTGAAGTGTTGTCTAAATAGAAATGCTTCACAGTCTTCCTGGTTGTTAATCACCAGTTGCTACTCAGCCAGAACCGTATGTTCCCCTGTTGCTTAAGACCATGGAAAAAGAGAAATCATAAACCCCATGACCGTATTGAGGTGCAGTCAGTGGGCAATGCACACTTCCATTGCATGCTGTTATCAGAGGCCTGGGAAAAGGCTGCAGAGGTGGCCATGTGTGGGAAATCATGTCCCCAAAAGGCAGGCATGTGGATGGCCTCATTCCCGTGTTCATTTCACAGGGCTCCATGCAGTTTTTACTGTGGTTTTGCTCCCCGATGTAGCACTCATCGGGGGAGGAACAGGAACCTGAATTAGGATCTGAGGTTAATCCCAGTAAATCTGCCTCCCTGTTTTAAATGCCTGGGAACCGGAGCTCTCAGGAACACATCTTTATCATGAACGAATAGTGAAATGTTATTTCTGTGAATATTCATTTGAATTCAAAAGGAAATTTACATACAGCCATGTTCTCCCCTGCTTTTTGTTTGCTAGCTGAAAGTATTCAAGCACTTCTACACATTTTTGACAGAATGCTTGCATATGCACTGAAATTTAGAATTATGGAGTATATTTATTCACAGTTCATGGTGTGCTGGGAATGATCCCATGCTCACTACCATCAATAGACAGGCTCTAATTTAATGAAATTTGGATCAAGCCCATGGTTTGTAACATAGCTTAAATTGTCCAATTAGAGGAAAAAAACAATACCCTGTGATCTTAATAACTAATCAACACAGCATGAAATTATGGAATTGTAATTATTTGTGATGAACTCTGCTCATGAGTAATGTATAGAGTAAGAATCATCTGTTGAAGAAATTCACAAATAATTATTCCATATTATAGACACAAATGAGGATACTGTGTTTTGTTTGGGAAATTCACAAACTGGTAAAAATAAGTCTAAACAGTGAACAGTTTCTTCTGCTTTCCTTAGCACTTTTCCAAGATCAAGTGCTCAGCCCTATATGTTACTGAAAACAGCTGAAGCAAATCTGTAAGAAATAAATTAACAGTGAAGCACCTAGAAAAGAAAGGGATCATTACGAAGAAAATTAATTGCTTATTTGTGGTTATTTATGAATCTAGCTGCAGTGTTTAAAACTATACATCTGGCTAAGAAGGTTGCTTTGGCCTAGTGTGCACTGTTCCCAAGTTCAGTTCCTTGTACGGATGGATTCCCAAGGCCAAGTTCTACAGTATTTCCCAGACAAAGGTCCCACTTAAACCAATTACAATGTTGCCTATGTTAGAACTGAATGAGGTAGCTTATTGTGCTCAGCTTCAGAGCTCAGTATGGCACATGGCATCATAAATATAAGAAGAAAAGCTCTGTGGAGCTCGAAAGCTTGACTGGTTTACCAACAGAAGTCAATCCAATAAACGACATTACCTTACCTACCTTGTCTCTCTTATATCCTGGGACCAACATGGCTACAACAACAACATTGCACCATAAATACAGGCAAGCAGGGCCTGCCCTTACACTGTTAACCAGGTGCGTTAAGCAGGTTTCAGTCAAGATGAATAGGTTCGCTATTGTTGGAGCTGTTGTTTCAAGCAGTATGCCAACTCAGGTGTCAGTTGCAGACAGGCCACACTACTTAGGATTTTCATTGCATCCATGAGGGCAAGAGAATTTTTTTTGTAAAATAAAAACAGAGTCTGATTTCAGCTTGGAACTGCTGCACAGGCCTGTAGGGCCCACCTCTTAATCCAGCCCTGTGACGCACACTGTCTTTCTTCCAAAGGCTGATTAAATAGTACCTTCTAGCTAAAAAACACTCAAGAGGCACTAGCCTCCTCATAGAACTGATTTCTGTGAGTTTTCCTCATTTGGGGAGGTTCTACAACTAGAGCTGAGAAAAAGTTTTCGACTGAAACTTCTTTCAGCATAAAATGCTGATTTGGGTCAACCAAAACATTTTGCAAATTCATATAAATTTTTGCTTAAAAAAAGAAACCCTGAAAAAGTCGAAACATTTCATTTTAACACTTTTGAAATGAAATGTTTCAACTTTTCATTTCAACTATTCCTTTAATTTTATTAAAAATATCACACACTTAAAATCTAAATGAAAAGCTTTTCTTTCAGGTCAAACAAAATATGTTGTTCAACGCAAAATGATTTTTTTATTTTTTTGATGCACCAAAAATTCTGAAAAAATTTGGTTTTGGATCAACCTGAAAGGAATATTTTGTAATGATTTTTTTGGAATTGCCATGGAACTGAAAATCCATTATTCACACAGCTCTAGCTACAGCCTTGTAAGATCTGCCAGTGTGTTTGTGCAAATGCCAGCACCAGCCATCAAGGTCATTTTTACTATATGCAGACATGTTTAAAAAACACATTTTTTTTTTAAATAGTGGGTGAATTTGTTCCTTATAGAAGTGAGGAACTGATGCCATTGACGTGAGCCCTCCAGCTAAGGACTAATGAAGCTTCTCAATCCTTATGATTCAGCAAACCCTATGACAAAATCTGTGAGTGTAGAATTTTACATTTCTGATGTTCTAAGATAAAAAAAGAAAAAAAAAAAGAAAAAAACTAAGAAGCCCAACCTTTTTTCTTTTTAACTTTATAAAAACAAAAACAAAACCAAAAACTTTCTTCTTCATACATCACAAAGAAGCAAACAAGGACACAAGCCCACTTTTGCATGTCACCTTAAAGCAAAATGTATGATGGTTTTATACCATGGACTGGTGCTTATGATCATATTCAAATTTAGTGGACCAAATTTGGTGTAAATTCCCAAATTCATTTTGGAGTTATTCCAGAGATTAATTCTTCCCATTTTGTACTTGTGACCTATTGGTAAACTAGAATGTAACTAGCTTTAAAAAATTAACATAACAACCATTTACCCTAAACACAGTGCTAATTCGATTTGGCCAAATTTATATTTATGATTTACACTCATAGGCATGAGACCAAGAGCAAATCTGACATTATCTTGGCTAATCGTACATTGTTAATTAGCTAAATGTCATTATTCAGTAGAGACCTAGGTAAACCCATTGTATTATGGTGACATTTACATTAAAAAAGCCTCATATTTTCCAGTCTGAGATTAATTTTTATATCAGAAGATTTCCAGTGAGAATCCTACCAGCATTCAAACTATTTCCATAATGGCACAAATTACAATGTTTTACTGCTTCAATATCGGTTGCTGCAGCACTTACATAACACATATAGGACTACCCTTCAGCACAACTCAATGATATGAATGCAGGTGCTGAACTTAAGTACTGTGGTTCAAAATAGGTGGAGAGGGATGGTATTAATTCCCTCAATTATTAAATAAGTATCCAAATAAGCATGTCATCTGCAGGTTTCTAGAAAAGGGCATGGGATATGATTCTTTACTTCATTACCGCAGTTTTATGCCAGTGAATGGGTGAATCTGGCCCATAAAAGCTTTTCCTCTATATATGATAAAAAAATTGAGCTAATATTTACCTACTGTATTAACTAAAAACAATTACTCCTTAGTGGCAAAATAGCCATGAAATACGCTGTAAAAAGGGCCAAGATGAATTACACCTTTAAAAGCACATCTGTGGAAAGCCTGCATCTTAGATCAACTGCTTCTTAGGCCAGGGGGCCCAATAAAGGGAAAAGTTGTTAATTCTAATATCATTACAGAAGCAAAACTTACGCTGGAAGCCTGCAGTGGCATTTGTGTAGTGCTCCTTATTGGTATGAAACCGCTTACAAAAAGCTACTTCAACCCCTTGTTCCGGTTAAAAATACCCCTGTCATATCAGCATTCCTGAAATCACTGCCTGATGTATGGGTGTGCTTTTCTGGAGAGGAGCCGGAAACAGCTCATTCTGATCAGTTATTGGCAGCAAATGATGCTCCCAGAAAATGGACAGAGAAGACCCAAGCACAGGTAAGAAAACGGACAAGCTAGAGAAAAAGGGGAAGAAGAGAGGAAAGGATCTCCTTTTTTTAGGACTGTAAAAATCTTCCAAATTGCTTCTGTTCTTTTTCTAGGAAAGGATGCCTGCTAACTTAAGCCAATTTCTTTTCCTGAATGCAGCAAAGGTGGGTGGCGGTGCTTTCATCTTCCTGATTCCCTACCCAGCCCTGTTCCCTAGAATCAGCTTCAGGGTTACATTAACTTGTACCACCTGGCAATAGTCCCACAAAGGATCATTTGCTATCTGGGGACTGATGGAGCAAGTAACACTATCCTCTCCTTCTGCCGACTGTGACATGTCCCCAAAACACACCATGCACGAGGGCTACAGGGAGGAAGGTGCAGCAATCACCCCTGCTACCTCTAAATTTGCTGGGGACTCCTCCACATTAGGGGTATCCTCACATGGAGTTCGCAGGTGGTTGCTGCTGCCTGTGCATTGCCTGAGTGGTGTAAAGGGAAAGGAGCAGGGCTGAGAATCTGGCCCCTTGAGCCCTCCTCTCCCTTCCCTCACCTCTTCAGTGTAACTGATCAGCAGCCATGGAGTCAATACCTGCCTACAACTCTGTGCCAGGGCTTTGCCACTGGGCCTTTCTGGGGAGGATGAAGCAGCCTTCAGCTTCCCATCTGCACCTTTGGCCAAACACTCCCTTTTGATATAATTCCTCCCATGAAATATCAGTCTGTGAGCACCACTGTTCCTTGGTTTAAGCACCCCTACCTACCATTATCATCATTAGCAGCCTTCATCCATATGGGGATACCAAATTCTGGTTCACTCAGAGCACAGTTTGATCAAAGCCTGAACCTGAACATTATTACAATAGTACCCTATCGAATATAGGGGAATTAGCATCACCGGAATGTCCATTACTGCACTTTCCCTTACTCTGAGTTAGCTGTCAGGAATTCTGTGGTTTGATACCCTAAGTGCTCATGTGGGCCTGGAGTAGGAGAAGAGCTGTGATTAAAAGGAAACGGGGCAGAAACCCAGCAGTTCCATCCCAGGTGCCGTAAAGTCTAACGTCAGCTTTGTGTAGCAGCCAAAATGGCAAAGGTTCAAGAACAAAGTTTACCTCCCAAAGGGCCTGGTTTAATTGTGACTGGCAGACAATGGAATTAATGGGGCACTGTCAGTGGGAAAGGGGTAATGTGAACCCATGTATCATGTCCTGCACAATGTGCTCACCTACTGGTGCAGGACTTCCTTAAAAGTAACAGCCGCAGCAAATCTTCATCTTGCAGGGACTTGCACCTGCACCTCTGTGCGTTACTTATTGAAATCCCATAAACCTCTCAAGGGATCAGCAGTAAGAAATCAAAGAGCCAGCTCTGGGATGCTTAACGTTGTACGTGCCAGAAAGTCTGGTAAAGCAGCAAGCAAACCATCCACAACACAAGGACTTGTTCATTGCATACTGAACAAGTGAAGGTGCATTCAGTGTTTCAATGAGCACCTATCTTCAGCTATGGCTACGGGGCATTAAATGGGGGATGAGGTTAAAATTAGCTTTAAACCACTTTTGTGCTTCCCTGAGTCTAGCGGCATTCTGAGTCAAGCCCAGTCCCAGGAGGATATTCTAGCAGCCAGCTGTAAGACATCCCATGCCATGCAGCCCCATTTCAGCAGCTGCCATTGAGTGGGTGGGAGGGTAGCTAGCATAGTTGCCTTTAGGGTGCTGGAGGATATTCTCCAGGAACCAGGTAAACCAGGTTTTAGTGCAGTTTTGTACCAGCAGAGCAGGCTAAATCAGTCCTAACATCAAGCAATTAAGCCCAAGAATTATTCACAGGAAATAACCTTGCTCGACAAATAAGTGTGATAAGAAAGTTGCAATCTGTTTATGGCAAATCAGTGAAGGGTGAAAGTGAAAGATCGTCAAGGTATAAAAGACGAATTTTTCATCCAGTTATACATGGTGAGTAATAAAACAGAATGAATGTTGGGAAAGAATCCAATTTAAAACCACTGTACCCTCTTTTATGTTTGGGATGAGCATCTCAGATTTTGAGCTCCCACAGAGTATTTGCTGCCCATTCTGCAGTATGGAGCACAGGTCACTTGCTGGTTTAAACTAGAGTAAATGATGGATTCTCTGTAACTTTAAGTCTTTAAGTCTTGGTTTGAGGACTTCAGTAACTCAGCCAGAGCTTAAGGGTCTGTTACAGGAGAGGTTGGGTGAGATTCTGTGGCCTGCAATGTGCAGGAGGTCAGACTCGATGATAATGATGGTCCCTGTTGGCCTTAAAGTCTACTAGACTCCTTAGAAAAGCTCGATGAATAATGGAATGTTCAGTTTGCTGGCATTTTGATAAATAATAAACATTGTTTTGGGTCAATTTCAAATTTTCAGCAAATCAAAAGTCGAAAAATTTAGTTTTAGGGTGACCAAAACACTTTGTTCCATCCCTAGCATTTCATTTCGATTTTGAGCTTTAAATGTTTTTAATTTTTAAAATAAAATTAAAGGAAATTTCAAAATGAAATGTCATTTCGAACAAAAAATCTAAGTGTTTCTCTTCAAAAGTGTTGACATTAAATGTTTCATTTTTTTTCAAAATTTTGTTAGTGTTTTTTGACTGAAACAATTTGGAGAAATCAGCACTCAGTCACTAAATATTTCAGTGTCATCAAGCCTGCATGTTTTGTTGAAAAAAGTTTGTCAAACAAATTCATCCAGCTCTACTCTTTAGCACATGAGCACTTCAGTTTGTACAGAGTCAAGTGTCTCCCTCAGTCCTGAGTTTGTTGAGAATAAAGTGACTCAGATCATAGTGATGCTGGAACAGCAGGGAAAACTTTTGCAAGAGAAATCAGTGTCCATAGATGGTCACAAAAATACAGGGTTCAAGAATGACTCTCCCCTTGGCTTAATGTTTTCGGGCCAGATTCTGATGCTCTTACTCACATTGAGAAGCTCTGTACTCCACAAGTGGTTACAGTGACTTTGGGAAGCTACTCTTCAACCTCAGCAATGGGCCTTCATTTGAGGTGACTGGCAATGCAAGGCCTAGTGTCTCTGTCTCTCTAAGTAATCCCCAGCACATGTGCATCAAACAGCTCATAATTGACTCTAAGGGCAATTTTGGTGCAACTGTGTGAATTGGGCTTTTGAAATCTCAGCTCCACATAATGGAAAACAACTCCAATGAACCAGTGAATCCCAGCTCTGTGAGAATGAAGACAAATTATGCTCTCATCCCTGCAAAGCATGGCTGAGCCACATTTATATATTAGAAGTGAGAAGTTTGCATTCTCTGCACTAACATTGCACTTGTTCTGTGGAAAGTCGACTTCAGTGTCCAGTGCAGTTAACCTGGCCCCTTTCTTGAGCCATTTTGATTTCACTTTTTAAAGTCCACCACTCAGCTGCCAGTATTTTTTCTTTAAATAAGCCATTCATTATGGCTTGACCCTACAGTATTTTTTGCCTCAGGTGTTCAGAAGAAGCCAGCCAGCCAGCAGAGGGAGCATATAATAATAACCAAAAAAACTAACCTCGGGGAGAGCAATTCCACTGGTGAATGAGCCATGATTGCTTGTGCCCAATAAGTCACAATAAAAAAGGAAATGTTTGCTATGAAGGAAAAGACAAAACTGGAAGGGAAGAAAGAAACACCATTCTGAAGTATTTAAAAGGGAAAAAGGTGCAAAGAATCTCATCATCCCCCCAAAAATTAAGTACCACAAAAACATGTGGTTTTCTTTGCAGAAGGAAATGTGAGTGCTCAGTCTTTTAAGCTTGAATCAGTGAGGGAATAATCAGTGAAGCTCCACCTTTCAGGGATCCGGCCATCAATGTTTTGTTCTCATGCCAAATTCCTGGACTATAAAACTGTGGTGATAAACCAAGAAAAAAGCATTTCCCTGGAAGGATTTTCAAGTTACCTCTTCATAGGTGTGATGGGAAAAAACAAGGGAGGGCCGCTATGGATCTTTTGCCTAATTTGGAGTTATTCTGAGGGCAAAACACCCGTGCAGATAGGTAAGAATGATCTAACTTTGAAGTTGTTTGCTTTGATATTTACCTCCATTCAGTAACAAATAGAAATGTCAAATTAAAATATACTCCATTAGACTGAGATATATGTGAATGCTGTAAATAGCTTAGCTCTGTGTATGTACACTACAAATGAACCTCATTTAAGCAATAAATTGTTTGTCTTTGCATTAAAAAGCCATTTATCAACCATTCCACTGCTCCAAGGTTAGTTGTTTAAAAAACAGATTTGCTGGACAGTTTGTAATATAGAAAATGGTGACATCCTTTTTAATTATTTGACTTATATATAGTGTCTAGGGCAAATTTGTCAGCATGATGTCTGCTAGAGCTCATTGACTGGTACCTGCATTGTAGGAGAAGTACTATTTTTTCCCTAGTGCACTGTTACCTTCTGATTCCTGGTTCTGAATATCTTATATATTTCTGAGTTCATTTCTTATACAAACAGTTGATTTTGAATTCATGTGATGGCTGCTGCTGGGTTAGTATTTCTAGCAACTCCACAACAACAAATGAGTAACCTGCCTATGTCCCTTGCCTCTCATGCAGAAAGGTGCTATTTTATTTTACTGTAGTGTTACAAACACCTATTAGAAATTACAATCTGTAAAGACATACTGGAACCTTAGTTTATTTTATAGATGCATCTTACTTAAATAATATATATTTTCAACCCACCCCTGCTGATTCCTAGTTATGAATATTTCATACCATTTCAGAGTTCACAGAGAATGTTAACAGTTGATTTTGATTTGATCTGTGATGTATATTGCTAGGTTAATATTACTGAAGGCTACCACCTCAACAAATCAGGAAACCTTTCCATTTTCTCACGCCATTCTGTGAGGAACGCATAATGAGAAATTTAAAGCATATTGCAGCAAAGTGCAATTTCCGTTGAAGGAGAACTATACAAGTTTTGTTCAGTTTAGCAGTCTGAGGTTGTTTCTGAGAGGTATTTTCATACACAGTCAAAGAAAGTTTTGACGTGTAACTTTAGTATATGCAATTCAAAACTCAAGGGATTCAGTCCTGAATGGGGAATGAAACAAAGATGTCTACAAGCATCACAAATTGGCTGGAGAGAGGCCAGTGTTCTGCCCAAAGTTTTTGAGTTGGGACCAAGTTGTCCCAACTTGGAGGCCCACTTGGGCAACAGAAAAAGCTCATTTTCTGGCATCCTTTTCAAAGAAGGGAAATGTTTGCTGTGTCCGTATTAGACTCACTTCTGAATTTGAGTAAATTGTGAAATGCAGAGTAGCTTAGAAAAGTTTTTAATTATGACTGGCATTCCTGAGTCTATTGCTGGAGGCAGCCATCTTGCTGAAAAGAGATGTTATTTGTGACACTTGCTGAATGAGATCCCAATAGAAGAGACTGCAAACCAGTTTCCAACCTGCTATAGTACAGTTTAAGTGGGGGAGGGGTTATAGAAGCAGAAATTGGACTCAGGTACCTAACTCCAACTGAAAGCAAATGAGGGTTGGATACCAAAATGCCATGGGTGTCTGAAAATCTCTCCCTTAAATCTTTAAAGTGCCACTTCAATGGCAGGTGCTAGGTACTGTGTAAATAAAAGCACATAATACACAGCGATAATGTTATCCTAATTCTTTCTACAGTCCAGCGCACTGCAGTCACCAGGAGTGAATGTTCCACCTGGGGCAGTTTCCACTTTCAGACATTTGATCGTGTTAAATTCAATTTCCCTGGAATCTGCCATTATGTTTTCGCCTTGCACTGCAATGACAGCTACCAGGACTTCAACATCCAGGTCAGGCGCAGTGACAAGAATGGATTCCCAGTCTGCTTCACTGCAGCCATTGATGGAGTGCTTCTGGAAGTGAAAGAGTCAGGCATCACAGTGAATGGAAAGGAGTAAGTAAACATTTATAGCTCTCTCTGGATTATGTTGTTTGTTCTCCCTTTTATGGACATTCTTATACATTAGCAATGCATTAACGGTCCTTCTAGACATGGCAGATTTGTCAAAGGAAGGACTTACACATTCATAATGCCCCAAATTGTGCACTGCTACAGTGAGAGAGGTTTCGTCCTGCACTCAGCTGGTTGATCAGATTGTGCCACAAAGGATGAGGATTGACAGCATTTACACTGTAGCTTTTATCCTACTTAGTGCACATTAAAGCTCTTCGGAAATTAAAAGCTCTTAGTAAGTTTACAAGGACTGATCCTTTGAGATACTGAACAACTTCTCTGAGGGCATCTTAGATGCCACTGACACAGATAGGAGATGAGGCACTCAATACCTGGCAGGTGTTCCACAGAGTGCATAGATAGTGAGGAGAAAAGGGACCGCCATGATAATCTATTTTGATTTTCTACGTAACACATACACATTTCCGCCTAGCGATTCATGCATCATAGGATCAGGCCCACAATTATGTGATGACCAAAATAAAAATTGAAAAAAATCTTCCACATCTAAAAGGTCAGTCCAAGAAACTATCTTCTCCTACTTCAAATTATACAAATGTAGTACAACACTGAGCTACTACTTAACTATACATCTGGAATTTCACCTTGAATTGTAACCTGAAATGAACTGGTAGCACACCGTGGTTCATGGGGTAAGTATGCTCTATGTATGAAACACTGTTAAATGCATTGACAGCCACATGCTGAACTAGCTGGATTTTGTGTGTGTGACTTTTCAAGGGCAACCCCCATATAAAGTGCATTGCCATATTCTAGCACAGAGGTGTCAAGAGCATGGGAGACTCACACCGTCCTTGCCAAGCAAAGATGGAAAAAGCACTATTGGCCATTGTTTCTGTTCAGACATCTAGAAGTAGATGAACATAGAAAAGAGTCATTAGATTACAAATCTTAGTGACAAAAGGCAGATGAATCTCCTCAATCAAAGGAGCAAAAATCTGTTCTTTCATCCAGTTATTTCTCTAACCAAACAACCTACCCTTCCCGTATTGCTAAATGGAATTGGGCCCCAGCGTGGTGCTGGTATGAAAGAGAGAGTTAAACTATGGAAAAGATTGAGGAACCCCTGCTTTGTCTTACCTAGGCTGAGCATTAGCCAGCTATCCAAACTGCGTTCTCAGCCAGACACAAGCAGAGTGAGAGACTACCATCTGACTCAGTTGAAAAAGCAATATAGATGGCACAGCAGGCCAAACCAGCTCTGTATCTCCCATAATGTTTAAAGATGATGGGGAGAGAATACAGACTTGCGATACCTCAAGTAAGGGAGCCCCCAGAGCAGACAAACACCCCCCACAGTACTATGATCTGGCTCCTCTTATTATCATAATAGATCTGATCCTTAGCTAGTATAAATCAGCATAGCTCCACTGAGGTCAACGAAGTCAGTCACTTTAAACCAGCTGAGGATCTGCCCCAGTATCAACATGATAATGGTCCAAATACACTGCCTTGTGGATTAGGAATGACCAAAAAGCATATTGGACAAGACAACAGCATCCACTGTGCATAAATGGAGACCAACCCTAACTTTTACATGAATATACTTGTACCTTTCATTGCTTCAGTTTGACTTCTGATCATTTTTCAGTACCTCTGATGAGAGAAATTTGATTTGGGCTCTATTTTATGGTTTGATTTTTTCCTTTGTTTTCTTTCTTTCTTTTCTTTCTTTCTTTTTTTTTTTTTTTAGGATTCCTCTCCCCTTCAGCTTGAAGAGCATTTTGATTGAAGACACCTGTACTTACTTTCAAGTCACATCCACGCTTGGCCTGACTCTCAAGTGGAACTGGGCTGACACTCTTTTAGTATGAAGATCCAGTTAGTCGGGGTTTTTTTTTAGTGAATTTGAGTGTTGCTGAAAGGTGTTGGGTGGACAGCCCTGGAAACTGATTCTCTAATTATCCATTTAATGGGTGTGGCAGAGATTTTTATTCTCTGCATCACAATTCAGAGAGTTAAAGAAATAAAGAGAATAGAGAAAGATTGAAAAGTTGATCATGTGGATAGAAGGCCAGCTTGGTATCCATGTGGGAAAAGGTCCTGCAGTCAAATGGTAGTTCAGATTCTGATTTAGTCTGTTATTTGCCCCCGCCAGCAAGACATAGAAGTGGTATGAAGTTTTCCTTTCAAGCCAGTGGTGAAGAGGATAAGACAGTAGGAATCACTATCAAGTGACCAGAAGCTCATTTTCACCAGGGTTCTGCTGTCTTGTGAACACTTAGCTACCTGTCTAGAGTGGGGTTGTGATGCCTTATATGGGGAGGGAAGAAGTTGTCTTACCATAGGATGCTTGTATTACTGATCTAGCTGCGCAATATATTGCAATTAGCTATTTGTCTGGTAGGAATAACAATTGTTAATCTATTTTTCCCTTTGAGTTTGACCTGTCTGCTATGAAGTCCTATTACAGGTTTTACAGGTTTACCACTAAACAGTAATGTTGCGAATTTGCCAAACATATAATTTATGTACATCTTGTAATCCATTCACTTGCATTTTCAAGTTTACATATACATTTTAATATGATTCCCTCTCCCCCCTTTCTCCTTTGGCTGATGTAGCTAAGTTTAACAAAACAGTTTGCAATTGCAGGAGCTTGGGTAATGTACTCCCATGTAGTTCCTTGGCTCCTTGGTCTTCATTCAATAGGTGTTTCATCAGCATTGTTTATGCTCAGTAATTCTCAAGATTTGTCCATCCCATTTTCTAATTAAGCTGCAAGTATATTAATCAATTCCACAGTCTTTATACAGCTTTTTATTCATGTAACTCTCCACTGAAATCAGTGGGAATATCCCTGAAGAGAACTGAAGTCCAAATAAAGCTTTCAGCCACATTGGTATAACTCTATAGTAACTATAGATAGTCCAGGTTTACACCATGTGACTAAGAGCAGAATTTTCCTCTTATAGTAAGGACCTCAGGATTTGAGCCACAGAATGCATAAAGAAAAAGGACTTCTTAAGACCAAATGTATCTAATGAAAAAGCAGCATTTTGTATTTAACTGAATCTTCATACTTTAAACATATTGCAGCAAATGATGCACATTAAATAACAATGTTCCAAAGAAATTAATAGACAAATACTAAAGGAAAGTGGCTCAACTGTTTGTTTAGAGAGTTTCCTTTCATTCAAAACTGTTTTCACATGACAGAAGAAATTTTACACCTTAGTGCTTTTCCATACTGAACCACTTAAAACTCTGGTCTTCCTGTTTGTTTTTATTTCTTAGCTGGACTTGGAAGATACATACAAGGGGAAAACATGTGGTCTATGTGGGAACTATGATGGCAATGAGAAGAATGATTTGCTTTTGAATGGTAGGAATTGGATATTATATGTTCCCTAGAACTTTATGAAGCATGACACAAAACCTGAAAACCATTTTTATCTGGGTTGCTGAGAGGAACCTTGTTACACACCTTTTGACAAACCCAGGGTTAATTTTGAGAAACCCAGGCTGATTCATGATTCTCAGGGATTATTTGCGAACCTGAAAAGATTCATACAAACCACAGTCCACCAAAGTTAATTGCAGAGCTCTCATATTGTACCATGGCCATCTTTCCCTTTGAAATTAGTAAATTCTAAGGGAGTTGCACTTTCACAGTAGGGGTGGAGTAGATGTTCCCTCATGGACAGGTCTTCACATTTTCATCCTCTTACAGTTAGGTAACCAGTGTGATTTTGCATTGTTAAAAAGTATCAACAGTGATACATGTTTTCTGGAAACTTCAGTGAGCTCAGGATAATGCCTACAACAACTATAGTGCAATCTACTGGCAGCTTCAGATATTCCACTGCTCTGGAAAGAGGCCAATGCAACCTTTAACTCTGGCCTCCATGTTCCCTCTGCTTCTGAAAATGGAGGGGAGCCTGCACCCCTGGATTCATGTTGAAGTGGATCAGCAGGGTAGAGGGAAAGTCGTGCTGCATCATGCTCCCTCATGGGGGTTCCTCAGGTTTGGGCTTTTCAGGTGGAGTTCCCAGGTGGACTTTTTTCCCTGCCAATATCTGTGGGGGAAGCCAGCACAAATTATTGCAAGCAGTCTGTGGTAGTTCCAGGGTCACTCAGTGACTGGGAGCCATGCTATCTGAGGCCTGCAACTTCTCATGGGACTGAATAGCTGTGAAAAGGCATGGGACATCTCTAGGGTAGTACTGTGCCTCTATTGAATCTTGAGGGATCTGCATGTTTTGGGCATAGAGCACCCCAATTCTTTTCCGTGGGAAGGGAACGTCTCCTCCCCCTCACTGGAGGAATTCAAAGTAAACTCTGAGCTCAAACCAAGTGTTAACTAGACACAAAAGCCAGAGTGGTTGAGCAAAATACCTAGTGCCATAGAGCAGTCTGAACTGAACTGCTTTCAATTAGGAATTAAAAGGTCATGTCCAAACAACATTCTTTAAAAATCTATTCTGGGCCCTCATTGCATGTTGACAACATTGGAGATGCCCAGAGCCCGGATCAATTACAACTTGTGCGCATGTGAGAAATGTGAGAATTTGAACTGGATTCAGCCCCTGCAAAGGGGAGAAATGAAAGGAACAGTATTTGTACCCTTTACCATTCCTAGATAGCCCTAACAGCCTGGTGTAGGGAACTTCAGGATCCTGGGGAAAACTTTCAACAGCATCAAAATCCTATTTTCAAAATTGACTTAGGACCCTAAAGATAAACTTTTCAAAATGGCCTAAGTGATTTAGGAACCTAAATCTCATTAAATTTAAATGGGACTTAAGCTCCTCAGTCATTTAGGGCCATTATGAAAAATTTACCCCAAGTCTCATTGAAAGTCAATGGGATTTAAACTCCTATGTCATTTAGATACTTTTGAGAACTTTACCTGCCAGCTCAAATAGGCACTTAGACAGCTGTAGCTCCTTAAGACTGATGACCTCTAAGTGAAAGGTCAAAGTTCAGATTTTGGTTAAAAGACTAATTAGTTCCTAATAAAAGCGTTCCAGATTTCAGGATTCTCACTCAACAGGAACTATGTGAATGTGTCTGTCACTACATTTCAGGTGTCTGGGTTATATTAAATAATTCGGGTGCTGAACATATTGCCCTAGAGCACAACAATTAAGTGTGTCTTCACAATGCAGAAAATGAACTGAAGATTTACTCTCCATCGGATTGGTATTCAGGATGAATTTGGGAATTTTCCAGGTTATAAACTACTCCCGAGGCAGTTTGGAAACCTTCACAAAGTAGAGGAGCCTACAGAAAAGTGCCCTGATGTAGCTGAAGATAAAGATGCCCAAAACCACAAAGATGGCTCACATCAACAAAAAAATAAATGTAATAAATATGTAAGTGTGTGTGGCCAGTGGCACAGTAAGTATAAATCTCCAGAATTACAATGGAGTACAATTCCAGAGGTTATGTTGAGGCAAAATTATGTAAACAATGTTCAAAGAATTAGAATTCTTCAGGAATCCAACCATGCACCGGAGCCCAAAATGAACTGTATTGTAAGAGTCTGCTATTATAGTGTTACAGAGGTAAATAGTGGGAAAATGATCATGTCAGATGTCTGGCAGGCCTTTCCTATGGGCTCTGAGCTCATGGGACAGATCCTCAGCTGACGTAAATGAGGATAATTCCAGAGAGTTCATTGAAGCTAAATGAGCTGACGGTCCCTTCTGGCCTTAAATGCTCTGACTCTGTAAGTTAATGTAACTATGCCAATGTACATTGGCTGAGGGTCAGACCCCAAAATAAAATAAGGATTATTCCTTTTTCTTTCATTACAGAAATCAAAATGCAGGAAACTCCTGTCCCGTCTTGGGAACTGTCCCAAAGTGGTTGCTTTTGATGACTATGTAGCCACCTGCACTGAAGACATGTGCATCTGTGCAAAGAATTCCTCTTTGGATTCTGCTTTGGTTTCCAGCTGCATATGCAGTACCCTTAGCCAGTATTCCCGAGACTGTGTCCTGAATGGGGGAGTCCCTGGGAAATGGAGAACTAAGGAGCTTTGCTGTAAGTGACTATAGAGTTTCAAGTCAGTAACCGATTCAGTTGGCATCTAAGACTAAAGTATATATCCTTTGCAACATTTATCAGAAAAAGTAACTGCAGGGTTTCTTTTAAATATGTTTGATAAGAGCTCCTGAGGGTTCCATGCTTTCATAAAATTCTCTCTTTAGAATGATTATTCCAGGAATTGAACTAGTTAAATAAAGGTTAATAATGCAGGTATTTAGTCCAAGCTTCTGACTGTGTGTGATGATCATATCTGCCTGACAGAGCATGGTATCACAGTGACTACTTCAGTGTGAGAATGAGCAAACAGTGAACGTTAATGTAAACAGCGTTACAATCTATAATGCCTGCCAGTTTAAAAAGATCTTTCTCTGACTGTGAGAGCTGTTGTCTCATAAAACCAAAGTAACCATGACCTAAACTGATTTCTAAAGTGGATAAAATTGCACTAATGCTCTGGATCAAACATTTTATAATCAAGATTGTTCATTACCTTTGGAAAATGATAAACTGCATTTAGAGCTTTGATTTAGTACATTACCTTCTACAACTACTTCATTTGGGTTTGCAGTCCAGGAGTGCCCAAACAATCTGGAATATATGGAGTGTGGAAACCCCTGTGCCAACACATGTGCCAACCCAGAGAGAAGCAAGCTTTGTAAAGCCCCATGTACTGATGGATGCTTCTGCCCTGCTGGTAAAGTAGCATCCCTCTTCTTGGAACAGGCCAGACTGATCAAAGGGCTAATAGGGAGATACCTCTCATTGTTCAGTGAAAGGCATTCTTGTTCATTAAAATATGAACATACTTAAATAAAATTGTACAGAATTTTACATTCCTAGATGCGTGGAAAACTGGCAAGCAGACAGATAATAATTTGTGTCCTACAAGTTTGTGTAGTTTGTCCAGGACCGTCATGGAATATCCAGTATTGACCCAAGACTTGGGCTCAATTAACAGTTTCTTATAGCATAATAAGTGATTAATGTAAGGACTGAATTACATCTATTTCTCCTGGTTGAAGCCAGACTTCTAAAGGGTCGGGATCATGACACTGGAAAGGAAGTTAAGACAGTCACAGGTCTAGGAACAGAGAAAAAGACACATTTGGTTGGGAAAGGAGCAGGGAAAGAGAAGCTGTCTGGATGGCGAGAGTATAAGTAGAGAAAAGCCTGGATGCATGACCAGACACCTTCATGGTTTCAGTTAAGATTGGGACATGCATCCAAATCACTAGGAGCTTGATCCTGCTCTTGCTGAAGTCAAATACAAAAAAAATGTGTATGCAGATGCAGATTTGCACATAGATAAATGGAGGCTGGGTTGAAGCACTAAAGTTCCTTTTTTGAACCAGTATTAGAAATGGATGGAGACTGGCTCATAATCTTGCACTTGGCCCTTTACAATAGTACCACGCATGATGTCACTTTTCAGCAAGATGACAATACACAGCTGCATGGAAAATGCAAATTGTAATTAAAACCATTTGGACTTTAGCCAGGGTGAGAAATGCCTCCTAGATGAGCTTTCAGAATGCTGCAGGGAATGAGCAAAAAGACATGTATATTTTCTTTAAAAGATATAATTCATTCCTAGCCAGACAAGCAGAAATGTCCAAATATGATGTACTCCATTTTCTTGTTTTTTGAATTTTCTTCAGTAACTTTCCTCCCTTAAGAAATATTAATTAGCCAATATTTCTGAACAGGGACTATTCTCGATGACATGAATGGCAACAAATGCATCTCCAGTGGCAGCTGTCCATGCATGTTTCAAGGCAAAGTCTATGCAACTGGAGGGTCCTACTCCACTCCTTCTCAAGACTGGTACTGTTACAAGCCTCATTATATTAATGTAGCAGATGCAATTATTAGAAAGCATTGCTGAGTTAAATTTCATTATCTCTCGCACCCCAGTCCTAATATTTATCGTAACTAAAGAGAGTACTGACACAAAACCTAGGGTCTGAACACCAGCACACTTCACAGAGGTTCAGAGTGAGATCTTAACTTCATGTAGTTATGACCCTAGTCATTGCAGTACTGAACCTGAGACTTCAGAAGCTAAAAACATGAATCTCTCCTGTCTGAGATAAAGGATCAGGTCTACTAACTTGGAAACATTAGCTGATTCAAATCTCTGTATGTCATCTAGTCACTATGAAGGCAAAGTTACACTCTGTTAATGTGGGTTACACTCACAACTCGTTCCTATAGATATAATAGGCTGCTTCAAAGGCCTGGATCGCAAAACCCATCAGTGTTGAGAATGTGTTGCTCTGGATCCAAACTTTTCAGCTTGAGCCCATCTCTAGTCTTCACCTATGAAGGTTGTCACTGAAGAGACCTGCCATATATGCTGTTTGCCAGTTTTCATTTTATTCTTCATTTTAGTGTCCATTGACAAGCTCAACAAACATGCTTGTTTTTCCTGATGGTTGTCTCCTTTCCTGTTTAAAAATTTCTCTTTATTCCTAGTTACTAGTGAAGCCTAAGCAATATGACCATGTTTTGCTGCTTTCCTTATATATGCATTGCTTTAAAAATGAAAATTTTGCCTGTGTTTGTCCATACGTGCTGAACAGCTGCATCTGCAGCACAAAATAGTGCAGGCTCTGAATACAGAGGTTCATTTACATTCTCTGAAATGCTGGGGAAAGAAAGATATTAATTTAGAATCTGGAAGATAGTTCTCAACTAATTATAGCATCCTGGGTTTTGAACTAGTCAATGTCCCTTTCAGAGTCTGAGTCAAAGCCCACCAAAGTAAAAGACGCAGAGAAATGTTGAGCTGGAAGGGACCTTGAGAGGTCATCTAGTCCATCCTCGCACACTGAGGAACGACCATGTATACCTAGGTATCCCTGACACATGTTTGTCTAATCTTTTCTTAAAAACCTTTAATGATAGGGATTCCACAACCTCCCTTGGTAACCTATTCCACTACTTACCTATCTTTATAGTTACGAAGTTTTTCTTAATATCTAACTTACATCTCCCTTTCAGCAGACTGCTTCTTGTCCTAACTTCAGTTGACATGGAGAATCATTGATCAGTGGCCTCTTTATAGCAGCTCTTAACATATTTTAAGACTGTCATCAGGTCCCCGCTCAGACTTCTTTTCTCAAAAGTAAACATATCACATTTTTTAACCTTTCCTCATAAGTCAGGTTTTTTAAACCTTTCATCATTATTGTTGCTCTTCTCTGCACTATCTGCAGTGTGTCCACATCTTTCTTAAAGCATGGTACCTGGAACTGCACATAGAGGAGGCCTCACTAGTGCCTAGTAGAGCAAAACAATTACCTCCCATGTCTCACATATGACACTACTGTTAATATATTCCAGAATGACATTAACCTTTTCCACAACTGCATTACATTGTTGGCTCATATTCAATTTGTGATCCACTATAACTCCCAGATCCTCTTCTACAGTACTACTGCCTAGTCAGTTTTTCTCCATTTTTAATTTGATTTTTTTTAATCCTAAATGTCGCACTTTGCACTTGTCATTATTGAATTTCAACTTGTTGATTTCAGATCAATTCTCCAGTTTGTCAAGGTCATTTTGAATTCTAATGCTGTCCTCCAAAGCGGTTGCTACCCCTCCCACCTTGGTATTGTCTGCAAACTTTATAAGTGTACTCTCTATGCTATTATCCAAATCATTTATGAAGACATTGAATAGAACCAAACAGAAGACAGATTCCTGCAGGGCACCATGTAATCTGCCCTTCTCTTGACTGGGAACCATTGATAACTACACTCTGAGTATCGTTTTCCAACCAGTTATGCATTCATCTTATACAATAAGTTCATCTAGTCTGTATTTCCCTAGTTTTCTTATAAGACAGTAGTGAGAGACTGTGTCAAAATCAAGATGTATCACATCTACATCTACTGTTTCCTCCTTATGCATTAGTCCAATAACATTGTCAAAAAAGGAAATTAGGTTGGTCTAACATGATTTGTTCTTGACAAATCCATATTAGCTATTACTTATTAGCCTAAATCCTCCAGATGCTTACAAACTGATTGTTTAATAATTTTTTCCAATATCTTTCCAGGAATCGAAGTTAGGCTGACTAGTCTACAATTTCTCAGGTCACCTTTGTTCCCCTTTTAAAAGATAGGTACTATGTTTGCTATTCTCTAGTCCCCTGGGATCTCACTCATCCTCCAATGAGCTCTTGAGGATAACAATTAAAGGTTCCATGGTTGTTTCAGCTAGTTCTTTATGTATCATAGCATGAATTTCTTTCCATTAACTTCAGGAAGCTTTTATACTTTCAAGGTCTGGTGATTTAAAGCCCTCATGCCCTTGGGAGGAGCATTGCATTGACTAGGTAGCTGAGTAATAAAATAGCAGCTAAAGCTGGTTGTAAATTATGAATTGAAGTGTTTTTCCAACTAAACGGGCCATTGTGGTAGAAACTGATACTTTTAAAAAAAATTGTTTCTGACATTCCTGTGGAAAAATAATATTTCTAAATTTTAAAAAATGTTGTTTCTGAAATTTTGGTTTGGGGAATTGTAAAGTTTTGCTTCAGGATATTTTGAAATTTTATTCAGACTGTTTCATTACAACATGGACAGGAAACAATTTTAAATTTCATTTAAATAATGAAATGAAATAAAAATAAATGTAATAGAATATTTCAACTATTATATTATGTCACATTTTGACATCTCAGTTTCATAGTAGTGCATATTATGAAGTAATATAAAAATAATACAAATGTTATAAAATGAAAATAAAATAAAACTAAAACAAAATTTCAGAATTCCAAATGAAAATTTTCCAAAACTGAAATGCTTTAGAATTTCTGTTTGGCATAAAATATTTGTTTTTGTTCTGATTCAGACTGAAAACAAATTTTAAAATGTTGAAATTTCCCATGAAATGGAAATTCTGAGATTCATCCAGCTTTACTAATAAAAGGAAGAAGACGTAACTTATTTAAATATACACCTCAAGTTTTGGACACAGATGATATATCCTCACATGCTCCTTTAAGACTATTCCTATTATAACGCTTCCTTTTTGGCTTTTATAGTACCTGTGCTGGTGGCCAATGGGTTTGTTTATCTCTACCCTTCCCTGGAAATTGCAATGTAGAAGGAGGATTCCACATTATTACATTTGATAACAAAGAATTCATTTTTCATGGCAATTGCCATTATGTCTTAGCTAAGGTATGAAAAATAGTTTCTTTAATTTCTCAATCTATTTAGAACCAAAAGTTGAGCTATGTTAGAGCTTTATTGCTTCATTTGCTCAGATGGCCCCCTTCTAGCAAAGCACTTAAGCATGTGCTTAATTTTTAAGTATGAATGATCATATTTGCTAGCTCAGAACTATGGATCCCAGCTGGTCTGTGTTTATCACTGAGTCCTTTCAGCATCACACAATATTTAAAATACGTTTTTTAAATGTATTTACTTTTTTAGTTGGCCTATTGGCATAGATTTAAGGGTCTCTCCTCACTTTGTCCCAGTGGGCAATTGTCTGGCAAAGGAAGGTGGATGAGCTGGCCCCTTCTTCTACAAAGACCAACCTCTAAGTAGCCCTTCAAAAATAGACTAGCAGCAGATGCTGATGGAATGGACCATAAGGGAAAGGGTAATGGGCATGATTTTGCTAGTGGGAGTGAAATGTAACATTTTGCAATTGTAGTTGGCATGCCTAGGTCCTCTCCTATTTCCCTGTAAATGTTTTAGAGATCTATTTTCCCCACTGATTGCTTTACTTTATATGCTAGAAGATGGTTTACCTGTTTTTCTGGCTTCTTTTCAGGACAATGGCAGCAGTTTTGTGATTGTTGGAGAGATCATTCAGTGTGGGATTTCAAAAACTATGACTTGCTTGAAGAATGTATTAGTCACATTTGGAGCCCTGGTAAGCCATTGAAACTATTTAGATTAAAAAGAAATGCAGGACCAGGAAATATCATCTGGCCCATCATGCTTGCACTTTTTTGGTTAAAAGTTTGTAATATTCCCCTATGAGATCAGAACTTCATTGTGCTAGGCTCTGATAAACACGTAAGAAGGGACAGTCTTTGTCCCAAAGATCTTACAATCTAAACAGACCGGATTGATGAAGGGTGGGAGAAGGGAAATATTGTCCCCAATGGATAGATAACTGTGGAACATGGAGACTGAGTTACCCAAAGCCACTGAGCCAGCCTGTGGCAGAACCAGGAACCAAACATAGGTCTTGTGAGTGCCTGTGGGGTGCTTTGATCACAAGACTATTCTTTCTCTAACCTGCATACTTTTTGATCATCCATATACTCTCCGACTCCAGGAACACAACATTGGGGAATTCTTGAATTCATTTGTAGTTTTTGCTTCAATTATGTTTCCTGGAAATTTCCTCCAATGTAACTCAGCATCCTTTTACATACATACACGGGGCTGTGAGAGAGGGGAGGCGTCACCAAAAATTGAGCTAAAGTATCACCACCTTTGCAGCATTCTTCCTTGCCTGTTTTGAAGGGAAAAAGGCTTGAATTTGGTCTTATGAGTCTCCCCTGGTAATGTAAATCAGCATAGCTCCATTGAAATTCATGGTGCCAAACTGCTTTACATCAGTTAAGGATCTGGTCCATATGTTTACCAGCTTAATTTTACATAAGTCCTCTATTTTCTCTTATCTTCCAAACTTTTGTGATTCTGCCTCTTGCATTTTTCACAGTGGTGTAAGAGGTTCAGAAAGTGCTTCCTCAATCCTTTTCAGAATTCTGAAAATTTCTACTTCAGAAAATCTCCCCTTTTCCAAGAAATAAAATGAGGTCCCTTACACTTTTCTTATAATTAAGAATCTTGAGACCTGATAGTACTTTGTTACCCTCTGCTGTATCCTTTTTAACCTTCTTTGTGGAGTGGAGTGACCAGAACAGCACAGATGGAAGGCCAGATTCTGCTCCAACTGACCTGCTCCCCTGAAGCCTATGACAAAATTCCAATTGACTCCAGTGGGAATAGAATCAGGCCTGATGTTTCCAGTGCTCAGAGGATCTATATTTCCTCTAAGTGCCGTATGCTTAGGATTGTGCTCAAAATGTTAAGTTAGTTGACATATGCTGTCAAGAATATTGCTTAGGGCATGAGTTCTCTTCTTTTCCAGTTCAGCTCTCAGAATTTTTCATTGTTGCTGCACAGCTCCCTGGACAACACCACTTACGAGATAATAACAAACTGTTTGGGATCAGAGGTGTCCTAAATGGGACTGATTTATTAAAGACCTTCCCTTCTGTAAGCAAGTTTCCAAGGCTAAAGCATGTCAGAATGTGGCACCAATTTCATCCCCTTCTTTGATATTTGATTGTCATTGTGGTATATTTCATTTTCCATTTGCAGAATATAAGACTCTGTTCCTGTGGAAATGTCTATATCAATAATTTCATTGCGACGCTGCCAGTAACTAGAGGTCAGTGTTTCTTCTTCAGTGTCCACATCTGCCCCAGGTTATCCCACACCTGCTTGCTGCAGGGTTCTTACACCTTCCTCTGAAGTATCTATTTCTTGCACAGTCAAAAACGAGATACTGGATTAGATGGACCTGGGGTCTGATGCAATACTGCAATTCCTATGTTCCCATTCAGTGAACCAGTAAATGGAGGTGCACATTTGGTGTAGTCAGCACTGCATATATATACAGTTGTGTGCATACTTTCCTGGTAAAGATTTTTTTTTCTTTAGATGGCATCACTATCTTCAGACCATCTACATTCTACATCAACATCTGGACCTCATTTGGAGTACAGATTCAAGTGCAAATAAAACCCATTATGCAGCTCTTCATAAGACTGGATGAATCTTACCAAAATCATACATCTGGTACAGTATACTATGCTCTTGCTATCCACCCATGTTAAAATGGTACATCCACCACCCTTCCTGACTAAATCACTTGATTCCATTTTGACCTTAGTGAGTTAAGAGCCTTATTGAAATATCTTGCATCCATGGAACAAAAACTTAAAGTCTAGCTAAGATTGACTAAATCCTTGCACTTGGCTGAGGTAGATAAATTGAGTTTCATGTTATGTGGAATGTGAGAATCTTGTCAATTATTACACTGTAAAGGAAGGCTGGTTAAGATACTGGGTCAAGATCAAGGGTTGTGGATTAGATTCCAAGTTTTTCCATAGACTTTCTGTTACACCCTGGGCAAGTCACTTAATCTCTCTGTGCCTTTGTTTCCTGACTGTAAAATGGGGCTAATATTTGTTTCTCCAATATTTTTTCCATTCTTTAGATTATAAGATCTTTGAGGCAGGGATGGTCTCTTACTAGGTATATGTACAGCACCAGTCTGTGTTGTGACTCCTTGGTACTATTGTAATATAGATAATAAAAATTGTGTCTTAAAAAAAGACCCTGTGTGTTGTGTCTGTGGCTATTAAATATACCCTGCAAGACAAAAGGTTTGTCTTTGTCTCTTACTTCCTGGATGAAACCCTAGGGCATCATAAAGCCAAACTCATCCCTGTAGATCTCAAAACCGTATCTCAACCCTTTGATTGTGATTGATCCCCCACCCAGGTCTTTGTGGTAATTTTAACAACATTCAGACTGATGACTTTCGAACAGTTAGTGGAGTTGTGGAGGATTCAGCTTCAGCCTTTGGTAACTCATGGAAGACTAGGGCCAGCTGTCCTGATGTTGAAGACAACTTTGAGGATCCTTGTGCAAACAGTGTTGACAAAGGTACTGATCCTCACTTATGTTCCAGAGCTAAATGCCTTTTGCATTTCAGGTAGCCTATAATACTTTAGAAATCCTTTAACCAGGGAGTTTATGGTAGCAAGAGCTGTCTGTCTTAGAAGAAAGAACAAAATGGTTTCTTCTGGAAATGGATTTAACCTAACACAGTGGTGCTTCCATATTTCAAAGGTGATACTTTTGTTTTTAAAACAGGAGATACGTATTAAGGCAGGAAGGTGTGGCACTTTCTATTTGATTTGATCACTGATTAAAATTGGAAGCCCAGAGAAGATGTATTAGAATAAAGGATTTTAAAGACTAAAATATATTGTTATTAACATTATGGTCCATATCTTCAGCTGACATAAATTGGTATCCACTGAAATCAGTGAAACGACACCATATTACACTACTTGAGGATCTGGCCTAATAAGCCTCATCCTGTGTTCCATAAAATCACAGAAACATAGACATGTAGGACTGAAAGGGACCTCGATAAGTCATCTAGTCCAGTCTGCTGCACAGAGGCAGTTCTAAGTATTAACTAGACCAACCCTGACAGGTTTTTATCTAATCTGTTCTTAAAAACCTCCAGTGATGGAGATTACACAAACTCCCTAGGTAACTGGTTTCACTGCTTAACTACCCTGACAGTTAGGAAGTTTTCCCTAATGTCTAACCTAAATTTCCCTTGCTGCAATTTAAGCCCATTATTTCTTGTCCTGTCCTCAGTGGGAAAGGAAAACAATTTATCGTCCACCTCTTTATAACAACCTTTTAAGTACTTAAAGGCTGTTATCAGTCCCCCCTCAGTCTTCTCTTTTGAAGACTAAACAAACCCATTTTTTCAATCTTTTCTCATAGGTCATGTTTTCTAGACTTTTAATCATTTCTGTTGCTCTTCTCTGGACTTTCTCCAATTTGTTCACATCTTTCCCAAAGTGTGGTGTCCAGGACTGGACACAGTATCCAGTTGAGGCCTTATCAGTGCTGAGTAGAGTTACTGAATTAATACTGAGTTACTGAAGTGCTGAATTACTTCTCATGTCTTGCTTATCACACTCCTGCTAATACATCTCAGAATGATTGTTTCGTTTGCAACAGTATTATATTGTTGACTCATATTTTGTTTGTGATCCACTGTAACCTGCAGATCCTTTTCTGCAATAGTTCTTCTTAGGCTGTCATTTCCCATTTTGTATTTTTGCAATTGGTTGTTCCTTCCTAGTGTAGAACTCTTCTTTTGTTTTTACTGAATTTCATCCTATTTATTTCAGACCACTTCTCCCTTTTGCCAAGATCATTTTGAATTCTAACCTTGTCCTCCGAAGACCCTTCCCAGAGTGGTATCATCTGCAAACTTTATAAGTGAAGTCTCTGAATAGAACCAGACACAGTCAAGATCCAGGCAGCACTCCATATAATATGACATTCTAACTTGACTGGGAACTTTTGGTAACTACTCTCTGAGTATGATTTTCCAACCAGTTATGCATCCACCTTATATAGTAGGCTTATCTAGGCTATATTTCCTTAGTTTTCTTATGAGATGGTCAGGTGAGACAGTATCAAAGTCCTTAATAAAGTTAAATATATATCACAGCTACTGCTTCCTCCCTATCCAAAAGGCTTGTTCCCTGTCAAAGAGGGATGTCAGGTTGGGTTGACATGATTTATTCTTCACAAACCTATGGTGACTGTTATTTATCACCGTATTATCTTCTTGGTGCTTACAAATTGGTTGCTTGATTATTTGCTCCATTATCTTTCTGGGTACCAAAGTTAAGCTGACTGCTCTATAATTTCCTGCGTTGTTCTTATTCCCCTTTTTATAGATTGATTCTATATTTGCCATTTTCCAGTCCTTTGGGATCTCACCCATCCTCCGCAAGTTCTCAAAGATGATTTGAGCTCAGAGATCTATTCAGCCTGTTCCTTAAATATTCTTGGATGTATTTTGTTTGGCCCTGCCAAGTTGAAGACACCTAACTTTAAGTAATTCTTAACTTGTTCTTTCCCTATTTTGGCCTCAGATTCTACCTCATTTACACCGAAATTTACTATGTTAGTCATCCAATCATATCTAACCTTTTTAGTGAAAAGTGATGCAAAAGAGACAGTTAACACTTCAGCTGTTGCTGTATTTTCTGTTATTGTCTTTCTTTTCTCCTCATTGAATAATGGGCCTACCTTTTTCTTCGTCTTCCTCTTGTTTTTAATGTACTTGCAAAATGTTTTTTTTTGTTGCCCTTTAAGTCCCTAGCTAGTTTAATCTCATTTTGTGCCTTGGCCTTTCTAATTTTATCCCTACCTGCTTATGGGTTTTTTTATATTCATTCTTCATAATTTGACCTAGTTTCCACTTTTTGTATGACTCTTTTTTGAGTTTCAGATTGTTGAAGATCTCTGGTCAAGCCAGGGATGGCTCTTATCATACTGCCTATCTTTCCTACTCATTGGGATAGTTTGCTTTTGTGCCTTTAGTAATGTCTCCTTAAAAAACTGCCAACTCTCTGGAACTCCTTTTTCCCTTAGGCTTGCTCCCCATGGAATCTTACCTGTCAGTTTTCTGAGTTAACGTTTGCCTTCTTGAAGTCTATTGTTTTTATTCTGCTCTTTTCCCTCCTTTTATTCCTTAGAAGTATGAACTCTATCATTTCGTGATCATTTTCACCAAATCTGCCTTCCACCTTCAAATTCTCAACCTGTTCCTCCCCATTTGTCAAAATCAAGTCTAGAACAGCATCTCTCCTAGTTGCTTTCTCCATCTTCTGTAATAAAAGTTGTCTCCAATGCATTTCTGGAACTTGTTGGATAATCTGTGCCCTGCTGTATTATTTTCCCAACAAATGTGTGGGTACGTGAAGTCCCCCATCACCACCAAGTCCTGCGCTTTGGGTGATTTTGTTAGTTGTTTCCAAAAAGCCTTATCTTCTTCCTGGTTAGATGGTCTATAGTAGGGTCCTATTATGACATCACCCTTGGTTTTTTACTCCTTTTTTCCTTACCTGGAGACTTGCAGCCGGGCTGCCTTTCATTGTTATCTCAACCTCAGTGCAAGTGTATACATCTTTGATATACAAGGCAATACTTTCTCCCTTTTTTCCCTGCCTGTCCTTCCTGAACAAGCTGTACACATGCACAGCCAAAACACCCAGTTTGATTTCAGTGCAAGATCTGGTCTGGTAAGTGCCACCATGTATTATGAAATCTACAGTTTGCTGATAATCACATGGCTAGTTTGTTACATGGTTAATGTGACTGTTTGCTTGTGTCATTGGAAGTGATTGGAAAAAATTGATTGAGATAAGACAAATGCATTCTAACATCCCTATTTTCTCTTTCAGAAAAATTTGGGCAGCATTGGTGTGAACTTCTATCTAATACAAGTGGTGTATTTGCTGCCTGTCATTCTGTTGTAGATCCCTCCTCATATGTCAAGGTAAGGAATTGTTTTAGTTTAGTCCAAAACTTGACCTACCATAAATGTTTTCTGATCAGGTGGGGATTACTTGCTGTATTCTACTGTATATTTAAAAATAAAATGCACAGATGCCAATGAGGAAGTAACAAAACAAGAGTTTAAGAACGTTGTGGTTCTTTTCTGCTGTGAATCCAGCTGGGGTAGCACAAGTTAATTAACAAACCCTCTTCCCAGAGTTCCTGTGCTGGCATCATTGAAGATGCTGTTGCATGAGCAAGGAAGTAAATAGAAATAACATATTTTTGCCAATCTACATGAGAAACATATTAGGCCCTCATACAGAAAAACATTTAAAAAAAACAACTAAAGTACTTTTACTGAAAATTGAAAATCTGTGTTAATTTTTTTTGGTTTCCATTATTTTCTTTTCTTTATAAAAACAAAACATTTCAACCAAATGAAAAATTTCCAATAATTTTTATTTTGAGCAAAGACTCATTTTCCAACAAAAATGTTTCAGTGAAGAAAAAAGGCTGATGAGCCCTGATGCAGTCAATGGGGCTGCTCATATGTTTAAAGTTAAGTATATGCCGAAGTGTTCTGCTGGACTGGGGCTTTAGTAACCAGAAAGTCACCTAAGCTAACTAGTTTAATATCTTGCCACAAATGGTGTTCGCTCATTTTCACTATGAAATAAGTCCTTTAGATCTGAATAAAAGAAACTGAAAAGATGGAGATAAGATTCTAGCTCTCAGTTCACTTAGATTATCTTCTAAATATAAGCAAACATTACTTAAGAAATTCTCCAGGAAAGTTGTTTTAACACTATTCAGCTTCTGAAATGTCTTGACTTCACATTTAGCTTCATTTAAAATTCAGATCTAAAAAAAGAATATATTCAACATCAGCATCTTTTATATCCTACTCTGTGTGATGGAGAGATCTTAGTCATTCTTTATTAAAATTGCAACAAACTGTTCTTAGAAAGCTGTGACGTTTGCACCTCTGTGATTAGGATATAGAAAACTGGATGGCCTGAAAATGGCCATGTTTATTCTGAAGTTAAAGAAGTTTCTGGAAAAAATTATCCAGTGTTTTTTTTTATACAAGTCACTTAGAAATCACCTGTTTAATTTTGTCTTGTCCATTGTGCCTTTGAGTCCATTTAAAAAATGGCTTGTAAATTACCCTTCAAATGTTCCAAATAAATCTCATTGAAAATTCAAATGCAATCCATATTTATAATAGATTACAATTAATCAAAAGCATCAATGAATTTTGTGGCAGATACTTTTTCTGCTTCTGTTGATCTCAATGCGTTACTGGCTCAGTCATACTTCCATTGATGTCAATGGGAGCTTTTCCCATGAATATCAGCAGGGGCAGGCATGGACACTGTACGAGCATGTTGCTTTCTACTGACTGGCTGCAGCTTAGAAGGAACATAAGGGATTTCTGTAGGTGCTAGCTAACAGAGCTCTTCCTTTGGCTCAGGTGCTAGAGGCCTGTCTTTTTTATGAGGGAGAATCGGGGTTTCAGTCTCAGTGAACCACGTTTGTTACTACGAGGAGGCAATAACCTGTGTAGCTTTAAAGCTACAAACATAGTCCCATAATAAAGCTGAATTTATGCCCTTTGTAATCCACAAAAGGAATATTTTTTGGCTTTCAAACATTGCATGTAAAATCTCCCTGGCAATGAGCGTCTGATTATATAAACATTTAAATGACTCGTTCTCACTGCTCATGCTCTCGTCATAATATGAGTTTCCTTGTGAATTGCCTAGAACTGTGTTTATGACACTTGTAATGCTGAGAAGAGTGAAGAGGCCCTGTGTAGCGTGCTCTCTACATACACCAGAGATTGTGCTGCAAGAGGAGTACGCTTGAAAGGCTGGAGGCATGGAGTCTGTGGTATGTGTAATATCTGAACACATGTATGTGCACAGAAGAATACTTTTGGAGCTTTTACGCTGTTGAAACAGCTGAGTTCTGTGCTCAGATGTCAAGGTGATGAATATCTTAAAAACAGGACAGAAATATATTCTGGGCCATATCCTCGGCTGGTGTAGATTGATGTAGCTCTATTGAAGACAGACTAGCTACACTGATTGAAACCAGCAGAGATCTGACTTTGTGTGTTCTTTCTGTTAAAATAATGGACGAATTTAGCATTCATGAAAATGAGGGATTAATATCCGTAGATCACTGGTCCTCAACCAGGGGTATTCGTACCCCTGGGAGTACGCAGCAGTCTTCCATGGAATACATCAACTCATCTCTACATTTGCCTAGTTTTACAACAGGCTACGTAAAAAGCGCCAGCGAAGTGAGTACTAACTAAAAAGTCTTACCGACAAAATGAGAAAGTAAGCCATTTCTCGGTAATAGCATGCTGTGACACTTTTGTGTCTTTTTATGTCTGATTTTGTAAGCAAGTCATTTTTAAGTGAGATGAAATGGGTACACAAGACAAATCAGACTCCTGAAAGGGGTACAGTAATCTGGAAAGGTTGAGAACCACTGCTGTAGATAAATCAAGACATAGCATGGACAGGAATTAGGCAAACTCTGAATACAATGGATTCCCACTATGCTAGTTTTGACTGCCATAACATCCCTTTCTATTCAATTTCTGGCCAATCACATCTGCCATTACACCCCAGTTCTTGCCTATGTACAAACTTGAACCATTTTAATTAAACTGATTTGTTTCATGTTACATTAAAGTAATAATTTCTTGAATAAGTGTATTTGCACACATCATCTGAGGATCATAACATACTTTATAAGTATCAATGAATTCAGGTCACAAACTCTCCCATAATTTAAGTACTAATATCTCCATTATGTAGATAGGTAGTTCGTGGCACTAAACAATTAAGTGACTCTCAGAAAGCCAAATAGCAAGTCGGTAGCTTAGGCAGGAATAAAATAGGAATCCTAGCTTTCAGTGTTCTGATCTTACTACTAGATATCTGTGTCTCCTATGGACTGTTCCAATTGGCTTTGGGGTATATATGGATAAATGCTTATAACTGGGTATATGTTACATCACGGACTTCTTTTTGCTAAATGGGGTTACTCCTTTAGGACTTGATCAATTCCCTGTTTGAAGTTAATGGGAAATGTTCCACTGACCCCACTAGGTACTGGATCAGGATCAACACCCTGGGACTAAGGTCTGCATTTCCTTAATTTTTATTTCTGTATTGCCATTCTTCCATTGATGATCAATGGATAGATCTGGTTAACTCTTGCTGTCATAAGTGAGGTTAGTTTGCATCAATCACCCAGTGATTGGTATGAGAATAGCTGCCCATTAATGACTGATAGCAGCTTTGGAAGATCTCTCACCTTTCCTATGGATGATTTATTGACTGGAAACGGTATTTATGCAATTTAAAATCCCCTCCGATCTACTAGAGTTCATCTATCTATTGGTTAATTATATGCCTTTGAGACTACTTGAGTTTTCCAGATGAGATAAACAATGTGATTAGAGTAGTGATTTGTAGAAAGAATTTAAGATTACAATAAGGGCAATTTAACAAACTTTTGGTACAGTAATTCAAAAAGAACACAGTGTATTCTACAGCTGATTGAAGTAGAAATATACAGCTGTCTGTATTATATACAATGCCTGTCTATTGAAAGCTTTCCTGACAGGTAAAGAATTGTAGAACATGTTGCACTTTAGTGTGTGCCAAAAGTTAGGGAACTACATTATGAAAAAGCAGGAGAGGATTGAAGCATTGTAACATTGGTTTAAAAAACAAAACTCCATTCATTCATGATGAAATTGGTAATATCGGCTCCAAACAATACCCAAATTACCCCCTAACTCTGGGAAAAAAAAAACAGATTGTTCAGCCATAACAATAATTCTTAGCCTTCAGTCTTCTTTAAAGAAGAAGAAGTACCCTTTTGGGAACATATCTATACTAAGAATAAAATCTGTTATGCAGCATTATTCATGAGAGAATGAGTCAATAGGTCAGATTGTTCTCCATTTCACTAGAGTTTCACACTGCTTTGGTTTCCAAGGCTCCTTTAGATACTGCAGAGGTATTAAAAAAGGACAGGACTGCAGCCAGGTGCCAGGCAGTTCAAACCTCAAAGGTTACACATCTAACAGGGAACAGTACAATAAAAGAAACTCTTCTCCGAAAACCCCAAAGATAGCCACAGTCAGGAGAGCTCTAATCCCTGAAACAATTATCTATGTAGCAAAGGCAGGATGATGGACTTGTATTTGTCCCTCTAATGGCCCCCAGCTTTGGCCTAACACTCCATCATATTTACTTAGTCTTTCTTATTTAGACCAGCACTGCCTAACACCATTCAGTCTCACTGCCTGTTCGAGGCCATTGGACTAACCAATAGCTGCAGGGACCACAGCCCTGGCCCTCCTTATTGTTACATCCACCATCCTGGCTTTTCCCTGTAATCTAGCACCAACTGAACTGGTAGGAGCCACTTACCGCTAATTGTAATCCAAGGTTATTTTACCATGTACTTCATGCCATGCCACGCCACTCTTCAGTAACCCATGCTGTTTGATCAGCCTTCCATTTGCTCAGAGGGATAATTGAGCCCTGTTGGACTTGCTACTTAGCCTTTCAGTCCACTCAGAGAAGCCCAAAGGCTTTGTTTCTGTTTTTCCTCAAAGGATGCTCTAAGAATAACTCGGTCTTTCCATTCTCCTTCAGAGAGCTTCTAGAACCTGCACACAGTTTCTTTGGCAGCAGCATGTCATCAGCAGAGCATTCTCTGGCAGCTGCCCTTTCAACTTCACACTTATAATAAAAATATTATTTTTTCAAATTACTCCTAACTGGAGAGTCTCATTAAATCCTTGATGGATCTTACTGTGCTAAGTTTAATGTATCATCTAGGGTCTGGGTACTGTATGTAATTTCATGAGAGAGGGTGACCATAGGAGAAAAGAACAGTGCGTCTGTGTGTGTGTTTGTGTTTGTAATTAGGCAAATTCTTTCAGGTTGTAACACCTCCAGAGAGGTGCCACCACCTGGAGATGCTTGCATATACTGCTTCCAACTGGATTCTTTAGATATGAACAGTCAGACAAAGAAAGGACATTTGGATAAATAGCGTGAGTTTAAAGTGACTCAGGGCCTGCTTTCTTATCCAGCGAAAAACAAACCCTTCTATCCAAGGGAAGCCCCAATCCTTCCTGGGAAAGACTGGAGGGACTTGACCTATTCATAGGAGTTCTTGTTCTTAGCAAACGGAGTTATGAATTTTTAAAACGGTGAAGCCATTGTGTGGGGTTAGAAGGACTGACTCGTACGAGAGCTCTTGCTGGAGTTGGGCAGGGGAGGGTGCTCCCTGGTAAGCTTAATAGCATGTGTGTAGGTTCTTTTATTGTTTTTAATACATTTTTCTGTAATTCTTTCACCTTAACCATAAATGCTCTTGCTTAGAAAGAACAATGTGGTAACTTTATTGTGGGCAGTTATGCTGCTTCTAGCATCTAGTGAGAAAACAAAGCAGGCCTGCTTAGGCAGTCTGCCCTGCTGGGAACACCACAAGGAACTGTGCAGACTGGAAAAACCCCAGTCAGCAGAGAAAGAGATGTGGGTCTTTACCCAAAAGAGGTGATGGCTAAGGAGCCTAGAGTGTATGCTCTTCCTGGACCACAGAGGGGAAATGCAGGTGCAGTTGCCGTGAAATGTGACACTTATTAGCAATGCAGAATTTATTTTTAACCACCAGACATGTCAGAAGTATGTATTATTCGGGCCCTGATATGTGATAGCACTGTAGATATTCAAGATGACAATTCTATTCAAGCAGCTAATTTATCCCCTGCTGGTTCAGGATTTTCCCTACTCTATATTTCAGAATTTTGATTAATTAATTCTAAATATCTTAGATAAGAAGGGTTCCAACACTTTCCTAGGGAGAAGAGCCTTCATTGTTAGGGGGGGGACGTATACGTAGTTTTCAACTATATCAAGAGCAGAGATAGCAATATAACACCGCAGGTCACAAGCCCATTTCAGCCCTTGTTGTATTTGTCTTGCAAAGATGTCTCAAAGGACTGTCCTGAAACGATGGTATTCAGCTATGATGTGAAGTTCTGTAACCACACCTGCCGCTCACTGAGCGAGCCCGATCTGCTTTGTAATGTCCAGAGCAGCACCCCTGTTGAGGGCTGTGGTTGCCCCAAGGAGACCTACCTAAATGCTGATGAAAAATGCGTATCTCTGGAAGACTGTCCATGTTACTACAAAGGCAAGTCAGTTCAAGCTGGGAAATCGTTCCAAGAGGGCAAACTCATGTGGTAAGTTGTTTCAGATGAATGGATGCTTGTACGATAGATGGATTGCTGGCTAAACACACTATAGTCCATGCAAGAAGTAATCTCTAAATGAATTCATATTATTCCAAGGAATGATGAGATTTTCCATTTGACAATAATGGGTTAGGTTCCACCATGGCTTAATGGATGTACAGCAGAGTGGTAAAGTCCAACTGCCCTAACTGTGAACAAGAGGCTGCTATAACATGGGAGGTGGAAGCCACACATAATTGGTAGGAGAAAGGAGAGAGATTAGCTGCAGTGAGCAGGGGTGAGTGTAGTGTAAGGGAGAAGAAATGGAGAAGTGATCAGAAGTCAGGAGGAGGGAGGGCAGAGGGGTTAGCAGAGTAGAAATGACATTAGCAGGGGAGCAGGAATAATGAGCTGCAGAAAAACAAAGAAGAATTAGGATTAGTAAGGGAAGCTACCTTAGTGAGGTCAGAACGTGTAGGGATAAAGTGAGGAAGGCTAAAAGCCACGTAGAACTGGACCTTGCGAAGGGAATCAAAATCAATAGTAAAAGGTTCTACAGTCACATAAATAAGAAGAAAACAAAGAAAGAAGAAGTGGGGCCGCTATATGCTGAGGATGGAACAGAGGTTAAGGATAACCTAGGCATGGCCCAATATCTAAATAAGTACTTTGCCTCGGTCTTTAATAAGACTAGTGAGGAGTTTAGGGATGATGGAGGGATGACGAACGGGAATCTGGATGTGGTGGTGGATATTACCGTATCTGAGGTAGAGGCCAAACTTGAACAGATTGATGGGACAAAATCGGAGGGACCGGACAATCTCCACCCAAGGATATTAAAGGAGCTGGCGCGTGAAATTGCGAGCCCGTTAGTGAGAATTTTTAAGCAATCGGTAAACTCGGGGGTTGTGCAGTACGACTGGAGAATTGCTAACGTAGTTCCTATTTTTAAGAAAGGGAATAAAAGTGATCCGGGTAATTATAGGCCTGTTAGCTTGACGTCTGTCGTGTGTAAGGTCTTGGAAAAAATTTTAAGGGAGAAAGTAGTTAAGGACATGGAGGTCAATGGTAATTGGGACAAATTGCAACATGGATTTACTAAAGGTAGATCGTGCCAAACCAACCTGATCTCCTTCTTTGAGAAGGTGACGGATTACTTAGACAAGGGCAATGCGGTAGATCTAATTTACCTCGACTTCAGTAAGGCGTTTGACACGGTTCCGCATGGGGAACTGTTAGTTAAATTGGAAAAGATGGGGATGAATGTGAAAGTTGTAAGGTGGATAAAGAACTGGTTAAAAGGGAGACTACAGCGGGTCGTGCTGAAGGGTGAACTGTCAGGCTGGAAGGAGGTTACTAGCGGAGTCCCTCAAGGATCGGTTCTTGGACCGACCTTATTTAACCTTTTTATAACTGATCTTGACACAAAGAGCGAGAATGTGTTAATAAAATTTGCGGATGACACGAAGCTGGGGGGTATTGCTAACACGGAGAAGGACCGGGATGCTATTCAGGAAGATCTGGACCACCTTGTACACTGGAGCAATAGTAATCGGATGAAATATAATAGTGAAAAGTGCAAGGTCATGCACTTAGGGATTAATAATAAGAATTTTACATATACGTTGGGGATGCATCAGTTGGAAACGACGGAGGAGGAGAAGGACCTTGGGGTATTGGTTGATAACAGGATGACTATGAGCCGCCAATGTGATATGGCTGTTAAAAAAGCAAATGCGGTTTTAGGATGCATCAGGCGAGGTATTTCCAGCAAGGAGAAGGAGGTGTTAGTGCTGTTATATACGGCGCTGGTGAGACCCCACCTGGAATATTGTGTGCAGTTCTGGTGTCCCATGTTTAAGAAGGATGAATTCAAACTGGAACAGGTTCAGAGACGGGCTACTAGGATGATCCGAGGAATGGAAAATCTGCCTTATGAAAGGAGACTCAAAGAGCTTGGCTTGTTTAGCCTGGCCAAAAGAAGGCTCCGGGGGGATATGCTTGCTCTATATAAATATATCAGGGGGATTAACGTTAGGGAGGGAGAGGAATTATTTAAGTTTAGTACTAATATAGGCACGAGGACGAATGGGTACAAATTGGATATTAGGAAATTTAGACTAGAAATTAGACGAAGGTTTCTAACCATTAGGGGAGTGAAGTTCTGGAATAGCCTTCCGAGGGAAGTAGTGGGGGCAAATGACTTATCTGGCTTTAAGATTAAGCTTGATAAGTATATGGAGGGGATGTTATGATGGGATAGTTTAATTTGAGCAATTGATTTTGGATTATCGGCAGATAAGTCTGCTCAATGGTCTGTGGGAATGCTGGATGGGATGGGAACTGAGTTACTGCAGAGAAATCTTTTTTGGGTGCTGGCTGGTGAGTCTTGCCCACATGCTCAGGGTTTAGCTGATCGCCATATTTGGGGTCGGGAAGGAATTTTCCTCCGGGGCGGATTGGCAGGGGCCACGGAGGTTTTTCGCCTTCCTCTGCAGCATGGGGCATGGGTCGCTTGCTGGTGGATTCCCTGCAGCTTGAGGTCTTCAAATCTCACTTTTGAGGATTTCAATAACTCAGTCATGGGTTCGGGGTTGTTATAAATGTGTATGGGTAGGGTTTTGTGGCCTGCCTTGTGCGGGAGGTCAGACTAGATGATCATATTGGTCCCTTCTGACCTATGAGTCTATGAGTCTATGAGTAAGAATGATAGGGGTAGTGTCACCAGGCCGCTGTCAACGGCCGATGGCTGTGGCCCTCCCCCGGCCTCCAACCCCGAGGGAGACCGCAGCGCTTCCTTAATTTCAACGGGGAATCAGCGGAACAAGCAGGCAATATGCCGGGTCCCTTGTCAGCAGGGCTGGCAGGCCAACAGTCTATAGGCCTGGTCCCTGGGCAGCAGGGCAGGCAAGCAAATATCCAGCCGTGCGGCTGGGGTTGGGGGCGGGTCCTCCCTCTCCGGGCAGCTAGGAGAGGGGGAGGAGGACGCAGGCCCACCCGACTCCACTGCGTCCCAGCCCAGGGCCCTGTCAGTGGCACAGCTATTGCCACTGGCGTGCCGGGGCTCCGGCCTCAACACGCCACGAGGCTGGGCCCCTTACCTCAGCCACTGCATCTGGCTGTCCCTGGGCTACTTCCTCCTCATACTCCCACGCCCCGGGTAGGCCGGAGGCAGATAAGGCCCATGGCTGGCTTACCAGTCCTTCTTCGTTGGTAGGCGGCAACGGGGGTAGGTCCTCTGTGTCCGGCAGCTCGTCCAGGTCGCGGTATTCACTGGGACTCTCAGCCTCTGGCAGCTCCTCGAGGTCTGGTCCGGCTTCTGGGGGGGCAGCGGCCGGCAGCTCCTCCAGGTCTGGCCCAGCCTCGGGAGGTTTGACCCACCGGGGTTGGTCCGGCTCCTCCGGCCAGGCTCAGGGTTCGTGGGGGGTCGGCCAGTCTTTGCGGCTCGTCGGCCAGTCCCAATCCCCTGCTCCCAGAGGTCCTACCCACTCCCAGTCCGGGGGTTTATCCAGGGGCCGGTGGGGCTTTGGCCTGGAGCGGCAGACGTTCCCTTCCTCTGCGGGAGCCCAGGGTGGCACGTCTGCTTCCCACGGCTGTCTGCCTCTTACTGGGGGCAGGGCCCGAGCTTTTATATCGCCCCTTCCTGTGCAGGACCCGCCTCCCGCCCACTGGTTGGACTGGCTGGTTGGCCCTATCCGGGTCTGTCCTAAAGGTTGCCGGGCAGACTGGCGGGCTGGTCCAATCTCCTCCTGTTGCCGGGCAGTTTTATCTGGCTGCCTATACCGCCGCCCTATTGGCTGTGGCCCTCCCCCGGCCTCCAACCCCGGGGGAGACTGCAGCGCCTCCTTACAGGTAGACACAAATATGGGATGCTTTCATAGCTTTAGGAATGGTCTGGCCTCAGGAGTCCTACTCATGCAGTATTACAAATGATTGAAATTTTACTTTTTTCAAAAATGTAAGTTTGATAAAAATGGCTTTTTGTCTGTATTCTTTTTTGGGGAAAAAGTTTTCACTGAAATTTTCTTCTTTTTTAAATGAAAAATGAGAAAGCAAATCAGAAAATGTTTACCTTTTTATAAAAACAGAATACTTTTGAGCCAAAAATGGTCTTTGAGAACCAAAGTTTCTCAAGCACTGAATAATCAAGAAATTTGTGAGAAATTGACAAAAACTAAAACAATAAAAGGATTTACATTTTCCATGAAAAATAACCAGCTCAGTATGTTACTCCAAATAACAAAGAATCACTGAATTATAATAATGTGCACATATATAGCAACTTTCACTGGAGGATCTCAAAGTATTAATTAATTTAGCATCCTAACCACCCCATTTAAGTAGGTAGTCCATGGAGGAATAGATGCAGAGAGTGTAATGAACTGCCTAAAGATGCACAATAAGTCCATTGCAAGTCAGAGAAGAGAACCAAAGTGTTGTGTGCCCATGACTTCCTCTCTCTCTCTCAAGTGATAATTCCATCTTGGAGAATGGGTGATCACATGAACCACTCACTGTGATGTCACTGATATTCACCTGAGTGGAGGAGCTTTTGGATAATGTTTGCTTTCTAGTATAAATGTGAAAAGAGCTGATGTGTTTCTCATTTTATGAAATATCTTTAGCAAATGTATTCAAGGAAGATTAGACTGCATCGGAGAAACCATAATAAAAAAAGGTGAGATTTTGCTAAATTCTACCATAGAGCTGTAATTTAGAATTTAAGGTGGTTTATAACATAGTCTTTAACAGATAGCTGTGTTGTACGCATGTGTTGCTTCTTTCTGAAATGTGTTAGAAATGAGTTTTGGCTTGTTGATAATAATTTGCTTTATAAAATATCATCAAACTTGCTGAACTCTTCAAAAATAGGTAGTTTTCCCCAAAGTTCATGGGATCAGAAAAGGGTACTTCTCACTTCTAAATGCTTCAGGCCATCTTAATACTAGTCCTTCAAAGATGGAAAGATGGTTCATTTGGACTCTCTGTCCTTTTGAAAACTATCATCTCGAATGTACACAAATCTAGAATTTGTGATGTGCCTAACACCTCTGTCTTTCTTCTTTTCCAAAAGGGACATTCATTCCAATATCACAAATAATTCCTCTCTCTGATAGAGTAGAAACAGAGGAATGTGCACAAATGTCTACAATACAAATGAGTTCTCTCACAAGCAATTCTATATCATGCCATTGATCTGATATAGATAGAAAATATAACGACCTTTTAGTACTGCTTGATTACTGATTGCTCAAAAGACCTCTCAGTGAGGAGCTTGGTCTTTTGCATCCTAAAGGTGTGGCAACAGATTTTTTTTTCCAGTGACAACTGTCAGTGTGAAGGGTTGGCTCTGCTTTCAAAAGGCTGAGCTATTTGGTCCCTAATAGACTGACAAAAAATCAGTCATACAAGGTACAAATGGTATCAGTTGCTTCCTGGTGGCAGAGCTGGTTTAAGCCAGCACCTGACTCAAAGGATTCGTGTATCCATGGTTGGGTACTTCATCCTCAAGTCTTGCTTGTGCAGAGAAGCTAAAGCCTGTGGAAACTGACAGGTGTGAAAGGATAGGGGGATCTACAATTCCGTCCCTCTGAGTCTATTCAAACCATAATGTGGGAGCAAGTTTCATTGGTGCAGAAGGTGGGGGAAGTGGCCGCTGTCTACAGCATGCTCCTCTCTAAGCCTGGCAGCTGTGGTAGCATCATCTCCCCTTCTGTACCAAAGTGGGATGGCACAGATGTGGGGATAACCAATGACAGATGATTCTAAATGGAGGTCTCTCAACACTACAAGTGTGGGATTGAAAGTTACACCATGGTTGCTTCACAGGATTTCCAGGCTGTATCTGACACACATCCCAGTATAAGACGAGAAAGCCTTTTCCCTTGAGGGGGAAGGGGCACAAGAATTTCCATTTTGTTTGTCTCCCTTCATCTGATTTAGATTTTTGTTTTTTAACAAATAACTAAACAGAAACCTTACAATTTTTTTTTGGTTTTCCAAAACTATTTTCACTTCAAATTTTCAGTAAAAATGTCTGTTTTAAAAACCAAAAACTGAAAAATTTTATCAAAACCCAAACAGTTTACTGAACAATTTTTTGGTTTCTAATAGTTCCTCAAAATGAAAAATGTCAATCAAAATCACAGAATCAGAGACTATTAGAGTTGGAAGGGACCTCAGGAGGTCATCTAGTCCAACCCCCTGCCCAAAGCAGGACTATCCTCAGCTAAATCATCCCGGCGAGGGTTTTGTCAAGCCGCAGCTTAGAAACCTCTAAAGATGGAGATTCCACCACCTCCCTAGGTAACCCATTCCAACACTTCACCACCCTCCTAGTCAAAACCTTTTTCCTAATATCCAACTAGTTCTCTCCCATTGCAACTTGAGACCGTTGCTCCTTGTTCTGTCATCTGCCACCACTGAAAACAGCCTAGCTCCATCCTCCCTGGAACCCCCTTTCAGGTAGTTAAAGGCTCCTATCAAATCCCCCCTCATTCTCCTCTTCTGCAGACTAAACAGGCTTAGTTCCCTCAGCCTCCCCTTAAATGTCAAATTGAAAAAATGTTCTGACAAAAAAAAATCTGAGATGGCGCAGTTGAGGCTGCTGGAGCATAAGGGAAATCAGTGGAGTTTTAGTCTTACATTTTAGAGAAAAAGAAAAATATTTCTTCTTTGTAAATGTGTCTGTCAGTTTCACTTATGAATCTCAGCCAACCACTCAAAATGTTATGAAAGAAACTCTCCCAATCCTAGCTGACACGCTTAGTCATGTATTTTGGGAAATCTCTAGGTTGGCACAAATTGTTTGATGTCATCCATTCTAATTTCACCAACTCACCCTTCTGTAATGGTGTTTCTCTCTTGTAGATTGTCCTGCTCCTATGTACTACTTCGACTGCAGCTCTGCCGGTCCAGGTGCAATTGGATCTGAGTGTCAGAAAAGTTGTAAGACACAGGACATGCAATGTGTAAGTGGCTAAATTCATTTCAGTGAGAACATGCATGGCTTACTTATTATTCTGCATGCATGATCATGCTTAACAAATGCTAGCATTGCAAAGCTTATAAATCATCTGTTCCGCGCATAACAGTAGAGAAGCCACAGTTACTCACTTTGCCACCATGCCTGTCGTTGCTCATGTGAACGTATATGCAGTAATCTGATGTGATGATTTTTTTAAATCTTATTTCCCACGGGTATAGAATAAATGAATGCATAGAAAACCATAGATCTGTAAAACAGCTGGGTTCCAACTCAATAGCATGGATCTGATTCTTAGAAGGATCCCAGTTTGGCTTTTGATTCGACAGCTGCAATTTAGCATCCAGAGCTTTTTCTTTCTTCTTCCTGGATGATCAATACATCACCTTCCATTCTATTGTATGTTCACAGTATGTCACGGAATGTGTCTCTGGCTGCATGTGCCCCAATGGGCTGGTATCTGATAGTAAAGAGGGCTGCATTGCTAAGGACCAGTGCCCGTGTGTCCATGGAGGAAATTTCTATAACCCTGGGGAAACTCTCACAGTCCGCTGTAACACATGGTATGATATTCCACAAAGTCTTACAACTTGTTTCTTCATAAGGTAGTAACTATTAAAATGCAGGTCGGTGAGAAAAGGAAAGTTAATGCACAGAAGTAAGATTTATTTTGAGAGCTGTGCAGGATCTTCCCATCCATTATGCAAGTTTCATTTCAGTACCCCATACTTCCACTGGAAATAAAAGGAGAAAGCCATGACTCTTTCCTCTCTGCAACACATTGCACCAATTCATATGTATATATGGGGCCAATAGGTACCATCTCCCCCTTAAATTACTTTTGGCCCTCTTCTGTAAATTGTCATGCACAGACCTATCTGAAGCATGAAACATGAAAATCCCTGCCTGGTTCAGAGCAAGACTACGGCCACACATTACATGGGTATGAAGGAGTGAGGGTGCCAGGTGCTCCTGTCCTCACCAAGCCCTCTGCACAAAGAACAACCACTTAAAAAAATTAGAGGAATTAGTTAGAGAAGTGGACAGGACTGAAGAACTCAAGGATCGGAATGTGGCGGAGGCTTGGAACTACTTTAAGGCAAAGTTGCAGAAACTATATGAAGCCTGCATCCCAAGCAAGGAGAAAATATTCATGGGGAAGGGTTGCAGACCAAACTGGATGTGCAAGCATCTCAAACAGAGAAAGCTGAAAGCCTACAAGGAATGGAAGATGGGATGGATCTGCAAAGAAAGCTTTCTCTTAGAGGTCAGAAAGCATAGGGAAAAAGTTACAAATGCCAAAAGCCAAGCAGAGCTGGACCTTGTAACAGAGATTAAAACCAATAGCAAAAGGTTCTATAGCCATATAAATAAAAAGAAAACAAGGCAAGAAGACGTGGGACCGCTGAAATCTGAGGATCAGGTGGAGATTAAAGATAATCTAGGCATGGCCCAATACCAAAATAAATACTTTGCCTCAGTTTTTAATAATGGTAATGATGAATTTAGGGGTAGAGGCAAGATGATTTATGGAAATGAGGATATGGAAGTAGAAATTACCACATCTGAGGCAGAAGTTAAACTCAACTATCTCAGTGGAACCAAATCAGGGAGGCCTAGATAATCTCCATTCAAGAATATTACAGAAACTGATACATGAAATTGCAATCCCCATAACAAGAATTTTTAATGAATCTGTAAACTTGGGGATTGTACCCTATGACTGGAGAATTGCTAAGATAGTGCACATTTTTCAGAAAGGGAAAAAAGTGATTTGGGAAACTACAGGCTTATTAGTTTGACTTCAATCGTATGCAAGATCTTGGAATAAATTTTGAATGAGACAGTAGTTAAGGACATAGAGGTAAACAGTAACTAGGATTTTAAAAAAACATGGTTTTACAAAAGGTAACTCATGTTAGACCAACCTGATCTCCTTCTTCGAGAAGATAACTGATTTTTTAGCCAAAGAAAATGAAGTAGATCTAATATTCCTGGATTTCAGTAAGGCATTCTCACATGGAGAATTGTTACTTAAATTTGAGAAGGTGGGGATTAATATGAGAATTGAAAAGTGGATAAGGAACTGATTAAAGGGGAGACTATAACAGGCTATACAGAAAGGTGAACTGTCAGGCTGGAGGGAAGTTACTAATGAAGTTTCTCAGGGATCGGTCTTGGGACCTATCATATTTAACATTTTTTATTAATGGCTTTGGCCTAAAAGGTGGGAGTGTGTTAATAAAAATTGTGGATGATACAAAGTTGGGTAGTATACCAATCCGGAGGAGGATGAGAATATCATACAAGATCTGGAGGACCTTGAAAACTGAATAATATAAATGGGATGAAATTTAATAGTGCAAATATTTTTTGCTATAAACTGGGGATTTATCAATTGGTAGCAACAGAGGAGGAGAAAAACCTGGGTATATTGGTTGATCACAGAATGACTATGAGCCACCAATATGATGTGGCCGTGAAAAAAGCTAATGCAGTCCTAAGGATGCATCAGGTGAGGTATTTCCAGTAAAGACAGGGAAGTGTAAGTACCATTATACAAGGCACTGGTGAGATCTCAGCTGGAATGCTGTGTGCAATCTCCCTTGTTTAAGAAAGATGAATTCAAACTGGAACAGGCGCAGAGACGGGCTGCTAGGATGATCATAGGAATGGAATATCTACCTTATGAGAGGAGCCTCAAAGAGCTTGGCTTGTTTGGCCAAACCAAAATAAGGCTGAGGGAGAGATAGGATTGCTTTCTATAAATACATCACAGGGTTAAATGCCAGGGAGTGGGAGCAGCTATTTAAATTAAGAACCAATGTTGGCACAAGAACAAATGGATATAAACTGTTTATAACATCAACAAGTTTAGGCTTGAAATTAAATGAAGGTTTCTAACCATCAGAGGAATGGAGTTCTGGAACAACCTTCCAAGAACTGCCCCAAGTGGGGGCAAAAATCCTAACTGGCTTGAAGACTGAGCTTGATAAGTTTATGGAGGGGATAGCATGATGAGACTGCCCAGAATGGCATGTAGCCAATCTGTGACTGCTAGTTGTAATTATATCCAAGAGCCACTGATGGCACTCTAGATGGGGAGGCTTCTGAGTTACTACAGAGAATTCTTTTCTAGGTGTCTGGCTTCTGGGTCTTGCCCACCTGTTCAGGGTCTAACTGATTGTCATATATGGGGTCAGGAAGGAATTTTGCCCTGGGTCAGATTGGCAGAGACCCTGGGGGTTTTTCGCCTTCCTCTGCAGCATGGGGCATGGGTCACTTGTAGGTTCAAACTAGTGTAAATGATGGATTTCTCTGTAACTTGAAGTCTTTAAATCATGATATGAGGACTTGAGTAACTAAGCCAGAGGTTATAGGTCTATTACAGCTCTCCATAGCTACGCAGAGCTGATTGGCTGTGGAAGGAAATTCATAAAAAAATTTAAGGGTTTTTGGCTCCGCCTGTACCCCAGGAGTTTCAGCACTGCCCTCAATTCAAGACCCATACCTATTGGGCACTGTTGACACTTATCTGAGGAGTGAAATTCCAGCAGAGAGGAGTTGGAGAAAATCTTCCAGAATTCTGCATTACAGATCACTGTATCCTGTACTTGCAGCTCTTAAGAAATAATTGAATTTCTCCAGTTGCTGCTATAGTTTATGCAGTGCCTGCATTTAATGGCTGAGCATGCTGGATTGACATCTTTGAAGGTCCTGCTCAACAAGGAGGAGTCTGCCAGAAAGGTCATGTAGATCTGTCAGGAAGAGTAAATGTTTCACTGTCTAGGAGACAATGGCATATCCATCAACTCACAAGCATTTCTGTGGGAGCACAAAGACTAAGGGAGAGCCAAAAGTCATAAGATCACTGTTTTGTCTAATCATTACATTTTACTGGGTGCTGCCAAACCACTCGTATTAATGATTTATGTTATAGTCACACCTAGATGCCCCATCAGGAAAAATGCCCTATTGCGCTAGGTGATCTGTACACATACAGGGAAAAACTACAGTATCTGCCTTGAAGAGCTTACAGGCTAGTACTCTGCTCTTGGTTGCACTGATCTGAATCTGAGGTAATTCCAGTGAAGTCAATGGAATTATGTGGGATACACACCTATGTAATTAAGAGCTGACTTTGTCCCATGAAGCTTCATTAGTGTTGAAATGGCTTTCTCCAAAGTGGGCTCCCCCCAAAATCCCTACTCTCAAATCTCAGACTTTTGTCTGGGTGATACTGGGAAAATTCATTAGTTGTTCTGACACAATTTAAACAAACAAAAGAATCAAAATGTAACAGTCAAAGGTGTTTCTCAATGACCTGTCCACAGGTCTTGAACTCAGGCCCACAAGGTTCATAAAAGCAGCCACACTCCAACTTCCACCAGTGTGAGGCTCCTGCCCTGATGTCCAGTTGGTGGACTCCCGGGGCTGATTGGCCCACTGGCTCAGGATCAGGAAGCTGCCTGAACAACTGGGCTTCACCCTGCTGAGCTGTATGCATCCTACTCTCTGAGCCTGATTTCATAATGTCCTGAACCGGCTTGATTTCTCATGTCTGACTTGTGGTTCCTGACCTCCAGTTTGTCTCTTGCCTCTGACCCCCACTGGCATCCCGACTTGTGGTTCTGATCTCCAGTTTGTCTTCTGCTTCTGACTTCCTACTCTCTTGATCCTGCTGACTTTTGACTCCTGCCTCGTGACTGTGAACTCTGGCTCTGACGACTAGATCTGGCTGCCTGCCACTCAGCTGTGATGCTCAAAATTAAACATTCATGTTCTTTTTGTGCTTATTAAGCCAATATTAAAGCAAGGCCTAAAAGTCGCTTACAGTCCAACACTGCTAGTATGAGAGGCCACAGTGTTCTGTGATCCACTAAAAGGGATTCATTTTAAATTTTCAATAATTATGTATCTACCCAGAGTTATGTAAAACCATCTTTGATGTAAAGATCATAACCTTTTGCCTTCCATCTCCTAGCACGTGTAACAACAGACAGTGGAACTGTACAGACAACCCTTGCCAAGGAACATGCACGGTGTATGGAAATGGACATTACCTGAGCTTCGATGAAGAAAAGTTTGATTTCATGGGAGACTGCGATTATATTCTAGCTCAGGTAACAAAGCATCATTACCTGTCTGAGAGCTGTTGCTCTTCACAGGCTCAAGATGTGTTGCTATTTGAGTAACTAGATGGTGATCACATACACAATAACAGGCATTGACAGACAGATCCTGCCCCTCCACCTCTCCATCGGTGTAGATCCCAAACTATATCAGAACTTCTGGTGTTCCACCACACAGGGGCAGGTGCTCAGGATGCCGTCTAAGTTATCACACAGAGAGATTTTAGGGCTAGAGCAAGACTGATGAAGCCTATACCATGTCGATGCACAAGTCATTGTCCCCCGTGGAATTATGACTAAAACTTATGAACTCTACTTCAGTCTCAGGGTTGAAGTAGGAGCAACTGGGCAGGAGGCAGGGTGAACTTGCAGCATAGTTGGGCTAGGAAGAGGGCACAGGATTTTGAACTGGGCGAATAATGTGTCAGTATCTCTAAGAGAAGGTTCTGACAGGCAGCTGAGTACCATGGCTTGCTCTCCCTTGCCTCTCTGCTCAGCTAACTGAAAAAGTAAATCTGAGAAGAGATAATAATGGAATTGAGGGCATTCGCTGTCCCACGATATTGAGGGGAAAGGCGTGGAGGCCGAGTTCAGAGTTGAGCGTAGGTAGCACAGTTGATGTCATCAATCCACATCATCATATTACTTTTCCTGATCACCACCTTTCTTCCTTCCACCAATTTACATTAACTTAGGTTTTGTTAATGCAGCTAGACTCCAGGACCCAGTTCAGAGGCGATGTGAATTGGCTGCAATGTATTCTTGGGAAAGTGGTGGAGATTCTAAAGGCCAGATTTTGATACTCGTTGACCATATCTAGACTGGAAAAATATAAGCGAAACTTAGGGGTTTACTACAACAATCAATCGTGTTTAAAGTTGTAAAACCCTGTCTGTATTGGTGTTAGCTATCATTTTAAAACATGACCTCTTTACTTATTTCTGCCTTTCTGGGTAGTGCTTTATTCCCAGAGTTGGAACATTGGCTTCTATATGACCACTCAGCAATAAAGAGATCTGGCCTTAAAGTAATATAATCTGTACAGTTAACAAGTTTAGATTTCTTTACACTCCCTTTTGAATTTAGTCCTCGGAACCCACATCCAAATAATGCCAGCCTGATTCTAGTGTGTTTGTTGAGTGTGTGTTATTAATTGATTACCATAATTGACGGCCATATTTCTCCTTGGTGTAACACCACCGACTTCAGTAACAGCACTCCCTTGCAGATTATGTTAATTCTAAGTGCCCTTGAAAAAAACAAATATTTGCATAGCACAGCCCTACAGTCCTAAAGTGACAACACATGTTTGTGAGTGAAACATGTGAAGGTCAACTGCAGGCAATGAAATTCTTTTTGTAGGGAAGTAGGCATCAAGGTCCCTATTATTTCAGTGTTTTGCAATGTAAACTTGCAGTTTTGCTTCTAGCGAAGAGACTGTGCAGAGTGCAAAATGTATTACAGAAAAGTTTTACTGTATATATTTGGACATGTGAGGTGGAGTCTTATAAAGTGTTCAGCATTAGCCTGCCTCTTCTTCCTGTTAAAACTCCCCTTGACTTTGACACGAGCAGAGTTAGGCCAACACTGAGCACTTCTGAGAATCCCACCTGTAACTTGCTCTGAACAAAAGGAAGACAAGAAATGTGGAGTCAAATATTAGAAATGTAGCTAATTTACAGTTCCCTTGTGGGCATTTCTCAGACATGCACTAGTCAGATAAAAAGATCTGATCTGTTTTTCTTTATTTGTGTAAGGACTTTTGCCCCAATAACCCCAATGATGGCACCTTCCGAATTGTAGTTCAAAACAATGCATGTGGGAAATCACTGTCCATCTGTTCCTTGAAGATCACATTGATTTTGGAGGTGAGTCCAGCCTGAACTCTGGAAAGTGTGGGAGTGGCTGATTAAATGTAATGTCTATCTTAATGTTGTAGCAATGAATTTACTATACCCTAACGCTGCGATGCAACTTATACTACAAACTTCCCTAGTGAAACCACATGGCCAGAAAGCAGTGGTAGGTGAGGGTGGGAAGAGATGGGCATGAAGAGTAGATCAGAAGAGGTGGAAACTGGGCATTAAGTAAGGGAGGGGAGGGAAGCAGGTGAGACAGCAACATATGAAAGTGTGAAAGGCGAGTGGGCACTTAGGGGATGGGAAGAGGAAGAGACAAGCTGGCATAATAAAGGGAGTTCTAGCACATATGCGTGTCTGTGCTCCAGGGAGCTGCTGGGGCAGAACTCAAGATGGTAGATGAATTTCCAGCAGAAGTGGATTTCTGTGACCAAGAAAAGGCTTTCTGAGAAAGCTAGCCTGTGTCTATGGAGTCATGGGACCAAATTCTGCCCTGTTGATCTCAGTGACAGTGTATGGGTATAAGTTGTCCCAGTGGGACCTTCGCCAAGATTCAGAGGATCAAGGGTGGAAGAAATAATATGAGGTGGAATGTAGTGATCTGAATGAGACTCCTGCACAAAATGGGATAAAAGTTTGTCTGTCTGTAATGCTGTGTTTTCTAGTCAGGTGTGACTCCAATCTTGTTTCCTTCGGTGTAATTTAATTCCTTATTCTAGAACATTGAAATCAGACTCCTGGAAGGAAAAATACAGGAGATAACCACTGAGCCACATGCTGTTAAGAATTACAAGTTGGATCTCAGGGGGGTTTATATTGTGATTGAAACTTCCCAGGGAATGACCTTCATGTGGGACCAAAAGACCACAATAATTGTTCAAGTGGCACCATCTTTCCAGGTGGGTACAAGTGTAGCAACTGAAGAACTGATTTTCAAACTGTGCCTCCATTTCGAGATGGCCAGTTATATGCCAATGATAAATGGTGCTCCCAATTTTTCTTTCAGTAATGAATTGTGAGGATTTGGTTTACTTTTCACATCTCAAATTTATGCCTGCAAAAATGGAGACCCTGTTAAAAAATCATGGCATCAAAAAGAATTTATTCTAATGGATCAGATGGCACTAATTTATTGCAAAAGTTAAATTATTACATGATCACAGGAGCATGAAATATTCAAATTATTGGAGCTAGATGTAAAGCTAGAACAGAGTACAGGACTACATAGGCCTTTAATGGCTACATCTTGTTACCTATACCTCAGTTCTTTCTGAGAAGTGTTCTGTAGGTTGGTGTGTTCTCAGGACTGTTTGGATTTTGCAAAGATTTTTTACTAGGCTTTTACTAGTAGTTTGTTAGTTCATTTTATCTGCAAAAGCAGACCTCATTTTGTTTTAAAAACACTTATTATAATCTGTATGAATTCTTCAGGGCAAAGTCTGTGGCCTTTGTGGTGATTTTGATGGCCGTTCAAAGAATGACTTTACCACCAGAGGGCAGTCAGTGGAGATGAGTGTGCAGGAATTTGGGAACAGTTGGAAAGTCACCAGCAGGTGCTCAAACATAAACATGACTGACCCGTGTGCTGATCAGCCTTTCAAGTCTGTACTGGGGCAAAAGCACTGCAGCATTATCAAGAGTGATGTCTTTGGAGCCTGCCACAGTAAGGTGATCTCTTTCATTATCCAAATACTCTTGACACTTCAAAGGCATTTTCTGTCATCTCTGTGCAGCAGATTTGCATACACAAATTCTCTCGCTATTGAAGGGAGCTACATAAATACACAAGAGTACAAGAGCTACATAGAGCACCCTTTCACTGTTACATAGGTGAAATCCCATTGTATCCTTCTCATGGAAATATAGAGTGAAACTTGTTTTAAGTGACCAAAGACACAAAATATAATACTTGGCTAGTAGTGGGGAATACTTAAGAACTGGTTGGAAACCTTTGGGCTAAAATAGCATATGACTGTCAAACACACAAGTGCAATCCTGGCCCAGTTGAATTCAGTGGAGCCAGAATTTCACCCTAGATGCATAGAAGTGACACCTGCCTATTAGAGAGGTCTCACAGCAGATAGTTCTAAACAGCTGTAATCCTGTTCTACAGAGCATACGTTCTAAAGGTACCTTCAGTGCAATTTTCATCATTGTATACATTTGAATCACAAAACTTATAAGGTCCAAACAATCCAAGAAATGAAAACAAGGCGGCTTAAAATGCTAATCAAATAGCTTGATCCCCTTAATATATAAACATCAACTTCCCTCAAAGACTCATCCAAATTATGCCAAAGAAACTGACACTCAATGGCAGATTTTTCAGAGCCCCTGGTCTCCTCTGAAGGCAATATTGCAAAGGAATATGCGTTTAACAGAGTTTTTGTTATTTTGTTAGATCAACCCGATACCATATTATGAATCTTGTGTGTCTGACTTCTGTGGCTGTGACAGCGTGGGAGACTGTGAGTGCTTCTGTACCTCAGTAGCTGCTTATTCAAGGAGCTGTAATAGAGTTGGTGTCTGTATCGACTGGAGGAGTCCTAGCATTTGTCGTAAGTATTTGCAGTGTAAATGCACATTAAGAAGTAGTGTCCATACCACCAGGCATATTTGAGATAAGAAGGGTAAATCCTAACTTCAGGTGCATGATTAATGAGCCTTCTTACTTTTAAGAATTAGAAAATGGACCTTATCCATTATGTGAGACTTGACATTTTTTCTCTTCCAGCTGTGTTCTGCGATTATTACAGTTCATCCGACAAACATGAATGGTACTACAGGCCTTGTGGAGCCCCTTGTCTAAAGACCTGTAGGAATCCACAGGGAAAATGTGGTAACCTTCTGTACAGTTTAGAAGGTAATTCTTGTTTGCCATCAATGGGACTTACGCATTTGTTAAAGTGGTTTACTATAGGGACCTAAACTAGTCCAGTCTTGTTCTGAATGTCTTAAGCAATGGGGTCATTTTGTCTTCCCTTGGAAGACTAATCAAACTGCCCCAGAGCACCACTGGCCAAATTCTTCCCTGCCTTACTCCCCATGTGACTATATTGACTTCAAGGGGTATAAAGGCCTGATGCCTTTAAAGTCTTGCTGAGTTAGCGCATCACTAATGCTATGTTTATAAGAGAGTTATTTATTGTCATCTATAATCAACTAATAGTTGCTGGTTATAGGAAGAGAAAAAGTGGGGACTGATGATCTGTTCATGAAGAATTCCAGCTCTGTCTGGTGAAGACAAATAGACATCTTTTACAGCTATTTCAGTTTGTGTGTTTGCATCCGGGTCTTTGCTACTCAAACAAAAGACTCCACACCCTTTGCTCACTTTCCAGGCTGTTACCCAGAATGCAGCACTGAGAAGCCTTATTATGATGAGGAACGAAGAGAGTGCGTCTCACTGCTTGACTGCATGTCGTGGTAGGTCAATGGGATGGTAAGAGGTTTTGGAAAGAACTCTCCCGCTAGCCAGGCATTATGTGGGCTCTGCTAGTAGGGAATCCCTGCAGTTCAGGCTCTCATCAGCTTCTTAACAGAAAACGTTCCTTTTTCAATTCGACATAGTTGTGAATTTATTTTGCCATGCTGTAAGGAATTGAGGCAATTAATCATTAATTATGTTTATTTGTTGTTTGTTCACAGCAACTCTAAAGAAAAACTGTGCACAGAGGATTCCAAGGGTAACCTTCTTGTCAGCTGAATGACTAATACTTGTATTCTGGTGGCACAAAGAAGCCCCAACAGAGATGGGGCCCACTGTGCTGGGTATTGTATATAACACAATGCGAGAGACCGATGATGCCCTGAAGAACCTGCTACCTAGATAGACAAGACAGACAAAGAGTGGGTGGGGAAACAGTGGTAAAGTGACTTGCTCATAGACACACAGCAGGTCTTGGGTACAGCTAGAAATGGAACACAGCTTTCTGTAATCCCAGTCTAAAGTTTTATTCACTGGGCCATGTAGCTTCCTCTGTATTACCTTTATGCTACTTTAGCAAGTGTTTCTTTGACCTGTGTTCCTTCGGCACACGTTTCCGGATGATTTGAGAGGCCTTTTATGTATTTAAAGTTGTTTATAGTTGTCACCTGCCCCATTAGCTGATGGATGTTGGTATCCAATAGCTTTCTGGAAAGCCACTGTGCCATAGAGGGGTTCGCCAACACATAAGAACATCACAACCATCCCCCTTTCTTCTGGGAATATTTGTTATGCTCGGGGCTGGCTTAGAATAGCAGTTCTATGCTACTTGTGACTCTACACTATCTAGTGTTTCCCTTTAGACAAGGGGACTCTTTAGGGAGCCAGTCAAGCCAGCTTTCTGGAAACCAGTGGTGCAAAAGTGGGATCATCCATCTTTCTTAAAAATGAAATTGAGATTCTAAAGCATGTATTTGCATCAAAAGATGGAATGAATGCTGCAGCCAGGAGTACTTCTTACCTTACAGTTGATGGTCTGTGATGGATTATGGCACATCTGGGTTATTTTGTCTTTGTTTAAATCTGTGATATGATGTTATCTACTGTCGTTGCATTTATTCTCTCATCACCTAGACTGCCTCTGTTGCTACCATGAGAAGACCTACACCTTAAATGAAAATATATACAATCAAACAGATGGGGTCAGCTGCAGGAAGGCTATTTGTGGCCCAAATGGGAATATCATTAGAACATTCATCCTTTGCGGAACATCTCCCACAATGGTGCCTGTTATAGAGGAGTCAGGTACTAGGTTTTGTTTATATACATTTTTACGTATTTCAGTTGATATTGAAGTTTGCAAGTTTGCAAGATGTTTGCAAGATGGAGCCACATTCTCTGGTCTGGCTGAGCTGAAGGACCAGACAATTGGGGACAAAGATGGTTTTATGCCATTTTTACAGATAACCAGTACATCATTTATAACAGCATCAGAGCTGCTCTAATTTGCACCCAGCTGCCTACAGTACCAATATTGTATAGCTTTAGTGCAACCTTTTACTCTAAACCTTTTTCTTCGGGCCCTATCCCATACCTCACAGCACTGTCCTTGCTACAGCTGTCTTGCAGCTGACAGTCATCCAACCCTCATGGATCATTATTGTAAAGAAAAGCACCTCCAGCCAACTGGTTGTTTCTGAAAGACCCCATATTTAAGACAAACTACATTACAAGGAAACATGGCAGGGAGGGAATAAAAAATCAATATTGCTGCAACAAGGGCTTTTTAAAGACCTGAAATTGAAACCGGGAATCTACCAAAAATAAATAAATGTTGGAAGGAGAAGGAGAAATTACCACACCTGAATATAGTAAAAGAAGGAAAATCAAAGAGCCAAATTACGCAATGTACTGCATCTTGCACAGAGAGCAAAGACAAATTGGGACAAGGAAAAAGAGAGCATAGCTGTTCTACTGAACTGGATGGGAGAACAAATGACAAGGGATAGCCCACAGAGCTCAGTGGCCTTTATTTCATCTTCATTACAGAGATAGCTGTAAGATGACATGCAATGGGATAATAGCTAACAAAAAAGAGAAGTCACGTGGCAAAATGAAGCTGGCTGGTTAAATATCACCTAAATAACCTGCATGTCTCCAAATCCACAGGGCCCAAGCCTAAAGCGCTCAAGGGAAGTGAAGATGAAGAATCGGAAATCACTTTCCCAAAATCACGGAGGTCAGGTGAGGTCCTGGAGGACTGGAAAGGGCAAAGAGGATTTGTTTAAGGGAAACAAAAGAGGTATCTAGGGAGTGGAAGACCAGTGAATTTGAATTTTCTTCTGTCTATAGTTTTCAGTTATTTCCACCTGTTGCAGTTACACAGAGCATGTAGATGATGGGGGGGGGGTCGAATTTAGCACCTTCTGTGCATGATACAGGGATTCAAATGTCACCTGCTTTTAATTATTGTAGGAGTAGGGAACATTACAACATCAGCGCCAGCATCAACAAGGGCATCCCCATGCTACTGCAGTGTAAATGGACAGCTGATATCTCAGGGTGAGTAGCAGTCTGATCTCTCTTTTGTCTGTCTTGCTTTTGTGTAAGGCTAGACATGGATGGCTGTTCAGTACAATACCTGCTTCCAAGCAAGTGTGCTTTCCTGATGCTGGAATTGTCAGTTCTCTCATTATAAAGCCGTCGTTGCTCTTCAGCCAGTCAGATCCTTACACTTGTAATTGTCAAAATACTGTAGCCTGATACTATTCTTGTATTTTTCCATTGTGATGCACCTGGATCTGATCCCTTCATCCATATCCAGTCTTCAACGGGCTGCATTACAAATCCTGGATCCAAAACTCTCTGGAATTTCAGGCTCAAAATCCACAATGGAATATAAACTTTCTTCTAAAGATGGTTGAGGAAAGGCTCTGCTATTTTTGTTGCCAGCATCCTGAGCCATCCTCTCCTTGATTTTGTTTTGTGAACACTGCACACAATGGAACTAGCAAACATTATCTTAGGCCCAAATGCTTCTCTTTGATATGCATGTGCAACTCTCACTAACATACTTTTCTATGAGCAAAAGAGTTGCAGGTTAAATGAATGAGGGTCTCTCCCAGCCCCTACCGTTGGGAATAGGCCAGCTATGGTCCAGCAAGTGGATTCGGAGAACTACAGACTGACTATCGCAACTGTTTATGATTATTATATGTACTGTAGATAGTCAGCCCAAGTCAGTAAAATTTACTGCTCAGTTTATAGCCAGTGTGAGAGAAGAGAGGGTTTTTCCTGTTCAGAGTGATACTGTGCCACATGGGGAGTGATAGTTCATGACAACATTACTGGAAAAGTATGTCAAACTGACGGGCAATTCAGTTCTAGTAATGAACCTTCTGGTCTCACAGGGAGTATCATATCTCAAAAAACTGATGGTTTGGGTCAGTGTCTTTACTCCATATGTAATGCATCATGCCAGAGTGAATTAATCCAGGGAGACTGTGTAAACACCCCAAGACCAAACACAACTCCTGAGCAGTCCAGCGACCAGTGTGATTTAGCTTCACAGAATGGACATTGTGAAAACACTCTTCCAAGTACAACCAATACATCCGGTCCCAAAGGAAAACCTGTGAGAGACTGTCCTTATCTCAGTCCTCCCAGAAAGGTAAGTGAAAAAAAAATAACTTACTAAGCTATGGATGGGACACAGCAACATGATCATTGAGGCTGCTCTGTCTTGCACCTGGCACCAGGCTGCTGCTCTGCAATCTGGGCAATGCAAAGACGGGTCACATTTGTGCCCACCCTGCAAGAGCTATATTATCCACAGTATTGCCAGTCCCTAAGATCTAGCCCTTTAATATGAATTAGTGAATTCAAAGAAAACCATTTTGAAGAAGGTAGCAGAAACAGCATTCCCTTCACTCATCCGTGAAATTCAGATGTCTCTGAGTTGGAAGGCAGTAGCTATTTTATACCGTATGACAACACTTAGGACAGGAAGTGTTGAATATCCTATCCAACTAAAACTGCTAAGAGAATGTAGATATGTAGAATGCGAATTACCTGAGTTGGAATTAGGCTAGGAAACTACTCTTTCAAACTGGTCTTTAAAGATCAGAAGTAGTCATGATATCAATACTGGGTCTTATTCAAAATATTGTATAGCATAGAAATAGGTATGAAGTCTTCATTGATTATTATACATAATGTGTTTTAAGCACCTCAGAGTAAAAGAATGAATGAGTAGTAAATTCTACATGATAGTTGTTTAATTGAGTGGCTTGTTCCCTAAATGTACCAAAGCTCTGAAAATTGCACTAATTTCTTGATGATATCCTTCCCTTCTTCTTTCTTTTAAAATGCCACCAGTTTAATGAATCATGGGACTTCGGAAACTGTCAAATTGCCACTTGCTTGGGAGATGAAAATGACATTAAACTGTCCAATGTGAATTGCCCTCCTCAAGAATTAAACCTCTGCGTCAATGGTTTCCCGCTCACAAAACACTATGATGAAACTGGCTGCTGTGAAATATTTGAGTGTCAGTGTAAGTAAGATTGCAGTGAGATTCTCAATTTCGTAAGGTGTTTCAACTGAGTGTCAAGTGTTGTACATCCATGTGCAGGGTTGCTCCATATATAAAATGTATATACTAAGGGCATATCACTAAGACAGAGGCAAAGTAGTTTGAGTTCTTAAACCAGTCATTTTTAGAACTATGTAAGTTTATAAAATGAATGTTAGGAAGGAATTGTAAGGGAGTAAATACAAGTAGAGGAGATGGGAAAGCTGAAGGAAGCAGGAATGTACCAGAATGGGATGAGAGGAAGAGAGGTAGGACTGTATAGATGTGGGATATACAGATGGGGAAATGACTGTAGTTGAGCAAGGTTTGCCAAGATACAATGTTGAACTGTTTGGGTCTGGAGATTAACGGGGAAGGGATATGGGAGCGAGGATGGTGAGGGAAGGGAATAGGAAAGGGGATAGCAATGGGCTTTATAGCTATATGGGCTATATATGTGTGGAAGGAAGAGGCTATACCAAGTGTTTGTATAGGATCAGGGATGTGTAGGAGACTGAAACGTGTTATATCTTATTATACAACTCTTCTTGTGGCCCTTTCTTAGGGGACACTTCATCTTCATTATAGCATGAAGAACCTGGTAGAACTACAAAACTAGACCACTAAAATAAGTATACGAGTGGAGATGAAATGTCACAAAGAAAAAGGTTATACTATGAGACTGGCCAAAGAAACATTGTGTGACAAGATGCAACTCTATCAGATGTCAGAGAGCTCAAATGTCACTCACAAAACACCCATTCATACATTCAGAAAGCCCAAAGTAAACCAAACTTTAAGCCTGTCTCTACTTTCTAGGTGTTTGCAGTGGGTGGGGAAATGAACATTACGTGACTTTCGATGGAACATATTATAATTTCCAGGGGAATTGCACCTATCTCCTGGTGAAGGCAATCCAGCCTGACTCTCAGAGCTTCTGGATTCACATGGACAACTACTACTGTGGTACCACTGATGGAGCAATTTGCTCAAAGTCCCTTGTCATTTTTTATAAGAATTCCATGGTTATTTTGACGCAAACTGTCGAACATAGGAAAGAAGCCAACTTGGTAATGTATTTTATAGTATCTGTCTCAGTTTCTTACAGCAGAGACATTTTGGTAGCAGATTGGGGGTTTCAATAGAAAAGCCAAGAATTTGAAAGGGCCTGAAAGCGACATTATTTTATTACAGCTAAACGTGGTCCCTCAAGGTTAGTGCTAAGGCGTGTTGGCAAAGCAACACAGGGAATTTTGCAGTACAGGCCCTTATTCCTCAGTGGCTTGTTGGAGGATGTCAGTCTAACGTGCTGACTGTACAGCCTGTTTCAAGAGCCTGGTATTACTCTGAATATTTGTGTCTGGTGTGAATATATGTCCCTCAATAACAAATAATGCCATTGAGGCCTTGCAGTTATACATTCAGGCCTTGCCTGATCCAAAGACACTGAAGTCAGTGGGATTCTTTCCAATGGGACTTCAGCTTTGAATCAGTCTTTACTCTCTTGTCTGAAAGCAATAGCCCCTTGATGATATAAGCAATATGGTGCAATTCAGTTTCCTTTGTTATTATCTATTCCAGTCTGAACACAAGAAAATGATCATAAATGAAACAGTGTTTCAAAGTCTAATGAAAATTGATCACACTTGTTGCAAATCATCACCATGTCTTTTTTTGCTGCTAATATTTTCCCTGAAGCCAGTAACGCAAATATGAATGCTTGAAAGGCAACAAAGACCCAGCAGTCTAGCCCTGGAGAAACTGCAGAATTCTCTGAGAGCTGAATTTACCCCTTGCATTTCAGAAATATAAAATGTATACATTAAGAAACATAATAAGGATGTTTATGGAGGGATTTTGACTTGCCCTTTCAGGTTCTGTTTAACAATAAGAAGGTTGTGCCAAATGTTTCCAAGAATGGTATCAGGATAACCAGTTCTGGCCTCTACATTGTGGTTGAAATACCTGAACTAGGGGTGTATGTCTCCTATGGACGACTTATGTTTTACATAAAACTTCCTTTCGGCATCTTTTATAACAATACCCAGGGGCAATGTGGTAAGCGTTACATTCAGTTTTAACTAATGTTCCTCCTTTATTTGTATCAAAGTTCTGTTTCTTGGGATAAGATTATTGGGCACTCCAGTTTAACGTGTTTCTCCCTGGTCACTGGCGTCAGGGTGGTAAGAGTCTCAAGTCACTTCCTTTTACCTCTTCTCCAATTGGTGGTGGGTGGAGGAGTTTGAAAATGTGTGTGTGTGTGTTCCTTCACTCTTTATGCCCTCTCCTGATCATATTGTCTCAAGAATGTTCATGAAGTCCATTTTAGGAGATCTGGGGAGCCCTGTGTTAGAAAGGACTATCTCAATCACTTAAGCCACCTGGAAGAATTAATTAATTAACACTTTAACTGTACTTGTCACACTATTAAGCTTGGTGTTTATTTTAGCTTTCTCCTCCTGCAGGCACTTTCTTCTTATGAATTCAAGCAACGTCCTCTGTCTCATATCCTTCCACAGGTTAAAACTTTCCATGTTCCTTTGTGTGGGTACCACTTTCTTCTCTTATAATAGCACTCTGTGTTCTTTAGCCATTACTCAGCTTGCCTTTATATTGCTGTCAGGTACGTGCACCAACCAAAAGTCTGATGATGCTCTGAAGAGGAATGGTGAAATTGCAGACTCCTTCAGGGAGATGGCTTTAGATTGGAAAGTGCCAGATTCTGCCAACAGAAATTGTGAATTAAGTACCCTGGCACCAGCTCAAACAGAGACTGAATTATCCAAAGCGAGGGCTTGTGCACCCACTGTTCTTTGTAAACTCATCTGGTAAGACACAATCCCATGTGTGTTATGTACATACTCAGTTCTACAAGAAGGCAGCTCTGTGCTTCACAAGCTCACTGTGTGAACTGCCCATAAAATATAAAGTAAATTAAAGAATGGTAAATTTAGCCAGGCATCAAGGGCCTACATTTTAAACAGTGGCTAGTGATTTGGTACCCTGATTTTCAGAGACTGGATACTCCACAGCTGATTTCTAAGAAAGGGGTTTAAGTCATCTAACGTTTGGCATCCAATACAACTAGTCACCTTTTTGAAACATAGGACAGGATTTTTGGGTATCTTGATTATTTGCCTGAGAACTGTAAATTAAAATGGACACTATTAAGTATGTTCAAATAGTTTACTTTTTAAAATAATGTTGTTATTAAAAATAAGATTACCAAAATGAAACACCACCCATGTAAAAATAGCTACACTTAGAGTTACAGCACTACAGCTGCAGAGGAGCTTTAATGTCATGTTTCAATCTATTATCAGATAGCTCACTGGGGACCTGAATACACTGCAACCGAGAGTGAGCCTCCTAGCCCAAGTACAGAGGCTTACATTAGTTTTTCTAAAGCTAGTGTGCTAAAAATAGCAACGTGGATGCTGTGGCTCTCATGGCAACTTGGACTAGCCACCCGAACTCAAACCCACAGGTTTGGGTGGGCTTGAGAGCCTGAGCTCCCACCTGGTCTGAAGTGTCTACACTGCTGCTATTTTTAGCAAACCACCTCAATCAGAGCTAGCACAAGGTGGTCTACTTGGGCTGGAAGGCTCGCTACCAGCTGCAGTGTAGACATACATCGGCAATACAAGGTGCTGTAAATAATGGGAGACAGAGTTCATCATTAATTGAGATGAAAGTATGATTTGTTTCCATTGATAATTATGCTGGGTATTTAGTATCCAGGGAACATTTTCTATTAGAACAATTGAAAGTTGGGTCTTCAGCTTGACAATTTCTCTTGACGGATGCTTGTTTCTGAGTAGAATTCTCATTACGAAATTGCCAACATGCACTGTGAAAAACAAGTCCCTTGTCTTTCTTTAATAAGGGATTTGACAGGCTGTCACAGTGCCGTTCCCCCTCAACCTTACTATGAGGCTTGTGTTATGGGTGGATGCTCAGCACTACACCAGAAGACTGAATGCCAAAGCCTTCAGACCTATGCGGCGCTGTGCGGATTCCATGGGATATGTGTTGACTGGAGGAGCAAAACTAATGGGCAATGTGGTGAGTTGGTAAAGGCTTTGTTGGTGTGGAAGCTATCTTATTCTATTCCTCTTTCTGTTTAAATGTGTATATTCCCATTCTAGAAGATAAACGGGGCTTGCACCTTCTCTCACATGTGCTGGAGACTAATGTAAATGAGGGGAGGACACAAGCCCATGGAGTCTTCTGAATGGTTCAGCACCAGGATTGGTTAAAAAACCTTTGTTCCCCTGAAAATTTAGACTTTTTTCAAAAAACTGAAAATGGCCAAAAACAGAAACATTTTTTCATTTTCAGATAATTGGCTTTCTGACCAAAAAAAAAAAAATAAAATCAAACATAAAAAAAAAAGCAGATTCTTTCTGTGATTTTTTTTCTTTGTTTGTAAAAGAAATAGCAATTCTGACAAGGTTTCAACAGAAAAATTTTGACCCACCCTATTCAGCACTCACCCCAGGCAGGTCTTCAACCTCCCACTCTCTCTCTCTCCAGTTAGAGGAGCAGCTCTGGAGTGCTAGACAATCCACTGCATTAAAAAAGCCTGCAGGCCAGATTCTGCTTTGTTACATTAGTGTAAATCACAAGTAAACCCACTGCTTTAAGTGGAGTTACCCTGAATTTACACAGTGTAACTGAGAAGAATTTGGCTTAATAATTCAGTCCCATCATTTGCAGCGTTCTAGTTTAGGCACAGTCATAATGTTTTTACCAAGGGTTTATCATGGAAAGAAAGATCAGAACTTGGGCTATATTTCAGTGTTCCATTCATGGTTTTTAGCTTGTTAAAATGTTAACTACAGTTTCATCACTAGATGGCAATACTGCTTAATATATTTAGTTTCTCTCTGCTTGTTTTGCCTGTTCTTATCAGAACCATTGCTAGATAATAATAAATATCCTACGTGATTGCAAATGCAACAGAACCCCTCAGTGGAAACAATCTCCTTTGTGTTTTCATCTGGGTGGGATATTTTATTCAATACATTATAAATTATATACAAGAGTGTTAGATAGAGCGGGCACTCTAATCTGCATATTGTAAATATTCCACAGAAGCCAAATGTTCTCAGGACCAGATCTACAAGCCATGTGGGGGAACTGAAAGAAGAACTTGCTTCAGCAGGTGGGTCATATATACTAAGCACCAAGGGCAAAGGCTGATATTTTCAAGAGTTGAAGTGAGTCAGAATTCCAATGGGATTTGGGTGTCTAATTCCCCTAGGCCAAATTTCCTCCTCAAAGGTTTGTGTTACATCATCCCGAAAAAGCAGATGAAAAGAGCTCAGTGTCGTTTATCCTTCCCTCTGTACTATATAATCATGCAGGAAAACCACCAACAATGCCATCCCCTTGCGAGATAAGCTTCCAGCGCTTGTTGAAGGATGCCACTGCCCCGATGGAAAGATCCTGCTGAATAATCTTGAAGGCATTTGTGTTTCTGTCTGTGGTAAGAAAATGTAAAAGGTGGGAAAAGATGAAACACCAGCTTATAACCACCACTTTAGGCTTCCATAATGCAATTCGCCAGCCTGGTACTTTGTACCCAAGGATTATAAAGACTGAGTGTACTGTAACACAGTATGCCTAGTCCTGTGGAAAAGGAAAGAAAGAATGTAATGTAGCCTTTGGATGGCCTTTTCTGGCCAGCTCAGAAATTATTCTGAAGGGAGATAAATTCTGAAGGGAATTTTTTATGTGCCCCCCTTTTTTTATGCAGAAGGACAAGCCTTTGAGTCAGGAAGTAATAAACAGAAAATCTTCAATGGATGACCTGTGCTTTCCAGCCGTGGCTCATTCTTTTCAGGTCCCCTTCTCACAGCTCCAGGCCCTGTTTTTGATGTGTCTCTCTCTCTTCCTCTCTTTGCTTCTGCCACTCTTCAGCTCTATTATATTCTTGAAATGACCTTCATAATTCTACAATTATTCTATTTTATAGGCTGTATTGGACCTGATGGACTAGTGAAACAGGTAAGGAATCAGATCTATGAAGAAGTGCTCTTAGAATAACTGTTTCCACAATAGCCAGATGTCTTCACCTATTGTAAATATGATTGCAAGAATTTTTTATTCCTTTACTGCTGAACTCAGTACTAAATGTGCAGTAGAGATAGTGGGGGAAAACAATAGGCCTTCCAACTTTTGACTACGCTTTATAAATCTGAGATACTGATGCAAAATTGGCAGCCTATGAAAATCACTGTTTTCTTGTACACCCTTTAGGTTTTCCTCTCAACTCACACACCTACAGAGGAAGGGAAGAGGCTACAGCATGTTTTATCTTGCAGATCTTTTCAATTCCCTTTAGAATTAAGAGTCTCTAAAGTTTCGTATAAACAGTCCAATATCAGACTTTAGGAAAAGATCCTCTGGCTTTTAGCAGATGCTCATTTCTTATTAATGTATTACTTCTAGGTTCCATTCATTGAATTATCACGTTTTTATTTGCTCAGCCTGGAGACACATGGGAGCATGATTGTCAGTACTGCACCTGCAATGAAGCAACCTTGAATATCTCTTGTTCACCCCACTCTTGTGCAAAGTCTTTGCCAGTTAACTGCACTAAAGAAGGATTTGTTCGTAAAACTCAACCACATCGAGAAGATCCATGCTGCTCAGAGACTGTGTGTGGTAAGTGATCAGTGATGTTGACTTGTCTACAGCAGGGATACTCATTCTTGGAGTGATAATGCCAAAGAGGCCGATGAAACTGTTCTCTGAGTCGGACAGACTTTTCACAGAATTAGGTGAAAATTTTCAAATGTATGTGCCTAAAGTCAGACACCTAAATTCATATTTACACCATAACCTTTCAAGAAAACCCATCTGAATGAATGAATTTTAACAATGAGAATTTAGTATTACCACCTTGTTAAATATAGGTGGTAAACTATGGATTTCCGTGTCTTACTTTATGTCATGATGCTAATAGCTCTTTTGGTTGTGAAGATAGTCTTCTGAATTTAAACAGCCTCAAAAATAGGTTTTGAGATTATGGACCAGTAGACAACATGGAATTCATTACAATGTCTGTAAGAATATGTATACTTTTGGTATATATATATTTAAATGTGAAACCATCACATTTACACATACTGTATGCAAATGTCTGCTTTTGACCATATATGATGAATTAGGTATTACAGCTTTTCTGTTTTTACTGAAACAGTACAAAGGATTCTAGGATATGGAAATCACAGGAGAAAAAGGCAGCTGTTTTTTTAATAGTGATTGAAGAAAAAGAGGATAGTATTGTGGAAGGGAGTGAAGAAAAACAATTTTTTTCCATGTTTTCAGATTTTCTACAGACTTTCATTTCATTTGACCCAGCTGCTGCTGCTGTTAATTGTATTTGTTCATCTTCATTGGAGGCAGCATGATTCAGAGGACATGCCACTAGACAGAGCTGAATTCTATTCCTGGCTCCGCCACTGACCTCTTGTGTGACCTTTGGCAAGTCACTTCACTGCTCTGTGCAGATTCCTCATCACAAACCAGTGCCACATTGCCACTAATACATATGGTTGTTGGATACAAGTCTCAGACAAGAGGCAGAGTACAGAACAGGTCTGGAAAGTGAACGGCATCCCTATGGGTGGTTCCCTTCAGGGTTAGAAAAGCAATACATTTGCAGGGCACTAAGGGGAAGCCTGCACTGCTAATGCCCTTTCTGTACTTGCTCTGTAGACAAATGGAGGCGGAACTTCAGTGTATATGTACATCAGCCTCAACCAGGAAAATATTAGGAGATAATTAGGGTGGAGAAAGGGCTTTGACTCAATTTGTCTACATCTTCTATTTACAGAATGTGATGTTAAGTCCTGTTCTCTCATCACAAGACAATGTGACTTAGGCTTCCAGCCAGTGGTAGCTATTTCTGAGGATGATTGTTGTCCTAGATTTTCCTGTAGTAAGTATCATGTTTCCTTACTATATGCTAGCTTTCATTATTTTGAAGGGGACTTCTTCTAGGAGTTTAGTCCCAAAATATAACCTATGCTACCTTAAAACTTTTACATTCTAATGAGGGTGGGATAAATTCTGTGGATTCTCAATATCTAAATTAAACTACTGCTTTATGAGAATGTAATATAAATAAATATTACCTGTAGTGTTTTGGTTAGGTAGGACCTGCACAAAAATTGTGCTATGTACTCCATCTGCTTGTTTTAGTCACCGAACTGTAATACACAACTACAATATCATGTGCATGACCCAAACTCCCACTTAATCTTCAGTCAGTGCTGATGTTGCTGTCTCAAACAATAAAGGAAGGAAGTGAAACTCTGCTAATTTCAAATGTGATTAGAAACACAGGGGGAAAAACAGTGTTTTCCAGATGGAAAATACTGGTAGGAGAAATTTTATTCCTTATGCACTAAATTAGCAACGCATCCCAGCCATTCTGTACTTCCTGCATGGGTATTAGGCTACTAGATTTGCATAGTTGTTACATAAGTTGATTACATCATTCTTAGAGCATCCTTTTTGTTTCATTTTTCTTATAGGACCAAAAGGTGTGTGTGTTTCTGAAGGAGCTGAATATAAGGTAGGCCTTGCCGTTTCTCTGAGTGTGCTGGCGTGTCAGGACTTTAAGATTTTATTAACCTGTAACTATCAAAATTCACTTAAAGATTTTGTTTCAATGAACATAAATGCCTAGACTAAAATGACCAATTGTTTCTTATTGTGGCCTAGTGAGCAGCGAATTGGGATTCCAACAGCCTCAGTTCTAGTCCTGTCTTTGTTACTGGCCTGCTGGGTGACCTTGGGCAAGTCACTTCACCTCCCAGTGTTTGTACAGCATGTAGCACAACTTGGTCCCGGTCTATGACTGGGGTTCCAAGGTGCTACAGTAATACAAATAATAAATCAGAATAATGGGGATAATGAAACAGGTCTCCTTTATAAAATGCTTTGAGAGCTACTGATATAAATGTGCTACATAAAAGTTAGGTATTATGTGTTATTGGAGAAATTACCTAAAAGTTATCCCTAGGGCAATAGTTTCTAACATAAAAGCGACATTCACCTGTATTTCAGGACTAAGATGTCAGAAGTGTTGCTGAATGCAATAGCTGAATACAAAATTTTAAGTATCATTGGAAGTTTTAGGAATAGGTAATTGGTTGAACTATAAAAGAAAATGGAATAGGGAAGCTGGAAAATGTTGATGTAATAGCCACATATAGCATATTTGATTCAGTTGGAATGTTATTTTAGTACAGTGTTAATTTTGTGATATTGATGGTATGTTAATAGAGATTTGAAGGTGTTCATGTCAAAAACTTGTGTCAAAAATAAAAACCAAGTATAGTAATTTTTTATTATTCTTTTACAAAGAAAATCACATGGCTTTTTAGAGGATAATGAACTCTCACCCTCTTCTTCCCTCATCTTCAGCAAGGTGCAGTGGTGCTTAAAAAATCTTGTGAAGATTGCTTGTGCACTGAAAAGCAGGACCCTGTTACACAAACCAACCAAATTCAGTGTACCCCGATGAAATGCTCAACTGATTGCCAGCAGGTAAGTCACTTTGGTTAGTAACTTCTACTCTAGCTTTCTCTGCTAAACTACAGCTAGGTTTGTGTTCCGGTGAAGAGCAGTGGTTGGTGAGGGATATGCCATCTCAGCAATCAAAATGATCAAATGTAACAGGTACTTAACCTGCTTGAAGAGAGATGCGAGTTACAGAATGACTTCTTTAGAGCTGTTGCTGTTTATCTCTGGGAAATTAAAGGGGCCTGCCCCTGAAAGGTATGACAGGAAAACTGTTTTCTGTAAAATGACAATTCCACCCACAAGTTGGTTAATGGGGAAGATAACGCCATTGAAAGGTGGTGTTTGAGTGGCTGCCTTGGTGATGCCTATCAATACTATGGTAAAAATGTTAGAAAAGATCATCTGATTTTGATCAAATACAAAGGGTCTGATGAAACGAAGTGTTCTAAAAGTAAATGAATTAGTTGTTTTTAGGCAATGTACATATTGTATGTTAAGACTTTTAAAAGTCCTCGGGCTAGAACCACTAGTGAGTTCTGGTAGGAGAGTTTCTTCTGGTGGTTTTCAAAAGGGTTTTCAAATTCACTTTAACAGCATAGCGGGTGTATTTAAAAGATGTCAAATTTCCTCAAAAAGTGGATGGTGCTGGTTGTTGACAAAGAGCTAATTCCAGGACAACTGAGTTTACTGATTCCATGGATTTCAGAGACAGCTCTTGCTGGTGGAGTTCTTACGGTGTACTGCTAAATCTTAAACCTCTCTGGTAAAACCACTGCGGAGGGCAGTAATGGTGAGAACACTGGCTACTATCCACAGGGATGATTCACTCCTTCAGTGGACAAGGTACCACTGGCAATGGGAGGTGTAGCTTGTATCTCTCTGTAAAAGCATTGCTGAATCTAGCTTCATTTAAAATCTTTACTGTAGCATTTAAATGCAAGTAGAGAAAAGCTTCATCTGCTTCTCAAGCCCTGCTCATGTAAGCCCAGGCATGCTTCAGTGCGCGAGCTCCTCTCTAGGTGATGCAGGTGGGGCCACACACATGCCCCATTCTAGGAGGACTGAAGTACGCTGAGAATAAATAGGTGAAAGCTGTTGTAAATATACCTGACCTTCCGTCTTCTCTGCAAATTTGAAATGGTGACCGTACCTGTGAAGAAATGTACCAGACAAAGTGCTGTCTTTGGATCTGGCAAGTAATGTGTGGTGAGCTAATTATTTTGGCCTGACTTGAATATCAGCTCAGATAAGGATAGGAAATAGCAGATTTCCTAGGTTCAGGCCACTGCAAAAAGGGTTGCTACTTAGGAAAGTATTAAAAGCTGATATGATGACTGAGTGGACTTAAGCATCAAGTTTGGAATAACTAGACTCCATCAAATATTTCCCCCCTTGCATTAAGGAGGACAATGTGGATTTTGACTGAATGCTCTTTATAGGCAAGCCACAGGTGTTGTGGCTACATGGTGACGCATTTGTGCCCCCAGGGTTTTCGCTACATCAGAGAAGAAGGCAGGTGCTGTGGCCGGTGTGCGCAGGTGGCCTGTGTGGCGAAGCTCCCATCTGGCATTCTAACCATTGAGGTGTGTGTGGCCCCCTGCTCCACAAGGATTTGCCGTCTGACACTGGGCTGTCATTCTGGATGTAGAGTTCCCCATTAACTTCAACGGAGAGCTCTGCTTAAAAACCGAGTCCCGCTGCCTGTTGCAGCCTTAGGAAATTAATGCTTCATGAAATAAAGTATTTCTGACATTAATCTATCTAGGCATTTATACGCTCCACCCCTTCATTATATCTGAGCACCGCGACCTTTACTGTGTTATCTATGTAGCACCCCTGTGCAGTAAGGACGCGTTATTCCCATTTTATAGATGGGCAGCTGAGACAGAGACTGACAAACCTGACCAAGGCCACACAGAGTCTCCTGAGTCTTAGATTAGCACTCTAACTAAAAGACCATCTTTCCTCTGCTGCATTGCAAAGTACATCTTTTTAGAACAGATGAAAACCTTGAGCAGCCAGTGAAGCAGTCTGAGACAGTGACTAGTGGCTTATACGTTAGCTCCTGTATCCAACATTTCCTTTATCTAATTTTTTTATTCCGTGGCGACTGATATTGTATACTCCTTTCACCAACTCCACAAATATAATTTTTTCCAAAGGTAGCTATGTTTTGTTATTAATCTTTTTATCTCTGTTATAAAGGCCGACTTCCTGTTTCACTTTCTTTTGTTCTTTTTTCTCCTCTACCTGCTGAAAAAAGAAAACTGGAGAAAATCTAGAGGAAAAAAGGATTTTCTCCATGCTTATCTTCTCCCATAAATACTAACACCACACATATCAATGCATAACTATTGGCCTTGGTATGTCTCTTAATATCCCTATGCTTTTGTGAGCCTTTGATTATTTCAACCCAGGTAGCAATTACAGAAGGGATTATCAAAGGAGCTTAGGGGAGTTTGCAACTCCCAAAGTCTCATCCGGCACTAATGCCCTTCAAACCAGACGAAAAATCCAGTCCCTATGCTAGATCATGAGTTGTATCCAGATAACTTTATTTTTTCTTTCTTTATTCAGCTTGGGAAGACTTATAAAGTTCTGGAGGATAACTGCACTCTGTATATTTGCTCTCAATCATCAGGCCAGTTTGTCTTGACTAGCACAATAATATCCTGCCCAAAGTTTGATCCATCAAACTGTGTCCCAGTGAGTATTTTATAGCTGGAATCCTCTTAATTCAACTTTCCTTTGTTCTGAGATCCTCTCTTTGCTATTTTGAATGCTCCACTGCAGTTTTCCTCAACCTTTTCAGGTTGGCTACCCCTTAATCAAAGTCAAAAATTTTCAAGACACCTTTACATTTACTATAAAAGTAAGAGTAAAACATGTACTATTGATAACAATGATCATACGATATAATTTATCTGTCTGGTTCAAGAAGTGGATGGAATAAATACTTGACAATGAAGGGTAGGTAAGGTTGTATGAGGAGTGGGAGAATAAGATTTTCTTGGCTGGAGGTTAAAATAACATTTTCAGCACCCTATGACCCCCTGGGATGCTTTTTGTAGCCTCCCTGGGGTGGGGTGGGGGGTCATAGCCCACCAACTGAGAAACACTTGTCTAGTAATAAAGCAGTTATTCACTCCTTTTCTTGTCAGATTTGTCAGAAAACTTGGTAAATTAATGATACAAGCAGCTTTATAATAATGGACCAGTGGATTGATTGGGCACTGTGTCTCATTAGAAATCTTTTATTGCTGCTGTTCTGTCATCAATATGAACATCTAAGATTAGACTCTGAGCAATTCCGGTTCTGTTTGTTTTCAATATAGGAAACTGTCGCAACGACTTCAGATGGATGTTGTAAGACATGTGAGTATGGTCAATCCAGTGATTCATTAATCAAACATTGTTAGGCTCTCCATTCATTATGGCCTTGATCCTGCAAGGTAGTGAATGCTCTGAACTTCCACCCAAGTCAGTGGGATGTGAGGGCAGTTAGCACTTCTTGGGAGGTGCTCAGTTCTTCATTTTATAAGATTCAAAACCAGCTTAGCTCTTTCAATGGAAAAATCTTCCTGCTCTTCCTTTCTTGTTTTTTTTTAAAGAAATGAAATATTTGTAGATTAGCCTAAATTTCAGATGAAAGACTGATGTGACCTGGTAGAGAATGTGTTCTGGATTCTGGCATCTACAAACTATATAGAAAGCATGGTTCTGTTTCTGTAGGGCCTACACAAAACAGTGCTGGCTGCTATAAAGCCATACAAGTGGCAATTAGCTAAAAATGTCATTACAGAAATGTAGTAAAAAAAATCCAATTGCGTCTGCTTTAGGCCCTGATCCAGCAGAGCACTTAGGCAGGTGCTTTTACTTTGGAGACCATGTTTAAGACCATCACTAATGAACAGAATACTTATGCAAGTGTGTAAGTGCTTTGCTGACCTGGGGCCTTTAAATTCTCCTTAGGTAGTTGAACCCTGACTGTTCTTAATGAGCCGGAGACAAAACTTGTTTGCTTAGCAGATGTCTCTCAATGTTCTAACTCTAATCTGAGTAAGACAAGGATCCTTCCCTCCTAGGTACCCCATTGTCTCATGTCTGCAAAAGGAATCTGAGAAAAGAATACATCACATATAAGAACTGCAGATCAGCAGCTCCTGTCCTAGTGCCTTCCTGTGAAGGGTCCTGCAGTACATACTCTGTGTAAGTAAGAAACTGCTTCTCCATGCTTATGTGATGTCTTGTCCTCACATGTGCTTGTCCCCTGCAAGAGTGAAGCTACTATCTCCATTAACCCTTTTCTCCGATCCTCTGAAAAGGAAGCTGGGTGAGCAAAGCACCAGCCTTTTAGCCATGAGACTACATGTCAAGCTTAATTATTTGGTCACTAGGATTGCCATGGCTAGGCTAGGAAAATAGGACATGCTTCATCAGTTAACGAAAACATTTTATTTTACACATGTTAAATGTTTATTTACTCGCAGCTTGGGGTCTGCTTTAGGCTGGTTCTTCTTTTCCCCGTGGTCACTATGGGCCTGATCCACGGCTCATTTAAGTTTACGGAAAAACTCCCACTTACATCAGAGGCCTCTGAATCAGGCCTTCCAATCCTAGCAATGTCCTGAGAATAGGCTGTTATTGATACTATTCTCCCCTCCCCCTTCCTGCTTACAAGTAGAAGAAACATTAAAGCATTCATTCCCCACTCACAATTCTAGGGGAAGCGAATAGTAATGAAGAGCAGAAAAGTAATAGCTAATGGACTGATCTATTAGTTTTATCCCACTAGGTATGACTTTGCTGATAATAAAATGAAACACAAGTGCACTTGCTGCCATGAAACGAAGAGCCATGCGATGAAAGTGGAACTGGTTTGCTCTAAGATGAAGAGGATCAAATATACATATGTTCATGTGGATGAGTGTGACTGCATGGAGACAAAATGCTCAGACAAAAAGCCATAAAGACAAAGTGCTGGAGAAAGCTCAGTGCTCAATTTTAATGCTTTACCTGTGAATGGTTTAGATAGCTGTGAGTGTTCCCTTTCCTTCCAACAAGGTTCCTTCCCTCCTTTGCTTTTCCTTCCAGTAATCTGTGCAATTGTGGAAATTAAAGGATGCTGCTCTAAATGTTTGTAGAATAAACTGCATTTCAAAACTCTTATGTTCTGCTGTTACATTTATACTATCAACTGACATGTCTGCTAGTGTACTTTATAACTATTTATATGGAATTCCAGAGATATGTGGTGCTTTGCAAACACCAGACTTAGTCACCGCCTGAAATATCTATACATATTCAGCCTACACATATGGATCACACATATGGTTTCACCTCTGCAGTAAAACCCAGCAGCTTTGTCACAGCACTAGTTCAGTTGAGAAAGCAGAGATGAATACCATCCCTGGCTGAAACCGTAAGAAGGAATTCAGGTTGATAGGCTGTAATTTGGTCAGCACCACAGCTGGAACCCCACTCTTATGAGCAAGCACAAGGGGATCTCCTATTGCTTTGAGTGGGCAGGATCTCTGTTGTATATCTCAGTCACGTCCCTGCAACACCAAGAATCCCCTAGCATTCTCCTGTGGTAACACATTCATGCTAAGTCAGTGGGAAGAGTGCCACCTAACCCAATCACTGACATGGCTTCCAGCAGCACCCAGGTTTCTAGGAGAGCTCCTGTGTTTGGGCTGCTTTGGTGTAGACAGCCCTAGTGGATTCCTGTGATTTCATAAACCCACGACAATAGGTCCTGCATCATTCTCGTGCAGGTGACATGGCCAGGGAGAAAGTCAAAGAAGCGTGGCTGGAGTTTCTCTGTACCCTGACAATCAGTGGCTGACTCTTTGGGCCATTAGCAGCTGGTGTGATTTAGAGCAGTCAAACAACTGTCCTATCTTACATGAACATACCAGCCTGCTACAAAGCCAAGTCAGGCATGCACAAAATGGCTTAACGCCACCTTTGCACTCTCCTCCTGAGTTGTGCACAGCGAGAGACTGAAATCCAAACCACGTGATTTATTACATACTATCGTGCAATGACTAGTAGTTATGTAATAAACAATCAACTACTATGCTAGCAACTCCCATAGGACAGAGGAATTATGACCATGTCATGCTGACCACAGTCAAAAGTTGACCACTAGATGTCACCACGGTTACATATGTAAAGTATACAAGCAAGGCAGCTCAGTACACTTTTTAGGTACATTGTGGAGTTTGCTGCTATCCTATTTTCCCCACAGATGCTCTAAAAAGGATCTAGAGCAGTGGTTCCCAAGCTGAGTGCTGTGGGGCAAAAGTGGCCCATGGGGTCTTTCAAAGTGGCCCATTGCTCCCCTCCCACTGGCCACAGAAGGGAACTGCTGCCGAAGGGCCCAGGCGGAGTGTGTTGCCATAGAGCTACAAGACTGGTGCAGGCTCCTTGCTGCAGTCAAGGGGCTGGGAGATCAGTACTTCCCTCCAGGGAAGCTTTGCCAGGGAGCATGGCAAAGTGTTTCATCTAGATCTCTAGGCACTGTGGTCCCTGCTGGATCCAGAGGGAGGGGAGCACTGATCTTCTGTCCCCCTGGCTGCAGAAGGAAGCCACTACCTAGGGACTCAGGTGTAGCACACAGGGCTACAGGACATGTGTGGTTTTCCTGCTGCAGCCAGGGGGATGGGAGATCAATGATGAAGCAGCTTCCTCACTGAACTCCTTCCATCTGGCTGCAGTTGGGGTGGAGGGCTGCTGGCAGAGACTGGTGGCTCTTCAGGGTTGTAAAAATTATATCTGTGGCCCTCGAGCCAACAAGGTTGGGAACCACTGGTCTAGCGGTTGTGAATTACTTAATTCTATCTATGGCCCAAGCCTGAAATTTGATGCATGTAGACAGACAGCAGTGTCCACAGGAAATTCCGTCACATCACGGGATCAGGGTCTATTGAGAGAAGAGTGGAAAAATCAGGTCACTTAATCTTCAGTTTAGCTACATAATCAATCATTTGAAAACCACAACCTGCCCATCTCTTTTCAGTAAAGAGTCCAAAACATTAAATAATCTGACATAATTCCATTTATCCACTGTAAAAATGTATAAAATGCCTCAGCTAGGTTACTAAATTGTCCTTTGTAATCTTAACTAGGGCCACAGATAATAGATACAAATAATTTGTTACAGAAACAAACAGGTTAAGACTGTGGAACGACTGTTACATACTGACTTAATTTGTTTTGCCTTTCAAGGAATAGATTCTAAGGCCAGAGGGATGCATGTGAGCATCTTATGTGGCCTCCAGTGTAACCCAGGCCATACAATTTCCCCAAAATAATTCCTAGAGAGTATTTTTTAGAAAAATATCCCATCTTGATTTAAAAATTGCCAGTGATGGAAAATCCACCATGACTCTTGGTAAATTGTTCCAATGGTTAATCACCCTTACTGTTAAAAAATGTACTCATAATATGCAGTCTGAATGTGTCTAGCTTCAGCATCCAGCCATTGAATCATGTAATATCTTTCTCTGCTAGATTGAAGAGACCCGTATCAAATATTTGTTCCACGAGTAGGTTCTTGTAGATGGTAATCAAATCACCCTTTAGTCTTCTTTTTGTTAACCTAAGCAGATTGAGCTCTTTGTGTGTATCACTATAAGGCATGTTTTCTAATAATTTAATTGTTCTCGTGGCGCTTTTCTAACTGTCTTCAATGTACCAACATCCTTCTTGGATTGTGGACACCCAAATTGGACACAGTATTCCAGCAACAGTCACAGTTGTAGTTAAGGTTAAGAAGGACTATTTAGGAACCTCCTTGAGGAATAACATGCATTTTTAAATGGATAAATATGATTATAGCTGTACTTCAACTCCTTGGAATCCTTATTTGAAGGGGATTGTGCCTATGTTTTTAAAGTGACTAATTATGTAGCTATGAAGCAACGTAACTTTTAATTTCCATCATTTTAAAGCATTGAGGGTGTGGCGCACTCAGTATATTTTAATGCTGCTTTTGTAAACATTTTAGCTGGTCTCAGGGCAGTGACAGCGATATTAAACTGGTATTCATTGGCAGCATTGTTGTCAGTAAACTCAGCAGGCCCAGAATTTGAATGGGAATAACAGCCGAATTACCTTCTCCGGCCTGGTCTACACTTACATTCCGGATTCAGCAGCAGTTGACGGGAGATACGCAAGTGATGTGAAAAACTTGCGTATCTCCCTTCAACTTCGCTGCATCTGTTCCATGCACCGTCCACATTGTGCTCCGCCACTTACGGAGGTGGTTTTCCTACGTCAATTTCTGGATCGACTGAGTGGGTCTACACAGACCGCTCAGTTGATCCAGAGAGATTGATCTGATGGCAGCAAATTTAGACGTAACCTCATTCCACTCTGGCCTACCCAGAATGACTCATCCTGAACAGAAGTGAGGCGTATCACAGGGACAGTGCAAGAAGCTTACACAACCACTGTAATAGGCTGCAAATTATTCTTACTCCTTTACCTCCACAGTGCCAACATAGGCTGACTGTCCCTAATAAGCAGGCAAAGAAGGTCATTCAGCTCTTGGCCATTCTGAAACAAAAAGAAGGAAAAATACATTCTAAATATAAATGTCTAACATATTAATTCTCCTAATTTAATAGAATTTAATTAATTCTCTTAATTTCTTAACGTATTAATTCTCACAGTTACCCCATATTGCTACTGCTGAGATAATTTTTGTTTAAAAAAAAATCAAATCGCTTTTAATTTAATTTTTGTGACTGGATACACTGAAAACACGAAAGCCCCTATTTTCAAAATATACCACGTAAGCACTTTCTGTGGCAACATGTTTTCTTTAAAATTATTTTAGTTTAGTGAATGTATTGCTTATAGAAGGGGCCAGTGCTGCAGACCAATGTCTTCCATCTACTGGCAGAGGCATCCCAGTTCCTCCTTTTCTTTATTGTAACTGATTGTTATCTTTCTGTTTCCCTGATCCTGGCTCTACTAAGCCACCAGGTGAGCTGGACTCCAGCCAGCAAAGCTCCCCCACACTGCTTCACCAATGCTACTTTATTCTTGTTCTTTATGAACCTCTCCAGGGTGGGGAGAAGACAGTAGTAGCTCAGTCCCTGGGCCTAGTCAACTCTTGGCCTCCATGTTTAGATTGACCATATGGGAGCCAATAAGTATTAATGTGATATGACTTACCAGGAGGACTTCATTACTGCAATCTTCCCCACACTACGCCACCCATATCCCATTCGCCTTGTTGTGGATGACCCACTTCTGGTATGGATGGGCTATTAAGATAGTTCAGTGTCCATGCTCAGCCAGTCATTGGCCTCCCTGCTTACACTGCAAATAAGGGCCGGAATGATGTGGCTGTCCACATGGAACTGGCCAGTAACCAAGTAATATGACTGCTTATCACATAGCTGAGAGATACAAACAAAGAATAATCAAATGCAATGAACGGTAGAAGGAATTAAAATGTATTGGGTTAGATAGAGGATGTCATTTTCTGGAGGAGTTGTGCTGTCCCTTGTCATAAGCACTAAACTCACTCATTTCTTTTCCTTTTTTAAAGAAATCATGTTACTGAAGAAAGCTGAAGAAACTCTCTATGTTATCTATTTGTCAGATCCTCAGCTAGTATAAATAGGGATAAGACCATTAGCAGCAATAGTAGCTGTAAATGTAGCAGGTTATACAGGATGTCTCACATTTTGGCTGACTCAGGCTGTCTTGTACAGCTACTCTGCAATGGCATTGCGAGCAAATCCCAAAGAGAGTCACCGTCCAAGTGCCTTAGGGAAAAGCTGAGCTGTCAACTACCAAACCTTAAGCTCCAATCTCCTCTCTGCTGTTTATATTTCTGTGTGCCTCTCAGAACTTATTACTAATCAAGGCCTCATATCCCAACCGTAAAAGGCATTCTAGTATGAATTTTGCATTGCATAAACAAGTTAACAAGCATTTGCATAAAGTCAGTCAGAGTTGGAAACCTAGACACTAGTTACTAATGTGGCAGACCCAAGTCTTATCCACTCAGCGTTGAATGTGCCAGCTACATGTGCTTTGATCATCTTCTCTCCAATCACTACACCGCACATCATAGATAGAAACCAGGATTCCTGATCTTTGGCATTTTACTGCAGTCTAGCAAATATGTAACCCATAAGAAACCCCTGTACCAAGTCTCCTTTAGTGGCTGATCCATGGTGAGATTGGTCGTTATTCCTTTAACTCAAGTGATCATAGTCTCTACTGAGGAGGTGAAGGGCCAGGGTTCAAATTCTACTCTTGACCCATGTGGGGATTCTAATGGTTGCATGTGATAGAATTTGTTCTTCCATCTTTCTTTTTCAAAAGTAGTTTATTTAATTAAACATCCTTTAAAACTGGTTTTCTAGTTAAAAAACATTATATTCTGTAAACAGTACAGGGCATGCAACAAAATACAGGTGTCCCACATTTCAGTCATCCATCACACATTTGATTTCTGGTTTAAGACACTAGCATGTAAGAAGATTGAGAAGTAGGATCAGTGCAATTTATAACAGCTCAGGATCTGACCCATGTTCTCTCATTTTATTATATTCAACCATCAAAGTTTATAATTTAAAAAAACTCTCAATTGCAACCATATCGGCTGAATGCTCCCAGTAACCAGGCTAAGAATGATAGTTGACCCCTTATTGCTTTAAAATATTAGTTTGAAATACAAAAAGAAAAATAATGTACAGAATACCTTTCTCCATGTACTAATGAATTTGACCCACTTGAAGGTCATGTTGCAATCCTTCATTAACAAGGCTTCCCTGTAAATTTCACATTGTCAAGGAATGTGCACCTGCTGGTATTGGCCAAATAACACACACTTTTCACAACAAAACTCTAAAACGAGGCATTGCTTTTGTCCTTCTCCCTTTGGTGAGGAATCTCTTGTTAAATTGTATTTTTGTTATGAGCAGGGCAAATAGGTTTTGTTGGCAGTCAGAGATGCACGTACATGAATGCTGTAAATCAATCGTTCCCACTAGGAGAGCTTAACTAGGGCATTAGTAGAAAACTCTAACCATCCCTCCATTGTGTTGCAGGGGAGAAAACAGCCACTCATCTCCAAAGCATGCTCTTAAACTGGTTTCATTGCATCTTTTACACACACTGAGTTATTTTTATAATGACAGCTACTTAAAGGTATATGTTGTCATTTATCTTTGGCACACACAGGGATTTTCAGTTGGGTAAAATGATTTTAGCTTAGCTATGGACTGATGGCAAGTTTCAGTCTGCGAGGTGTTGTCCTTTTGATTGTCTCATGTACCTGCAAACCCCCAGGGTAGGCTTGATATTTTGTTTAATCAGTCCCACTCCAAACTGCCATGTCGAACTACAGCTGTACAATACAACTTCTCATAAATGATGGTGTCTGGTAACCCAACATTGAAGTGGACTTATTGCTACCTACACAAACATAAGGGGTGACAGCAGGGGGAAAGGCCTAGATTCACAAAGGTAATTAGACATTGTGATGCTCAGAGTCCTGCCACCTAACCTTCAGGTGCCTAGAAAATCACAGGAACACATGGCCATTCACAAAGCCTGAGTTAGGTGCCTACACTCCCCATACAATGAATGGGGAGAGATAGGCACATTAGACTGCAATTCACAAATTCCAGCATGCTTGGCAGGGAGTCACCTAAGCTAGCCAATGGGAAATGCTGACATGCAGGGTGCGTGCTAAGCTCTTTCCCTCTCACAGAGATAGGCACCCAAGTCTGGCTGCAGGGACATGCCTAGCTCTGCTAGTGATTCTCAGCTGTGTATCCTCTGTGGTGTTAGAAGCTTAAGGCATTTTTTGCAAGAGACTGGGGAGTGTGGAGAATGAAAGGAGCATCAGAGTCTACTAAATTTAGTCCAGTGCTTAGTGGTTCATGGTTTGTGAACAGTGTGATGGCAGCAAATGTCATCTTAGGCCCGCAATAATCTTTTATTGGGTGGGTTTAGTTAGGAGGCGATAAGCTAAATGGAAAGAAATGTGAGGGGAGCAGGAACACTGAAGGGAAGAAGAGTGAGGGGCAGGACAGAGGGAAGAGGCTAAGAGGAGTGGAGTGACCCTGGGGCGAAGCAACTGGGAGGTGAGAGAAGGTTGTAGCAAGCAGCCATTCAGCACAGGGCAGAGAACATTTGGTCAAAACTGTAGGAAGTTCTCAGGATATCTGAAGGTGCCCTGCTTTGGCTGCTTCTGCAGCTGCTCCTACCAACTAAAGACACTGGCTGACACCTCCTTGCTATTTTTCCCCCAAGGCCACATGCAGATGGCAGGGAGAGGAGGCAGCTCCTGGGTCCTAGTGTCCCCAGAGGAAGAGGTATTCTCTCCTGTCCATGTCTGGGTCTTGAGAAATATGGCTCTGACTGGGGCCACATTTGTCCCCCTCCTAATGCTGCTAGTTCACCCACTGGCTGGGGAGGAACAGGGTGAGGTGTGAGATGGGACCAGGGAAAGGGACTGCAAACAGCTTCAGTACAAGATCCCTTTGTCCTCCTGAAGATATTACAGCTGAGTGAGCCAGGACCCCTCTGGCTACTTTCTCAGCTTCTTCACACACACATCCCCACCCCTACATATACATAGCGTGGGTTGCTAAGTTTTACATTCACAGATTGGTCCATTTTGAATGAATGACCAGTCTCTGTGAGTGGAATGTATCCGTGGCGTAACCCATGGAAGTCAATGGCATTATCCCAAGGGCTGATTTTGTGTACGTCAGTTCCATAAGGACCTTCAGCATCTATAAGCATAAGCTTCACGCAAGTCACCAAAGGAATGCTACCTTTCAGCAAAACTCGTACTGGCTGTGTTAAGCCAGTTTCATCCAGAAGCCATTCTCTGTATATCTTAAAAGTAATCCCACTGCAGAGCCTTGAGACGACACTGCAGGAAGTATTGTCCTTTGGCTAACCCCTATTAGTAAAATAAATATTTGCCTAAGAACACATCAAGTTGCCCAGCATCATGTGGTCATGTCCTAATAGACAGTATCAGAATATTTACGCACACTGCAAAGGGATTGCCATGCCAACTTCCCTATCTGTTGTGGCCTTAAAATCTTAGCCCTAGGGTTGCATTAACATAGTTCCTTGCATCTAACCTTTTTTTAAAAATTTTTTATTTGGAGAGAGGTTCTTTTGTCTTATTTGTCTTTCCATTGACTAGGTCAGCCTACTGAGGAATCAGCTCCAAGGACTTCTAGTATTATCTACAGTATGTTGTATTGATATAAATCTGTTCTGATATCTATGATCTTGAACTGAAAACAAAGGCTGTAGACTGCAAATATCCAGCAACTACAGGAGGAATTGTTTAAAAGAACACTGCACCCATTTTGGCTCAGCAGTTTTAACATTGGATTAACAATTAGAATGAGAAAGTTGCAATGTAAACATGAAATATTTTGTTTGAATATTAAACAATAAAGTTACTTCAGTAACATTAAACTAGTACAGAAACTAGCCTGCAAGGTAGTCAGGAACATCAGTAGCTAAGGCACAGAACCAGGCATTTGGAGATCCGGGACCAATGTCCAACTCACAAATTTCCAGGACCAATGTCCAACTCACAAATTTCCTATGTGATCTTAGGCAAGTCACTTAACATTTGAATTTCACATTTTACAACTGTAAAATGAGGATAAGGATAATCAGCTATCCCATCAGCTTGTCTGAGGGTTAGTCCATTAATGTTCATAAAGCACTTTACATTTACATAGAACTACCCATCCGAGGATTGAGGGCACAGGAACAAACCATCCCGATGTGCAGAAAGAATAGCAAGTGTGGTAGGCGACCAGCTTGGCTTAACAAAGAAGTCATTGGTGAGCTTAAACACAAAAAAGAAGCTTACAAGAAGTGGAAGCTTGGTCAGATGACTAGGGAAGATTATAAAAATACTGTTCGAACATGCAGGAATGAAATCAGGAAAGCCAAAGTGCAATTGGAGTTGCAGCTAGCAAGGGATGTGAAGGGGAACAAGAAGGGTTTCTACAGGTATGTTAGCAACAAGAGGAAGATTAGGGAAAGTGTGGGCCCCTTACAGAATGGGGGAGGCAACCTAGTGACAGAGGATGTGGAGAAAGCTGAGGTACTCAATGCCTTTTTTGCCTCTGACTTCACAGACAAGGTCAGATCCCAGACCACTACACTGGGCGGCACAGAATGGGGAGGAGGTGAACATCCCGCAGCGCTGAAGGAACAGGTCCAAGACTATTTAGAAAGATTGCACATACACAAGTTCATGGGGCCAGATGTAGTGTACCTGAGGGTGCTGAGAGAGTTAGCTGATGTGATTTCAGAGACATTGGCTATTATTTTTGAAAGCTCATGGCGACTGGGGGAGGGTCCCTGATGACTGGAAAAAAGCAAATATAGTGCCCATCTTCAAGAAAGGGAAGAAAGAGGATCCAAGGAACTATAGGACAGTTAGCCTCACCTCAATCCCTGGAAAAATCATGGAGCAGGTCCTCAAGGAATCCATTTTAAGGCACTTCAAAGTGAGGAAGGTGATCAGGAGCAATCAACATGGATTGTTGGTCATGCCTGACCAACCTGATTGCTTTCTATGAAGAGATGATGGGTTCCATGGTTGTGGGGAAAGCAGTGGACATTATTTACCTTGACTTTAGCAAAGCTTTTGATACAGTCTCCCACAGTATTCTTGTCAGCAAGTTAAAAAAGTATGGGTTGGATGAATGGACTATAAAATGGACAGAGAAATGGCTAGAGCAAAGAGCTCAACGAGTAGTGATCAATGGCTCCATGTCTCGCTGGCAGCCGGTCACAAGTGGAGTGCCCCAGGGGTTGGTCCTGGGGCTGGTTTTGTTTAACATCCTCATTAATGATCTGGCGGATGGGGTAGATTATACCCTCAGCAAGTTTGCAGATGACACTAAGCTAGGGGCAGTGGTAGATACCCTGGAAGGGAGGGATAGGATACAGAAGGACCTAAACAAATTGAAGGATTGGGCCAAAAGAAATCTGATGAGGTTCTACAAGGACAAGTGCAGAGTCCTGCACTTAGGACGGAAGAATCCCATGCACAGCAACAGACTGGGGACTGACAAGCTAGGCAGCAGTTCTGCAGAAAAGGACCTGGGGTCACAGTGGATAAGAAGCTGGATATGAGTCAGCAGTGTGCCCTGGTTGCCAAGCAGGCTAATGGCATATTGGGCTGCATTAGTAAGAGCATTGCCAGCAGATCGCGGGAAGTGATTATTTCCCTCTATTTGGCATTGGTGAGGCCGCATTTGGAGTATTGCGTCCAGTTTTGGACCCCCTTACAAAAAGGATGTGGACAAGTTGGAGAGAGTCCAGCAGAGGGCACCAAAACTGATAAGGGGGCTGGAACACAAGACTTATAAGGAGAGGCTAAGGAAACTAGGCCTGTTTAGTCTGCAGAAGAGAAGAATGACGGGGGATTTGATAGCAGCCATTAACTACCTGAAAGGGGGTTCCAAGGAGGATGGAGCTAGGCTGTTTTCAGTATTGGCAGATGACAGAACAAGGAGCAACAGTCTCAAGTTGCAGTGCAGGAGGTCTAGGTTGGACATTAGGAAAAAGTTTTTCACTAGGAGGGTGGTGAAGCATTGGAATGGGTTACCTAGGGAGGTGGTGGCATCTCCAGCTTTAAAGGTTTTTAAGCTGAGGCTTGACAAAACCCTCACCAGGATGATTTAGCTGAAGTTAGTCCTGCTTTGAGCAGGGGGTTGGACTGGATGACCTCCTGAGGTCCCTTCCAACTCTAATATTCTATGATTCTATAATTCTGTGATCTCAGTGTTGTTATTATCTCTGATAAATGTCTCGGGGCATCACTTACAGAAAGTTCAGTAACTTATACAGAGATACTAAGATAAAAGTTATCTGTTGAGAAAAGCATTTTGGTTTGTACTCCAAAAGAATCTGGTTTTGGACAACAGTTGGTCTTAACTCTGAACTGGAATCGTCTAGATTTACCCACTATGCATCCATTTTCCCATTGATTTAAACTGTTTCTCAACAGTTCTCTCTCCCTGGCAAAGCAAATCAGTAGGCTAGGTGTCCAGGGACACCAACTTTATAAGCATTGTGGTAGAGTAAGGGCAGAGGGCAGTAGGAGAGTACTGGAAGGGCGGTATGTAAGTTCTAGAATGATCCGGGCTTTATTCCCTGTAGAGTAGCCAGAGTCATTAGAGGGCAATTAGGGGCAATTGAGGCCAATTAAGGCCCAGTCAGGTGCCTGATAAAAACCCTCTGCTCCTGGGAGACAGGGCACGAGCTGGAGGAGTAGGTATGCTGTGCTACTGAGCAGAGGTGGAGTTGTAAAGAGGAGCTGAATGGAGTGCAGTGGTGTGTGGAATTGTGAAGAGGAACCGAACAGAGTATAGTCATGTGTTGAAGAGAGGTGGAGTCCTGAGGAAGGTACTGGGCTCAAGAAGACAGAAGGACAGAGGGGGGAAAATAGACCAGGGAAAAGTCTGCAGCTGCAAGTACGGTGCCAGCAGCACGTAGCTGCTACTCACAGGGCCCCTGAGCTGGGACAGGCCTTGGTTCCTACCCCCCTCCCTGGGGAGATGGGGTAACCGGCGACGCCCTGGCCCACTACAAGAGGCAAAAGTGTGAGACCCACTAGGGAGAAGCCAGCAGCTTGCCACAGTATGTGTATCAGGGGCTGGCTATGGTTTGATCATGAATGCATGGAAAAGATGGTTGTCTCACATGTATTTTAGGTCTTTTCTGGACTGCAGATCCAATCCATCAGACTTATATCAGAAAATTCATAGATTCCTTGGCTTTGATCTAAAGCCCACTGAACAAAATGGAGTCCTTTAATTCACTTCAGTGAGCTTTAGATCCGGCTCTTACCATTCATAAAAGGTCTGGTGCCAGTATGGCTAGTGAAATAAGCCTTCTGTGGAACCAGTATAAGGTCTGCACATTGACCCAATTGTTTAATGTGTTGTGGTGTTGGTAACAATTGATGGTGAGAGAAGCTAAATCCTGAGTTGAAAAATATCTGCCTTGTTACAACAGAAATGACTTTTTGCTCTGACTCCATTTTCCGTTGCCAGGTGTCTACAACACAAAAGCCAACATTGACATCATTTTTAGCATTCTAAGCTGTTTGAAGTGAGATGAGCAACTGAAATTCCCTCTTCTTTCTAAAGGCGATCCCTGTGGCGCATTGTTGAGGGGTACAATGGGGGAAGCTATGCTGTTTACTATGCTGTACTTCTTATGATGTAACAGAGGACTTCATTATGCAATGAACTCATTCTTCAGGCTGTCACCAGCATGAAGTTATCTTTTTAAAAAGCTGGATAATGCAAAGGACAAATATATTTACAACTTTATACATCAAAGTTGCAAGACAAAATTAATTTTCTGCTAGCCTTCCACAATCGAATGCTGACTGCATTATTTTTAAAAAGACTCCCTGTTGCACTTCAGATGTGACATTAGATCTATAAGCTTTACAAAGAGACTAAAGAAATATTATCTACAACTGCATAACCAGATTTCCACTCAAAACTCTCTCCATTTAGAGTGTAACAATGAACACATGTATTACCGGGTGTTCAAGAACAGGCTTTGGCAGAACTTGGAAGTTACAGTGATCACATATCAAAATTCATCCAGTTTCAGGCCTCTGAGCAAATGACCCCTCCATCCTGACTTTAAACAGGACTGGTGCTGAGAACTTTATTCTGTTCATTATTTGTGGTAGGCTATTATTTTGTCTTTTGTTTGTGCACTGTAGTACAAATCAGTGATTTCATGCTGCACCCATGACAAAAATGTGTGCCATATTTTGCTCTAACGTCCCTTTGCACCACCCTAAACTCCAAATGGGCATAGAGTTACACTAAATAGGTCTCTAAGGATTTCTCTGCCATCCCTCAGAGTTTTCCATTGAGGGAGCAAAGGTGCAGCTTTAATTCCTAAAGGCTGCTAAGGGAATGCACTATATGAGCACATAGACCAGCTGTTCTGGCCCTAACCCTTTCCTGACCCTCCCTCCATCTTGTGGGCTGCATTGCCTCTCCCCGACTATGCAAGAAGAGAGGATATTGCAGCTGCTTTCCACTAGCCTAGCCTCACCTCTCCATAAGCCCTGTCAATTTTATGAATGCCTCTGTCTGTTTGCTCATGATAAGGGTCTCCGGCCTTTTCAGACAGGTTCATCTGATTTTGAAGTAATAGCTAAAGTAGCATGGGATACATGCCATATATTCAAAGGTTTTGACTGGCCTGAAGTGAGTGATGTAAATCCAGCTCTCTCTTTCCAACCACATTATGAAAATTTGCATGACCAGTCAGATTCTCTGCCAGGTGCTTCCTGAATAACTAGTTTTTATGGGGACTGTCAAGTGCTGAAAAGGGCGGTGCCTGAAGAAAGGCAGAGGACAGATGGATTGGCAACTGGGCAGGCGGGCAGACAGACAGGCATTGAAGTGCAGTGAGGGTGAAAGAGACCTGTGATTAAAAGCCTAAAAGAATTCTCAGGGGGACCACCCTCTGACACTAGTATATCATAATGGCTCCTCTGGCCTTAAAATCTATGAAGAACTAGTAATTTGATTGTCTCGGGTCAATAGTCAATGTTATCCATACTTTCTGAATTGGTTAATTAGATGTCCCAGTACGGACAGGCCGATCATACAAAGAGCTCACTTGGAAATGGGAACTATGCCCATTAATTCCACCCTTCAACTCCTGTTGGCTGAAATTCACACAATGAAGAATGAGAAGAAAAGAATAATAATTGCTCTTTTTTCCCCTCCCTACAGAATGATATTTTATTTTTTGACCGGCCCTGGAGAGGTTGCTAGTGCTCCCTGCAATGTGTTTATCAACAAATAATGAATTTAACGTCTTTCAAAAGCTGGTGATTTTCACTTTGTTGTGAGAACTGAAGCCAAGGTACAATCCAGGAAGTTTCTCTTTCTTTGCTCTTCTGGAACATTACCATAGCATACAGCAGCCCCGACTGATATTTGTGCCCCATTGTGCGTGCTGTACATACACAAAGTAAGAGACAGTCCCTACCCTAAAAAGAGATTAGACAGAATGGGATAATCTTATTATACAGATGAGGAACTGAGACAAAACGATATCGAGTTGCCCAGGGTCACACAGGGGTTCTCTGATAAACCTGGGAATTGAACCTAACTCTGCTAGGTGCTGGTCCAGTGCTTTATTCACACAACCGTCATGGCTCACTCATAAGCTACTTATTTGCAATGCATTTGTCTATTTTTAAAGAAAACACCAAAAACAATAGACATTCTTCAGCAAACTGCTCCACCACTTTTGTAAACAGGATATAAAGTCCTTGGAGATTTCTGATAAGTGTATCTGATGATTGCACTTCTAAGAACTCTGCCCAGATCCTGCTCTGGGCTGCCAAATTAAAGGTAACTGGGCATGTCACAAAAGTCCACACAAATGGTGACTTAAAAGAAAGGCAACCCCTTTCCTCAGAAAATTATTTTCCATGACAGTTTCCACCTGGGAATGCTGCCTGCACATCACCTATTCACAGCCATTTACTCATACACATCCAGTCGCTCTCATTGTTCCAACAACACTCAACTCAGGCCTAGATCTGTGAGCTGTGAAAGCATACATACATAGAGAAAAGGATGAACAGACTGATGCTCTTCCTCCATCTGCTTAGTTCTTCCAGGCATCAGGATATCTTGATGATGGCATAGACTACCCTGGTTGAAAAGGAGACATACAGCTGGATGTCATCCTCATACTGGTGACAATGAGGTCATCTCAAAAACTTTCCAAGCAGCCTAACGTGTACATTGAAGAGGATAGGTGAAAGTATTGATCCTTGCAGGACTTCACAAATGCGATGGCTTGATAAAGAGGAGCCGGTGCCAACCCCATCATGACTTTCTAGCATCATTTTGAAAAGAATGAGTGAATGGTGCTCTGTTTACTTCTAGAAGGCCTTGTTTGCATAAATAGCCTATGGTTAATGGTGTCCAAGGCCATTGAGAGAACTAGCAGTTTAAGCATGGATGTTTGTTTTCAGTCCATATCAAAAGACTGTCATTTAAATCAGGGTATCTCTGTGGTCTGAAGCCCAATTAAGAAGTAACCAGGATTCCAAAACAAGGGCCTCTGGCACTTAGTTACCTCCAAAACCTTTTAATGACGATACCCAGAAAAGGGTAGTCAGTGACACCCAGTCTGTTTCTCTTGATTATACCAGCAAAGTACAGCAGAAGAATTCCAAGTTAATTCATCAGGTTATTCTATGGAACAGATTTGCTGGTTGTGACTTTGAGATTTTGACTGCAGGTGAAAAGAAGTTTATTTTAGCTTCTTTTACTTGAATAGCACATGACTGCAGGTGTTAGGCCTTGAGCTCTTGCTGAACTAGAGCTAAGTGGTTTCTGATTCCTAAGTATTCCATCTGTCTGATGTATCCCTTCATCTGTCATAGCTCATTGATGAACCAGGATGATGAAGAGCGGGGAGGGAGAGGGGAGATGGGGAGGAAGCCATGGAGTTATCATGTCAACAGCAGCTTGTACTGCTCTAAAATATCATTGATATCTTGGTCTTGTAGCTGGACTTTCATTTTTCTTATAGGGTCTTCTGGAAATTCACCTCTCTGCTTCAACACTGGATTAATCATCACACATCTGGGTGAGGATTCCTGCCATATTGTGAGCTTCACCTGCAATCAGGTAATATATTTCACTGATTTTATTGATCATTGATCCATTCAATAGCAAGAGCCCGAGACTCTGAGTTTGTGATGGTGCATTTTGGGGTGTTGTTTCAGCTGCTAAGGTTAGTGAGATAGTCAACAAGTGTCTGGCACTGGGTGTAGAACCCCTGATATTTATTCCCTGAGACATTGTTCCCTGCAAAGGGAAAAGTGTTGGTCCTTGCACCGCAACTTTCACTCTTAGTATACTCAGAAACACTTTACAATAAGTTTGATACAGGTAATAGAATTCCTTGAAGCTAATGGGAGCTGTAGGTTCTTGGCACCTCTGTGAATAGCAGGCCACTTAGCAGTCTAAATATAGAACTAGCTGCTTAAGTTCAGGCACCCCAGTTTGAAAATTTTGACCTAAATCATTGGCAGATGGTGATCATATTGACTATGTGATGATGAATATGTAGATCTTAAATGAGTGAAGAGGCCATGAATTTGGAAAAGTGAAAGCAACTGTAAAAGACAGGAAGAAATTCGGTAGCCTTTGAGGCTTCTATTTAGGGGGCAAATTAAAACTCAACATGCATCATTCAGTCAAAAACATGGGGCCACAAATCTGCTTGCCTGTTTTTGAGAGGAGCCGACAGAGACACAAGGTAACAGAATAATTTCCAGGCATACCATTTTGCACTGTTACGTTGAGAGATCCTATAACTTGAGTAGGATCAATGCCGTGATGAGAGGCAGGGTGGAGCAAGACGTAGTACTGGTGATTCAGTAACTGATGTCTTTTGTGTTAAGTCAATATGGAAACAATTCCACAGCATCCTACTAATATGGCTCTGTGCGGCTGGAGGTGCCAGCTTTGAGATGAAAAATATAACCAATGCCCTAGATGGTATACTCACTAAAATTAGCTTGGAGTTACCAGTTAGCATGGCTCCGAATACCATTTCTGTCCTGAAAAAAACAGAAGCTAAGAAGCCATTATCTAACATGGCTAAAATTCCTGTATAATTTTAATAGAGTTAGCGTTCACTTCTGGTGCTAACCTGGTGGTGTAACATTACTGTCACAGGCAAGCGTGTGCTGCATTCCACTCCAGAAGCAACAGTGCAGTTGCAATGCACTGGTAGTGAAATAGTCTGAATTCTACATATATGAGACCTACGTGAATGATTCTTTCCTAATTTACATTTGTGTAAATCAGCTGAATTACACTACAATAAAGCTGGATTACATTTTTGTTCCATGGACATATGTTGCCCAGCAAAATAGGGTTCTGAATGACTAACTGCGCTCATAGGAGCTTCACAATAAAAATAAATTAGTAATAATTAATAAATAGGGCCTATAGTAGTGGTTTACTCAATTAGCTCGTTGATATGGCTGGATGAATAGATAGTGTGTACATACAGTCTGCAAAACACCTTAAGGTCTGATTATTTAAATAAAATTGGCTATATCAATGTAAGGATAAATTATTTCTACTAATTAGGAAAATAAAAATTGTCTTTTCCTGCTTTTGTGGTGAAGAATCACAGAGCGAACACTAAAATATTTAATCTTGGTTTATGAGAGGATTTTGAATGTACAGAAAGGTGTTGGCTCATCTCCATAGCCTGACAAATTCTGAAGCTTCTAACTGCACTTCCCAATGCCTTTATGTGTCATTTTACTATGTAAATAAGCCATACGTGTGTGTCACTATCATGACCACAAATATCAGCTGATATTATAAGCACTTTTATGATATTACAGAACCACAGTAACATCACCAGAGTTAGAGACGAAATAAATTTTTCAGTTGTACACCCCTAATTTGCATAGGGAATTGTTCAAATACTTTAAAATTCAACAGACTACAAATAATTAACTCATCTTAATGGATTTCCTTCAAACAAATTTCAAGACTAACTTTCTAGTGCCACAGACCTCTGCTGCCTAGTGGTGGGTGTGGTGGCAGCAACCTAAAAGAAAGGCACACATACACTTTGCAATGTCTCCTGACTCACATGAAGAGGCTGGGCAGATCTAGGCTGGATCAGAGCCACGCTAAAGTGGTGGCCCCTAGCCTCTGTAGTAGCTCACGGCAAAGTAGAAGGACATTAAAGGGGAAGATCCCTACTCAAGTTGTCCTGGCTGGTGAGGGAGTGTAGTGGCTGATAGGAGTCTAGAAAATATGTGGCCACTTATTTAGCCTACTCCTAACAATTGTAATTATAATGATACACAACACATACCAGAGACAGACCAGACAATACAAAATGTATATGTGAGTATTTGGTTCTACTATCCTTTTCTTCCTTTGGGGCAGTGGGTAAATGCTGTGGATAACACATCTTGCCAGCTGACTTTTTGATAGAAATGGAAAGAAAAGAAATGAACAGTCAGAATTTATTAAAAGGCAAAGTCCACGTCCAGGGGCATGGTACAACCTGTGTAACCAGAGTGGTTCCGCTAAAGGGGGGAGGGGCAGGATTTGGGGAATCTTCCATATTTTGGTCTTGATGACGCCAATGGTAGTTTTGCCACTGATTTTACAAGGATGAAAATTTGGCCCCTCTTTCACTGTACAGCCGAGTTCTATGGAAGCTTACTAAGTTTTGATTCACTTTGTGTGGATGGGGTGGGGAAAGGGGCTGATGGATTCATGGCTATATGGATCTACACAGCCATTTCACCACAGGGAAAGGGAACCAGGTGTAGTGGAAGCTACTCCAGTGCCTTTTCCCCTAATCCCCCACATTCAGCCCCCTTAGGAGGTGTCACCACACAGGCTAGCTGCTCAGGCTGCATCTGATGACAGGAGTCTGTCCTTAATTTAAAAAAAATAAATAAAAAAACCTTGGTCTTTTTTGTTGCACAGATTACAAACAAGGCAACTATAGTTTGTAAGAATTTTGATCTTATCATTGCGCATACTTAACACTCAGATGGGCCCAAACTACTTGTTTAAGATATCTTTTTTCTCCTCACACCATGTTGTCACAGTTCAGATCAGAAGAGGTTCTCAAGATGGAGTCTGTTGGTATAAAAAAAAAGCGGGGAGGGAAGGCTACTGGCAGAGTGTACTTTGTGACGATCCATGGCTTTGGAAATTCTCTCCCCCACCTCTTTGGTCTGAAATAAATCAGATCTGATGTCCATCAAGGCATCTGAAAATGGCAGGAAATTTTTAGACTGGGGAATTTTATTGGCAAGATAGGGATTTTTTATGTAGCGTGATTGACTGGGGATGGGTTATGTTACACTGTATTGTTGCACTTCAGCTATATTATATGATGCATTTTTAAAGTTATGTCAGGGGTGTGCTTAGAGCCTAAATATTTGCAAATAAATTAAATAAAAAATGTAATAAAATATCCCACCTTACAAAAATCAACCAGTCCATCAAGGTTTGACTGTTCCTATGTGGCACCATAGAACACAGTGCTGCTCTTACCAGGACACATTAATAGGTGAATATAACGTGTTACTGGTCTTAGTAGCTCCAAGGACCTTTCAGGTGATTTGATGACATTTTGTTATATTATGTCCCAGCCCAATAGCTCATTTTTAATATAACTTGATATGGTGGACCTGGTCATCCACTTTTTTGTATCTGGTGCATTCATTTACACCTGTGCAAAGGGGAGAAAAATCAGATACAGAATACTACCATTCTGACTGGTTAGCATTTGAACCCATTTTGCACAGGTACAAAAGATGACACAAAATACAAGGCAGTGGAGTGTCAGGTTTGATGCATGTACTTTCCAGGACTATTGTGCCCAGTTCTCCTTTTGCTTACACCAGCAATAAATGAAAAGAAAATCCATTGACGTCAAAGTCAGTAGGCAAGAGAGTTAGTCATCTTGTGTTTAATATAAAATACTAACATACCCATTTGCTTACACACCGAGCCTTTTGGCACAGCGCTTCTTTATTTCTCAGTAAGCCCTATTTAACATCCTTGATCTCCTGCTAAGTCCCACTTGCGTCCATAATACTTCTGAAAAGAATCATCAGTGCTTGCTGAGAACCTAAAGGATCTAGAGCTGTTTGAACTGCTTAAGTGAAGAGTGTAGAATCACTTTCCTTATTGTCTTGAGTGCCTTCATATACACCCAAGAGTCAATGCAAGAAGGGCAGAAAAATCAACAGATTTAGCAAAGGCAATTGTTTTGAAAACGTTATGTTTGAATCCATGCCCTCCTTAGGAGGACAATTTTTATTCTGTAGTCTTAAACTGCAAACATAATTGCTGATGGACAATATATTCTGCATTTGCTCAAGACATTAGAAATCAGGAAGGAAAAAAATTAGGAAAAAAAGACGATTGGGGTTGAGAGGGGCACACAGATGGAAATGTCACTGAGCACAGATATCTGTCAAATAGTTTGCTCATTCCAATAAATGCTGGCTACATTATTTTAATCTGACTGGCTTCTCAGCCAGATTCTGACCTCAGTTACGTGGTGGCTGAATACAAAGTAATACCACTGCAGTCGCTGGGAGTATTCTATACTTTCCACATAACTGAGATTAGAATCCAGCAATGGTTTGGATTTATGATGCAAGATTGGTGAATGAGCTAAAGTACTTACCTGTGATTGGTATTCTCTTAACTCACCTATTCCAAAAAGATTCATATTTGGCCTCCCAACTTGACTTTGAAAGTTTTCTCTACAGGTGGTTTGGAGAGCTGAATGAACATGAAGACATGAACTGTTCTTTATACAGAATATTTTGGTGCAATTCCTCATGTGAAAAATAACCCCTTTGCTTTGAATATAAATAGCACGATGTTGGTCTGTGAGGTATTGCATACAAAGGTCAAGATCAGAGAAGGCTACTGCATGTATTAGTGTACACACAGGATCATGGGTATGCTGGTAGTATCCAGATAGATCATTTCAACTTTTTACTCTTTTTATGGCCAAGGTGTCTAGATTCAAGGTCATCTGATCTTTTTTGTCTTGGGAATGTGGCATCTGACTTTTTCCCTAATGTACATATTTTGGTAAAATGCTAGTAAGCCATTTAACTGTTCTAATCTTTCCAGCAGTTTGTCATGTGAGTGGCTAATTCCTAACTTCGCATTTTAGGGGCCATATCCATAGCTGGTGTACCTCAATATAGCTCCATTGATTTCAGTTCAGCTATGTTAATTTTTCATCAGCTGACAACCTGCCTCTTGATATTCTCAGCAATTTATTAAGAAGGAATGGAATAAACAACCCATCAAATCACCGAGTGTTTGAAAAAGGAATGTGCTAAAGCATAACACCCTCTTCTTCAGTCTTTACAGGGTCTCAATATTTCAGCGTCCTCTGTTTACAGTATTAATTGTGCAATCTTCTTAGCCAGAGGAGGGAAAACTTTTGGATCCCTGATTCCAACCCCCTGCCAGGGCAGGACATAGTTTCCTGGCAGAGGAAGTACTTGGTTACTTGGTATGTGGTCATCACCTGAAACCCTTAGAAAAATACTGAAGTGGTCCACCAATCAGGATCTTTTCATGGTGGCAACAAATGCTGCTGAAAAGTGTCCCTTGCTGGGCACGCACACTTCATGGATGTTGAAATTTCCAGAGTGAATTTTCACAGAGGAGTAAGCAAGGAGCTTGATAAATTGGCCAGATTTCACCTTTCCTCCCGAAGGCTGAGCCAAAGCAAAGTAATCAGGACCCCTAGGCACACCCTACATGAAGTTTGCAGTAGCACCACATTCCCCCCACCCGCCAGGTGTGTTAGTGCTCTCTCTAATCACTGAGCTGAAGAATATAAGGGGACCACCTCCTCCTTTTCTTGAAAAAGAACTGACCTGACTCAAGAATCTAACTCCAGGAGAGAGTTCACAGCTGTGAATCCCAAGTGGAGATAAGTGCCTCCCTCTGGTCTGGATTTAGGCACTTAACCCCTTTGAGGGATGGAGCTTAGGCCACAGCCCTCTTGATGGCATTTCCTATTGGTTAGTTTAGATGACTCCTTGCTCAGCATGCTGACTTTTGTGAATCACATCTTAAGTGCCTAACTCTCCACATGAATTGTATGGGGATCCTGGGCACCTAACTCAGAGTTATGAATTCCTTTTGGCAGCAGGACATCTAAAACGTTAGGTGCCACAACATGAAACACTGCAGCAGCTAAAGCCCTTTTGTGATTCCCACCTAGATTTTTTAATGGAACTGAGATTCTGATCTTATCCTATGGCTTCAGGAGCTTGGGCTGGGGGCCTGGGTCAATGGCTAACCCAGCCTTTCCCAACAGGTAAAAGAAAAGATGTGAGTAACAGACTAAAGGACAGATGTTCCCTATTTAAAACACACACACGATCCCCTGACACACACACACACACTTTCACTAAATGATCCTTCCTGTAACTTTACAACAATGAGAGGTGGAGCCAGCTTTACTGGAATGCTTCAGCATTGCAAAGCAGCCAGAGCATACCTGTGCATTTGGTCTCGGAACAATTTTACTTTGTAGAAATGAGACATAGGGTTAGTGCCATAAGTTATGAATGGAGGTAGCATGGCTTCTAATGACTACTTAAGAGTTCCTTACTTGCTTGAGCATGGCTTCCTGGACCGAAGTCACGTTTTCTGTGAAATATCAGAATTGAACTTAAAATCAGAGTTGAATTCTGTCCTCTTGCCTGCCTTTGATGATTGTGCATAAATTATAGACTAAGTGGAATGCTACTGTCAGGGTCCTTAGCCATACCAAGGATTCTTCATAGCACATGTACCCAGCTATATTTTCTTCCATTATAACTTGTGATAATGCCATTGTATTAATTTGGTCTGGCCTTATCAATGACCTTTTACTTCTATAGATTCAGAGGTCTTCGGATCCAACATGTCCATTCAATCATCTCATCTGACATCTGTAACACATGACATGGAATTTCATCTCACTACTCCTGTTTCTTTGTATGCCACATGCCACGCTTTGAGATCTCATGAGGCTGCCCTTTTTAGAAGTCCACAGTTGTTGTCATCTTAAATTCAGTGAGTGTAGTTGCCAGGATCCTGGGTTTCAGAGACTTTCCACATTTTACATGTGGTACAAACATTTTTTATCACTTTAATCTAAGCGTAGCGTGATGTTTTTCTGTCTAGCATACCCTGCGTAACTGAGGTGTAAGCTTATGTAACATGGGCTGTGACATGCTGGCATGAGGAACATTAGTCAAGTGAACTACTGCATGCCATTAATGTTGTTCTTGGATGCATTTGAAAACATTGTTTTTTTGAAAACTCATGTTCAATAGAGTTAATAAATCACTGCAACATTTTTGCATTCCCTTTGAAATGTAGCTAGCCTCCTGCTTCGCTGATCACATGGAATTTAGTAAAAATTCAACATCGAGAGTTGAGAGAATTCTCAGACATATGTGCAGTGGTGAGTATTTTACTACTTTTTTCACAACCTAATGAAAGCACAAATGAATCACCCTAAGGACAGAGAATATTTTGTTGCTATAACATTGTTTGTTATATCATCTCCCTGGGCTTGATTACTGTGTTCAATTTGTCACAAGGAAACTGATATACTTTAATTGAACGTAATTGATAAAAAAAAGGCAAACATTACTCAGGCAAACAAAACTGTTTTCTCATTATATAGAAGGATTTCCTTAAAGGACTTTAAGGCATTAACTATTTCATTCCTGTGAGTTCTCGCTCATGTTCTTGTCTTTCCAAATAGGCTCCACTGGGATTCACAAAACGCCCACTCAGCTCCCCACAAATCTTGTAGGTGCCTAAAATCACTCAGGGCCTAATTTTTTGCATTTCCCTAGGTGACTATGTTTCTGCACCATAGTACCACACCAGGAGTCCAGTCACCTAAGACACAGAGCAATGCACAAACCTGGGGAAGAGGAGTGTCTGGCTGCCAAGCTCACTTGCAGGGCCCTATTCTTTAAGCATGCTTAGAGCTTGCCTACCGCCTCAGGCCCACTAGTTGAGTTCAAGTACCCCCTCCATCAAGAGGGGAAGGGATTTGAAGAAGAATACGGCACCTCATGGGTTAGTGCCCGAAAAACAAGATTATAGGATAGTCTGATGGGGAAGGGGGTCCCTCAGTATCTACTAGTGAAGCTGCACCACTTTGGATCATAAATAAAAAAAACATTGGACCAGAAGGGCTGGATCCTTGGTCTTCCACATGAGCACCCTAATCACCAGGCTACAGAGTCATTCTTATTCCTGTGCACTTTCTTTCTTGCCGAAAGATTCTTTCATTATTCAGTTACAGTGGAACAGCTTCAACAGCAGAGACTAATGGAGAACTGAATCAGAATATCAGGAGTAGGGGGGACTTGAGCCAATCACAGGTGAGTACCTTAAACTACTGGTCTAAAAGTTAGGAGGGAGGTGCTCCTTTCCCCCCACACTCCTGGCTTCTTGCTAAAATGAGGTAGGCTCCTAAGACAAAGAGGGAGTTTGCAACTGTGAAACCCAAGCAGTGGGAGATGCTTCCCTCGAACCCGGATTTAGGTACCTATCTCCAAAAGGTGGGGAGAAGGGATTTAGGCACCTCTATCCAAAAGCAGGACAAGTCTTAGCACACACCCTTTGGCTTAGTAATGCCTAATGGCTAGGTTAGGCGAGGAGTGAGGTGACACCTAAGTATCTTTGTGAATTGAGCCCATAATATAATGAAACTGCTGGTTCATTAGTGAGTACCCTTGTGCTCGCTTTACAATGACATGGAGGGGAAAAGGATGGAGAGACAGTTCTTCCTGGAGGTTCAGGGATCACCTGTAGAGGATGCTGTATGATCCAGAACAACAGAGAAGAAAAAATGGGGGCAAAGGGCAGTGAGGGCTCTGACAAAGAGCTGGTGTGTGAGAGAGATCAGAAGGTTGTGGGCAGTAAATAGGGAGCTAGCTACAGAAAGAAGTCTAGGAAGTTGGATCAGATGGCTGGCCACAGACAGAGCCCTGGAGAACTGGGTTCAGGAGAAGATAGCTTCTATAAATGTGGGGAAAGACACCAGTTTAGAGCTGGAAAGTGTAGTAGTAAGTTGCTTAGTAGAGAAACATCTGTATGGAAGGGCTGGAAGAGGCTCTGGCAAACCACTGAGGAGTGGGAGCTATAACTAGTAGTGCTAATTCTAGTGGAAGTGTGCCGACACAGCAGCAGTTGGGCAATACCAGGGAATGGAAATGAGTTGCTGGAGGAGTTCATGCAGTCTGAAATTCGCAGAAACAGAACCTATTCAGCAGAAGACAACATATACAGCAAAGTGTTGGCATGTGGGCAAATGTGACCATAGGGAGAGTGCCAGAATACCTATGAGAGAGTAGTAAAGAGACAACTTGGTTACCAAACCCAAGGACACTGAGGGAATAGCTTTCTTCTCTTTTGGACTGCACCTGTGAGGGTAGAGTCTGGAAATTCTCTACTTCTCTTCTGTGACTATCCTCTGAGTTGTGGTTATCCGCACCCTTGTTTTCCTGCCCAACCCACTAAATAATTCTTCTGAACTGAATTTCTTAGTAGAGGTGAGTTTTCATTGTGAACACACCCAGGGCTAGTGGCTACAGAAATCTAATGCCTGAAGAGCATCACCAGTGATTGCTTCTGAGTTTGTGGTCCACAGAGCTCATCCCCAACTATCCAAAAAGGACGGAGTGTATTACAAAACCTTCACAGTGATGCCCTGAGGTAGGCTGTGGTCACAATGCCATTTGCTATCTAGTGTTGGTTCCTTTCTTATTTTCTGTCCATCGCATTTTGCCATAGCTTCAGGGATAACTAACAGTATACCTGTTACGTTAGGCCTTGGGTCTCTCTGATTGGTGTTTTTTCAGTCCAACAAACAGTGTTCAGTGACCTGGTAACAATGGGAGAAACAGGCCCATTTCACTTGTGACCAAAAATACATTTGAATCCTGGAAAAGAAACTGACTAGCAAACTAAACTATACGTACAGTGGCCCTCCCACCAAATCTTCTTTAGTGAACTTACTCCTTTTGTTATAAAATGCTCAGCATAAAATGGCCTGTCTTGCAGCTAAAGCCTGCTGTCCACCAAGTTGACATTTCTCTTGAGTACCATTGACTTTAATAGAAAATGTTCAGCATTTTGCAGGGTGGGACACTACTTCAGCAAAGTACATTCTGCCTGAACTTACCAAGAAAGTTTGGCATCAGACCAGTATCTTGGAAAAGCTCTTCTTTATACAACTGTTCACAACTTAGAGCCCTTCTTCCAAGAATAATATTACTAGAACTTCTCGATTCTCATTAATCTGACTATGAAAGGCTAATCTTTGATTCCTAAATTCAACTTTTTCAGCAAAATCATGGAACACACTCTCCCTAGAGACCCTTGATTGCTTTCAGGGATGTCTGTCCAGACTTCTAATTTATTAAGAGGATTATATTACTAACATCATGTTTTTAGCAGAAAAGACAGTGCTGGACAACTTTTTCAATACAGGAGAACCATCTTGTCTTTGGAGTTAGATCAAATCACACTTATTTAGGAATAGATTCTGGTTGATTCCTGAATATCGGTATTAGGAGTTTCCCCTGCCTCTTGTACTCTGTAGAATGACCTGCTACAATACCATTAGGCAGCAGAGTGCCTACTTCCTCCTAGTACTCCTCCAATTGTTGAAAACATCAGGGAAGGTTGGAGAAAAGGCAAAACTTTTGTCCTCCTCCTCAGTGGCCACTGAGGATGGCTGGGTATGATGCCTACTCATAGATTCATAAAGTCCAAGGCTGGAAGGGATCATTTGATTACCTAGACTGACCTCCTGTATAACATAGGCCATAGAACTTCCCCCAAACAATTTCTAGAGCATATTTTTCAGAAAAACATCCAATCTTGATTTTAAAAATGTTCAGTGATGGAGAATCCACAAGGACACTTGGTAAATTGTTCCAATGGTTAATTATCCTCAATATGAAAAAATGTACACATTATTTCCAGTCTAAATTTGTCTACATTCGACTTTTAGCCATTCGATCGTGTTCTACATTTCTCTGCTAGACTGAAGAACTCATTATCAAATATTTGTCTCCCATTTAGGTACATGTAGACTGTAATCAAGTTACCCCTTAATCTTCTCTTTGTTAAGCTAAATTGATTTAACCCCTCGAGGCTAACAGTAAAAGGCATGTTTTCTAATCCTTTAATCATTGTCATGACTCTTCTCTGAACACTCTTCTCTGTATCAACTGTTATCCACAAAAATCTAGGGCATCCCACCTATACACTACTGACGGTTCAAGGTGTGAGCTGGTTAATTTAGGTACCCCCACCCTTTCCTTACTGAGGGCTCAGAGTGTAAGGCACCTACCCTGAGGCTCTAGGAAAAACCTAGTCAATTTAAATACCCACCCCTAGCCACAGGGCTCAGGGCTTTACAGGTCTGCAGGATCTTTTCCCAGCGAAAAAGCCTTACACAGCTGTGCTGTAAACATCTATTTATTAGCCACACACAGAGAATACATATGCCAAGAAAATCTGTTATGCTTACCACCCCCAGTATATAGACAGACTTCACCTGATGGCCAGATAGGATCCACTCTTCTGGAGCTGCCGATGATATCTCTGCAAGTTACAGTCATGCAGAGGGATAAGAGTTCTGGCAGCTTGCTGTTGAACTGCATTCCAGAAATGGTTCCCCCCAAAAGCACTGTTATCCATTTACATTATATAGGTGAAACTAGCTACTTCCTTTAACTTTACTAAACCGTTCACATTATTCAACACCCCCAAGTAACAAAATTTAACCCATCACACATTGGCACCTATGTTTGCTCCTCCCTGCTCAAATCTTTTCTCCATTTTTTTCCTATGCCCAAATTGTAACTTATGATCTTCTTTGTTTGCAGATGGTTAGCATAGATTCGCTGGTCAGAGCTATCTTATCTAGCTTATCATTTGCTGTGCCTTTCAGTATCCTCCCTAGACTTCCCAGCGCCTTGGTGTCTCTGCTTCACAACCTTTGGTGTTTTAACTCTTGTTAAGGGCATTCCTGAGGTAGGGGTGCTTTACCAGCAAGGGAGCATTTTTTATTGATTTTAATGGTGAAGTCCCTGAGTTTCACCCAAGGCTCATTTAACATAAGGGTGAGTTAAGTCCCAGGCCTACACAACATCCTCCATGAATTGTGGGCTCCAGAACTGGACACGGTATACTAGCAGTGGTCATAACAGTGCTAAACACAGAGGTAAAATAACCTCTCTACTCCTACTCAAGATTTCTCTGTTTATGCATTCAAGGACCACATTAGTCCTTTTGGCCACAGTGTCGCACTGGAAGCTCATGTTCAGCTCATTATCCACCAAAACCTTCAAATCTTTTTCAGAGACACTTCTCAAGATAGAATTCCCCATCCTCTAAGTATGGCCAGTATTCTTTGTTGCTAGATATTTACATTTAGCTATATTAAAACATATACCGTTTGCTTGTTCCCAGTTTACCAAGCAATGCAGATCGCTCTGTATCAGTGACCTGTCGGCTTCATTATTTACCACTCCCCCAATTTTTGTGTCATCTGCAAACTTTATCAGTGATGATTTTATGCTTTCCTACTGGTCACTGATAAAAATGTTAGAGTATAGGGCCAAAAACCAGCCCCTGTGGGACGCCACTAAAAACATACCCTCTCAAAGATGATTCCCTATTTACAGTTATTTTGAGACCTATCAGTTTAATCTTTTAATCCATTTAATGTGTATCATGTTAATTTCATCTTGGTTATGTTTTTTTTAATCATAACATCGTGCATTGCTAAGCCAAAGGTCTTACAGATGTCTGAGTATATCACATCAACATTATTACCTTTATCAGCCAATCGTGTAATTGCATCAAAAAAATCAAGTTAGTTTGACAGGAGCTATTTTCCATAAACCCACATTGAGTGGCATTGATTACATTGCCCTCCTTTAATTCTTTATTAATTGAGTCATGTATCAGCTGCCCCATTATCTTGCCAGGGATCAATGTCAGACTGACAGGCCTCTAATTACCTGGCTCATACTATACCCCCTCCAAGGATGGATGAGCTATCACTGCAACATGCGTATCCCAGTACTCACTCAAAGGGGAATTGTGGCCAGCTCAGGTGTTTCTGAAATTGTCGAGGGCAACAACTTTCAAGTGTAGGGAGAAGGATGGTTTGTGGTTACGGTACTGGACTGGAATTTAGAAGATTTGGGATTCAGTGCTCAGCTGGGACACAGACCTCCTGTGTGCCCTTGGAAGACATTTAGCACCTGATTTTTAGAGTTGCAGAGTATCCACAGTTCCCACTGACTTCAGCTGATGTTGGGAATGCTCACTACTTCTTACCATCCAGGCCCTCATCCTCTCTGTTCCTCAGTTTCCCAGCTGTAAAGTGGGGATAATATTTCTTGTCTCTCACCCTTTATATTTCCGATTTCATGGTAAGCTGTTCAGGGAAGGGACTCTCTGTCGCTAAGGGCATGTACAGCACCAGGCACAATGAGCCCCCCCATATCTGTTGGGGCCTCTAAGGGTACACTGCAGTTAGACCCACAGCTGGCCTGTGCCAGCTGACTCAGGTTCGTGAGGCTTGGGCTGCGTGGTTGTTTAACTGTGTCGTGTAGTTGTTCAGGCTCGAACGGCAGCCCAAACTCTGGGACCCTCCTACCTCGCAGGGTTCTAAAGCCCAGATGTCTATACTGTAATTAACCAGCCTTGCAACCTGAGCCCCCAGGAGCCTGAGTTAGCTGGCGCAGGCAGCCCTGGGTTTTTAACTTCAGTGTAGACAGTCCCTGAGAGCTACTGCAATACAAATAATAAATAACAATTATCGCCATGGTACAGATTGTACAGCTATCTCAAGTCAAAGGCTTCCAAATGGTCTTTGTCAACGACTGTAAAGACAATAGTCAGAATCAAGAAAAGAGGAATTTATTTTTGGGCGGTTTTTTGGTCGTTGTGGTTTTGGTTTTAAAACATTTTATTGAGGCAAGTTCCAATAAAATGTTAACATACTACATCATCCATTGTTTATTTAGGATCAGGTTAATATTCAAGGAACCTGGCTAAATGTGAGATTTAATAAGTCTACACATACATTCTGTCAATGATTTGGGATCTCAAAGAATGTTTACTATTTATTTCTTACTTGTGGCCATTAAAACTCCCATGGCACTTTTTGCAAGAGTAGCAGTGTTATCCCTGGATTCCTGGCAAAATTCCTATTTGGGTAATTCCACTCTGCCTACTTAAATTTGCCCTGTATTTTCTGCTGCTGTAATTCAGATATTCTTCTTTTCCTATCCTAAGCTGTTGTCGGTATTGTGTGCTCTCAAACAGCTCCCCCAGAAAAGCCTTGCGTTTCAGTGATGGATATGCCATTCCCTATTATTATACTTGCTAGATAAAGAGCCCAGTATCAAGGCTGCAAAGCAGTTTATTTTGGAACCACCTCTTTTATCTTGCTCATGTAAATATCCAAAAAGTTTCCATTGGAGCAGACATTTTCCATGCTTAGCCTCAGCCAAATATGAATTTTCCTGCTGGATAAAATTACCACACATTTTATCTAGCAATAAAGTTTGTGTTTTTCATCTAACACTGTTTGTCCTTGTGATTGATCTCCTACCCTCTTTCTTTTTTACATCTTGTAAAGTGTTCTTATTTTAGGTGGGAAGATATTATGAGAAGGGAGGGGGTTCCGTTAGATATTATTGTTGTAATAACTGTAAGAAAACAACTCAAAATCCCTGTGAAGAATGAAAAAGAATGGGTGAACCTTGAAACTTGGCATGTAAACTGTGCCCATTTTGTTTTACATCTGCTGTCTGCTTTGCATAATAATATTACATGTGAACAAAAAGCACTTCTAAGCATGCTCAACACACATTGGCTGAGAATTTTTTTTAGCAAAGTTTAAGGAAGCGCCACCCTGTTTGTGATATCATGGTGCACATTCTCATTGCCCGATGCAAAGATTCCTGCTACAAATGAAGGATGCGCCCGCCAGTAGTTAGAACGCTACACTGGGACCGGGGAGCTGAGGGGTTGATTCCCTGCTCTACTATAAGCACTCTGTGTGACCTCTGGTAAATCATTGAGGGTATGATCTGCACAATAAGCAGCGTAGCTGTGTCCCTACAGTGGAGACAGTTGTTAGAGCAATAAAGGGTTTTACAGTCACTGTAGTAAATAGTCTAGTTAAACTGTTGCAAACACTGTGTGAGTGCTTTCCTTTAGATTTAAGAGTGGCTTGTTTTAATTTAGCTTAAATGTGTCCCTAATCGATTTAAACTAAGGCTATGTTCACATTGACAGCAGCAAATTCGCCGCCGTCAGATAGATTTTTCCGGATCAAATGAGCGGCAGTGAAGTCACGCTCAATCGATCCAGATGTCCATCTAGTAAAACCACCTCCAAAAAAAGCATAGCGCTGTGTTGACAGGAACGCATTTCCCATCAGCGCAGAGTGGTGGAGACAGCGCACTAAAGGGAAGTAACAAGTCAACGGGAGTTACGCAAGCTACTCTGTGTAACTTGAGTATCTCCCGTTGACTGCCACCAAATTTTTACGGCAGTGTAGACCTGCCCTAAATCAAAACAAGAGTGTCCATACACACTTTTGTACCAGTTTAATTAAAGAGTTTAAAAATCTCACCTTTAGGCTCTGTCTTCATACTACAAAAGAGATGGGTTTTTACTTCAAGATGTGTAACTTAAGATCGCTATCTCAATGTAAAGTCGAAGTGGGGACAAGACACGTGTAGATTTGACCACGATGTAGCTAGTTGAGGTAATTTTTACACCCCTGCTTGTGGTTTACCTCAGCAAGCTGCACCAAGGTTAAAACCACCTGGGCTTTGTCTCTACTAGGATTTGATGTTGAATTACCTATCTTGAATTAGGAATCTTGATGCAAAAACACACCTTTTATAGCCAGGAGGACATCTCCTTAAACTGGTGCAATGCTGCATGTGGAAAAGCCCAGACTTGCCATCCTTTCAGTTGGTCACAATATCGCCATCAGAAATTAAACTGATGGCCTGTTGGTCAGCTTCCCAACCTTGCAGAAAAGTACCTTCAGAAAATGCAATATCATCAGCCAAAAGTGTTAATTAATTCACCCCTCATCACTTCATTGAGAGGTATGCAATTCCTCAGTCTTTATCCCATTCTCCTCAATAAGGAATACATTTTTTAAAAGGTTGGGACCATTTAAATGCTAATGTTATTAAATTCTTCTGACCCAGGCCTCTTATTTTTTTAAAAAAACAAGATAATCAAATACAAAAACCAGTTTAAAAAAAAGTTGGATGATACAAAGTTCCTACAGAAACATTGACTAATGCTGCATATATCCTGCATATTTAATTTTTGTGATATATGTTTTTAACTTAAACAGAAGTATGTTAAACTGCTACATATTTAATAAGAAAAACAGAAATAGCGAAACTATGTATTGCAAAATAACTACGCTAATGTTAGTGCACAAAGGTGATCTTTGCCATTTTCTTCTCACTGTTAAAATATAAATTTGAAATGCATCACTTTCATGGTAAATTAACATATATTTGCAGTTAAAGCATAGTATGCACTCTATATGAGTTTGTTAAATAAAGTAATTTTGAATCCTTCATGAAGAAAGTACTATTATAAATGCAATGTATTATTATCATTAATATGTTAACAAGAACAGTTTTAAAGGAGGTGAGCTATTTGTTCAATCAATATCACTTTAACCACAATCAATATCTACATACAATATTAATGAGATTGAATACAATCCATATCAATGCTGACGTCCAACTGAATTCCATTTATAATGCATTAGCAGTAGGAAAAGGCAGATAATTTGCAAGTGTAGAATGTTTGTATTTTGCCCAATTTGGTAAGTCACATTCCTATACAAGGCCCTTTTTTGTATCATACAGCTGATCCTCTTCCAGAAATGCACATCATTTGAATGCTAGCGGAGCACCACTTATGTGACAAAATATAATCAAATAATGTTCCTGGAATATACGGTAAAAAAAATACTTGTTTTATGCTATGATAGTCTGTGGCCCTCAAAGTCATTTCTACAATTTAGAAACCTGAAGGCTGGAAGAAAATTTCTTGAATCTATCATACATGGTTAATTTTTCAATTTACTGCAGATAAAAAGCAAGCAAATGTTTAATTTCCAAGTTTGACTGAATGCTTGCAATGCCATGACATCACATTCAGATCAGAAACATGCACTGGAAAATGTTGTTGGATGGACCATGGCTAGATTAAAAATGAAAACTCCTTAGTTTGTTAACACTATCATCTTTATGACACCTTTCCCTCAAAAAGAGAAGTTATTTTCGATTAGCCAATTCACTCTCGAGGGCTGTACATTTAAGAGTCTTGGTGGGTTGGACTTAAACAAATACTCCCAGTGGATTTATAACACACTTTCCTCTAAGTCATGTTCACCTCATGGTGTCTAATGCCAAAAGTATTGAGGAAATTCTAGCAATAAAATTCCTTTCTCCCTGCATTCTCTGCCAAGTGTTTTGTAACTATAACTGGTAACTAAGGTTATTGTTTTGTTACTGCATTTTTTTTAAAGGAAGTCACAAGTTTGACATAGCAAAAAGGGCAAATTCATTAAAATATAGTAAAAAAAGAAAAGAAAAAAGCATTGCTTTGAACTCAAGTAACCTTTATCCTCTCAGTTTTATGCAAATACCTATGACTGTGCTTGTGCTGTGATAAATAAGTTGAACTCAGTAGCTGACATACTAAAAACAAATTCTGGAATACCATCTTTTAGACCCTGATTCAGGACAGAATGCAAGCATGCACTTAAGTCCATTGCTGCTCAGGAAAGCACTTAAACATGTGCTTAACTTTAAGCATGCTCATCCTTGCTGTAAGTAAAAAAACATCAGAGCTGCTCTAACTGAATCTCAAATGTTGTTGCCCCTAGGGAGCAGCTCCCTCCCTGGATACATTCTGGACACATTCCCTACACCGGGCAGATCTACACTGCCCACGGAATACCCTTATGCCAGTGGTATTTTCCAGGGGCCATTTCTGCCACCCATTGGTGTATTTATACTGCTGCAGAAGCACAGAAGGTCTGTGATGAAAAATCACATCCATGGCCCTTAATCTGTAATTCATCCCTGAGTGCTAGGATTTCTCTCTCAACCAAAATAAGGGGGGGAGGAAATATATTTTTTAAATGTGGAACTTTAGACTGGGTTAATTATGGTTGTCTCTGCTTGCACAAGGCATCAGATTTTTAAGGTGCTGCTTGACAAAGCCCTGGTTGGGATGGTTTAATTGGAGCTGGTCCTGCTTTGAGCAGGGGGTTGGACTAGATGACCTGAGGTCCCTCCAACCTTAATCGTCTATGATTCTATGATTATCTGGAATTACTACACATAGATAAATAAAGGTTCTATTTACACATATTCTGGTTCTGTGACTGAGACTGGAGTCCTCCCTCCACCAAAAATAGAAAAAGTTTCCAATGTGCTTGGATCAAATCCTGGGCTCAAACAAACTAAACTTTGAAATGTTCAGATTCTGGATCCTAATTTACATGTTGTCATGCCTCAAAGAAGAGAAAATAAAATATGATGGCTCTTTTGTTGTAAACTGCAAAAAGCATTAATTAATTGTATTCCCCCAACTCTCTAATATAGCCACTTTCACATCCCATGCACAGTGAGTTTGTGACGCATCTGCAGAAGAAGCACATGACCTCACTTTCCAGAGGAGATCTGTGATATGCACTAAGCAGCATGACAAACATCATAGCCCCCAACTCCACACCACTCGTAGAGCTGGAAGGGTTAACGGGGCATAAAATGGCTATTGACAACTTGTAAAGCGATATTTTAAGAAATGGTGCGTTATTTTGTGGATTAATGGTTTGTACACCAAAGGAAAGGTCAAAACTTTCATCAAAGACTTTTCATGACTATTTATTCTTCCTTCTGGCATATCATACGTATAATATGATACATACTGTACTGTGTGGGGATAAATTCTAGGGATATAAATTTAATATCTGTGACAAACTACCTGCTGTATTGGAATCCAAAGTGGAACCTGCACCGTTAGTTAGTTAGACTTAGACAGGTCAGTCTTGTATAGGTCACCGAAAATGGCAGTTCATTACATTAACAATATCTAAAATTGGAATTGCCACCATAGTATGGAAAGCATAATGGATCTGTCCTGAAAGAGAAACTCACTTACAGGAATGGAAATAGCTAGGAGAAATACACTGAAAGATGGTGTGATCCATTCTCTTCAGCAGTAGCCAATGTACAACAAGATCACATTGACCAATACCTTTTTTTTTTTTCTTCTTCCTCCCCACAACCCATTGTGATCATTAAGATGTTCTAATATGTATTTGTATTCTCCAAGCAAATATGGGTTTAATCTTGGTTCATGAGCAAATACAGTCCTGTGTATTTTATGACCTGTCTTGCACAGATGTGTTTGCATAAAACCAGCTGGCAACAGATCTTGTGACACTTTATGTGTTGGGCCACAGCTCCATACATATTTACCACTGGGTTCGCCCCATTTCATAGCCCAGGAAGCCAAGAAGTAGAGCTAAAGCATATGATTTTTCCAAATGAGGACTATAGGAGAGAAGTTAGGAAATTTAGTCTCTGCCATAACTCTGTCAGATGGACAGAGCCAGCGCTAGGCATAATCAGACTAAGCAATTGCTGAAGGTCCCAAGCAGCTTTTACTCACTTTTTATTATAAGAATTTGCCTGTTTTCATATTTGTGATGGGGGAGGGGAAATATTGATGTTTAGGGCCCCCTGTGGGCTAGCACCGGCTCTGCAGATGAACTTGCAGCTAGAGAATTTGAAAGGAGTTGTGTCTGCTAGGCTGCCTGTATAAGACATATGCAGATATCTGAACTGCATAGTATTATATGGTCATACCATTATATGACTATATAGGCTATGCAGACCTACTACTGTAAAAGACATATGCAGATCAAGTTAAATCTTGAACAGCTTTCAGGGATATAGTCACAATTCAGTTTGTTTGTGGGGTGGGGGCTTGGGATTTAATTAAAAGAAGTTTGTTCTGATAAATCATTTAAACTAAAGATCCTTGGCAGTTCTGCCATCTGACTCGATTTACACATATGCTACAAAACCTTTCTCAGCCTCCCTACTTGTACATTAGGCCATCACATGACAAATAAAGCTTTCATGGGCCTCTTACACTGAAGGACTGCATCAAGGGTAGGCCCCAAATTTGACCGCCCCTTGTTTATTTTGCAATTCCTTAGGTGTGCTTATGTGTTGCTGGAATATAGAATCTAACTGTTCAAAACTGAAAAAGGGTTAGCGTAGAAACAGTAGTTAAAAGGCACTATATTAAGGAAATTTTCCATAACTTTTCAAAACAGACATCAACTATGTTGTTAGCAAATGTCAAGTTAAATATTACTTCTGATCTCTGATGGCATTCACTGATTCCTTAACTTAGACATGCACACCTGCCTTTTTCTAGCATCACTGTTTTCACATGTAGTATTGGGACTGGTTAGCATTATTGGGATTAAGCTAGAACCAACAAAAGTGCACTTCTGTGAAGCGTAACACTGCACTGATAGAGAATGGCTTTAGCTCTCTGTGTTGAGTGATCAAGCTGATGACTTTGGGCCAGATCCAAAGACCACGGAAAGATTTTAATGTGCTTTGGGTCAAGCCCATAATTTTCAGTTCCTTGGCTTTGGCGTCTCTGTTGCAATGTCGAATCATAAAAGGAAAAGAGCTCCTTGAGAGCTTTTGATATTTATAACTCATCAGTCCAAGATCCCATATGCAAGAGGAGCAAAATGAAGAGCAAAGTTGTGGGGGACATAGGAAGGACTCTGCAGCAGATCAGATGAGCATCTTCGGAGGCATGGCAGGGCTGAGCTAGGGGAGGGCCAGTTTATCCATCACTATATATCCAGGTCTAAACAACCCTGTGCTCCTTCAGCTGCTACAACCATCCACTGAATGCAGTAGAAACAGCCATCTTGACTAGATGAAGCAGTGTGTAGAAAATGTTCCTATAACATAAATAAAAAGTGGCTATGCCCAGAAGCTCACAGAGCAGATTGAGTTGTCGAGACCCTTGTCTTGGACAGGTTCATAAGGGGGCTGCCGGCCAACCTGTGAGTGGGGGGTTAGCCAGACTGACTCCACCTCATATGATGACTTGGTCACCCTTGTTGAGAGACAGTTGGCAGCCAGGGGTGTTTTCATGGACTGCTGGGGAAGAAGGGTGCCAGAACAAGGGGTTGTTCCCTGGCTCAAGTGCCCGGACTCCCGAGACTGCGTGCAATCCCATGCTGGGGAGAAGGGGGTCTGGAGAGTGGCCTGAGACCACCAAGTGGTTTAGGGATCCCAGGGGAGGGGGTCCTGGCCTGAAGCCTGGCAGCCAAAAAGATAGGGGGCTGTCGCAACCAGGGTACAGGTGTTACGAATGCAAGGAACTAGGGCATATAGCAGCCCAGTGCCCCAACAGAGATGAGCCCATGTAATGTGGGCTGGGTGAGTCTGCCAGTTCCTGCAGCCTGGTTTACCCAGTGGGGGTGGCAGAGACTACCCAAAGATATACGAGTCCAGTAAGAGTGAATGGTATCGGGACCGTGGCCCTCGTAGACTCGGGGAGTGCTATCATGCTGGTCTCAGGGAAACTGGTGGACCAGGACCAACTGTCCTGGTCCACACACACCCAAATAACTTATGTGCATGGAGCGGTCAATTGGTATCCAACCACTCCAGTCCAGGTCGGGATTCAGGGAAGAACTGTGAGGGTAACAGTGGGCATCGTCCCAAAACTTCCCTACCCAGTGCTCATAGGTAGGGACTTCCCAGGGTTTGGGTCTCTACTCCCTGGGGAAGACTCCCCAATGGGTAGCGACCCGGAGATTAGTAGGGAGGCCTCCATGGCTGTCCTCCCCCCATGTTTGCTGAGCCCACCCAGGCCCTGTTTCCTGGCATGGGGAAACAGTGGAAGACGCGGCGGGAGAGCCAAGTGGACGGCCTGTTATGGGTTTGCCATTATGTGACCCAAGTAGCCCGACCCCCTAGGGTTGAGTGAGGGGGATATGTGGTAAAATCAGGCCAGAGGGCTACCAAAGGGTATACCAGGGCCGGTATGTGAGCCCTAAAGGGTTAAAGGCCCTTCGTCCTGCTGGCAGAGGAGAGATTACAGCAGGACAATTAGAGACACCTAGACCCAATGAAGGGCCACGCTCAGGTGTACTTAACCCCTGCCTCCCCTAAAGGAGGGAGAAGGGAACAAACCAGGGGAAATTGCCAGAAGGCCTGGGGTAGCTGGAGGAGAAGGTTCTCTCCCAGACCAGGAGACAAAGCTCCTCTGCAGCCAGGGGAGACGGGGGAGCTGAGGGCACCCTGGCCCAGGAATAGAGGTAAAGTGCGAGACCCACCAAGGGGAAGCAAGCAGTTTGCCAGAATTGTTATAAAATTGTAGCTCTTACTTCTTTAGTCCAGTTGTCGACTATTATCCCCATTTTGCCCTATCTTTAATTACCAGCCTTGGACAAATGCCATTAATTAGGCCAGTGGGAAAATGAAAGCCAATAGCTACATATAACATGGAAGCGAAGGATGGTGTGAGTTTGGTCTTTCCAAAACCAGGCATCCTCATGGGAAATAGAGTATATTGCACATCCATACTTCTGCCTACAATATTTTCTGCATTCTTCCCTTTTTTGTAGCTTTTATAGGCACAATACCAAAAAGATTAGTGATGATCTTCCAGTAGGTTTGATGGTAGAAAAATACACTGACCTAATCTCTGTTTTGACACAAGTTCTCTTTATCCTTTACATCATATCTTAGAATCTCTGCATTTAAAGCATCCAGGCAGAAATTTCCAGCACATCAGCATAGTATCCATTCAGTTGTCTTCAGCCAACTGATGGCTTTTATCACAGGCTGCTCTTGGATTCTGTGCATGAAGACCAGAGATTAAAGGGGTCCAAGAACACATCATGAATATCAACCCAATCTTCCCTCCCTACAATCAGCGTGCATATTGATTCCAGACTCCAAATAGAATGCTGTATTAAATCTCTTTCTTTGAACACTTTGAGACCATGCCATGTTAATGCTTATTCATTTTTATAACTCAAGTCTTGAGCCTGCAACATTCTGAGATCTCCTGATATGTCAGTTCCCACCCATAAGTACTCAGTGCCTTGTAGGATCAAACCCTCAATACAGTTCCTGGCTAAAGTGAAGGATGAGTGATCTGATTCAGGCAAATACCTGAATCTTTATCAAAACCTTGAACAGAATCTGATCCAAAGATTTTTTGAGATTAAAACCACTCTAGTTAAGTGGGTTATTTTTAAAAAAAAAGACTATTATTTCCACATATGTATGGGTTTCTTGGGTTCACCAGAAGTCTCAAAATCCTATGAAAACATTCTTTTGATATTTAGTGATTGACTGCCAGTGACAAATATTTAAATGTAATGAGAACCTGATCTCATGAAATATCCAGTCTGATTTCCTGATGAAAAAGGTTGCTGTTGAGCTTTGGTCAAGCTTGTGAACTTATGGGCTGATTATGGCCTGTTGTCAAGGCACAGACTGTGCATCCCTGGCTATTATCTCTTATGATTAAAGGTCTAGAAAACATGACCTATGAGGCAAGATTGAAAGAACTGGGTTTGCTTAGCCTGGAGAAGAGAAGACTGAGAGGGGACATAACAGCTTTCAAGTACATACAAGGTTGTTACAAGGAGGAGGAAGAAAAATTGTAGTCCTTAACCTCTGAGGACACGACAAGAAGCAATAGGCTTAAACTGCAGCAAGGGAGGCTTAGGTTGGACATTAGAAAAAACTTCCTAACTGTCAGGGTGGTTAATAACTGGAATAAATTGCCCATGGAAGTTGTGGAATCTCCATCGTTGGAGATTTTTAAGAGCAGGTTAGACAAACACCTGTCAGGGATGGTCTAGATATTACTTAGACCTGCCATGAGAGCAGGTGAATAGACTAGATGACCTCTGAGGTTCCTTCCAGCCCTGTGGTTCTATGATTCTATCTTATAGGTTTCTAAAAAGAGGTCTCTAAATCAGCTTTTCTAGCCTGTTGAGGTGGTATTAAGTCATGGGTCTCTGTGAGCTCACTTGCCCAGCAGTTTTAATATGCTTGACTGATGTCAGAGCACAAGATTTCGTGATGGCTCTTGATCGGTATCTCTAGCTTGGTGGATTGAAACCAAGACACAAGCCTTTGTGTAGTTACTGGCAGAGCCCCTTGGTCTGGTCTTAGGTCAAAGTATAGGCCTTTTGACAGGGCGTCGAATCAACAGCTGGAGTTTTCTTCAGCTTTTGTGAAGGTAGAGGTTCTAAAAGGTGTCTGATTCGGAATATCTCCATTGCTGTTCTCATGTCGAGGGGCATCCTGTGATGTCACCGGCTAAAACCTATCGTTTCCTAGTCCTATTTGTAAACCAGGGAGTGGACAGGTACTAACCCACCCACTGCTCAAGGCCCTTCCCCCAGCCTAAGGGGAGAAGTCACTGAGCCCAGGATACAACTGAGTTTGGGGAACAACTAATGAAAAAACAGGGAGGGGCGTTGGGGTCACAGTCTGAGGAAGGAATAGTTATCTGTGAGTTTGCTGGCTCAAAAGTTGTAGCTTGCTAAGGTACAGGCCTCGGGAGTCATTGGATCAATACTTCCAGCGGGTGGGCTTATATGTAGGTACAGATTTCTATGAAATCTCTGGTTCTGCTCTTCTGGCTTGCTAGCATGATGCCAAGGCAAAGGCTTTTGTGAGTTCCTTGGCTCAGGAGCCCAATCTTGCTTGGCTAATGTCAAAAAAACAGGTCTCTGAGATTACTGGTTTGGCTGAAAGTAGCCACTGACTTGAACGTTAATTTGTTTTTCAGTTGTTCCTTGCACAGAATTTGTGAACAAGACAGGAATCACATTCCTAGATAGGTATAATCATTATGACATGAAAAGACTATAAAAGTTTATTGTAAACACCCATAGTTTAAATCCTGGAATTTGAGTGACACTTTGCATTAAACATTCTAAAAGAAAATGGTTTTATTGTTTTTAACTGTGGAGAAAATATCTTTGTTTTGACTTTATTGGGAAACAGTCATTCATTTTGTTACGAAAAGGGGGCTTACAGAGTTATGTTGGGAATGCTTATCTTGCTACATTGGTGTAAATCCAAAGTCTCTCCATCAATATCAAATGAGTTATACCAGCGAAAAACTAGCGTGAGAAGATTTTTAAGACCAAGCTATCATTTATCTGCATGCATCTGTTTAGACATATTGGGAAAGGAGTTCTCATAATCAAAGGTTACATGGGGCTTTTGTGAATGTTGTGAATGTTATCTTTGTGGGAAGAAACTTTCTTGATATCTAAGGAGTCTCAAACAAGAGCCAGATTTTCTGATCAAATATGGTTGTGCAAAGGAGTCCAAATCTGGTTGTAGCTAGCCATCTGAAAGTTCCCCTCAATGTGTGGGTGAGGAGAACTCTCAGACAGCTCCCACACCATCCATCCTGGTATAGAGGACATGCCAGCAAGAAGGGCAGTAACAAGGTGGCATAGGCTAGATCAGCCCAATGGCTGTTCTTACTCATATCAAGGCTGGTGCAGATTCTCTACCAGAATCAGGGAGCCATAACTAACTTCCTGACAACCCTCTACCCCTACTGCATCAAACAGACCTCAACACAAGACAGAATCTGATCTGGAATCTATAATTTACTAACTGAGTAGTTAAGAACAGGGAACCTTCAGTTGAATGCTGTCTACTACTTTCCTAATCCTACTTGTACCACCTTATTGTTTTGGTGTCTCGAGAACTGGGAGCAGTGAAACAAACGTAAGTTGGGTGACTGCTCCCCGCTTTACCAGTGCACTTGGTTGTGTGAAATTTCAGATGTTAACAAAAGGGAACAGATGGATAAAAGTTCCACAATAGCAAAAAAATGATCCTGTGTCTGTACCACTGTGCTCAGTGCAATGTGTATATGCTGTGAGGTCACTGGTAGCCGTTTAAAGGCAAACATGATGAGCAGGGCTAAGAAAGCAGGCCCTGATTGGATAAGCAGTGTATTAGGGCAGCTCTGACCTTCACCAGTAGAAGATCAGACTTAGCAGGACCCTGTTCCACTAAGCCTGCTCCACTCACTGCCCTACCCTGTCTATTACCCACCCCCGACATGTTCCTCATGCCCTCATACAAAAGCTTGGGGCCGGGGAGGGGAGGGGTGATAACTGGCACAGCCACCCCTGCCAGACTTTCACTATCAGAACAGTAGTTACCCTGCACCTGGGTAGTTCTCCACTAGCTATCTCCATGGGTTTAAGGCCACCTCAGGCTGCTGATGTGCTGCAAAGTGACTCTACCAGAGGGGAGAATCCAGCCCTTGGGGTTCTGTTGTACAAGGACAGGCAGGAGTTGAGAGGCCTGCCAGTTCAGAAGGGGATGGAAAAAAGTTCAGAGGATCGATAAAGATCATGCACCCTCCGTGTGCCACAGAAAACATCTTCTGGGGCTTCATGTGCTGTTCCTTGGGAGGGACTTGGGGCAGAAGGGCTAGGGGGGACTGAGTGTGAGAACAGTGAACATGTCACCATGCACTAATCCACCAGGCATTGCCTCTAATGAACCAGAAGTGCGGGAGCCATGGGATCTACTTCAGGCTGATGGCTGTATTAGCAGACACAGATAAGTTTCCCTCTCAGTAGTTTGCCTGGTGAGGGGCATTCCTTCATCCCAGAGCCCCCGCACACAGTCTAACCTACTCAACCTACGTGGGGGAAGAAACTGCCTTTTACAGAGACTAAAAGTGGTAAAGTATAGTCCAGCGTATATCCTGGCAATCTATGTCCTGTTCATTTGTATACAAGATTATAAAACAATGCAAAAAAAAAGAACTAAATACATTGAACTGGTTTACCCTTAAGGTAATCTGAAGTCAATGGATGAACTTCAGCCAAAATGCATGTGAAATCCCCAATCCTGCACACACTCATAAATGTGCTTACTTTCAAGCATGGGCAGAATCCCTTTAATGTCAATAGAAGTATGGCAATTTACATTAGCTAAGGATCTGGTCCACAGTTCTAATGGGGGTTAATGAAAGGGTGATAAAAATCTAGCTAGAAACTTGATAACTCTTACAGTTTAGAAACAATAGTAATTATTTATTTTTTACTTTATTTGCTTAACCATAATACCTGGAAGCCCTAATTATGGATCGGGAGCCCATTGAACTAGATGCTGCACAAATGTATTTCAAATAACAAAAAGTACAGAGGTTTATTCTTATAGTGAGAACCAGATATCTGAAAATCCTGCAAAAAGATTTCTCTAACGTTTCTAACAGGAAGCAAATTGTTATATTATTTGCAAACATAGATAATTAATTGGAATCCCATCAATAAACAAATTCCAGTGGAGATATGAGGGTAGCATAACAAGATAAAAGGTAAGAAAAGATAAGCTGTTTTAACAAACCATATGTTACTGTAATGATTTCTTATCGTTTTATGGTAATAGCAAAGATTAAACAAGTGCTATTTGAAGAGTATAATAAAGAAAGGTTGTTCAGCATAAAGAACTCCATCCTGATGGAAACAGAAGATAAGTCTATCTTATTTAATTCCTTAATACATTTCATTCCTTTACTACAGGCCATATGCTGGTAATAAACTAATTAACAACAGAGTTGCCTATGATGAATAATACCCAGGTACAGTTTTGGATATTCAGTCTTACCCATTCTTCCTTTTTGCACACTCCCTGAAATTCCTTGGAGAGTACATGAGTTACTTTAGGCCCAAGCCCTTTCTCAATAAAAAGGGATAGTCCTTGTCTGACTAAATATGTTTCCCTTGTCTGGTTGTTCTGAAGGATCAATACCAGGTGTAACACAGATGACTCAAATTCTGTTATTTGAGTTTCGTATAAGATGCGAAATCCTAACCTGAGATTTGAAGCAAAACAGCTCCTTTAAGGCACAGCTGTGGATGGATCTGAGTAGGCCTAAGGGGGCAGAGTGGTGTCACTTAGCAAGAACTCCAGGAGGAATGCTAGTTTATGCAGCTAGAATCCTTCCAGGGAAATGCACAGTGCAGTTGCAACTCTGCTACCTATGAGAGTGTTGCAGCATGTACTCCCTCCCTGTTCCCATTCAGCTCTGTTGACTGGTGTGAAGGGAAGGAATTGAAGCAACAGGCATGTCTTTACATCACCACACTTGGGCATCCATGAAATAAAGTACTTAAATATGTGTCCAACTTCAAGCACGCATGTAGTCTTGTTGACTTCACTGGGACTACTGATGTGTGTAAAGACAGATACATCCATAAGTACTTTACTAAATCAGGGTCTAATGCAGCCACCAGCATCCATGCAGCCTCATCCAGGCAGCCAGCATGGGACAATGCTTGCACTGCCTCTTCCACATAATGGCTGATCCTGGCGCAACAGCTCACAGTGGTGAGGACTCCTTTCACACACTCCCCAACCCTTTGCACTCTGAGGCAGCATCAGTGACAATGCAGCCCTTTATTTTTTACTGTTCAGCACCTAATATATTTGAAGTCATATTTACTGCTTATTTCATTGTATGTACTGCAATTATGTATGTATCAGAGCTGGTCAGAAACTGGAATTTTGGAAATTCTGACATTTTGAAAAATAATTTGTTCAGATTCCTAACAAGTTGCCAAAATTTTGACATTTCCTCAATATTCATGAATAGTGAATATTCACCAATATTCAAATTAAATTTTAATGTAATATAAAAGTCCAAACTAAATGAATCAAAAAAATAAAGTACAAAAAGAAACGCTTTTACCTTACTGAAATGACTTTTTCCTGTAGAAAACTGTCAAAATTGGTACGTTCCTGTGAAACATCAATTTCAATACAACTGCATTTTTCAATGAAAAAGTGTTTTGTTGCAAAGGTTTCAATCAACTCTAGTTTATGCTTTGAGCAAATTTGTCACAAACTATATGAGAATGTTTGCCCAATGGTCTGGGTTAACATATTAACACAGAGGTAAAAAAGATATGCACTCAAAGAAACCCAAAGCACTCATTAGGCTAAGAGTGTTTGAGTCAAAGAGCAATTGTCTCTACTCAGAGCTCCTAATAAAACATCAAAAACATTAGCTGGTAAAAACTAAAACTGCAAATGTGCTTTGTTATTTCTTAATGAAACCAATGGGTTTTGTATCTGTAGAAAGTTTACTCATATTTATTAAAAAATCAATAAAATTGTAACATTTAAAAATATATATATTTCATGGGTCTGACCAGGTGCTGACAGTCCATGAAAATTTCCTCCTACCTTTGGGTCTAATCCAACATTTCCTAATGTCAATTGAAAACCTTGCCTAACATAGCTGTTGATTGTCATAGAGGAAGTTGACTGCAATTCCTGAGCAGATGAAGACATCAAATAAATATATTCAAACAATGTATATTCTAAAATTAAAATATCATTAGGTATTTTCATGCACGACTAGCCAAACTGTGTGTTGACTTATTGAAATCTATGATTTTAATACTGGTATTGCATCAGGTATAACACAGTCCAATGGCTGGAAGTTGAAGCTAGACAAATTCAGATTGGAATAAGGCACAGATTTTTAACAGTGAGAACAGTTTAGCCATTGGAATAATTTACCAAGGGTCATGGTGGATTCTTAATCACTGGTAATTTTTAAATCAAGATTGGATGGTTTTCTAACAGATACACTCTAGAAATTATTTTGAGGAAGTTCTACAACCTGTTTTATACAGGAGGTCAGACTAGATGATTACAATGGTCCCTTCTGGCCTTCAAATCTATTAATCAGGTTGCACCGGTATGGCATGGTGCAGAATATATCCCATAATGTCTGGCCTGTTATTTAACTCACACAGCTGCTGGTGACTTCCAGGCAGGACTAGACTCAAGCCATAAAATGATTCAGATCTGATTTCAAATATTTCAAAGTTAGGGTGGAGGTGCTGATTGGTTTGACTTGGCACATGTTAAAGGCAGGGGCCATGACCAAAAATCAGATAGGGGATCCAAGGTTGGATTTCAAACACCTGGCATTTTAGATTTGGTTTTGATTTTAGCCCTTTCTCTACTTCTAGAGCAGCAAAGGCAATTCACACTGAAAACACAATAAGAAAAAAAATGGGTCCAAATCATCAGCTGGTGTGACTCAATGTCATTTCATTTGAGTTACCAACTGAGGATGTGGCCTTCAATCATTTTCACTGGTTTTGTGAAAAAAACAGAAGATATTACTCTTCCCCAGTGCAGTTATTTTGCTATGAATCAAAAAGAAAACTCCTTGAGGATTGGCTCTTGACTAAACAGGATTTATCAAGGGGTAACTGAGATTTAAGCCATGATCCTGCAAACACTTATATGCGTGCCTAAAATTTTGCGTGTGTTGCAGTCTTCGCAGGAATGGGGCCTTACAGTTTAAGATCCCAGATTGTAAACTCCTCAGGGTAAGAACTTTTAGTCTTATTTACAGTTAAGATCCTACATAATTAGCATATAATAATAAAAGATAGAGATAGCTCCTTGCATAAAATCCATTATTTGTTTCAAATATGTGTATATCTCTTTTACATAAGCCACAAAGTCTATGTGTGAGGTCTTTCCTGAAATCTCCTGTAACATATACATCCTCTTATGACATTGATTTTACATTGAGCTTTACCTTGCTACCACTGTACTGAATGGAAAGTTAAGATTCTCATGCAGTCTCTTGACTCCAAGAGCTATGTCTTTAAAATAAACACCAAAATATTGTGAGATACATGATAAAATCACAAGAGTTGCCAGCACTGATGTGTATTATCCCTATCATCTCTGACATAAGGATGATCTGTGCAAAAAGGCCCTATACCTGGTTTCTTGGTAGATTCTGGATAGCCAGGATCAAGGTGTTCACTGGACCAGGCTGATTTCCCTTTTCGCTTCTAACCGTATTACCCCTTGCAAAATGGTCAGTCTCTAGAAATCATTTGCTACATGGTTTTGAAAACATATCAGACCAAGGAAGAAGTTTGGTTAATCTCTATGGTCAATCGGATAAGGCCCTAACTCATTTACAGCAGTAATGCTGGACAGCTATAGATGGTTAAGCTTGATGTGGGCATGAGTCATCAACACGCAGAGCCTTTTCATTCCTCTACATTCTACTTCAGTATGTGCCTTTTTTATGATCTCTCCCCTGCTATGAAATCTCAGAAGTGAAAATGCCACAGAGACCAATGATATGCAATGTAAATTACTGCATATTTCTGCCCAAGGGATGAGAAACTACCTGATGCAATGTCTGGCTGCATTTAAGTGTGTATCACTGGGGAAGCACTTTGGGATCCGTTCTGTGGAAAGGCATTATCTAAAGGGAAGTAAATGTTATTTAGTACATCGCATTTAATCCAGCACTACTAACTTCATAAACAGATGGTAGAAAAGGTGTTGGCCTTTTAAGGCAGGCTCAATTATATTCCTGTTTGCAGCCTAGAATGGGTGAAATTCTGGGAATTGTCGTTCTCAGGGCTAATAGAAGTTAAAAGCATGGAATGCTGGGAAGGCTTGCCAAGGACTATCAGGAACCCCATCTTTCAAAACAGAGAAAGAACAGGGAAGGGGCTGTCTACTGCCTTAATTTGAAGCCCATTAAAATTACTGGAAAACTTTCCACAGATTTCAGTGGGCTTTCATTCAGGCCCTATATCTCCTCACACTCCTTTCCAGTATTCCTTGCTGTGACAACCTCCAACGCCCATCACAGGGGACTACAACTCCCAGAAATCCACTCATTCTGAATAAAATCAAGACAGTGATGGTCCTGTATCCTGCTTTAAAGGGTTTGCATACATAATTACAACTAGCCTGGCCACATTACTATTTGTAAATCAGCTTAAGAAACACTACAGTCTCTAAAATAAGTAGTATGATTTGCACCTATACAACACACTTTGTATTCCAGAACCACATCTGGTACCCTGTATGGGGGTACTCTTGAATCTGACTTTGATTAATATACTTTCCACTGGTGCTAAGGGAGCCATGGTCATTTACCATCGTAGCAAAATTATTTGCAAAGCCAGTTTAATAGCATGGGCAACTTAACCATTTGAGAACATCAGCCATCCTCTTCAATTATTTAAGCTTTGGAAAAGGCTTTTTAGCAGCTGGCTTCACCTCATTGCCAACATATGTTGTTGACACAGTTGCTGTAGAAGGCACGTCAGTAAAATAATTACAGTCCTCCTGAGCCTACCCACCCAAAAATTAGTACAGTCCTGGCAAAGACAAACCTGGCTGGGAATAGAAATAGATAAATAAATGCTTCCACTTCCCAAAACTGAAAGTGACTGTATAATAACAATACTTTACCTTTACATAGTACCTTTCATTCCAAAGTGCTTTACAAACAGATTTACAACTATGTACAAGAATTACTTCCTCCACCACAGAAATTCAGACATATAACATGGAAATCACAACACGTTAATTTAGTGCAAGTAAAGGGCGGGGGGAAAGCTGTATGCAACTGAAAATAAAGAGCAAATTTAGGTAGGACAAATAAAATTACTCGAATTGGAAGTTGGCCAGTACACCAGGATACCGTCCTGCCATCTTTAAGGGACAACAAGCAACTGGGACCTCTGTTTCACACCTTAGCTGAAGGAGGACACTTTAAAAAATGCAGTACCCTATAGCACAATGATGGTGACTTCAGTCCAGTTCTGAAGCATAGTGTTCAAGGCCCAGACTCCTGGTACTAGTGTACAAGCATTTCAACTATTTCCCTCAGACGTCACCCAGTTTTCTAGCTTGTGGTGTTCTATTATCCCTTTCTACATTTTCATTTAGCTGATTTTCCTGTTTCTGTTTATTGAAGCCTGCTGTGGAGATTTCACAAGTCTCTCACAGCCTTCTCCCTTCACATCCTAGTTTAAAGCCCTTCTTATCAATCGTGAGACAAGGTTAGCAAGTCCCCTGCTGAATCACATATACCATTAACTACAACACCTTGGGTTTTCCCTCAAGGCTGCTACTCAGGTATTAACCTGTCCTGATCTTGTGAAATCTAACATGAACAGCAAAAGCAGTCAGAAGCATCAGTTCCACCCATCGGTTTTGATATGTAAAATAACAGGATAATGAAAATCTTTACTCACTGGGTTGTGCTGATGTACAACTGTTCTTGGGCATTGCTTTCCTGGAGAGAGTAATTACTTCTCTTTCTCCAGAAAATAATCTCTTCTTTGACTATTCGAAAAATAAAATCTTCCCACTAATACAGTTTTTTAATCAGGATTTATCACCTCAGTGCCCTGGCTTCACGCAAGCCTTTTTTAAAGGTTGGATTCATTTCTCTGGGCGATTTACAATTCTACCAGTATGTACCACTGAACTTTCTGTGTGTGACTGCTTCACCAACACAATGAAGACTTTAAAATAAATAGCTTATAAAACAAATGTCTGGATTTAAAAAGAAGGAACAGAATTTTTCCAATCCATTTATCAGTGATAAAGAAAAGTAAGGAGACTATGGTAATTGGATTTCTGCCAGTGGCCTATCACAGTATAATGTGCAAGTGCTAGTGAATGCTGATATCAGCCTTTTAGGAAAATTAACTCATGCAAGTTGATAGCTCAATACTGTTAAACCCTTTGCAGATTGAAAGCCAAATGTATAACATGAATATTCTTCTCTTTAAGAATTCATTTTCATTTCATCTTTCTGTATGTCCTCCTTTGTGACAGACAGAGCACAGGAAAGACCAGCTTTTCCAGGTTTTTCTGTGGTAAACAACAATCAGAACATGTGACACAAAAAACTCCAAAATCAAACAAAAAAGCCTGTCAGGCCATCTTTATCAACCATAGAAAAGTAAAAAATGGGCACATACTCCAAATATTTTTTCCTACAGTTCCCCTTGAATAAGTCTGCATTTGCCAGCAGTTAATATCACTATGGCTCTGATCCAAAGCCCAACAAAGTCAAGGGGCTCCCTCAAGCTCCGATGTATCTAAGTTTTTGCGGTATTTCCCTATACTGAGAACAAAATTACGGTGCTCTCTCAGACATGCTGGGTTGGAAACTGTTGTTAATTATTGACTTTTCAATAGATGCCACGAAATAATTAAACCAAAATGGCTTGCACCATTTTTGAATTTTCATGTTTTTTTAATACCACCAGACTTGAACCCCACTGAACTGGGTTGGAACAACATGAAATACCACTGGTGTATATATCCTATTAAACCACTCAGCAAGGCTGGACTCTTGCCTGATGGCCACAAAGCCATGCTATGCTTTTATAACTTTATAATTTATAAGCAGCTGCATAGACCATTCTGACAAAGTGCTGCAGAAGAGGTTATAAGGAAAAACAGCTCAACAGGAATGTAAACACAACTATGCTAAATATATTTCTCAGTCAGTACTAAATATTCCATGTGTTTGACCCAGTGCACAGCTTGTGTGCCTCGTTTGTGTATAGTGTGCTCATCAATGTGTGTGTGTGTGTGATTTGCTAGCCCCATCATTTCCCAAGCCCACTATACTGCATCCTGGTGATAACTGGAGAATTCACTATTCATAAATGGGCAATTCATTAGCCCCTCCTTGCAAACCCACTGCTCTGCAAGAGTCCTGGGGATAACCTGGCATTCCATAGCTCATTAAGACCATGATTCACAAACCCCACACCTGCAGCCCACGGTGCTGCTTGTGTTCTGGAGTCTCATTAATGGGAAAAGGAGCCTCACCATCACAGTGGCAAAGCATGTCTGTGTGATGGGGTCACAACTAGAGCGCTACTGGCATGAACTCTGGCAGACAGTGGCTGGCATAATGACTCAGTGGGGATGATTATCAGCCAGCAACACTGCACTGACAGCAGAACTGGACCCCAGTAAGCCTGAGTATTGACGTGTGTGAGAGCAAAGCTGGTGTAAAACCACATTGCCCTCAGGGCTTCATATTGGGTTTTACGCCAACTGGAATCAGCCAGACCCAAGGTATAAGCGTTCCTTTCAACACACCCTGAACAAACAAACTGCCACTTTCCTCCACCTCCACGACATGGGAAAGGACAACCCCTTTCAGTGTGGTAGCTGTAAGATAAACAGCCAGGCTATATAATTTTCTTTTAATCCGCCTGGAAACATTTTCGTTACCACTGATTTACAAGTGTTTGGTTTGTTTAAAAAATGCCTCAGTCTGCCAATGTTTGCTGTCTCTTCACAGTACAGAGGCAATCAATTAACATTAAGTATGCTGCACAAACACTTATAGTAACTTTTCAGACATATTCACTAAGAGTGGGAAGATAGTTGCAGGCTACTGGAGTTTTCCTTCTTTGACTTATTGTATAGGCACTAAGTCCTTGCAATTCCTGTGACCCACCAGATAATTAACCCATTTCCCCAATGTGGTAGATAAACCATCTTGCAGTTTACTGGGGAACAGAGGATACTAGTCAATGAAATACTCAGGAACTGTTGGAGAAAAGTACCAAAATGGGCAGTGGCTAACTAAGACCATGTGTGCACTAGGGAAATGTACAAAAATTCCACTCCCGCAGTCTAGGGAAATCCATCATGAAGACAAGTCTCTGATGGCTTACAATGTTTACATCATCAAATTAATTAAATTTGCTGAAAATTTCCCCCCAGTGTAGACAACTGAACAGTTGCAGAAAACAACAGATAAGTGGCCTAAATTCTGCCCTTAGTTACATCTCTGCAATCCCACTAAAAACAATATTTTAAATGACAACTAATAATGTAAACATGACTCTTTAAAATTGTGTGTATATATATTATATATGCTAGACCCCCTGAATCACAGGAGAGTAATTCAAGAACAGCAGGTGGTGTTACTGACCTGGATCTTCCAAGATATTTAGGCACCTAACACTCATCTGGGCTGCCATCACATTATATTCCTTAAGAGTTTCTGGCAAAGTGGCAGTCTCTTTAGTCTACCACTGGAGCATGGTCACTGCAGGCCACTGTGGAGATGTGCTAATTCAGTCCATCCTCTCACCACACCTCTTTCCCAGACAGCACCATCCACACGCTGGGATACATCCACCCACTAAGTAAAGCAATCAGGCTATCTGTGTTCTTATGCAATGCGTATCATCCTTGTATCTGAACCCCACTTTGTGCCACTGTAATTTCTTCCCTGGCAGACCTCAGTTGCTGGAGCTCTGACACAGACCTACCTATCAACCTGCGTTCTTCATAGTTAACCTTTTTCATACATAAGGCTTCTTTAATTTGTGCTGGGGACTCAACTGCTAATGACCATCCCTAGGAAGTGGAAGAATAAAGATGCAATAAAGCCACCTTGGCCACCTCTGACCTCGGGTCCTGGGCTTCAATAAACTCATCTGAATCTAAGGATCTAGCTTAATATATTGCATAGACATGGTGCCTTTTTGCTACAGAGACATTGTTGGATAGCATAGATATGGGCCTGGTCTACACTTACTGGCAAAGTTGGTGGCAGTCGACGGGAGTTATGCAAGCTACATAGAGTAGCGTGCATAATGTACATCGACTTCCTAAATTCCGTTCTGTAACCGTCTCTACTGCACTGTGCCAACAGGAAATGCGTACCCATCAATGCATCATTACTCTTTTTCCAGAGGTGGTTTTATTAAATTGACTTCCAGATCAAACGAGTGGGTCTTCACTTCCACTCAAGCCAGATAAATTGATCTGATGGTGGTGAATTTGCCACCATCACTGTAGACATAGCCATGAATAGTTAATAAAAATGGAGGGAAGGGGAATTTTTCATCAATAAAAAAACGTTCTATCATATCCTAGTCAAATTGTCTATCCCCATGCAATCACCAAGCAGCATTTATTTTTTTTCTTTACTAAAAGCTTTTTAAACATTCTAAGTGGTCACTTGGGCAATGTTAAGAATGCACCTCACCCAAGACAGATGGTCACTGCTACAGCTCTGATCAATCATTTGGAGTGACTCCTACCCAATAAGAATTATAAAAAAAAACCTGAGGGAAATGGCAATGTTTTTTTGAGTGATAGAACTTTCAGAGTGGCAGCTGGGAAGGACCTTGAGGAAAGATAAAGCCTCATAAAACATGACTTTATCATTTAGATATTTCTCTCCATTTATGGAACTAAATGATAGCTTATAGTGAAATTCTTTATTGTTTTACTGTTTTGCTGTACTTTACAGCAAATATAACTAAAGTAAGCTTGAACAAACTCTTCAGCTGCTACCAAACTACAAATAAGAGAAGAAACATTGCACTGCTTGCCATACTTACCTGATTATAAACATCATAAGCCAACTTCTCCCCTTAGTGTACCTCCATGGACTTCACTTTAGTTACTCCACTTTACACCAGTTCAGGGTCTTGTCCTATATTCCTATTTAGTAAAAGGAATGGAGGAGACACAGGCAAGGAAAGGAGGCTCTAATCAATACCGTTATCGACTTTCTGGCCCAATATTTTTTTGCTATTTCCACATATTGCTCTGGATATTTTCTACCACATTTGTGACTGTAACTACTGGGGATCATTCTTTTTCCATTCTTGCTTACTTGAAAATGTCACATATAATATTTGAAAGGTTAAAACAGTAAAAACAGTGCTTCCAGGACTATAAAGTTGAGATATCTACAGTTTTTATGACAATGACTTGTTAGAATACAAACTTTAATACATTCTTATTCATTGATCTTTCAAAGTTAAATGTATAACCTGTATGTGCAAAAATAATGCAATTATAAATACACAAACAAAATTACTTTTTAAAGATGAAACTAAGATTGAAAGCAGATATCATGATTTCAATGCACATAACCATTCAAGAATATTAGACTTTTAAAAAAGTTCAAGTGTTACTAAATCCAGAAATTGTAGAGTTAAAGTTGCACTTCTCAAACCAGGCATACAAACTACTTTAATTCTGGCAGAGATACCAACAATCTCTCCTTCCATGCTTTAGTTACTTTAATTACTTTAATTAATTAAATTTTCTTAAAATTAATTAAAATTTCTTTAATTAATTAAATACTTTAATTACTTTAATTCTGACAGAGATGCCTACCATCTCTCCTTCCATGCATGAGGCATATTGAAAACGTGGACCGCAAATTATTGGTTTTATAATGTTTCATATGTTCATATCCTCGATACTATGTCAGATGATATCACAGCACATTAACTTATGTTTTTTTCATGCAATTGTTGTAGTAGCATGACAATTGAGGCTCATGGGTCAGCTCCTGAGCTGGTAAAAATTGAAGGAGCTTTGATCTGGCTGTCTATATGGAGACAAAGTAGCTCTGTGTCTAATGAAACTGAGAAAATTTCATGTCACTTGGAATAATAGGACCCAATCAAGTGTAGCGTTAGCAGTTCCTTGAGGTGCAAAGAGCCCTGAAGATTTGGGAATGACTGCCTTAACTGTACTATTTGTGTAATCAGGAATTTGAAAAAAAGTCTTGTATAGGTCTATGTAAAGAAAGCTGTAAAGACAACCAATCAGTATGTGATTAAAATCAATACATTCTAGTTAGTTTTTCTGCTCACTGGTGAAACAGAGCTGTCTGTTATATATAGTTACGGCTTTATGTTTTATTGTTTCTTTGGGCCATTGCTGTGGGGGCTGAGTGATTTGTGGGCCTTGTCTGAGAAGTACAACATTCACTCTGCATTTTTCATGGTTTCCTCTTTATGAGGGCTTTTCACTTTCACATACATGAAAGATGACCTTAGGTGCTAGTCAGAAATTTTTCAACAGAATATTTTTCAGTCAGAAAATGCCACTTCATCAAAAGCGAAACATTTGAGGAAAGGTGTCCATTTGGATGAAAGGTAATTTTGAAAGAAAAATGGGGGGAAGGAGGATGGGAAATGGTGTGGGGAAAGCATTTAAATAAGGTCAAAACACTTTGTTTCAGAATGAAATATTTCATTTTTCTGTTTCAAAATGACTTTTCATTTCCACTTTTTAAATTATATATTAAATACAAAAATAAAAAAAAAAAAGATGAAATCAGAATGAAACGTTTTGATTGTATCAAAATGAAACTTTTCAACTGGCTCAACACTAATTTTTTCTGGATATTCATTTTGTGGGAAATTTCAGATATTGTTTTGTTTTGTTCTGCTTCACCATGGGAAAAATTTCAAAATGAAAGATTTCACAAATCACAAAATGAAAGATGCCGTTCCTGCCCTGCTCTAGTAACATGTAACCAAATGACTGACATGTGCCCTCAATCTTAACTTTACCTAAACAGTGTTTTGGTGAGGGGGCTGCTAGTTTTTTAAATAGTCATAACATGAGTGATTTAAGGAATTCTGGGGGCTCGGCAGCCGGGGATGCAGCAGGACATGGTAGGGATGAAACACTGCACTTGAATGTCCTGTAGCGAATCAGACTGCGAAACACAAGAGATTTGGCAGGGGGACAAAGGAAAGAAGTATTAGCACATTCTCTTGTCTCCTCCTCCTGTACCTCTGAGATGCTCCTGAGCACCCATTAAAATCATTGGCTGTCTGGTGGCGGAGGTTAATAAGAAGGCATGGGGACAAATTGGAAGGAAGCATAAGGAGAAGAGGAATTATGGGAGATAGGCATAAGAACACAGTGACCAGCTCCCTCCCCTGGTCTAGACCTGCCTTACCTCTTAAATCTCCCTCTGGCTGCACAAAGGGATCATAACTCCCAACATCCTGCTCTTTCATTGCCAGTTTGCTACCCAGTGCAGCAGAAACACATTGGTTCTTAAGAACGTAAGAACAGCCATACTGGGTCAGATCAGTGGTCTATTGTACTCCACAAGGGGCAGAGGGTTCGTTTTCCTATAATTTATTTGTCTCGGTGGCGGAAGGATGCAGACCAACAACACGAGGTGCTCAAATAAAGTGTTTTATTATGGTGATGACTTAAAAGAAGCTGTGCTAAAAATGCCTCCCACACCAGTAGACAAACCTGGTGAACAAGAAGGACAATCATTAAAAACAACCAGGATCATGAGCAATGTCATGGTTTCAGAAGCAATAGCAATAGCAACCACACACTACTGCAATCCCAAAGCATAGGAAGAAAGCACCTACCAATATTAGAAGAGTGGGGAGACCCATCATCCACTCTATCAGTGAGTCGCAACCAGGGAACCGACCTGCACGGGCCATCCAGTAAGGCCTTGACGGATCCACAGAGAGTCTCAACAGGGCATTGGCCGGGGGTACCTAATATACTTCTTTTTGCCCTGGTGCAGCAAAAAGCTTTACCTAGCAATACATGATGTAATTCTCAGTTTCATTCAGGGATTGGGCCTTAAACTTGTTTTTCATTAGTCTATTGGCTGATAATTACAGGTGGCGAGTTAGTAACCGAAATTGGGAAGCTGCCCTTTCCATAGTCTAAAGGTGGCTGAGCTAGCACCTGAGACTGGGAAGCTGCCCTTTCCATAGTCGAGACTGGTCCTGCAGGTAAACAACTGCTAATTTGCGGTTAGGCACCTGCTGCCTATCTCATAACGACAACTAAGAGTTAGTTACACATTTCCCCAAAAGTACTTTCCACTCAGTTATTTCCCAGCAGGGGCCTACTCTTGCTCACAGCCTGAGCTGGATTTCTAGGGCCTAGCCTTGCCAACTAACTGGCCTCACATTACAATGTCTTCTGCTCCTTACATCTATCTAGCCCAATATCCTGCCTTCCAACAGTGGCTAATGCCAGGTGTCAAGTGATCCATCCCATTGCCCATTCCCAGCTTCTGGCAAAAAAACGGCTGTGGGGTCTTCTGCATCCATGAGGCGGGAGAGAACAGGATTTGCCATGCAATTAGCATGGCTCCTACAGCTCCAGCCAAAGAAACAAAGGCTTCTAGATTCTACAATCAATTTTGAAAGGGATAACACTTACATTTAACACAATGAGACAAAGCAACACTGAGCTTTGCACTTACTTTCCATTTCTCTGGTGCTTTATGGCAGGTATCGGAAGCTATCGGCATTTATCTAACATTATCTTAAAAATCCATGAACTCCTAAATGTCAAAAGAAACACTTATTTGTAAAGAACAATTACGTCTTTTGCTAATCAGTTCTCTCTTTAGGTCACTGAATTTTAAATGGCAAATAAGAGTGGTTTGTGGCTCTGAGACTTATCAGAAATTGCCAGAAATGTATATTTACAATTACATGTAGTTTCCCAAAGCCAAACTTATATAACAAATAAAAGGGTTCACAAGCTAAGAGCCAGCTCTTAAACAAACTGATAAAAATCCATTTACAATAACAGCAACATACAGACGCATTTGACCTAACATGTTTGTTTACAGACACAGGTCAGCTCAGAGATTTGATTACATGCTTAAGGTCCATTAGGGTTTCCATTATTGAGGGTCACATGGAGATAACTTGATCTAGTGACGCCCTAACAAGACTTGGAACTAGGGTTGGTCAAGAGTTCTTTTAATTAAATTTTTTTTTATTGCAGAATGCTGGCTGATTGAAACTGAAATTTCCTGTGGAAACAGGAAACAAAATTAAAAGGTTGAAGTAAAACCAGAATGTTTCAAATTTATCAAAACAAAACATTACAATTGACCCAAAGCAATTTTTTTAGGATTTTTGGTTTGCAAATAATGTCAAGTTTGGGGATTTTTTTTGTTTGGGAACGGCAAAAGAATTCAAAAGCTTGATGTTTTTCAAGGGATGGGTAATCCCTTTCCTGACAAATTCTACTAAGAACTTCTTGTCAGAGATCTGGAAGGATTTTCACAAATGTGTTAGGTTTTGAATGGTTATATTTAACTAATTTGTTGTCAGGCCCCTAGTGCTGAGAACAAAAGAAGATGACTAGCCTTGCCTTCAGACTTGTCTTTAACGTTATTAGAAGAGGGTCTATAAGGGATATGCTACCAAAATTTTAAAAAGGGGCTTCGTAAACAATGTTCTGCTCCAGTCAGCGATACATGTGACAATACTACTTCAGTGTGAGGACAAAGTGTCTTAGTTACTTGGAAGCATAACTTTCATTGATGTCGGCTTTTGATAATTTTACCCAAAGGCAAGAAACTATGAGGCTTGTTTTGAGCTCCTCCCAGAGCCTCATTTTCCAAAATTATGGAATGAAAGCAGGTGCTGGGTAGTGAGGGAGGCCTCTGATACACAGGAGATCAGACTAGATGATCTGGTGATCCCTTCTGGCCTTAAACTGTATGACTATTGAAACATGTAACTTGGGGGAATCCAATTTTCAAATCCTGAAATGCATGAGGCCACACATAAAAAAAAGATGTGCAATTGCATACCTAATTTGCCCAAATGCCTGCTGTGAATGGTTGCACAAATGAGATATTTCCATGTACAAATGACCATTTAGCTGACCATCGGTGTACCCAATGTGCCTGATTTGTGCGTGCAGTTGCAAGAGATGTGTATGTAAATTAAACATGCATTTGGGCACACTAACCTGAGTTTCTGAAGGTCTGAGAATCAAGATCTCAAAGTATCTCAGTCACACTTCTGCTCACTTTCCACTGTTGATTTTCCCAATCTAGCCTGAGCTTCCGAATTCTTTGTTCTTCTGGAAATTCATTTTTGTTGTTGATTACTGTTATTTATTGTTTCATTGCTCTGTCCTTCTTTTATCCTTCTCCCATGCTTTATGTCAATGGTACTATATAAATACCTAATATGCAAGATAAGATAATAGCAGCATTGGCTGGGAAATATATTTTATTTACTATGCAAGTTTTAAATTCTTAATTTTTTTCAATTTTTTCCCCAGGTTTTCATGGAAAAACTAGTTTTTCCTGTAATGTAGATATTTTTGTTATGTTTATATATTTAGTCTTAATCTGCCCATCTACAGACACTGTGGGAACATGTAATTCTGCTTCTGAGAATAATATCTAGCTCTTGTACAGTGCTTTTCATCCATAGCTATCAAAACACTTTACAAATGAAGGCAGTATAATTATCCACATTTTATAGATTGGGGAAACTGAGTCAAGAATTTGCAGGGCAAGAAGTTGCAGTGACTTGCCCAAGATCACCCAGAAGGGCAACAGTAGAGACAGGAGTAGTATCCAGGTTTCCTCTGTCCTGGTCAGATACTCTAGCCACTAGACAAAACTGTCTCTAGAGGCTTTGTTTCCGGAAATACCTATAACCAAACCTGCATGTGAGATGGAGAGTGTTGCTCATCTCAGGAACTTGAGTGTCCTGAATCCTGCTAAAATTCTGGTCATTTCAGTATCAACAAGACTGAATCGATTTGGAAAATAGACAAGACGTGTAATGATGCATTGGACTTGGTGCAAATCTCTCACCTTAAACTGAACTGTCCAGGGATAAGATAAAAGAGTTCATTATTTTGACTTTCCTGTTGGATTCTTGCCCCCGCCTGCTTTCAATTACCTTGATGAATGCTAACTGGGGAGTTTGTTTTCTGAGCTGAATTTAGCCCAGTGGACTTCTTAAACTATCTGTATATTCTCTTGATTTGAGTTAAAGAGTTTATGCAATAGCTGGTTTAAATTGAAGGTAACTGCACTGAACTCAAAGGAGTAATGTTTTTTTTTACATTAGCTGAGGATCTGGCCTGTTCTTTGGAGATTGTAGACTTGTTTTGGGCATGGCCTTCCTTTCTTGCCTTTTTGGGAGAAACAGTGAAGTGGGGCCCGATTAGTAGGCAAGGAATACCAAGACCCCTATGTACCAAATTGCTTTATTACAATACTCACAGGGTAAATTGTACCATGACCCTCTGTTTTAGAAGTAATTGGTTTGTGGGATGACCTCATGTTATATCTACCTTGAGATTGCCACTTCTTTTATGTACCATAGAAATTCCTGTAGTATCATCTAATTTTTTAACACTTCAGCTGATAAATCTTGGTTTCTGTTTGAGATGTTGTTGCCTACTTGGCTAAACTAATAAATGAAATAAAAAGTTTATGAAAAAGAAAATTGATGGATTTATATAAGGGGAGTCAGAATGCAAGAAGAGTGAAGATTCCTTGAAAGTGGTGTCAACAGTGTGCATTTGTCAGAAACACAAATGCTACTGTGGTCAACAAACTCCCTCAAAGTCACTCATTGAACCCCTCTCTCTTTTTCCATGACCCACAAAGAGTCTAGTCTTCCATTCACCTTTCTCTCTAGCAGCAATAGAGAAAGCTATTTGACATCAAAATCTAGACAGACTTCCACTAATGAAATTTTCAGTTCATCAGAGGCAAGCCCATTGGGTCTCTCTCAGAAAATAAATGTTGTTCTGCTATCTTAAGCAGAGTAAACATTTTCCAAGATGGCAGAGGGTATTCTACACAAGGGAAACATATGATCTTCATCCTCTATTGCTGTCTCTTCTTTATTGTTCATCTTCAAATCCAGTTCAAAATTGCTTCCTTGATTTCCCAAGCTCACATGAACTCATTCAAGTCTTCCTTCCTGATCTACGCCTTACTGATCACTCTACTCCTCCAACCTTAGCTTTCCAGAGTTACAGGGGAAGGGAAAACTTTTTCACTAGTTCTCATCCAAATCTCATACTTTCTTTTTGTCTTACTCCAAGCTGCTAATCATTTCAGGCCTAATGCTCAGCTGGTGCAAATCACTATAGCTCCACTGAAATCAACAGAGCTATGTTGATTTCTCCTAGCAGAATATCTGGCCCATATCTTGAAATCTCACCTTAAAATCTTCCTTAGTACTTTAACAGATGGCTGAACTAAAGTGTGAATGGAAGTGAATTGAGCCTGAAGAAAATGTTTTCTTGAACTGAGTCCTAAAACCACTCCAGTGTATTGTAAATTACGTTGCTTATATTGTTTGTTGTTGGGCTTTTCTCCATACTTCATGATTTCTCTTAATCATAGTTGTTATAAACTCTTTTGTTGTGATGGTTTGATTAAAGCCGGAGATGTTTACTTCTGAGTATTGTATTTGCAGAAGGAAAAACCAGGTTGATTCGCTTAAGTCATCCTTACAAATGTATGACTTACAAAACCAGGAAGGGAATCAGATTTCCATGTGACGCATGTTACATGGTGAAATGCTACTGTACATCACATCACTTTGTTACACAATATGATACTGCCCCAGAATGGGAAATACATATCCGGGCACAACACTCATGTGACTCATTTTTGGCTAGACTTTCCTTTCACTTTTACCCCTTTGCACGGGGCACTGGGTAGATGACTCATGCCAGGACCAACAGAGGGAAAGAATTGTTTCTCAGAAAGGCATAATTTCCTTTCTTCTTCCCCAGAGAGAGGGGAGGGGTAGTAATTTGCTGCTGGTTAATACCTACATTGGCTCAGCTCTGCCAGCTGGTTCTTTGTGTGGTAGTATCCATATTCTGCCCACTGCTTGACTGAAGGAGTAGCACCCACTTACTCCTGTGTGTCAAAACCCCAGGTCCAGGGGCCATGCAGGAGAATAGAGGTGTGTGCATTACTGGGCAGCCACTCACTAAGGGACAACCCCAGCCCTTAATTTATACTTTTTAATAAAATGATGGTCAATCAAACTCATTTTTCAGGTAGCAACACACTGAAGTTTTAAAATAAAGTAGAACAATACAAAGAACAACAGGGAGATTCATATGGGATTTTCCTCCGACCTCATGGCAGGCTCAAATTCAGCGGTTGGTAGTGATAGTTTACATAGATACAAGGAAAGACTCAAATACTGTCCACATCCCATAAGTGCATAGGGCCCAAAAGGCAGGAACCCATGGCTCTGCAGTGTGGTGAAAAAGACAGAGCCTATAAGGGAGGGTGATGGTAGGTAATCCAGAGCCCTTAGGGAAAAGAGCTGTGTTCTGCACTTTACAGCCAAGCTACCATAAAGGAGAAATTGTGCATGGCATCATGGAAAGTGGATCTGTGGCTGTATGGATCACATGGGAAACCTGCACATGAAGAACTGGGCACACAACAGCTGTAGAATATATTTGTTAGGACTGTAATTTCCTCTGCACCAGTGGTTTCCATCTTTCTAGTTTGAGAGCTATTGTACATGTACTTCACCATGATATCTTAGCACCAAATTAAGAACATAAACTTCACATTGTCCTAGTAGACTACAGTACTCTGTCCCACCTTCAGAAGGGTTGCAATCCACTGGCTGCCTTTCTTTGGAGAAGAGCTATCTTATGAGGGATGGGAAAAAGTAGTCAATGGGAGTTTTGCCTGTGTAAAGACTGTTGAATAGGGCCCAATGTTGATATAGTCCATTTTATAGGTGTATCATGGGCTACCTACCCCCAAATTCTAAATGGCAAGGGTTACCTCACAAAGTTTTCCCAGCACTTAAAATAAAATACTTGGTATAATGTCTGGCTTAGATATTCTAATTGTGCAGCTGCCACAGTAATGTGCAGTTACTGGCAATGCCCTCATTAAATCCATTTTGTTCTGCCTCCTTTCAGTGTACTACAAGGCTCTTTGTGGGTCTGGGTTTCCCACTCACTGTGTCCAAAGGAAAAATAAGAAGCACTGAGTGCAGCAAAAGCAAATCAGATGTGCTGTCTGTTGACCTTAATGATGGAGGAAAACACAGTTTCTGGGCGGTAACTCATTTATAATGTTTGTAAATGAGTAAACTAAAATGAAAGTAGGTGTATTGTGTGAAAGCAAAGGCACTGTAGGCGTTTGGCTTGTAATGACAGATGTATTGCTGCATCTAAGAAAAATAAATCTATAAATAGAGAAACAGCTTCAAACGTATATTTGAACTTTGAGAAAAACCAATATACTTTTCTTAAACTAACGTAACATGCTAGATAAGTGATGTATGATGCCCCACTGTAATGTCTAGCTAAAACAGTGAACAGCCTGTTAGTGTTACCAGTTAATGAAGTGACTCTTTTAGTTCAAGTGGCCTGTGGCTTTGATGCTGAAAGTCTCAGGTTCTGTCTCCTCTAACAATCTGTGCTAGGGATGGTTTCAAAGCAATGGACATCAGATACTTGGCAGAAGCTTTGCCTGCCAAGAAGAGTGTGGCTTTGTGTGTTGTGGTCCCCTGCCCCCGGTGGCTAGACCACCTGCAGGATAAGAGTCAACTATTGCTCTTGGTTAATGTAGCTTTGCTTTCAGCTCATGGCTGCATTATAACTTTACTAAGATTAAAGGTTCTGAGTTCTAACCCTCATCTTTAAAGTACTTACAAACATTAATTCTCATAACAATCTTGTGAGGTAAGTGAGTGAGCATCATTAGGCCAAGTTTACATACAGGGAGACTTAGACACTTCAGCTGTGTAGCATTGCTGACTTTAATGGAGATACACTACTTTACACAGGCTGAGGATCTGCCCCAGAGAAAGTTGAAGAAACTTGCCCAAAGTAATATAGCAAATCAGTGACAGTGCCAGGATTAGAACGCAGGAGTTACAAACTCCCAATATCTTTTTCTACTGCTAGCCATCTACCTATTTAGCTGCTTTAGCTAGTTTTAATATTGCACTCCTCACCATGGCATCAGAACTTCACAGCCACTCTCTTGGGCTCTCTTTTTCTCATAGTCTTGCTGGAACTATTGGCTCTTCTGCCTTCACGCTGTCAGATACATTTCTTAGTCTGTTTCTTTTATGGACTGTTGTATCATTTTCCAGTTGTAAAAGGGTGGTTTCAGATGAAGCAGTCTATAAAGATTACTGGTGCACCTCCTTGCTATAACAGATTGGAATCCTAACAGCAAAACCAAATTTGGAAGCAGGTGTGGTAGATTTTGATAAAGTATGTTTTACCTTACAATGAATTTTATTGCAAATTCTGTTTTGATTGCACGTTGCTAGGCACCATAGAACTGCACTGATTTATAATAGTGGTTTGCAATTTGTGACCTCCAGGTTCACAAAGTAAAGCTTCCTGTGGGTACTGCTTCTGTCATTCTTCAGAGAGTGATACTTCCTGTTTGTTGTAACTCAATCCAAGCCATTTTTAGGAAGTCCAAGGGCTTCCTTGGGCAAATCCAAAAGATCAGCAACAACATTTTAAGCATCTCTGCATCCTATATGGCCGCTTCAGATCTCCTTTTACCCGGTTTTATCTTGATATAAATTCAACCATGATCAAATGTGTGGAGGACACTAGCATCTTATGGAGTAGCAAAGCAACAGGATGATAGAACCAAATGGCAAAGTACATTACATAACACTGCATACACTAAACAGGAGGAGATTTTGTAATAATAAATATCAAGTACTTTGCCCAAGGAGCAGAATTATACTGCATTAACACAATATGGTGGGCATCCTCACCTTTTGAACTAAAAATGCATTTTGACTTTGTCTTCTCAAATCTGTCCTTATTGAAGAGGCATCTTAGCTGCCATGTTCAGATCCAGATTCAGATCGCAACTTTCCTAAAGTTTTTCGGGATGGTGGTTCTGCAATTTTGGTTTGGTGCATCATAGAAACCATCATGGAATATAGATCCATATCAGGTCTTCCCCAAAATTTGGATTTTGGCCTGAGTCCATCTCTAGTCCTGATATTATAGTTTCTTATAATCAAGAAACATAGTCGTTGCAGAGAAGGAGTGGAGTTTACAGTGGGGACTTGCCCAGGAAAGGATCTCTGTCATTGGATTTGTCCCACTATATGAAAAAGTAAGAGAACTAATGATCGAGTGATCTAATTATTAATCACTAACCACTAATACTCCACATATCGCATGGGAGCTGTAGGCAAGCTATGTTCCTGATCCTGCTTGCAGTACTTATTACTAGGTTAAGTATATGTGAAAGAAGAGAAGTTCTGAGATATCATTAGTATCGTGCCTTTTAAAGAGATGCTGCCATTGTTACATGGCATGAGAAGGTGTATTTAATGCCTTGGCTGCATGGTGAAGATTTAGAGAAAGAGAAACTGAAAGACTTGGTTACAGAGTACTGAAATAAAGAATAGTTGATAGTGGACATTTCACAGGCATAAACTGCCTGTTCCTCCTACATGAAAGAGCTGTCTTTGATGAGAAATCAAAACAAAATAAAAATCACCCATTATCTGAATGAAGTAGATCTTGACAATAAATGTCTGCCCTTAGAGAAGGGACCATTTTCAATGAGATCATATGTCTCAAAACATATGAGCCAAGTTCTCCTCTATTACTCTGATGCAGTGCCTTTGACTTCAGAGAGATTACACTGGTTTCACTGTGGAGTTTGGGCCTCTTGTGGGTCTATAAAAGATATTGCATCTTGTAAAATTGTTAGATATGGAAGTGGTCTTTACAGTTTTGAAAACTGAGTTGCTCTAATTTGGTATAAATTGCTGACTTAATGGTCAGAAAACAAATGAATCATGTCAGCCAGTGTTCTAGGAACTCACATTTCTATGCTGGGTAATACAGCATTTTTCTTTCTCTCTCTTCTACCGACTACAGATAATGCAAAAACACTAAATAGTAACTGATGGGAAAACAAATATGCCAATAACAAGTGCTTAGAAAACTGATTCCCACAAGCAGATGGGGCCCGCCTTCCAGTGCAGTGAACAAGTAAAGGACAATTTATCTTCAGATGCAATAGGCATCTTTTGTAGGGAAAGTTTACCAAAGGCTGGATACTTTCACAAAGCTATTCAAAAAGAAGCCAGAAGTGATTAGAAACCAAAAGTCTCAAAACACCACCTTGAGTACTCACCTTAGGTTATCAGACAGCAGGGCTTTTCTTAATTGGTGTAACCTTTTGAAACAGAGTGTTATCTCCTTTGTAAGGTCAAAAAATATGAGTCACCAGAGTCAACAGAAGACATAAAATAAAAGGCAATGCTATGACTATATCCTGTAGGGTACCACAATCCAGTGGGTTCTCTTTCCTTAATGGCAAGTGTTGAAGATTTTGAACCTTTCTACGCAGCAGAAAAAAACACATTAATGTGATTTTAAGTATTTCCAGGGTTTAAAGTGTTTCCACATATCACAGTTTATACATTGGTTGCTCAGTCAGTGTGGGCTAGGCATGACCATTAAAAAACGTATCAGCCAGAACCTCATCTGGTGTAAATTGTCATAACTCTATTGGCTTCATTTGAGCTACAACACTTTAGACAAGATGAGGACCTGTCCCTAGATGCTCTAGAACAGGGGTGTCAAACTCACTTTCTATGGCGGGCCACATTTAAATTAAATTCACTTCAAGGGGGCCACGCATACAATAAACACTAAAACACCACATACTCTATACTCTCTGCCGAGAAATCTCCCCGCAGGGTGAAATTCGGCGGCAGAGTAGGGGAGTGGGACACACAGCAGGGACTCACAGGCACTCACGGACTCCACTCTCCGCCGTGAAATCTCCCTGCAGGGTGAAATTCGGTGGCAGAGTGGGAGAGTCCGACGGCCTTTTCCAAATGGAGACGAGATCTCGCAGTAACAAACGCTGACTCGAGATCTCGCACACTTTTACTGAGCTCGGCTCAGAAAAAACTGCCGGCCCGGATAACACAAGGCGGCGGGCCGGATTCAGCCCGCAGGCTGGATAACACAAGGCGGCGGGCCGGATTCGGCCCACGGGCCGGATAACACAAGGTGGCGGGCCGGATTCAGCCCGCGGGCCTTGTGTTTGACACCTGTGCTCTAGAATGTGTTCTTTAACATACTTTTGTAAAATGGTTGCACCTGATCCTCAATAGCCAGACAATCCATGTTTCATTGAAGTTAACAAATGGCTTTAAAAGATGAGATTTTTTGAAGCTGCCTTTAGGTGCACAGTTTCAATTAATTTAACTTGATTTAACCATCTTAATTCCAAAGGTGATCTTGAAAGTTTCAGCCCAAAACTATTTAAAGAGAAGTTTGATCCACATGTTTGCCAAGCATATTCACATTTACTTCCCCATCCCAGGTTTTCATAAAACCTTCTGTATTAATCTGCTGAGCATTTTCAAATCTACTGCATTTATCCTGCCTCCCTCTCTTACTAAAGGGAAATAGTATAAAGAGGCAAAAAGAAGCCAGTTAAAAGACATGGAAAAAGATTAAATTCATTGGGCAGCTTTGGTTCAGTGGGCCTTTTAGGGAGAAAGAAAGACTCCATAGCCAGTAGTTAGCATATTAGTGTGGGATGGGAGAAGTTGCACAAGTCCCCACTCTACCTGATTCAGAACAGAGTTTCTCACTCCAAATTAGGCAGAGTGGGGACTTGAACCTGGTCTCCCACATGTTAGCCCAGGACACACATACCCCTCAATCTGAGAACATCACGTTTTGGTGAAAGGGTTTGCTTTCATTCCAGTATGGAACAGAAACAAATTCCAAGACCTCAAAAGTTTGCCATGAATCAAAATCATCATCCTCCAGTAAATTTTCCAATTCTCCATTGTGAAAACTGACCATTTATTCCTACCCTTTGTTCCCTGTCTTTTAACCAATTACTGATCCTGAGAGGACCTTCCCTCTTTTCTTATAACTGCTTACTTTGCTTAAGAGCGTTTGGTGAGGGACCTTGTCAAAGGCTTTCTGAAAGCCCAAGTACACTATATGCACTGGATCATCCTTGTCCACATGCTTGTTGACATCCACAAAGAATTCTAATAGATTGAGGCATGATTTCCCTTTACAAAAGCCTTGTTGACTCTTCCCCCAACATATCATGTTCATCTGTGTATCTGATAATTCTGTTCTTTACTATGGTATCAGCCAATTGCCCAGTACATCTGCACTTTATTCTTCTGTTACTGCATATTTACAAATCTACCTGCTTAAACAAAAAACAAAACAAAACAGAGGCCAGCTAGCATGACTTTATCTTCACTGTGTGTGGGCCTCTCAGTGCATGATAAACATGTGATGGCAGTGTATCTGTATAGTACTTACAGAAGAGTGGACTGTACTGCACACCATTGTTAAACTGAAAAGAAGAGGAATGGTCTTGTGGTTAAGCTAATGGGCCTCAATTCAGAAAAGCACTTAAACAAGTACATAAATCCATCTCTATTCATTTATACTTATTAGGATTATCTTTTTCACTAGCTTTGGCTCAGATGGTTTCCGCTCATGAGTTTCATCTTAAGTTTCTAATTCAAACCCAGTATGAGGAGAACTATAATATATATACACACTAACTGGTGATGGGTACTATAGAAAATCCTAGATTAGACAGGGCACAAAAGGGTGGCATGCTGCTCTTTTCCCTGGCTGAGAAGACTCTCTGTAGTGGTTCCACAAATATGGAATAGTGGGGAAGTGTGTGACACTGACAAACCAGGTGCCAGCTCATGCCACGGCCCCTGGGCCTCACTGAACACTGATATATGCATAGCTGGAAACCAATCTAGTTGCCTGTGTGTTAGTATTGTTCAAATAGATTAGCGTTATAAGAATTTGTTTAGTGTTTAGGCTTTACAAAATACTTGTAGGATGCTGCGTATAGTAATCGTACTTATACATGTGTACATCCCATGTTAGAAGGTAATATTTAAGTGTTCGTTCTGTAACTATAACAGCGTTTGCTAAAACAGTAAATCCACATAGTCAAGAGAGAAGCATTACCAAGTGTGAAATATTAGTATACCATAGGAAGTATCATCTCCTCCCTAACAAAAGAAAGCCTATAGACACAGGCAAACATTGTGGAACATCAGTGAATAAAAGACTTTGTTGACTGCTTCCCATACCCATAAAAAGGGTACGTGCGCAAGCCCTCATTCCATCACCCTGAACTCTAAGGACAGGGCATAAAAATACTGTCAACAAGGATTTCATATCATATTGCTATTCAGAATTTGAAGAGGACAATATTTCTAAGCAAGGATCTCCAAGGTGCTTAGCCTCAATTAGCCATAAGGGACATATAGAGCTTGCATATTACAGCAGCGTCTGTTACCTTTTGAAACCTAAGACTGTAACTCATTCATGGGTGTATATTTACCTGCTTTAACCTCATTAATAACTCCCATTTCTTTTTCCTAGTTAATAAATCTGGAGTTAGTTTGTTACAGGATTGGCTATAAGAGTTGTCTCTGGTGAGAGATACAGGTATAATTGACCTCAGGTAAGTGACTGGTCCATTGTGACTGGGAGTAACCTGAATATTGTTGCGATTTTTGGTGTAAAGATCATTTATCACAAAGGCATGCTTGCCTGAGTGGCAACATAGTGCCCAAGGGTCACTGTCTGTGACTCCATGTTTAAGTGCTCTAGGAGTTCACACTTGTTACTTGGTTGGTGAAATCTAATTATAGACATACAATCAGTTTGGAGGTTGTGCCCTGTTCCTTGACAGTCTGCCCTGAGATTGGCACTCACAATCATAACCTACTCCAGACAGGTTGACAAGGTGACAGGCTGAGCTCTGCATTGTCTCCCGCAAACCTTATACAGGAAACCAGCAGAAGTGTATTACTGTAGGTATTGCCATAAGCTGTCCTGTTTCTCTGCACTGTAGAATCTTCTATGGGGGCACTACAAGGGCAGCCATGCTATTCAATGGCTGGTGGCTATGTCTGGTGGCAAGCGTCAGGGCAGGGGAAAATGGCAATTGCACGGATGCCTTTTACCTTCCTGAGGTTATACTGAGATCTGCAGCAGAAGAGGCAGAACCACGTCAGTGTTAGAATTCCTTGGAAACTCCACTAACTGAAAGGAGCCATGAATCCTCCTTGTTACATGGTGACTGGCTTGCTGGGAAGAATGATGCCCTAAACAAGGATTGGGAGACAAAGTCTAAACTTCAGTAGGTTAATTCCTAAAGCCTGGCTACCACACTGGTCTACTTCTGATTCGCTGACCTATGATGATTTAACACAGCCCCAACAAACATTAAATATTTACCTTTATTAATAAATTACACATATTTTGGCTCTTTCCAAAACTAAAACGATTAACAAATAAAACTAATTTCCAGTTGATTTGCATGCAAGTTACACAAAAAAGAAAAAGTCAGACAGCCAGGTGTGACAGACGCAGTAAGAGAGGAGGAAGTTGGTGTTTTGAAGCTGACTGGGCCAACTGATCATTGTGTAGCTATTGAGCTGGTCTCTTTTATTTCGTTTCTGAAGGCAAAGTCCATTCCCCCCACAGATGGTAACCGGAACTACTTAAACCTCTTTGAGTAAGGAAGTGCAGTGAAATATTTCTTTAATGAATAATAGGAATTCAGAGCAGTGATAACCATTGAAAAAATCTGGAATGTCTTGTTTAATTATTGCATCAAATGTTTGCTTACTGTTTTTTTCAATAGAAAAGGGGATTTCCAGACATAGATCCTTGTAGTAATAAAAAAAAGGTTAGGTTTAAAGGATCTGTGTATTAGGGCACTGGAGAACTGATGGGATAGATTACAGTTGTGCCTTTGAAAAGATATGAATTACAGCTATGCCCCAATGCTTATCCAGCTCAGACCGCAAAATCCAGGTCAGCCTACCACAGAAGACAATGTATATCTCAGATAAAAACTATGTTAAGGTTAAGAGTATATATTTATTAACTTAAATATAAAAGCTAATTATCCCAAAACCAAGTATTACAAACCCAGGAAACCCAAAGATAACACTTTAAAGGAATCCAAACGTGTTAAAGTATGGAAATACATAGTTATAGCATCCAAAAAAACTTAACTCTACCCTGTAGTAACCTTACACAATAACCATACAGTTGTGATGATGGCAGTTAGTGTTCATGTTTATGTTTTACAGATTTTCCTTTGTAGTGTTTTTTCTATAACACACACACACAAACTAGAGCTGGTCAAAAACTGGAAAAACAACTTACCGGTAGTGGAAAAAATGGAACTTTTGAAGCTGTGTTTATTTTGCAGCAAAATTCAACAATTTTCTCAAATTTTCACCAAATCTTTTAAAAGTTCCAAAATTTCAACATATTAATTTTTTCACCCATTTCTTCCAGTTTCTTGCTTCCCCCCTTGTTTTTCAACAAAGTGTAATAAAATGAATGATAACCAGGGGGTTTTGTTAGTGTTTTACTTTATGATTTTACTTTTTGTCTTTTTCTTTTTGCCTCTACTTAACTTTCCAAAACTTCTTCATTTTTGGAAAACTTACATGGCAGAATTGCAGATTTTAACTTTAACATTTGCCACTCTATAGCTTGTCAAAAGTGGAGGATGTTATGAAAAGCTATAAAGTAGAGACAGAAAAAGAGAGGGGAAATGAAAAACTTGAAGAAAAACCAAAACCCAAACCCAGGACATAATTAATTAGATTGCACTCAAAATGAAATAAAGGCAGAAGAGAGGTATTGGGGAAGGGGGGAAGGCAACCTAAAAGTTTGAAATTTAATAATTTTTGGCTTAGGCAAAAGACTGGACATTTCTGAAAAACCAAAAACTTTTTGCAAAAGTTTTCAGTAGGGAAAAAAGACTATTGTTTTGGTACTGACCAAGTGACCTCACAGGCGCCTGGGTCTTGACATACCTGCAGAGGTGAGCTGCTGAGTCAACAATTTCACAGAGGTGTAAGACTTGACATGAGCCCTGGAGGGCACAGGTGCTGAGCCAGTGACCTCCCAAAGGCCCTTGCCTTAATATCAACCCTGAACAGTAGAGATGCTGACATAGTGGCCTGTCTAATGAACTAGTCTTCACATCTGCCTCAAGAGTAGATGTGCTAAGCTACTGGCCTTGCAAAAACCTGGGTCTTATATCAGCATTGCAGAGTAGAGCTGCTGAGCCAGCATCCTCACAGATGCCTACACCTAGACATGAGCCCTCCAGATCATAGGTGTTGATCCATTGACTTCTTAGGGTATGTCTACACAGCTGCTGGGAGTGAGTCATACAGCCCAGGCCAGCAGACTCACGCTAGGGGGCTCCGGCTAGCATACTAACAATAGCTGTGTAGACATTGCTTTGATGTTCAGGCTCAGGCTGGAGCTCAGGCCCTGAAGCCGAGGGAGGAGGTGGGCTCCAGAGTTTGAGCCAGGATGTCCACATTTCTCTTTTTAGCACACTAACATGAGCTCGACTAGCACAAATCTGTCTATCTGGGCTGCAAGACTCGCTCCCAGCAGCTGGGTAGACATTACTTAAAGAGTCCTTTGTCTCAAACTCATACCTGCAGGGTAGAGATGCTGAGCCAGTGACCTCACAGAGGTCTAGGTCTTCACATGAGCCTTGCAGGGTAGAAATGTTGAGCCAGTGACCCCTACAGAGGCATGAGCCATGACATCAGCCCTACAGGGTGGCAGTGCTGAGCCAGTGGCTTCACAAGGGCCAAGTCTACAACACCAGCCCTCCAGGGTAGAGATGTTGACCCCCCAAGGTGAGGGCCTTGACATCTGCCCTTCAGGCTAGGTCCACAGAGAGGTCTGGGCCTTCACATCAGCTCTGCATGGTTGAGATCCTGGGCCAGTTACTTTATAGAAAAAAATCCATGTTTTTTTAAAAAAGAAAAAAATCTAAACAAAACATTTCAATCAGCTCTAGTATATTCATATACCTGATCCATAGTCATGAATCATGTAGCTTCCTAGGAGATGGAGAGAATGTAATTAGTTGGTTCTATCATCCCACATTCCCAATCTTGATTCTTGGGCCTATGCATTCTGCATATGAGTATTACTATGCTACAGTAACACCTATCCTTCATGCTCTGCACTGCTGCAGAGAGCATCGTAGGCTGATGCAGATGGGATTTGCTTACCCTAAGAGAACTGCTCTGTGTCTTCAAAGGTTGTGGTGGGTCTTCAAAATTGTAATAGTAATGAATAAAGATGTTGCTGGGATGACAGGAAGTGTCCATAGATGAAATCCCTAGATAAATATTTTTGTTGGTTAATTTTGACATGAAAAGGCTGCCATTCCTTTTTGGATATTGCTTTTCTGGGTGTGCACTAGGCAACTTGCTTAAGCTTGGCCTGGCAACTTGCAGGAAAGGAAGTGAGACTCTCCATCTTGGCTATCATCCACCGACCCCCTCTCTCCTCCAACGCAATCTGCCAACACCTTAGGATGACCAGTCACCACACAACCATGCTATAAACTGCTTTCCCCAAAAAAAACTTTTAATGGCAACTTAAACTGTTAAATAAGGACTTTTCGGTTGAAAAGATTTTATACAACTAAAGGAAGAAGGAACAATGGAAATTGTCAAAGAGGAAGTCTTTCTTAACTTTGTAAATTTCAAAGACATTAACTGTTTCCCACTCTGTTACTATATGTTTAATAAAAGAGTAAATTTGGAATTTTTTTTAATAGCGGGTTGTACAATGGGCAGGTGCCAGAGATAATTTGACAGAAACCCCCAAATTACTTCTAATTGTTCAAAGTTAGTAAACTAGGATTTTATAAACACCTTTCCTACATCTAGTTGTAAAACAGAATAAGTTTTCTTGAACACTTTGTGGGTGGGTTTTTTGATAATGATATATTTGATGATAAATTTGGAATTGTTGAATAATTTCAAAGAATTTTTCATCATAATTTTGAATTGTGACCAGAAAAAAGGGAAAAACATTTTCATAACTTTTTTTGTCAAAATTGCAAGTTTTGAAGATTTGCTACAAGCCCTAATCATAAAACTTTGGGTCTGATGCAGCCACCCTTACCAACACAACATCTCTGCCCACAGTGTTATTTCTCCAACAGGCCCTGTCTCCTCTGCTGACACACACATATGTCTTCTTCGCAGCAGGAGATATATCACTTTTCCTGCCACCACAGCTGCTGGTTGGGGCCAAAAGAGAGGTGAATGAGCAAATTCGAGGCAGCCTGTGTTGGCCACCTTTCCAACTCACTACCTGCCAAGCTATACAGCTCTGAGAAATACTAGAACTAAAGAAATCATCAGTAGTAGCCATGAAAAGTAGATGGGGATATGAAACCTTGGCAGCCTGCTAAGCAGACAATCTAGTGACCTGTAGTCAGTGACATCACATAGGCCTATTCCTTGGCGCAATCCCAGAAAGATAAATATGCTGTGCCTGACTTCAGCTTTCTGATTTCAGTCTAGAAAGCTACTAGATGTGTTAAACCAGTAACTTCAGAAAAACTTGTGCCTTACTGTGGCTACAGCCCAGCATTCAAAAGCTGCCAAACCAGAGAACTCAGCAAGCTCGATTTGCTGAGTCATTGAGTTGACAATGGCCCACACTTTGACGGCAGTTTAACAAGCTAAAGGTTTGCACCAGTAATCCTCACAAAAGTCTCTTTGAAATCAGATCAGCACGTGAGGTGCTCAGTAGGTAACCGCAGAGAATCCCCTACACCTAGACCCCAGCACAGAATGCTAGATAGAGGTGCTGAGCCAGTGACATTGCAGAACCTTCACGTCAACCCAACAAGATAGAAATGCTGATCCAGTGCCCTCACAAAAGCTTGTGTCTTTGGCTTCAGCCCAGCATGCTGAAACTGCTGAACTAGTGTCCTCAAAGAAATCTGAACCTTAACATCAACCCAGCAAATTAGAGATGTTGAACAAGAGATCTGACAGGAATTTGTGTAATTATTTATTTAGATTTAAAATAATAAATACATCTCTCCAAAGCACTAGGTGTCCTACTTGTTTATTGTATTTATATAGCAAATACAATTACCGTAAATTAGATTTCTGCAGCATTAAAATCAATCCCAGAGGAACTTGACCATCATCTAGAAAGCATTTTTCCAACAGTAGTTGGAACAGCATTGGCACCTAATGGGAGAAGAGTTACTGAGACTAGGAGTCACCTATTTACCTCCTTTCTTGTACAGGAAGAGCTGCCACCCTACTGGTTCCCTCTGCCCCCTTTTGAAGGGCAAAGAGGCAAAGAGGTAGAACCTACCACCTTCATTTCCCTCTTCCTTCCGGCCACCCACGTCCCTGGGGAGGACAAAAGTTGTCCCCCGACAAAGCTCAACATTGTGCATGTAAACACACAAATACCTCAATTGGTTGGCCATGGAGTTGCTTAGGGATTTAGGCTCATTTCAGATACATTTGGTTTTTTGTAACCATTTTCTTTCCCATGCCATGGTCCATCACATGAAATGACAGTATGTCACTTCACCACATGAAGTTCACATCCAAAGAACACAGACCACACATTTCCTCTAGTGATTCCTGAATCTAGCCCAGTAACCTGTATATATCTTTTGATATCCAATCTTGATTTAAAGACATCAAGTGGTGGAGAATCTACTGTGACCTTTGGTACAGTTTCAAAGGTTAATTACTCACATGTAAAAATTGGCATTTTATTTCCAGTATGAATATACTGATGTCAATTTCTGCTAGATTACACAGCTCACAGCTAGAATTGGCTTCTCAGTTAAAGATATTTGCATGATCTCCCTGTGTGGAAGAATATTAAGTCATTGTTTACCCTTCTCTTCAATAAGCTAGGTAAATTGAACTCCTTTAGTCTCCCACTGTAAGGCATGTTTTCCAGGCTTCAAATTAATTTTTGTAGCTCCTTTCTGAACCTCCTCAAATATTTAAGCAGCCTTTTTAAAGTGTGGGTATCAGAACTGGACACATTATTATAGTAGCTATCTTACCAATGCCATACACACAGGTAATATCACCTTCCTACTCCTACTAAATAATTCCCCATTAATATATCCAAATATAATGTTAGCCCTTTTTGCCACAGCATGTCACTGGGAGCTCCTGTTCAGTTGTTTATTTAAAATGATCCCTAAGTTATTTTCAGAGTCTCCACTTCTCAGAATATAGGACCCCACTTTGTAAGAATGACCTACAATCTCTCTTCCTAGAGATGTCCTGACCTTGCATTTGTTGCTGTTAGCATTTGTGGCATTCCCATTTCCAAATATACATAATCCCTGCTTACATTGGTAGTATCTTACTCAGTGGTAAAAAAGATAAAAAGAAACTTTTTAAGGGCACCTGCTGCATAAATGACATTTTAATGGACACATGAGTCAGAGAGTTTTGCCAGCAGAAAATGTAAGGCTAGCATTATCCATCCAGGGTGTCTTTTCTGCTCACAGATGTAGGTGGAACAATTTGGGCCTAATTTCTAATTTGTTAAGCGTATTAAGAATGGTATTACCTTCTTATTAATATGCATCCATATGTACCACGAGCAAGAAAGAAGAAAGGTAGTGAAGTGTTATGCTATTAATTAGCTAACTATGGTTATTTGAGAAGGGATAAGTATCCAAAAGTTTGGAATCTTACAGCATCTGAACCTTAGCAAAGCTTCATGAGTTTGCAAAACTGGGCTGGAAAGCTCCCAAAACATTCTTTCTTGAGAGATTTCTGGTGCATTGCAGTATTAATCAAGCTGGAAGAACCTCTTACAACCCATTTACCTCTGATTCCAGATAGAATCAGGAATTACATACAGATATATGAAAATAACCCAAACTTTTAATAAAAATTTTACCCAACTCTTTTGAATCTCAAAAATGGTTTGTCTCCTACAAAGACTCAGTTCAACCTGAACCATTTTGTCTGGACTCTGTATACAATACACACTTTATGAAACCATCTTAGAGGCACGAGTAAACACAATGATTTGTTGGCAGCTCTCAATGCTGAGTATAAAAGCCTTCAGTGTGATGAATTCCAGCCTCCCAGATCTGCAGACACTGAGGAAAGGTTGGTACATCATGTAGTGTTTCTTCAAAATGAGTTCTGATCCATTAGTGGGGCATGACCTCATACAGCTTCATTGTCTTGTACATAATGTGCAGTATAAATCCATCTAAAATAACTTTATAACTGTGCCCAGAAGTAGTTGTGAAACCTGATCCCACTGAGCGGAAAGCTCATGAAGAAAACAGACATGAGGGTTTTTTTTTACTCTTACTTGTCATTTTTATTTTAAAAAGAGAAACTTGATTACCCCACCTGGAAAATGCAACTAGGTCTGTATTCAAAGTTCCTTCCTATTCAGACTGCAACTGGAAGTCTGCTCTGTTATCACCTCGATGGGTCACTATCTGCAGAAAAGGTATTTCCTCTGCTAATGTTTGCTCAGGTCTGTAGATAAACAATTTAACTGTATGTGTCTGTGTGGGTGTTGGTGCATTAAATTTGCTGTTATCAGATCACACAGGGTGTTTCTTAAAGTGGAGGCAAGGTGTTGCCCGCATTTGGACTCACCTATTTCTATGGGCTGTGCTTCTCTTTCACCCTTGTGTTTATCATGGGCATCTTACAGTAACATCAACCCAGTGACAAAGATGTGACAAAGACACACACTAAATCATACAGTGGGAAACACAAGGGATTTCTCTTTTCACTTTATAGTTTCACTAGTAACTAAGGTGGTCAAAAATCTTCCATCAAAATGTTTTTTTCAATGGAAAATGGCTTTTTGCTTAAATGGACATTTTTGGTATTGGGTTTTTGGGGTTTTTTAAATTCATTTTTCCCCAAAAAATTGCTCAACCAGCTCTACTAGGAACCCCTTACACCTCACATTTATTGCATAACTGGTGGAAGCGTGATTCTTCATCAACAGTTTTCCTAATGATGCAAATATCTACTTACAGCACTTCTTCCAGCCACCACCCTGTTTTCAATTTTAAAATGGACTGCTCCCGATGGAAAAGTCCATGAAGAGAAAATGATAAATTTGCTACTGAGTTTGCAAACCAATTTACAGAGCTTCCCTCACTGGGCTGATTTCAAGACACAGATTTCTGTGAAGGCCATGGTTTAGCGTTCCAGCTACTGTTGTGAAGGCCCAGACAACAGTAGATATGTCTACCCAGCCAGTGGCTGCCCATAGCAGGGAGCCTCCCAACCTGCATCAATAGCGCTGTGCGTGTCGTGCTTATGCTGCCATGCTAAAAATAGCTGTGTTCTCAGTGCTTCTAAGCTTTCACTCAGGCAGGCGCGCGAGCTCTGAAGCCTAGGAAGCGTGGTAAGCATCAGAGCCTAAGCCGCATCTTAAACGCACAAGTCTGACTCTGTTGATTTGGGCTCAGATGCTCACTGCCACAGGCAATGCAGTGAGATTACTGCATCTTTAGCATTGTGAGGGTTACTGGTTCTGCATCTCTCTTTAGCTGGGGTCTTATCAAGGATTAGGTCTTTGTGACAGATCTGGCTCCGCTCTTGCTGATCTGACGTAAGGGCTTGGCTTTTGGGAAGACACAAGTCAGCACCGCTGGACTGCTTATGATAGGAATTCTGTTCTATTCAGGTTCTCATTTCTATTCTATGATGATATGCATTCTCATTTCAAACCCATCACCATGGTATCTGTGGGCCTACCAGCAGTTCATTAAGTGATGTGACAAGCATCTCAAAAAGATCAGTTTTAGTTGAGAATCAGCTAAGAATCATAAATCTGAGAATCAGGCTGGTAACAAAATTTTCACATTTGAATAGTTTCAAATGCAAAGTAAGCAGTTTAACTCTCAAGATATCTGTTGACCTCTCCACTTTTCTAATAGTTCAGCCAGCCGGCCAACTACCTATTAATGGGTGCCATGTGTAGTATAATAAAAAATGAACATTCATTTGCATTAGCTGATGGTTAAACCACCAAATCTGTCCTGCCCTAGCATCTACAGAACACAGTCACATTGATTTGCATTTTCCCTAACATTTTTATAACAAAAAGGGCTAAAAACCTGCAGTTTTTTAATGAAAATTGAGGTGCACCTGGTCATCTCTTGGTTCCCAAAATCATGGTGGGGGTATGGCCCCACATACCATCTCTATTCATGTCTATATTGGTCAGTGAGTGGCATTTTTATTACACCATTGCTACCACCAGTATCATCACAGAATGCTGCCATTCCTGAGTGCAGTTGCTGAAATCTCAATGGATAGGGGCTGTCAGAAGTTGAATCTCAGTTGAAGATCCTGCTCTACTGCTGCCCCAGTGCAATAAGGGAAAATGGTGCTGAAGACAGGATCATGAGGAACATCTGATTTAATGAGGAGATAGATTCGTCAGGGTTATGTATATTGTCAGCCTCATCTCTGTCATTCCACAGTAGAATTTCTCATGAAAAGCAGGAAGACATTAGTCATGGATGAGTGATTGAACACAAATAACTGGAGGGTAAAGTGTTTTAAAATGCAGCTCCTTTCCCTCCTTGACCTAATCCTGACCTTAACGACAGCCTCTCAAGTGTAAATGTTTAGTGTAGGGTGGAATTTCTTCCTTTAGAGTTTTTCTTTTTTGTACCCAATTTCATGACTAATTATTTCCTTATTTATGCTCTTTCGCAATGCTGATAACCTGACCGAATGGGCTGTGGTAGGTGCATTGACATTTGTCTTATGCTTGTTCTTTCCAATAAATTGAATGTATCTACAAGGACAGATGAGTAAAATGTGAATAGTGTCAGAACAGATCAGTTCATTTAACAAATAGGTCCATGTTCAGTTGATTTGCATTGTGATTTGCGTGAATCACAGTACCTTCTTTATTTCTTTATTAATCGAGTCCATTATCAGCTGCTCCATTATGTTGCCTGGGATCGATGTCAGACTGACAGGCCCAAAATTACCCAGTTCTATAATTATGTTTACCCTTTTTATAAATTGGCACAACATGTCACCTACTGTCCTTACCTTAGGCCACATTCTTTCCAGTTCATTATCCCTTCACCATGCTCCCTCTCCTGATCTCCTGCCATTTCACAATGCTCTATTCCTCCTAGGTGCACACCTGCTTGGAGCCAGCAGCAGGTAAATTTTATATTTATAAGTTTTAAAAAGTAAGTTAAGCCTTGCTTTGCATACATGTAGAACAGATCTCTACAAACATAGGCCAGGCTATCACCACAGGTAACAGAAAAGAACGTGGCCCAGATCCAAATACTCCTGAACTTTGGAAAGGTTTGAATACAGGCCTGACCTTTGCAGCTAAGGCGCACCCCTGAAGAGATACCAGAGATGAGCATAAGGGATCTTAGTTTAACATTTCTTATAAACAGTGGCTCCACTATCCATTTGGCACCTCTCTGGCACTACACTATGGACCAAATCCTCGGTACGTGTCTATCAGTGTATCTCTACTGAAATCAATAGAGTTATGCAGATTTATAAGAACTGAGGACCTGGCTCTATGACGCTAAGTTCTAGTGTGAAAAAGATATCAGCCTTCTGGCACAAATGTTTTTAAATTATACCCTCTCTCTTTGATATATATATATTTACTGAAGCAGGAAAAGAAAACAGGATCAAATTCTTTACTAATATAAATCAGTGCAGCTTCACTGAAGTCAGTTGATCCCAGCAAAGTGCTTAGCCCCTAACATTTTCCCTTAACCATGAATGCAAGAGGCTTGTGATGGTATCACAAGTGTTAGAATAACATCTTATTCTCACTGGGTGAAATTCACCTTTGCACAGAAGTCAGCATAAGGCCTGTTATGATTCCTGGATCTGGAAATTTCCCCCAATAGTAAGCTCAAATATAAAAAGTATGTGCAAGTTCCTAAAATGTCACAATAACGTACATCTTTTTGTCTGCTTGGAAATTCACCATGGAAAATAGGTCAAATTTTTATAAACATTCCAAGAAAACCAGATAGAGAAACTGGATCAGCCCAAACTAAAGGGCCTGATGACATGATTCAAGGGCTGTTGAAATAATGTTTCATAAAAACAGAAGATGTGGAACCAGAAGTTAATGGACTAAACTTGGTGTGTTGGATATTAGGCCTCACTGGTGAACAAAATAATGAGGAGGTGACCAATGCAACACAATTCTCCTCTTTTGGGGTTTCTTAAAAAGAGACTTTGGAAAAAAATTCATCTCCTGCCCCACCTTGTATCCAGCCCCTCTTGTCTGATCTCATCTTCCATGTCCCCAAGATAGAAGGAGCAGACCAGACTGAAAGCTTTTCTTCCTGTGTGGAGGCCAATAGACATTGGTCTTGTTCAAAGAGCTTTGTTTTTTGCTTATGAGTTCTGAAAATCATCATATCACCATGACATCCAGTCCTCAGCACATCAGTGGGAATACATACTTGCCAGCACCACGAAGGCATGTAAGATCCTGTTCTGTTCCTTTCCTTTTGTATTGCTTGTCCTCTCCCCCCCTCATACCAACTTCCTTCCTCCTATCCTATCTCTTATTCTCTCAGCTTTTCATCAAATTCTGAAATCATCTTCATTGCATTAGCACTGCAAGATGAGATAACTACAGTCATGCCCTTTATAAGGAGAAAATACCAAATCAAATGACACCCTGGCCAGAATGTAAGCCAGGGTACAGGCAACAGGTGCTGAGGTTGACCTGCCAGCCAAAGTATCCATTCATGATTGACCAGACATCTGGTGTTCTAAAGATATCAGCAGAAACTGTATTCCTCTCACCTCTTAAATCCTATCTCTCCTCCACCTTGTGTCTGTCTGCTTGTTAGAAACAAGAACAAGTGGATATTTTTTTCTCATCAGGCCTGAAAGTAAAATTAACTCCTTCTTTTTCATCAAAGAACAGTTGTTCTGAAAATAAGAGCCTCTAATACTTTTCCTACAAAAGGAGAAGGATGCTAAAGGCTTTATTAAGTTTGTTTTGCACAATCAATCAATTTCAGTTTCATTATAAATGCTTGTTTTAATTTCTTGTTCCTTTTGCTTAATCAATAAACTTTCAACTTTAGAATCATGCTGTGGGATATTTGCCAAAATATCAAGTAAACCAAGGCCTCTGTCAACCCCTTTGCCACCTACCCCTAATCTAACTAATCTAAGTATCACTATTTTAATGTTGAACAATAAAAGAGTTTATAAGCACCATTAAGTCATTTGGCTCTTAAAATCAATACAGCAGGCCTATCCATCACTTCAGTCCCACATTTTGAGACTATAGGAGGGATTTGAGTATAGCATAGGCACTCTGGCACTCTGGGTGTAAGGTGAGGGTGAATTTTTACATGTAATTCCCAGATCTTATACCTTAGGGCTGGGGTTTTCAAAAGAGCCTCAGAGAGTTAGATAATCAGGAAGTATAGCTGGTGCTGTACTCCTTTAGACCCCTGTGAAAATTCTAGCCTAAAATATTTTATTGTCTCTGAGTGGTTTATAAATTGAACATATGCTGGATGTACTAATTGCTCTCCTATAAACACTGGCTAAGTTCAGATCTGGTGTAAACAGCTGCAACTCCACTAATGGAGTTATATCTGCTCATAATATACCTGAACTTGGCCCACAATTGTTTGCTGTGAACCATTCAGTATGAAGGACTTATTTAATTGTCCCAAATTCAGCCCTAATTCAGGCTTTATAATGTTTACTGATCTTTTTCCCCTGAAAATCGTTTTTGCATATGTTTGAAAAGACTCTGTACTAAGTCTCGATTATTGAGGCTTAGGTTTGAGGAATGATTAAGAGCCTAATAAAACCTTCTCAACAGGATTTTCTTGAAGACACCCATAATAAAATGTATTGGGTGGCTTTGAACTCGAAGATGGCACCTCTCCAAAAGTCAGACTTTTGTGCAGCTTCTTCATCTGTGTCATAGCTGCTTCTGTTAAAGGTACGTCTGAAGAGCTGATTCGGTGCTCAGATACCAGCTAGGCAGTCAGTCATTAAAGTGGGTATTCTATTAGATTAGGAAATATCCTGAAGAAAACAATTTGGTGGACAAACCAGAGGACTTGAGGTGAGAGATAAATCCAGCCTCAGCTAGTCCTGGGCATGACTTGCCCTGTTTCAGCTGCCTCAGAATCAGCCATTGAAGGTCTATGGCTGATGTAAAAAGAAACCATTGAGTCCTTTGAAGAAAGGGGATTTAGACACACACACACACAAAGCTCAGGCAGAAGTGCTTCTTCTAAGGGCTTGTGCGTTCATCCTTCCTGTTCACCCTTTAAACCAATGTGAGGGAGGTTCTGCCACTTCCACAGAAGCATTACCTGCCTTCAGCTAGCCTCTGCTTGCTGCCTGGCACTCTTTTTTCTGTCCCCGTCATTCTATTTCTGTTTGCTTCACCCCTAGCTGCCAGAGCCCCCTCCCTCTCTTTGCACTGTTGGTGGCTAGCTTCTAGAATGCAAAGATAGCTAGGTGCTCTAGCACACCTTCTTCCCATACCTCACCCAAATGTGTTTGGATGGGGAGGAGGGAAGAAGCAAAGGCATATTACATCAACAGGGAATTCCCTTCTGACACTGAAATACTTTGCTGGATCTGTGGCTAAACTACAGCCCTTTTGCATCTTCTGAGTGATGAAAAGTTGGATCTCAACAAAAAGGGTGGCCCTTCCTCTCAGACAACGATTAACTAACGTTCTGCTATGTAATCCTGGGTAGCTAATTCATTTCCATGGCAGCAGACTGATGTAAAGAGGATTTTTGACTTCTCTAGAAGGGCACTTCAGGGCATGGACCATCTTCTGTGTTTGTACAGCACTGAGGGAGAAATGTTTTACTAAAGCAAAACTACGATAAATAGAAATCAGAATTCCACAAGCTGTGTGCTGACTAAACTGTTGTATAAATAACCACTTCTGTCAAATTTGCACAAGTGCAGTATTCTCACTGAAAATGTTATTTAAAAATAAATATATTGTAGGGACAAGAGGGCCTAATATTCCTCTTTTGTTATCCTGGCCTATTAACTCAGACATCAGAACCCTGATTTGCTTCACCACATTAATGCTTTATGTCTGCACCCTCCCTACCTGAACCCAGACGACTCCATTGCCAGGAACCTCATTGTCATTTCTCAGTGTCCAGATAGGACAGTGGCCCAGATCCTCCAAGGTAATTAGACACCTTATTTTGGTACTTGACTCTCAATGATTTAAACGGGATTCGGGCACCTAAACATCTTTGAGGATCTGGCTCGGAGTCTGTAACTTTCACCCCACCTCAAGAGACCTGTGTGCCAGCCACGTGGCCATATGCCTCTGTCCTGCTCAGGCTATCTGTTGACCCTCTGTGAGCTAGGGTCCAGCTTAGTTATAGTTCCGCAGCACAACACACCAGTGGTAAGACATAGTCCTACGTAACTACATTGTATCAGCAAGTGACACTTCCAGGCCCAGTTCTTCTGTCTCAGATAATTTTTTACTCAGGCAAAACATCCAATGAAACCAGGATCTTGCAGTCCTTGAAATAAATGCAGTGGAAGCTTTGCCTAAATAAAGATGGCAGGATTGGGCCCTACATGGTTAGTATAGACATAAAGCACTATATCTGTGTATAGAGAAAATAAAGCGTCAGCATGGTACTTTGTTTCTACAGCTTTAGTATGGGGGAAATAGCACCTCACATGACATAAACACACAGGAATACTTACTGATCCATACAAGCTTTTTATTGAAAACCATACAAAAGTCCTCCCTCCAGCACAAGTTCAGTGATGTCCGTCAAAACAAAGTACAGAGAGCCAGATTTCTTTTTTGTGTGACTGGTATGCTACGAATCCAAATAAAAACTGGCATTGATTGAACAGATGAACTAAATCTTCACCACAGACCTGATGTCAGCCTACCAACCTGGCAGATATTTTCATTCCATTGTTGTTCCTGTCCTGCTACATACAGCACTGACTTGCATTCACTGCTATCTGTCTTAAAGGTGTTAGCTTAGTGCTTCAGTTGTACCCAGACGAGAACATTTTTCTGGCAATGCTGTACATCTCCAGGGGCTATCTCAAGTATTGGCTCACTAAATATTTGTTGAAATAATATTCTGTTAAAAAACAATGTCAGTGCAAGAATAGTCTCCTCATTCCAGTAGAAAACCCAGACAGAACCACAGTGCAGATGTACAGTGCCAAGGTGGGAAAGTGTTGGTCTGGTGATAGGCACTCTATAGATTAATAAAATAAAACAAACACCTTGAATGCTGTCTGACTGCCAGTAGAGACAAAAAAAATTGCACCTAGAAAGCAATATACCCTGGCCTGTCTTGACAGATCATTCACTTAAATAGCATTTCGTTTCATTGTATTAGCAACTATCCAGATATATATATTGACTGACCTCAATGACAGGGTCAGCCCTTCAAGATGCCATTAAATTTACTGCATGTTTCAGCAAACATGCCTGTGACCATGTCCAGATCTACCACAGAAGCCACAGCAACATCTACCGTAACAAACTTTATGGAAAAAAAAATTGGTGATTATTTGGGTGGGTGATTGTGGGCTGCTAGGAGTGAGTGATGATTTTCCAAGGGCAGCAGAGTGCCAAGAGCCAGCCCTGAATGTGACATGAAATATGCTATAATTTATAGATAATTCTGTAGCAATATAACATTATACTGTTTCTGCTAAATGACTCCCTATTTATAAGTGAATTGGGTTTGAAATTCTTATTCTTGCATAGTATCTTATTCTTGCACCATCTCACGTATCCAAGCTCCTTGTTTATACTTCAGACAAATATTCCCTGCTTAGGGCAATTCCTAAAACCAGACTTCAATCTGGTGGCAAACAGGGTTTTTAAAGGTTCTTCTGGACCAGTCTACAATGCCAGGGATCGCTTTTAAGAATGAGGATGTGCTCACATAATATCCCAATGGGTCCATTATTAATAGTTGGAGTGTCAAGGAACATGATGAATAAATGCTAGTAAGCCAGATAACTGCATATATCCTATGTGCATGGGTAAATAAATTTGTCAGGGAAAATGAATCTTTGATGTTGAACACACACAAGAGCTACATGTGATGTGTGCAAAAACTAAGTGTAACAACCACCATCCCAGCTGGCACTCTTGCTGGCAGTCTGAGTAGAGAGGCCAAAGACAGAGCTCCCTCTTTAAACTGTGATGTATTTCCTTCACATCACAGCTGAGGAATAACAACAGGACAGCACGTGGCAGCCTGCACTGCCACAACCCAAGTTGTACGCATTCAGACTAATCTATCACAGATAAACATCCCTGAGATGCTCTTCTAGCTAGTCTGCTCCAATGCTTCATTAAAAAGTTAGTCCTATGGAAGTTCATTTGCTCTCCACAAAGAATAACAAATGACTTGATTATGAGCAGTGGTTTCACACAATTACAATGTATGAATTTATGACGTGACACATGAAATAAATTGTTACACGGACATTTGCCTGTCCCCTCAAGAATTGTTAAATAGAACATCAGTGCAAACTTGTGAGAAAATGCTAGATTAGCCAGATCAGTAAGTCTGTTTAGCTTTTAGAATCCACTTACAAGTTTTAGATGCAAGGATAAATGACTATAATTTGAATAGTATCTATCAGCTGGATCTTCAGCTGGGATCAGTTGGCATAGTTCCATTGACTTCAGTATAACTATGCTGAATTACACCAACTTAGGATCTGCCCCATCATACCTGTTTCCTTTTGGACTGCCACTTTCAGCAACTAGAAAATTAAATGGTCCTTTCATAACTATACGTTGAACAAGTCAGTGTCAGACATAGCTGTGGGACTAAAAAAGGAGGAAATTTCAAACTGCCAGAGGTCGCTTTGAGCACTTGGTTGTCAGTGATTGAAGAGAGAAAACATCCACGTCATACACATTATTTTGCAGCTGTTTCTTTTGCCTCATTTGGGTGGGCACTACCAATAATGATAGGTGCTACCTACTACAGTAATATGTGTTTATGATCAGAAAGGAATTTTAAAAAAATGACATCTTGGCATTTCCTATTTATTTTATTCTCCCTAGTTTGTAACTCAAAGCAAGGTTCTCCTGTTAGGACTGCAAGCTCAAGATGCTACCTGAAAATCAAGCAGTGTTCTTTCTGTTTCATCAATTACCACCAAAATATAAATAACTGAATTAGAATCTAGCTAGTAATTGATGGTGAATGATGCAGAATAGAACACACAGCTTTCTTGTACATACTGTATTGGCTCGGCACTGCTGACAAGAATTAACAACTTCTTTATGTCAGTAAGCTAAACAGAAATGATTCAGAACACACTGAGGGCTGAGATTCACCCCTACGAGGGGAGACATAGCTTGAGCTATGTACCATTTTAGTCCCACTCAAGCTCTCAAAATAGTGACTTAAGCATTATGTTACTCTTGCGCTGGCCCTCTGCAAAGAGCTAAATTTCATCCTTAAGCAACAGCGTTGCTGTAAAGAAATCTCTTTTCTGATTGTGATTAGACTTTAAGGTCCAGTAACACTCCATAACATGCCCTCAATACCCCCAAATTCTCTGTTCTATCAGTGATGGCTTATGTATATTCCCATAGCAGGGACACTTTACAAAATTCCCTCTGCATTCCTGCCTGGGCTCATTTTTGAAGTAACACTTGTATCAAATGTAGTTTTATTCTTTGTGGTTATTGGAATGAAGAGAAACAAGCACAGCAAAAGAGATCTTTATCTTGAGATATTTCTATGACATTGTGTGTCATACAGTTTCTTCCACAGCTTGAATAGGTGCAAAAGACAGAGTGTTGCCAACACAAGCATTGTCTCAAACTTCCAGTATTTCATCAAACACCGTTTTCACACCATAAAACGTGTCTATGAGCTCAGGGGTGTTGTTCTGAGGATATGACAAATATGAAACAAGATTGAGGTCCTTCAGCTAGAGTGTGGGCAATTACAATTGTCATCTTTGCCTTAGCTGTGGTTCCCACCCTTTATTGACGTCTAACCTATACTCTTGGTTATTAACTGCACAAATCTCTTCTGGGCTGCCCCATACATTGGTCAGGACTTGTGTATTTAAGATTTAATGGAGTTTGCCCTGGCTAATCTCTTCTGTTTCTCTTGTAAAGTGTGAATCAGTCATTGCTATTTACATAGAGGCAGTGCCCTTGGCCCTATTTATTTGTCAATTCATTTGCAATTGTGTCTTTGACCAAGTTTCTCAGGTAATCGTGCTCTATCACTATATTTACCAAGGTAGGAACCAGCATAAATCACCCCTCTGATTCATTGCTTCTGATTACTAAAGCCCTGAGCAAAGTGCCAGTTTTGCATGTCCGCATTTCTTCTGTACTACAAAACCTTATTAAGTTAAACAATAAAAAAAGAGAGGTTAGGGGGAACACTAGCAACATTATGGAACCAGGAGAATCTCTCCCAGCTTGTCTGATGGAAGGTGAGCAATAAATAGTTTGTCAGTGCACATTGTCTCCCAGGTCCCCTGGGATTAACTGGTTTGCATATAACATAGGAACGATCATAACTGCATTCCAGCTTTAGCATGGGTAAATAAAGATTCTACTCCTCTTGGAGGAAAGCGAAGGAAGGTTTTCTGAACATCTAAGACATCAGCAAAGAAATCATTGAGTAGATAACATTTAACTTAGCATCAGGAAACTTTATGAGCCACATCCACAGCTGCCAGAAATCAGCATAGCTCTAGTGAAGTCATTGGAGCACCCTGTATTTTGCATCATCTAAGGATCTGGCCCATAATTATGTCATATGAAGAAAAACCTGTGGAATTTACTTCACCCTCAACTGGGGACATTTGCAAGTCTAGCTCAGAGCCCCTGCAAATAAATGGCAATTGCCACTTACAACACATGAGCCACTTCCTCGGTCGAGTTAATCAACATAAATACATTGAAGTGCCAATTTACACCGGCTGAGGCTCTAGCCTGATCAGCATTCAGAGTGTAATGTGTACAAAGAATGTTATTGTTTTTCCTATTGGACTGAGCTGTAATTAGATCACAAGAACAATAAAGTTATTGAAAGCTTTTGAAAATGCAATAATTATAACAGGGCTAGCAGATACAACCCATTAAACAGGCATCCAGCCTAACTGCAAAGTATTGTTTCCAAAGGCTTGAGTCAGCTGCAGCTCTTACTTTAAACAGTGGGCCAGATCCTCAGCTGTCTTAAAACAGTATATCTCCATTGAGGTCAGTAAGGATTACAGGATTGGGTGCTAACACCATTGCTAAGAGCAGGGAAATGATGCCTTACCAATCTATTAGAATTCTTTGAGAGGTTCAACAAACATGTGGACAAGAGTGATCCATTGGATATAGTGTAGTTGGACTTTCAGAAAGCCTTTGACAAGGTCTCTCACCAAAGACTCTTATGCAAAGTAAGCCATCATGGGATAAGAGGGAAGGTCCTCTCATGGATCAGTAACTGGTCAAAAGACAGGAAACAAGGAGTAGGACTAAATGGACAGTTTTCAGAATAGAGAGAGGTAAATAGTGTCCCTCAAGGATCTGCACTGGGACTAGTGCTGTTCAACATATTCATAAATGATCGGTAAGCAGCAAGGTGGCAAAATTTACAGATGATACAAAATTATTCAAGATAGTTAAGTCCAAAAGGGATGGCGAAGAGTTACAAAGGGATCTCACAAAACTGGGTGACCGGGCAACAAAATGGCAAATGAAATTCTATGTTGATAGATGCAAAGTAACGCACATAGGAAAACATAATCCTAATTATACATACAAAACGATGGGGTCTAAATTAGCTGTTACCACTCAAGAAAGATCTTGGAGTCATTGTGGATAGTTCTCTGATCACATCCACTCAGTGTGCAGTGGTAGTCAAAAGAGCTAACAGAATGCTAGGTACCATTAGGAAAGGGATAGATAATAACAGAAAATATCATAATGCAACTATATAAATCCATGGTATGCCCATACCTTGCATATTGCATGCAGTTCTGGTCACCTCATCTCTAAAAAAGACTTATTAGACTTGGAAAGGGTACAGGAAAGGACAATAAAAATTATTAAGGGTGTGGAACAGCTTCTATTTGAGGAGAGATTAAAAAGACTGAAACTGGTCAGCTTGAAAAAAAGATGATTAAGGCCTGGTCTACACTTACCTTTGCGATTCGGCAGCAGTCGACGGGAGATACGCAAGTGACGTAAATCACTTGCGTATCTCCCGTTGACTTTGCAGCGTCTCCTCCGTGCACCGTAGGGAACAGCATTCCCTTTGATTCAGTGCTATGCCACTTACCGGGGTGGTTTTCCTGCATCGCTTGCTGAATCGACTGAGCGGGTCTACACAGACCGTTCAGTCGATCCAGAGCAGTCGATCTGACGGCAGCGAATTTGCCGCCATCAGTGTGGACCCAGCCTAAGAAGGGATATGACAGAGGTCTATAAAATAATGACTACTGTGGACAAAGTAAATAACGAAGTGTTATTTATTCCTTCCCATAACATAAGAAACAGAGGTCACCCAATGAAATTAATAGACAGCAGGTTTAAAACAAACAAAAGGAAATACTTCTTCACACAAGGCACAATCAACCTGAGGAACTCATTACAACAGAATGTTGTGAAGGCCAAAACTATAACAGGTTTCCTGGAGGATAGGCCCATCAATGGTTATTAGCCAAGATGCTCAGGGATGCAACCCTGTGCCCTGGGTGTCCTTAGTCCCTGATTGCCAGAAGCTGGGAGTGGATGAGAGGGGATGGATATCACGATGATTGCCTGTTCTGTTCATTCCCTCTGCAGCACCTGGCATTGGCCACAGTTAGAAGACTTGATATTGGGCTAGATGGACCATTGTTCTGACCCAGTACGGCCATTCTTACCTTACCTAGGCTGACAAACCTATCCATTGTGAGATGATGTCTGTCAATGCAGAGAAATGCAATTCTCTGTGAGAAGGATGATTCATTTACAGAACTCACCCCGCATCCCCCCAAAAAGGTCAAGTCTGTCCATAAGGCTACAGTTCCCATTGCATCTATTTGAAGCCTGACTTGAATGGAAGCATGCTCAGGCCCTCAAGGAGTACAGTTACTAGTATTCTGCTTCTGAACATGGTATTTGATTGCAGCATTAGCTGATAAAATTTCTTCATTCACATCTTTAAGTGTGAGATTTTTCTAAATGAGCTAGATAGAATGAACACTGGCAGGAACCTTGACAGGTCATATAGTCTAGCCCCCCTCACTGAGGCAAGACCAAGTATACCTAGACTATCTTTGACAGGTGTTTGTCCAACCTGTTCTTAAAGACCTCCAATGATGGGGATTCCACAACTACCCTTAGAAGCCTATTCCAGTGCTTAACTACGCTTATAGTTAGAAAGTTTTAACCTAAATCTCCCTTGCTGCAGATTAAGCCAATTACTTCTTGTCCTATCTTCAGTGGACATGGAGAACAACTGATCACTGTCCTCTTTATAAGAGGCCTTAAAATAATTGAAGACTGTTCTCAGGTTCTCCCCTTTTTCTTTTCTCAAGAGTAAACATGACCAGTTTTTTTTTAAGCTTTCCTCAGAGGTCAGGTTTTCTAAATCTTTTATCGTGTTTATTGTTCTGCTCAGGACTCACTCCAATTTACCTACATCTTTCTTAAAGTGTGGTGCTCTGAGCTGTATGCAGTACTCCAGTTAAGACTTCACCAGTGCTGAATAAACTGGGACAATTACCTCCTATATATATAAAACATACTTGTTAATATATTAATCTTGTTAAGATGACCTGACTGAGGGATGGGCACAAGCGGGTGTAAGCAATGGCGGGGGAAAGCAGTCATATTTAAATTCCTGCACACGCTCTTGGCTTGGCTGAGGAAAAGTGTGTGTAGGAAGTGGCTTGAAGTTATGTCTTAGCACTCATGTACTGCATTTATTGCCAGTTCTCTGGAGATAATGGAGGAAATTTTGGTGGATCTGAATCCAGTATCATCTTAATTTCAGGCAAGGATTCATTATAGCATCCCCATAGACCATTATGATTGGTTAATGGGAATGGGCAGGTAAACATGAGACAATCATTAGCAACATATTAGCAGTTTGGGCAAGCAGATTTAGCAGCTGGTAGTATTCATTATGCCACTATAACTAGACCAGCACTGCATATTGAAATGTGGCACAGAAGCATGAAGACATTTGTAGAACATGAGTCTCTTTGTAAGTCTAATTTTTTCTAATGACAAGAATGTGACTCCCAATTCAAGAACAAAATGGGCAAATGAAAGATTTCGCCTGATAGCGAGACCCAGCAAAAATCCAGTGAGCTCCTCTTCCAGTTTAACCAAAATATGTTTTCAAACAGCTTTTCTGTTGTTAAGCTTAGGACAGCAACCTAATATCCAAACAAAAACTCAAATATCTGTATGACTCCAGTGTGGTCAAGACTTTCGGATAAAATGCAGCCTATAAAGTTCCACTACCCACGGCTAGTCTCACTCGTTTCTCCTACACAGATGCATCTCACAGAAACTTCAAGTCCCATAACTCAGTGCTTCAACCTAATCAGAGCAACTCAGGATGGATAGTTGGATGTGGAGGCCTTTAGTCTCTGTGAGTTGTAACTCACTATTAAAGAGGAAGGTGGCTGCAATAGGCCTAATTTTATGTAAATTAAGTGTTGTTCTCAAGGTCTTGGCAAACTGCCAAAGAAGCTCTCGAGTGGGCAAAGTTTGAGTCATTGTAATATAGTTTCTAAATGCCCCAGAATCTTCCTTCATATAAATAAGATGCTCCTTTTTATCAGTGACAGTAATTAACCATTGGAATAGTTTAACAAGGAAAGTGGTAAATTCTCTATTGCTTGGAGTCTTTAAATTAAGGTTGGATGTCTATCTAAAATATTTTGTGTAGTTCAAAGAGAGGCTGTTGGGTTAGATGCAGGAATCAAAGGATGAAACATATGTCCTGAGTTATGCAGGAGGTGCAATAAAATGAACATTAAGATTCTGGCCTTAGACATCCATAACTCAGACACTTTTTGGGAAGTTCAGATGATCACAAAAAAGAAGACAGAACATGGTGTTGTATGAGCAAGACCTTAGTTTTGAACTCACATACATTAGCTTTAATCCTGTGTAATTCCACTGACTTCAAAGGCGTTACTTCAGATTTACACCATTGTAGAAAATGTAGGAGAACCAAGCTCCCAGAAGTCTTGGATTCAATCCAAAACTTGAAAGGTGTTTCCCACCTGTTTGCCTGAATGATTCAGAGAATGAATAAACATACAAAGGCATTCCAAATCACCTGAATGAGACCCACATCATAAAAGCAAATTTACCTTTCCTGCTTCTCTCCCTGCTAGTCAGGTACAGAACAATTTTCTGGGCCATACTTGTCTCAGAAAGTCTGGGATCTAAGCACCTACTATGAAATTTACTATAAAATTATTTACTTCTTTCTAGGGTCATAGCACACAGCACAAATCAATGCTTTTGTTCATCTTTGCAAATGAGGCCATGGAAATGGAGCACTTCAAAGTAGCTTTGTCTCTATCAAGTAAGTTATTGAATTGATAAGGTCCAAAGACAACCCTTTTTGTCAATATTAAAATGAGATAACCTTCTCATGCATGGCCTGCTGTGCACAATAGAAACTCTGTACTTCACTTTCACTTTCCAAGAAAGCCATCTTCTCACAGAGTCCTATTCCGTAAGTTCTCGACCGCAGTACTTTTTCACAGGCAAAATATCGTCCATAAAGGTGCAAACATGAAAATCAGCTCAAATAAAAATGAAGTGTGATTTAGGATTTCCATAAGGTCTGGAGAGGTGATGAAAGGGATGTTGCACCTGTTTTCTTCTCAATCTAAAACAAGAGCAGGAGTAGAACAAATGCTAGGTACAGGTTCAGGATTAATTTTACCCACAGCTGTAAACTGGCTTTGAGTGAACCTTTCTGAATCAATTTCTACTATCCACATTATTTTTTATCAAAAATTATCAATGAGCAGTGAAATAGTGTTTTCTTTTAAATGTCATTATTCGGTTTCATCATTACCATTTCATTGAGATGAATGATGAGATCTATTCATATTTTTCTCTGAGCTATTTCTTCAGGAATTTTGCAAACTCAAGTAGATATCACCAGAATTGCTTTACACACATTTGAAAGATGACTTTTTTAATTGTCACGCTCTGCCTTACCAAAGTCTGAGATCATGTTTGCCACGGCCTTAGTTTCCTCTCCTGCACTCCTCTATAACCCCGTAAAAAAATCTGTTCCATAATCAAATGGAAACAAAACTCCCTTTAGAGGCCTGGCCCTTTGAGTCCCTCAAAGTCCCAAATAATGTCCTTAACCACAACACAAATTTCATGTATTCAACTCTGGGGTCTTCTGCCAGTCCTAAAGCTCCTCTTCAGTCCCAGTCTCTCATCCCCTGCTCTTTATTTCAGCAACAACTCCCAGGCTCCCTGGAATCTTTCCTCTCCCTTTGGAAAGGCGCCAAGGCCTCCTCTTCCTTCTGGCTCACCATAGGCCTCTCTTATCTACCTCAGAGACTTGATTTAGCCACATGGTCTTCCTGTCACAGGACATTACTTATTCTGTCCATCTGGGGAGTGAGCTAACTGTGACACAGGTGGGACCGGGACCCATTTCCACGGTTGCCAGCTCTCACAATTTTTTTCAATGTGACGGGATTTTGGCTTGGTTCAGAGCCAGTCTGGTGATGAGACAAGAAGCTCCAGCCTGGTAGTGAATTTGAGCCTTTGCCAAGGGAAAAAAACCCATTGATTGGCTACCTGCCCTCCCTTCCTGCCTCCTGGTGCAAAACAACAACAGCTCCTGCAGAAGGAGTTTTCTTCCTGTCCCCTTAGCAATCTGAAGCCTTTCTCATAGGATAGGAGGAGGGAGGAGGGAGCAGAGAGAGCCCAGGAGCTCAGGGCAATTCTGCTCCCTCCTCCCCACATCCCTCCTGTGAGCAACCAGGAATCATTTGCTCCTTCCCCCTCCCTTTCCCTCCCTGCAAACACCTGGCCTTGGGGGGGTGAGGGGTGTGAACAGCCCCTAGCGCTGCTCCTCCAGGCTGGCAGGGGGAGACGTGGACCACATTGCAGCCCCCAGGTCTGGGAAAGGGATGTGAAGAACCTCAGGATGGTCAGAGGTGAGGGTGGGGACAAGGGTTGGCTGAACTGATGGGGTGTGGTGGGCTGGGAGGGGACAGAACTGATGGAGACAGGAAACTGGTGGCCTTTGTAGATGTGGGGGAGAGGGAGAGGCAGAAATGATGCAGGGACTGGAGAGATGGGACTAATTTGGAGGCTGGAGCAGAGATAACTGCTGGGCAAGGGACAGGCAGATGTGGGGTTGAGAGCTCCTGCTGCAGGGGCCAAAATCATCTTACTCAATCAATTTGGCATGTGGACAATGCTAACTACCAGGCATGCACACATGCATGTACTCACACACACTGTGGATGAGCAGGGGAAGTTCAAAAATAAAAAACCAGGCTAAAATAAAAATATTAATCTCATGATTTTGGGTGCACTGTCATGATTTTTGTAGGTCTGACTCTTGATGTCTGATCTCTTGAAGTTGGTAATACTGCCTCTCCCCTTAAAGTGGCCTGCCACTCTGTGACATTAACGAAACCTCAACTGTGGAGCACAATTACAAGGCATCTTCTAAAATTCCTAAATTATGTGGTCATTTGCATGGTCACATAGTTGCATTATGAACAAGGCCCTGTTTGGTTCTCCCTATCCTCCACTGTTGGGTGTACCATAACATGTCAATTCAGAACTACATTTGATAATTAATTATTGCATGCTTGGTTGATGGGTGGATAACATGCTTACCTGGACTGAGGTGAAATATTAAAATCTTGTCCTCCAAAATTTTTCCCTAATTTATTCATCTACAAGGTTTAGTGTTTCTGCTAATCAATAAGATGAATTGTTATTCCATTTACATTATATTTACATTATAATATATACTGTGAATACACAGAAATTAGTTAAATTAATTTGAAGATCACAAGTTACTCTTATACTGCAACATACTATGATCTCAAGTGAAGAACAAAGTTAATTCAACTGCATGAGCCAGTTAAATAAACAAATTCCTTTTAAGTTGAGTATAGTGTAATAAAAACTTATAAACTAATGAACTCTGTGGAAGATCATGGTGTTTTGTGATATGGCATAAATGGTATTGTGACTGTTCTGATCTGCAGCATTATAAGTGGCCTGAGCTCAAAGTCACATGCCACAGCTACTATCCACCAAAGAGGCCTTGAGTTTAATAGTTTAGGGCCCAAATGTCAGGAAGCTTAAATATGACTAATATTGTTTCATTTTAATGCTATGTCTACTATAGCCATACCAAAGTATTAGATTAAAGTAGACCAGATACTGACAATCAAGAGGCAAAAATGTAAATGGTAAATCTATCTAAATAGAAAAATAAGTACTTAAAATGTGGTTCTATTGTAAAAAGTAACAGTATAAAAATTGCATTAACCCTAGTTTCAATAGAGATGAATTCTTTGATTTCTAGATCGATTCAGAGCAGTTTATGAGTACAATATGAGTTTTCTAACTGATAGCACTCCAAGCTCAGTCTGAAATCTGAACATTAAATAGAGTACTTTCTTACCTACGTATTGCCAGCTATGAAGATTCTGCAGTCGGAATTTAGTCAACAATTTTCTTAATGTGCAAGCTAGGAAAAGATCATTGCTGTATATGTACTGCAGACTTTGAAAACCTGTTCAGCCAAATTCATATAATGTCAGTAACAATCACAAATGCTCCAGGCCTTCTTCCTCTTATTACTAAATATTCAATTTAAGTCTAGGTGTTGATGAGAATAGAATAGAAAAGAATCAACTTCTACTGCATCCATAACTTTTGTAGTTATTCCAACTCAATGGAGGGCTTTTAAGTCAATAAATATTCTACTATATAATATATGAACACTGAATAAGTCACTATTAAGATCACAGATCAAGGTAAAAAAGGACTCCTGTGGCTTTCCGCTCAATAAAACAGGAAACTGAGCATAAAAGAAATCAATAGTCATTTGGTTCACTGACATATTAGGAGATGATTAATAAAGTACAAATCTAGTTGCTCAACTCTGACAACATTTTTGTTTTATATGATACCTTAGCATTCCAAGTTGGAAAGCATGCTCCTAACATATCTTAGTAAAACAGGAAGACCAAGTAGTAATTTTTATTATGTACATTTAGAGAACTACATTCTAAACTACAGTATAAGATAGCTACCAATACAGGGTCCAGAATCCTTGCTCTCAGGAGAAATCTTTCTTTTCTTAATTACGTTCATTGATGTCAATGGGATTATTTGCATGAAAAAGATTTACATACATGGGTAAGGACTGCAAGATTAGCTTCGGGATTAATGGGCATTAGCTTTGCATTAGGAACACATAAATCTTTCCCATTTATGTAAGACTTAACAAGGGCAAGATCTCCACCCTTAAAAACATCTTTCTTCTAATTTACCATGTAGTCTGTGGGTTGTTTATGAAAACACCAACTCCATCATGAGCAGGTTTTCCAGGACCAGCTGCAGAAAAGGTCTAGATTCCTTTTAAAAAATCATTTACCTTTGGAAAAATAGAAATAAACATTACTTGCTTTTTTATACTGAACAGTTGGGTCTAAACCTAAATATGTAGAATAAAATCCTGGCTCCAGTGAAAATAATGACATAAATCCCATTGATTTAAATGGAGCCAGAATTTCACCCATGAAGAACCTCAATCTTAGGAGAGTTATTACAGAAGATTTGCTTAAAATGTAGCACATGTTCTATATGATCCCAGACAGAAGCACCACAATGATGACTTCTTGATTCAGAAGCTGTATAAAATATGGTTCGATGACACCTATGGAATTTGACTTATTGCAAACCTTTGCTAACAAGTTTTGGTTTTGTTCACATTTTCAGGATTGATAAAACTAGTTCAAGTTTGCAAAATTTTATTTCTTCTAATTTACAACAAAATGTGCACCCAATAACATTAAAATCAAACTCTCAAACCCATGAGGATTGAGTAAAGTTAATCTGAACTGCCATTAATTGCATATATTTATCTAATTGGCATTGATATACCTAGAGTAGGAAAAGTAAGGTGAATGATCATTAGAAGACCTACATTTTTGTATCTTTTCTTTAAAGACAAACTATTTATTTTGTATGCTTGATTAATTTTTTATTGAGTTTCATAAAAAACCAACAATGAAAATTACAAAAAGGTAAATAATTTGCAGCTTGTATATATTTCTGTGAACTGCATGCAGACAATAATACTACATAGACATAACATGTTAGGGAGGGAGTTACACTACTAAAATAAGATAAGAAGTACATGAATAGGGAAAGGTTAGAAGAAGGGGACATGGGGATGTTGAAAGGAGAAGGGTTAGGTGGAATGGAGGCATGACGCTCTCTGAGCTGTCGTAATGTTTTTATCCAAAAGTATTCAGAAACAGGGTCCAAATTTCTTCAGATTCATGTAGCTGATCTCTATGGCTATAAGCTTTTCTTTCTTTGGCTATTAACTCAGATAGGCCCAATTACCACTGCTCTATTCTGGGCAAAAGCCTACTCTCCCATTTTTGTAAAATCATATGTGTGGTGACCATTGCAGCCCTCAAGAACCAAAGACTTTGTGGCAGAGTTAAACCCAGCTTACCAGGTAAATATCCTAGGATATATTTTTCAGCTGAGGTTTAGCTGTGGAAACTGAGCACCATTTTAACTGTTGTATCCAACTCTTTCCACAACTATTTACCTGTTAGACAGTCCCCAGTGTGTGCATCAAGGTCCCTTTTTTCTATATTACTGTGCGAACAATCAGAGGATAAGGCTATATCTTGTGCAACCTTTGTGGTGTCCACTACATTTTGAATAAAATTTTCTGACAAGTACAGCCTGAGATTCCCAAGGGCATTTTTAACATTACATAATTTGCTCTGACATTGGGATTCTTTTAAGGACTGATAAATTCCTTTCCCTTGGTTTCACAAAGAATTCCAGAGTAATGGCGTTCCTCTTCTGTAAGAAAGTATACTTAGTGGACATGGGTCTGGGGAATTTGTGATGCATTTCTAAAGTTACTGGTAGTTCTGGGGCCTCTGGCAGTCGTATGGTGTCTAGAGCAAAATATTATGTTTGCCAGTGTTTTAATTATAAGTGTTGCCACACTGCTGAGGGTGGAAGGTCATAGTGCAGCTTTAACATGAGAAATGGGACAAAGGCCTCATCATGACTAATTGGAAAATCCAGATGATGGTCCTGTTCAGTCAGGTCTTCAAATTATAGATTTGTTCCCTATTTTTAAGACTGGGTTGCTCCAGAATATCCCAGACCTTTAATGCAGTTGTCACTGGATGCACCTTATTTTTCTCCATTGGACAAAAAGAGGAACTAAGGAGACCCACAGGGGGAATCAGGTGCATTAAAACACATTCATTTTGCACCCACGTGGTTTTAAGAGTTTTAGCATGGTGGAAACAATTTAACAGCTGTGTCACGATAAAAGCATGAAGAAAAGCTATTTCAAATGGGAGATATTAAACTGACATCACTGAAAACTGAAGTCCCATGTTTATGCACAGAACAAGTAAATCACAAGCAGTAATGCTTATGAGCCTCAGCTCTGATCTAGAGTGAGGCAGTTCTTTCTTTTCTCTGCTGAGACTTTCAACAAGGATGCTAGTTTTTATTATGTATTCATCTGTCCATGATGAACTACACTGAGACCACTAATTCAAATTCACATAGATTATCAAACAGTTATTACATTGTAACAGCTTTCAAACTGAGTAGGAACTCAGTTCTACAGATTTACACTCATGAGTTGCTTCACCCACATGACTATTGCTACTGGCTTCAAAGTTACTCATATGCGCTTGCAGGATTGACTCTTAGTGCAGATTTGGGCCAGTGACTAATAGAAGCCAGTACCAGTTCCCATAGTCATTCAATCCCACTTGAAATAGATCTAAATATAAAGAAAACTGACCAGAAGATTTTCAGGATAAAACATTTATTGTCTCAATATGGAATCTTTGCTTCTTCATTTCTTCTTCTTTTTTTTTTTTTTAGTTTCTTTCACATCCTTTGCAGTCTGACTATTGTCTCGTTCAGAGTAATTCTCAGATTTTCCTTTCACTTCTGTAAGAAGACTTCAATTATTTCTCTTTCACTAAGATAGTCTTTCTGGGCACTGGAGATAAGGCATACCAATGACAGGCCACTGCACTGCACTGCACCGTTCTTCAGAATATTTATAAAAACTGATATCACTGGTCTTCCCCGAGATTCATGCGAATACACAGTAACAGTATAAAGACTCTTGAAACGAAGTCATTAGAACAGAAACTTGTCTTTGTACAATTGTTATTTTCTTTCTTCTGTTCCCACAACTAAAAGAGGGAGAAGGATACAAAACTAAAACTGAATGCAGAGGATATTTCTTATCCATACTGTATCAGCTTACTATATCATTCTGTAAACTGAATAGCTACATGAAGAGAAACAAACCAAAACTTTATGAAAAACAGCCATTTCACCACCCAGTGCAGTCGCTCTGATTGCCCTTACAGAGCATGCCAGAGAGGTACAATGCTTTACTTATTATAATAAATGCTAATATTTGAACAGAATTGATAAAAAGCTCCATGGGGACCCCATTAACACTCACAACCACACCTTAAAATTCAATACATTTCTCAAACTGTTTACTTATACACAGCATTTTTCTGTGACACTCTTCAGTTTCTGGCTTTCTTTATCTATATTTGTCAGATTACATTTACTGTTGACGCTATCTAAGAAGCGCTTGGGGAACACTTTGAGGATAAGGCAAGGGGGCTAGTGCTTTATACTAACAGGTACATTTGCAAGGCATTGTGTGAAGAAAAATTAATATACACCCTTCACAAATAATAGGAGTTCAGTCCAACCAGCATGCCCTATTTCTGTGCATAACTACCATGTACCTGCATGTCCTTTTGTATCCTTACCATCCACTAGCAATAGAGAAACAGGTTTGATTATAATAAGACTTGAATTGACTCTTCTTGCATCTCTTTATTTTTAGGGTTTTGAAAAGTTTTTAGGGTTTTAAAAAGAAGGACCCCTAAAGCTGGACTGGGGAAAGTCCCAGCATGGTTCTGTGCCGTCATGCTATCTCAATGACACTACATTCTGGCCCTGTTGACCATCTGCAATTCTCAAGCTTCCTCTATGAAACTCCCAGCCCTTACCATTCCTAAGTTGTGCATCAGTGTCCAGTGCCCCAGCAGTCTCTCTGGGTGGCCCCAATAGCTGCTTACTTAATCTTCTGTACTCTAAGGGTCCCCACTGTATTGTCCAAAGGAATCTGTATAATTGCCACAAGCAGAGACTAAAAGAGAGGCTTCTGGAATTACTCTGCCATAATACTAGGAGGGGGAAGCATAGTGTGGGTGCCCAGAAGGAATGAAAAGTTGGCTTGGGCCCTTTCCCTTCCCACTACAAACAGGCACTACTGAGAATGAGAAAGGAAATCTTCCCCTTCAGAAGGAACTGTCAGGAGAGGAAAATACTGTAGTTTCCTCACAGGTAGCAAATTACCTCACTGCAGGGAAGGAGGTAGCCCCTTTGGATAGATTACGATGTATAGGATTTTAAAACATTTAAAAATGTTTAGCAAAGTATCCCAACCTTTAGTTACTTCTCTACAACATACGGAACCTCCAAAACTCTGGAGGATTCTTGCTCACTAACACGCCACACCGAGCATCTGAGCATACAATATCTACTGCCCTTTCATACTCCTATAACAATCTAGACATGTACCTACAAATACAATGCACCTCTCTGTACCTACAAATATTTACCAATGACCTTTAAGGACTTGCTCTTAGATATGCATGTGCGTATCCTGCAATTGCAGCACCTATGTTTACAAAATATACAAAAATATACGCATTTACTCCTCTGATACTTGTGCAGATATCACAGAGGCAATTCGGATAGCACGGTGACAAAGATGAGATGGACGGATGGTGGAAGACAATCAGAAGGCTGCCTTCAAAGGATCCCCTAGCAAATCCTGGCATAGGGGACATGATGAGGGTAGAGCTGCAGCAAGAGGTGTTGCAGATATTCTGGTCAGTACTATGAACTTATGGAATAAGTCAATAAATAGGATTTAAGGTGGAATAGGCACTTACAGAATGCTGCTTCTTTGTGTCCCTATTTCTTTCCTCTTTGTTTTAAAATAGCTGCTACCCATTATCATTTGGCTTCCTATGTTTTCCTATCAACACAGCAAGAAGAATGGACTTCTATTAGCATCTTGTCTTTGAACTAAAACTCAGAGGCTTTCATTTTGCTTGTCAAAATCACCTGAAGAAAATCTCTCTGCTTTGACCCTTTATTGGGTACCAGAGTGTCCTCTTACACAAGGCACAAGTTCTATAGACAGGCTCTGAGGAGAAGACTCATAGACTCATAGACTCATAGGTCAGAAGGGACCAATATGATCATCTAGTCTGACCTCCCGCACAAGGCAGGCCACAAAACCCTACCCATACACATTTATAACAACCCCGAACCCATGACTGAGTTATTGAAATCCTCAAAAGTGAGATTTGAAGACCTCAAGCTGCAGGGAATCCACCAGCAAGCGACTCATGCCCCATGCTGCAGAGGAAGGCGAAAAACCTCCGTGGCCCCTGCCAATCCGCCCCGGAGGAAAATTCCTTCCCGACCCCAAATATGGCGATCAGCTAAACCCTGAGCATGTGGGCAAGACTCACCAGCCAGCACCCAAAAAAGATTTCTCTGCAGTAACTCAGTTCCCATCCCATCCAGCATTCCCACAGACCATTGAGCAGACTTATCTGCCAATAATCCAAAATCAATTGCTCAAATTAAACTATCCCATCATAACATCCCCTCCATATACTTATCAAGCTTAGTCTTAAAGCCAGATAAGTCATTTGCCCCCACTACTTCCCTCGGAAGGCTATTCCAGAACTTCACTCCCCTAATGGTTAGAAACCTTCGTCTAATTTCTAGTCTAAATTTCCTAATATCCAGTTTGTACCCATTCGTCCTCGTGCCTATAATAGTACTAAACTTAAATAATTCCTCTCCCTCCCTAACGTTAATCCCCCTGATATATTTATATATAGCAAGACAAATAGCTGTGGTGACAGATGGCAGCAAATGGTTGGGGGGGGAGGGAGGAATATATCAATATATTTTTTAATGAGATTTTATTTATTTTATGTGTACTTATTATACTTATTTAATGTATTATAGCAGAGGGGTGGAGGAGGAGGGAAAACATAAATGTATTAAATAAAAGGGAAAACCATGGTAAGGGGAAGGAGCATTAAAGGAAGGAAGGAAAACAGGGAAAAAGGAAGAAGAGAAGTGTGACAGGTGGTAGTGAGGTGCCTCACACCCCAGGGTACACCTGGGAAGCAGCACAGGAAGAATACAGAGGAGCATGGAAGGCAGGTGAAGTGAGGCTGAAGTAAAAAGATTGTGAGGGAGGGGGTTGGAACATGCAGCCAATCAGCAGAAAGGAAAGTAGTGGTTTTTGCATGCAAGATTTCTGGGAATGACAGAGGTTATGCCTATGCTGCAATCAGGTGTCTGCGCACCATCGGTAGACATGCCCATGCTAAATTTACCTGCACTAGCATGCAAAAAAAGCAGTGTTAGTAATACAAAGAGGTTCCGAGGGTCCCCGGCATGCTTGTACAGCCTGAGCCAAACCCCCATGAGACTGCACATATACTGCTATTTTTAGCCATGCTAGTGTGGGTAGAGCTAGTGTGGCTATGTCTACCTCAGCTGCACTCTCATCTCAGACTGTAGTGTAGACATATCCTAAGAGAAATCTGGAACTGGGCCTGCTGGAAAGGAAAGGTGCAAGTAATGTATGGGCTAAAACACTAAAGATTAAGCTAGGAATGTTTTAATCATCTGGGGGAAAAAACCTCATTCCAGTTTGTAGTGCACTTAGACATAAGTGCAGGGTTACACTGGGAATTTATAGTAATCTCACATTATTGTGCTAACACCAAGATCCACTTGACCAGGTTAGTGCCAGTAATGAAATTTCAAATCCTTCCCAGTAGTCTAAAAAAAGTAATAATGTTATTGCAAGAGTGTGGGTGTATTTAAAATGCAAAGCTTTCAAAAATGCGGGCTGTTTACTAATGCAGATTAAAATGGTATTTCCCGGTTTAGGTACATTTGGACAGATTTATGGCCAATTTCCTTCCTAAAGTAAAACTGCAATGTAATGTAAAAGATCACTACATCTAGTTACAATTTTTGTAAAGTTTAAAATATAATAAACAATAATAATTAGTGATCAAAGAGGAAACTGCTGTCTTGACATTTTCATGATAATATTTTATATTTTGGGAGCGCTCCCCGTCAAAGGATTTCAAAGAACTTTACAAACATTAAAGCCCCAGTTCAGCAGTCCATCAGCATTTTAAAAAGCACTTAAACATGTGCTTAATTGAGGCACTTGTTCAAATCTAATTGATTTCAATAGGAATTATGCAGATACTTAGGTGCTGTACTACATAGGGATGGATTTAAGCTCTTGCTTAAATGTGCTGCTCAACTGGATCCTAAATAATTAAGCTTCATAATAATCTTGTGACGAGTATTACAATTCCCATTTTAAGATGGGAAAAGTCCAACAAGGTCCTAGTCCTATGGTGATATAAATTAATAAATAAATGATTACGGAGAACATCCAAGACCTATTAGAATCTTGTGGTAACTGAAGCATTTCAAAATTGTTTTAAGGTAAGTTCTCTGTTTTTAAAATGACAGTATGAACATTTTATCCAACATACTGTAGTTACTCCAGTGGCATTGCAATGCTGTAAATGAGAGGAGAATTTAGCCTAATACAGTTTATTAACTGGAGTTTTCATTTAAAATGTCATAACCCCAATGTAGTGAGAAAATTCTGTAATCTAGGCTGTGATCTGGTGAAGAACTTTAGCACCTGACTTCAGAGAGAGTGCTCACATCATTAAAGTTAAGCAGATGCGTATATTTTTTACCAAACTGAGGCCCCAATTCATATCTCAAAGTTTGCATTTCCCAGTAGCCAGAAACTCAACAGATTGTTATAATATCATGTATACTGTACTACAGTAATACAGAGAGGTCTTAACTGAGATGAGTGTTCCAATGTGGTAGGTGGTATACAAACACTTAGTAAAACACAGCTGCTACCCTGAATAGCGTACAGGCTAAAGGGAGAAAGTATTTATGTGTGTGAGATGGGACTTCTAATTTTAGGTATTATAGTGGTTTGGGTTTGAATCCCAACAGTTTTATACAACCATTGACAGATAACAGAATGGATCAATGGCATTGTATTTGACAAATATAGGACACAATACAAAGAAGATCCATATGCCCATTTTTGTTTATTTTAGCTTTACACAGGAAATTTAGGTGACAATGATTATAAAATATCACTGGATAATTTGGTGCAGGCCTTGTTTGGAGCTGGTAGATCAATTCACTTTACCATCAGGATATAAAACTAACTGAACAACATCTGTAATGCTAATGAATGAAAAGTTAGTAGCAACTGACCAATCATCTTTCTTTATCTTGGCAGCTTTAGGATAAAATAACTTGAGGTTGAATACTCAAATGACCAAAGCATACTGACCAACTCAAATCTGCTTCCATTGAAGTCAATGGCAAAACTCCCACTGACTATAACAGAAACAAGATTGGGCAGGAAGGCAATATAGGCCAGTGTAAATGATCAAAAAGTTTCAGCAGATTATTCTGTGCTAAATGTCCTTCTAGGTTACAGGAGGAGGTTTTTTGGTTATCTACTTAAATCTTTATCGATAATTATCCAGATAAAATAAAATCTTTATCTATAGTTATCCAAATAAATTGCTGCTCTTGTGATTTTAATAAATGAACATTTGCTCATGAAGTTAGATTATCCAATGAGTTAGAATATCCAATGATTAGGCAAGTCTGAACACCTAACTGAAATTCCACCAAATGTGTGTGAATTTAAATTTCCACATTTCTTCCTTCAACACGTTTCTGAAAGATTCCAGGTTAATAGATGATTGGAAGGTAGAGTGTTAGATAGATGAGCTGATAATACTGGTGATTTCATTTATCATGAACAAATTGAAAAACATTGACTAGTCTCAAAAGCAGCATATATTTAATATGGTACAGTACAAAGATATGGAAAGTTACAGAGCCAGAACATGAAATCCTGGAGCTAAGCAATTGCGTAACTGTTCAATGATGTATGTAAGAGGTCCACAAACTGAGCCATGATGTATAAGAGATTTGAGATATTTTATTTAGAAACACACAAACATAGTGGGCCAAATCTGATATTTATTTATATCCCATGAAACCCCATTGAAGTCAAGGAAGTTAAACTTCATGTCAAACAGCATAGGCTTTGTCCTCATTCATGATCATCCTTAAAAAAGTCATTATTATCAACAATGACCACACTACGGTTTATAGGACATCACAGCATTTCCCTGCACATACCACTGAAAATCTCTTTGATGTCTCAGAAACCACTATGCGGTAGCTGTCGATAGGATTTGACTTTTTAATGGCAACCAATGTAATGGTTCATAAAAGGTCAAATTTGTCTCTCATTAACATATGCAATCCCAGTGAAATAGCTTTACATGCCTATATCTGAGACTAGTGTTTGACTGGGTTCATCCTATTATTTTACCAATACTGTATATTTTCTGCCTTGCAAACTGTTTATACTTTCTTATTTGTTTTATCTATATAGAGAGATACACATACACACACACACACACCTGATTTAATTATAACACTTATGGAGATTTTTCACTGTACTATTCTTGTTTGAAAGTATCTTTAGTCATTTTTTTTTCTTGCCTGTTTGATTTTGGGCCAAATGCTATGCTGATTTATAACCTCCACTGAATAGAATTTCACAGGGTATAATTCATGGCAGAATTTGACCAATTGTTTTCTTCACTACTCTATGTTTATTTACCCGTGGTACATTTATTATAATACCAATATACCATTTAAACTTTAAAAGTGTGCAGGGAAAGCAGTGGCTCACCTCTAATCTATCACCCTGGAAATGGATAAAATATGAGCCTGTTACCTTTGTCTCCTAACTGCTGAAGCTAATTCATCAAATATATGTACAGTCCACTAGAAAGAATGCCTGTTACAATACTAGCCCTATTGAAAGATCAAGAATTAAAAACACAAGAAAAAGATAACTTGGAAAAGTTATAGATCTTTAAATAAATGTCCTGAGTTATTTACAAAAACTCATTGTTCACATTCACATTGTTCCCAATATAATGGAACCTTCTTAAATGCATTCCTGAGAAAATATTTATTTTGTGCAACATGGAAACATACACCAAGTTATATAGAATATACTGTCTTTTTATATGGGGCAAGAGAAATACATGCATTCAATATGAATAGACACATACCTAAATATTTTTTGCTGAATTAGCTATATTTATTTAGGGCTTGTCTACACATGAAAATTAATCCAGAATAAAATACGGTGCTGATTTAAAAAATAATTTAGATAGTGGATTAAACTATTAAACTAAATTGTTGTTCCAAAATAAGAGCATCAACACACACAATTAATCAAGAATAGCTATTCTAGAATAATTCACTGTGTAGACAAGTGCTTAGAAGGGATACCGATCTGGTCCAACACTGCAACTGAAGTACCTCTGAGATAAGAATTCCTTCTAGGGAGGGTATTAAATTTTGACTACCCAGCACTGAAGAGCTTCACTGCATGTTTCTACACTGTGCCTGGTCTGCGGATAACAGCTGGCCTTCAGAGATCTTGGTCTCTTCATCTTCAGAAGCAGAATAGTCACACACCAAGGCACAAAAATCTCTTCTCAAAAGATGAGGGTCCCAAATATGAAAAGTTTAATGCCACGGCTTGGATCAGAAGGAGTTAGTATTTTGCTTGCTGAAGAAATTAGATGGAAATCACCTTTTGTAACCAGGATCATGAAAAGCTGTCTGTCTCTCAGACTAAACCCCATCCATGACCCCCAAAAGTCATCCTTGAATTATATTTATTGCAATATCTGCAATAACTGGAGACAGTCACACTGAGAAAAACCATTCCTCATTGCTTGTGACTTAGAAATGCTTGAGTAGAAAAGTCTTTTAGAAAATAACACTCCACCCAGAATGCAAATACACTTGGCCAGCCCCTAAGGAAGCTAGAGCATCCTTTGTTTACCTATGCACCTGCAGAGAAAAGCTAAAATCTCTGAAGCCCCACCTTTTTAAAACCTTGTGAAATAATCTGGGAACTGTGCCAAAGCCTATTCTGTTGCTATATAAGACTTGTAAAAAGACAAGTGCCTCTTCAGAAGCCTATAGTTCGGTACTTTCTACCGAACTCCAGCAAAGATGGGCATAGGCTGGGGGGTGCAAATACCACTATGGATATCAATATTAGTGATCACCCTCATGCAGAACAAAGGTAGGAGGTTGTAGTGCTTTTTATTTTTATTACTTTAGATAACTTCTACTTTGCTTTGCAGTTGGAAAGACTCTTCAGTTATTTTGATTTGCTTTATGAAATTAATACACTTTTGTTTTTAAATGAGATTTCCCTGTCTTTTTCTATTACTCTATAATGTTGATTCACTGATTTCATATTGCCCTCAGCCCAGCAAAAGCAGTTGGATGAATTGAAAAACCATGGTCAATGGAGTTGCATACTGAGAGTAGAATTTACTCATATAATTACTCTCGCTAGTCATTTTTACCAGTTTCAATCTCTTTTTTCCAATGTGAACTTTGAAAGCTGCTAAAAATGTGGAAGATTAATAACACAGACTGCACACTTTCCTTGTGATAGTGTGTGTTCTGGTATTAAACCTTAAATGTACAGCTTTTTCTTTCCCACTGCTCTTCCACTGCATTAATTTAAGATGCTTCACATGTCTATCTCTTGAAAAAACAATTTGTATCAATGTTGTGTTCATTAATAGATCACAAAATAGAGCTAAAATAGACAATACAGTGCTTTCCACTCTTTAAAGTTAAACATTTCCTGGAGAAATATATCCCTGAATTTTTATGACTGGATATATACCAATCTCACACATTCTCTTTTGCTTTCTATTTTCTAATGCTCTGAGCCAGGCAAGTTCATAATAATATTATGATTATGAAAAATCATATTGAAACCTAATTTCCAACAACAAATAAAGCCTGTTTTTAAAGACATAATAACAAATGTGATTAATTTAGCTATAACAGTGCAGTTGTAGACTACAGAGAGCATACAGTGAAAAGGGAGCACATTACTCATTTGAAATGTAAACTTGACTTAATACTATAGATCATCTTAGTGGTGGAGGGAAAGGATGCAATGGGAAAGATGACACAAAAAGAGCCGGTACAAAGTCTAGCATGAGACTATAGATACCAAGATTCTAGCTGTAATCAAAGGCTGTTATGGAACAAATAAATATATGAATCAAGGGCAATATTCCTGCTCAATGCCATCTTGTTAGATCCACTTTTAAAATCTACCCAACGCCATAAAGAATTTGGTTCAATGGCATTTTGCCTGCATAAAGTCAATATGAAAACTAAGGGCCCAAGTCCTGTTGAAGTCAAACGGGGTCTTTCCATTGATTTTAAGCGGAGCTAAACTGGGCCCTAAGTAAAAGCATTTAGAATTTTATCATTAACTTGCAACTGTCACCCTATCAGCAAAATAAGCTCGTATTGACATTGCTGTTTGTCATGATTATCATTTGACACATCTGGGAAAGGTGACATCACCAGTACGACGTTCTTCACCCCCATGATAAAAAACACTTTGGAAAAAAATATATGGTGAGAAACTGGTGTAAAATGGGAGGGGATTTCTCAGTTAAAAAAAGAAGGAAATATTTACAAATGAAAAAGGCGACAGTCTAATCTGTTAAAGAAGCAGATCACATAGCTTGAGGTTTCCACATAGTATATAGGACTCAATTTCTTTCCCTGGTGCTCATGAAAATAGCTTCAAAGCACATACGCTGGGCTATTTTCTGCTCTGATTTCCACTAGTTTAAATCTGGAATTACTCCACTGACCTCAGTGGTGCTAATTTGTATTTATGTTGGTGTACCCTGGGATCAGAATCTAGTCCTTTGTGCCCAAGTTACCAATCTGTATCATTTTATAAATCTCTACAGGTTGTGAGATGTGAAAATTGTTATGGAAAAGAACAGGTTATTGGGGACTTTCAGCTCTAGCATTAGTTTCTCAGAGTATTGTATGTGCTCATAATATAGAGTTTCTAATGTAGGTAGCTGGATTTAAGAGACTGAATGATTTCCCTTACAAAAACAAAAACAAAAAAACTCCCAAACCCACAACTGCTCCAGAAAAGAAAGTGACTGACACCAATTGTAACAAAGTTCTCCATCTCTTGATTCCAAGAGTTTTGCAAGGGATTAGAGCAAAGTTTGTCTTTCAAAGGAGAATTTTTAATGAATTTATGAAACCAGGATGCATAGTGCACAGGCCTAGCATTATATTGTCTAAGAAGATGTTTTATATTCACATTCAATGTAATCTTTTATTTACTATGCCCTTTGTTAATTCACTCCATGACTAAACTAATAAAATGTTAGTATCTACTGTTTTCTGATCTGATGCACGAATCCTAATGAATAATTTTCCTTCTTCCTAACTACCATGCAGTTCTACACTAACCTTGAGGAAATCTTTGTTATACCTCAGTACGCCGAGGGATTAATTGTGCCATTACCAGCACTGCCAATGGGCATGGGAATGTGACACAGCATAGATATTGTGCTGGATATGTGCTGAGAGGGAAGCAGAATGATTCCCTTGGCTGGAAAGCTAGGGAAGGGCACACAGTAGGATCAAATGATACAGCCTTTAAATGGGTGCAGTGTGTGTTGCTCCAGGGCCAGCCTCAGATATACAGTTAGTGCAAATGGGGCCATGGCAGCACCACAGCCCATGTCAGCCTCACCCATTTGGGATGACTAGTGTAAGTGGTGGTTCTAACAGTTGTTCTGCACTCAGGGAATGCAGGATTTTGGCTGCCTTTTGAGAAAGTGCTCCCCATGTCTGCTCAAGAACTATCAGAATGTGCCCTCAGTGTTCTGCATTTTCATTAAGAAATACTTTTTTTTAAACAGAGATTGAGGGCAGCTTTACATTTTGAAGTGATGGTGCAAAGGAATGAAAGGAATAACTTTGGGATTGTTTTCATTACTTTGAACAAGAATCAATTTGGGGCCCAATCAACAGTCTGAAATATATCTATCAGCTCCCCAATTCTATCGGCATTGCTTCTGGATATCTTGATTCATTTGCTGGTTGTTATTACTGTTGATTGAAATTCTAAATCAGCTACTATGGGTTAAATGCTGCTCGCGGTAGCACAGTGCATATGTTGGCCTTCAAGTTCTAAAAAGGGCTCTTTCAGTATAAAACAGCCTTCTCTATAACCTTTTGTTATTTGTTATTATTTCTATGGTGCCAAAGATGTACATAGGGCTTTACAGATGGTTCAAGTGTACAAATTCAGAAAAAGAGAATCAAATGGAGCCCCTGCTCTAAATAGCTTAGAAGGGCATAAAGGGTACAGTGTACTCACAAAGAAAGAGCCAAATTCTCCACTTAGTTTTCATTGGTATAACCCAAGAAACTTCAGTAGAATTTTCATTATTACAACCAAAAGAAGAATTTGACTCACGGAGTGATATATTGACATCATGGGTCAGGTTCTCAGCTAGTGTCAAAGGCAAGCTCCTTCATATCTATGGAGCTATACAACACTACTAAGGAGCTGACCCTGTAATTGGTAGACAGGTCCATGTTTTTTAGAATTGATTTGAAGGAGGAGAAGGTGAAAGTTTAGTGGAGATTAAGTGACCAACTAGTAGGTTCCTCAGGAGAAGCACAGGGGGAAAAGGTCAACAGTAAAGGGGAAAAAAGGATTAGTAAATGGAACACCAGCCGCCATACCACCCGAGACCCAAAGGTCTTTTAGAGCTGAGCTGTAACTGAGGTGAAAAGCCCTCCATTTTCATCTTTTAAACTATTTTTACCCTCACATCCTTGCTAACTATGCTGGTCTCTGTGTGAGAGTACTTTTGTATTTGCCACAGGATAACAAACCATGCTTGCCTCTCAGTGTCCCTGCCTAAAAGAACGCTACTTTTGCAGATTGTATTGTTCAGCCAGAAATTACCAAAGAATTTATGCACACAATCCCTCAAAGTCACTTTTTTTTTCTCCAGTCCAAGCCCAGTATGAGGACCAACAAACACACTATGACGACTATTCACAAGTCCAGCAGGGACAAGACTGTAAGTGATTTCGTTTTATTTTATTTATTTATTTGACGGTCTAAATTCAGTCCATGTTGCCTTAGAAACTCATTGCAATGGACATAGAGTGATTAAAGGATACTGTGCCTTTAAATAAAGAGAGTGGAACAATTCCCTATAGACAGCGTTCAGCTCTCTGGAATTGGTACTGTAGGGCCAGATGCTCAGCTAGTGTAAATTAGTGAAACTCCATTGAAGTCGGTGAGGCTACGCTGATTTGCACCAGCTGAGGGTCTGGCCCATTGCAGCTACACAGTTATCTAATCTGTAGTTATATAGTATGTACATAATGTATATTTACAAGTGTATTTTACATGGGTGAGTGTGTGTATCACAAAGATATTTAATAGTAGGTAATAAAAAGTACTCTTTTTTTCATTCTATTGAGATAACTGCATCGCTCTTGAAAGGCAGAAAATGAAAAGTACTCCAGTATGTGCACTATAGATAGTGCAGATTTGTGTATAGAATATATTATGCTGCTTCCTGGAACGCAGTAGTTACCTGTAATTAGATAAGGGATGTGTACTGGCTTCTGGTATAACACTGGATGACACAACAAAAACTATGTGGTATAAAAATTCTGACAAAATGCCCCTTGTTCTGTTTGCCAATAAATTTATTACAATATAATTTAGCTAATCAGCCTGAAAATGTGAACCATAATCTAAGATGAAATTAGCAGCTGTGACAAACCCAATGGCTGGAAGCTGAAGGTAGACAACCTCAAACTGGAAATACAGCAAACACTGTTAACATTGTGTGTAACTAATCATTGTAACAACAGAGCCAGGGAGGTGTCGGACTTTCTCTCCGTTTAAGTCTTTAAATCAAGACCAGTTGTCTTTATAAAAGAGACGTTCTATTTCAACTACAAAACATTGGCCCAGTTAGAGCAATCACTGGGTGATACTGTGGGGCCTGTGTTACGCAGGTCAGGCTACCTGACCATAAAGGTTCCCTCTGGCTTTGAAATGTATTTATGAATACAGATATCGTCCTTCATTTACCGGAGGAACTTTTAAACAATCTCAGAGGGAGCTTTAAGGGAGATTAAAACCATTCTTGACTTTTGCCTCCCAGTGTATGTATATGCGGAAAACTATAGTGAGGATTCAGCAGTGAGTGTTGAAAAATCACACTGCAGTTTCCCTGAATCTCAAATCCATTCAGTACTGGAACCAAAGAAGAAATATTAGGGTTGAACTTGGCAAACTTAGGGCCAGATCCTGCTAATGGGAGATTTTCTGAGAAAAAGCGCTGTGTTCATGATTAAGAGTTTACAGAACTCTGCAAGAATGTGTCGTTTGCCTGAAATTGCCTGTGTGGGAGGGTGTGTATGCACAGGTACTCTCAGCTAAGAAAGGAATATGGGAAGTAAAAAAGCTGTGCAGCGGTTTCTCAACACCAACCATTGAAACCCTCCTACAGTTCTCCACTTCGACATATGCTTGGAGCCAAAGGTCCTGAACAACTTTAATCTCCATTGTGTTGCCTGAGGTATTTTGTATAGTTCCTATTAAAGATGAAGGATTACATTGGTGTCAGCTTGCTACTTTTAGTGTGGGCAGGTGGGGTCAGATTCAGCTGGGCTCTCTGTGTGAGAAAGGACAACTGACTTGAGGAAGGGTTGGCAGGATCAGGCTTTTAGTGACAGTTCACATTGGAAGCCAGATCTTGATGCTCTGGCATTATGCCACCGGTAGAATCCCTTGGAAACTTTCCAGTGATTTTTACTTGCAGTAAAAAACTGTAACCACTAATGAGGCTAGCAGATCCATATCTACATTTGCCACCTTGTTTACTGAACCTTTTGAATTAGTGATAATTGCATGTCTTTTTCTTAGATTTTACTATACCGGTTACTAAGCCGCAAGAAGTGACAATCATCTCACCACTGAGAACGACTCTGGCAGTAAAACGTAAGTTAAACAAATGTGCTGGCTCAGATTCCTGTGTTTTTATGGGATATTGATCAGAACTGTGGAGTGAGGAGTAAGCGAAGAGATGGACAGACTAAAGAGAAAAGTTAACTGAATGAATAATAGAGACTTAAATAAATAAATAGCTAGACAAGAAGGCAAAACAGAGAATGGGATTTTTGTTTAGATAGATGGATAAATAAGTAAATGAGCAGTGAGTGAGTGAATATAGCAACTTACACTGGAAATCGCAGTACAGCCCTACAGCTTGTTTTCAATCCACAGCTGGCAACCCTGCTCACAATGGCCGCGTATGCAGCACGTGGGGCAACTTCCACTTCAAGACCTTTGATGGGGACATCTTTCACTTCCCCGGGCTCTGCAACTATGTCTTTGCATCCCACTGCAAAGCTGCCTATGAGGACTTTAACATCCAGATCAGGCGCACTGTAGTGGAAAACTCTACTGTGATCAGCCATATCACCATGAAGCTTGATGGAGTGGTGATTGAACTGACCTCACACTCCACCGTGGTCAATGGCAACCCGTAAGTTCAGATGTCTCGTTATCTGCTGAAATTGGTACCATGCATATTGCCCCTAATGGTCTGTTTGAAAGGATGCATATGTCAATCTCATTCCCTCAAGCTGCTCTAAAACAACGTAAGGGGATAGGCCCTTCTAAGAGCAGCAGCAGAAACAGGAGTGCAGAGCTGAGCTTTATTCCACCTCTGTACATTACCTCCTGACCTTTGTACCATGCAGTTCATTTGCACTCCAGATCCTCCCCTACTGTTGTAATTTAGAGGCCTTTAGGTGCCATAAAATAAAGACAGAATAAAACAAATAGAGCAGAACACCTAAATAAATCCAAGATCAGGAATACAAGAAGCCTGACACAGCAGAAAGAAAGAAAGAAAGAAAGAAAGAAAGAAAGAAAGAAAGAAAGA
>ML675613.1:9747607-9770651 GCA_007922155.1 Mesoclemmys tuberculata
GAAAGAAAGAAAGAAAGAAAGAAAGAAAGAAAGAAAGAAAGAAAGAAGTCTACAGACTTGCTTCCTGAAGTATGCCACAGGTATAAATGTGGAGGGGAAAAGAATCTCCGTGATTTCTGCTCCACACTAGACAATGCCTTTCATCTTGTCCCTTCAAGACTGCATATGGGGAAATCCAGCAATCCCAGCTCAGCCAGTTCAACTCAGCCAGTCTTAGTTACAAAGAAAGAACAAAGCCTAACAAATTCCCAACAGCAAGGCTAACCCTATATTATTTAAGGCTTTAAAATACATACTAATAGCAGTACCTTGAAGTGCACTTGCTAAACAGCAGCCAGGTATGCCACATTCTGAATTATATCATGCAGCAGGCAGACCAGCATTTTATATACTAAAACATCATTTATAGATGTACTGAAAAGGAATGGGACCAACAAATAACACTGGCCCCACAGCACTTTGGAAAGCAACCACCCCATCACTGAAGGTTTCTAGATTGTTATAAATTTGTGCAGTTCATATTTATCAGTGGGTATTACTAGCAAATTCTTTATTAAGTTGCATTAAAAATGTCTCAAGGAGTGGATGTCAAATTCTGTACTCCCCCTTTAATTGCATTTTGATCTCTCTTCAGAATTCAGCTGCCTTTCAGCCAATCAGGAGTCCTGATTGAGAGAATTAGTGGCTATTTGAAAATCACTGCCAAATTGGGCTTGGTCTTCATGTGGAACCAACTGGATGGCCTTCTGGTAAGAATACATTCCAGATGTTGCAAACACTTATTTTTAAATTATTCCCTTTAATGGCTTGGGTAATTTTGGATTTTTATGCATTTTCATTGCACTGTTACCCCACTATGCTTTCAGTTTCCTTTCTTTTCTCAGAGGTCAGTTTATTATCACCATTCCCCTAAGCCACTAATAGACACTTTTAATGAAATGCAGTCTTCCTCAGATACTAAATACACCCCTCCTTTGATGCTCACAGCCCATGGGCTAGATCCAACCCAAGTTTTTACTGGCATTCAGTGGCATAAACAATGGTGCAGAACTCCAGTGGTGGGAAGTCCACCATGGGAAGAGACTGCATTGAAGCAAAGTAGCCATAACTCCCATCCTGAAGCAGGGGGTGAGCATAAGAAATCAGTGATTATAAAAGAGACCAGATTTAGTCTAATCCATCAGACTGTTCATCCAATCACCCATCCCTAATGAAAAATAACCTGTCCAGCCAAACCACAGAATGGATATAGGATGAAATTCAGCCCCATGTCCAGGACCAGCACCATGTCTATGCATCACGTTCCCCATTTTTTTAGGTGGAGCTGGATAAGAAATATGCCAATCAGACCTGCGGGCTTTGTGGGGACTTCAACGGCATTCAAACTTACAATGAGTTCATGTCAAACAGTAAGTAACAACAACAATATTAAGCACGGCTGTTTGATTTTCTTTCCTTTAATAGTATTTGTTACATATAGAACGGGGCACTGATCCACAGACAAGTAGTGAAACTACACGAATGGTTAATATTGAACTACACTGATGTCTATATTGACATGCACTATTTTTGATGTCATTTGATGTAACACTTTTGTAGGAGGTATAGGGTATAAAGCTGTCACAAGTGACTTCCTGTTTTTTCGATATTTCAGCATCAAACACTTACCAGCTATTCATACTTTCGTCATCTCTTTTTGCTTTTGCTATTGCAATGATTCCCACTGATGTCATAAATGTCAGTGGTATGAAAACACTAATCCCCACATAAAATTAGCACTGCATTTTCAAAGCCAATAAAAACACCATTAAAATAATTTTTAACCTGCTTATTACAGACATCAAGCTGACTGACGTGCAGTTTGGGAATATGCAGAAGATGGATGGCCCCACAGAACAATGCGAGGATCCTTCACCGTCCTTTCATACAAACTGCTCTAATGAATTTGTAAGAATCTTTTCTGTAGTATTTTGTTTTTCATTGAAACATATGTGCTCCCTCCTCTTACATCAATGAATGCATTTGGGGAAAATTTGGAAGAATAGAAAAACATAACATGAATCAAAATGAAGACAAAGGGATGTCTTTGAAACAAAATGCTTTAAAATATCTAAATAAAAATGAGTTCTTCAGCATTTTGCAAACTCTGCTGCTTTAACACCACTATTTTCCATTCTAGAGTGCTATCTGCCAGACAGTATTGACTGGTGAAGCATTTGTGAGCTGCAATGCACTGGTTGAAGTTCAAGAATATATTGACTCATGCATACAAGACTTGTGCCGCTGTGATAAATCTATGACTGACTTCTGCATTTGTAACACCTTTGCTGAATACTCTCGGCAGTGCGCCCATGCTGGTGGGCAACCTCTGAACTGGAGAACTAAAGAACTGTGTGGTAAGTATCTCAAGAAGAGGTTTTCTCCTATACTTTCAACCAGTCACCAACAAATTCCAATAGTGTGAAATTTACTCCTGTGCAGACAGCCCTCAAAAAGCCTATACACCATAATTTTCACTAAATCCATTTCAACCTTGGATTTACAGGAATTAAAAGTTTTAAACACTTTGCAATGACTTGGGATTCCAGCATTCCTCAAAGGACTCAGTAACAAATTGCAGATATTAACACCTCTCCTAAGGAATTCATTATCAGATACAAATGTCACCGCTCCAAGGTTTAAATGGGAAAGCCAATACATAGTGATAAAATTTAAGAACTCTATTCTTTTTTCTACTTTCAGACAAGACGTGTCCTTACAACATGCAGCACCAAGAGTGTGGTTCCCCCTGTGCTGACACCTGCACCAACCCTGAAAGGTCTGCACTCTGTGAAGATCACTGTACCGATGGCTGCGTCTGCCCCCCAGGCAAGTTTATATTCATCTCTTTCTCATAACCAAAATCACCAGGACATTTACATGTACAAGTTTAGCAGCTCTCCTAGGATACATTTTACCTTTCAATGCTCTTTCCAGAGCTACTGTAAGATTTATGTTTTTTCCAGAGCTACCATAAGATGTACTTTTTTTCCTTGATACATGTGTATAGTTTCTATCCAGGTTAATGGAAATAGCCTTTCAGATGACAGGGGTTTACTCAGGACATGCATCTGACATGCCACAGAGTGACTGAAATGAGTATATGACAGCATACTAGAATGGAGCTCTCTAAATCTGGCAACTTCCTTAGCCACTGTTTGTATCAAGTAGGTTACATTTAGTCACCTTCTGCCCACAAAAATGTTTCCTGACACTAGCAACTTTGAGCCTGCTCCTTCAAGGTGATGAACATTTCCTGTGGAGTGCTGACTGTCCTCATCTCCCTCTGTAAACATCAGTAGTTGGGAGCACTCCACAGTTTGTAAGAACAGGCCATTTGCAGGAATTATGCATGATAAATAGATATTAAGCTGTATAGTAATTGCCTGCTATCTTCATGCAAACTAAATTCTGCTGCTGAGAATTTTTGGTGACTGGAGTGAATTTATCTCCTTCATCATATTTCCCATCACTGCTCTTCAGCCCATGCTACATGTGTATGAGGTGCTCCTTGCATCCTCACCTCTTGTCAGAACAAATTAACTATCATCTCCAAGATTACTATATGCTTTCGGGTGTATAGTGTTTACATTACAAATAGGTCCCCATGTGAATTTATAGATGTTTGCTCTGTTACATCCTGTCACTCAGTCATCTTGCAAATGCAAATCACCGAGGTCCATTTCACAAAGGCACTTACCTGAATATCATAGAGTGAAGGAGCCCTAGGATTTAACCCATGCATTGGTGTCACAGCAGTCAATATATAGCAGAGATTCCATTATTAAGATGCTCATTATTTTTGCATTTCATCTGTAATAAAAAAGAAACGTGTTTTAAGACACCTTCTACACGTGGGCTCTGAAACAACTTCTGGAAACCATGAAAATGAATAACATACTGTTTCTTTCTCTAGGAACCGTGTTTGATGATATTAACAGCTCCGGCTGTATCCCCCTTAGTGAGTGCCACTGTACCTACAAAGGTGAAACGTATAGTCCAGGTGTCTCTTTTGCATCCAAGTGCGATTCATGGTAACCTACTACTTTTGTCAAATCTTTTCCTTTTTGTGCATTACCTAATAATTGTTGTCAGTGGTGAAGAAATCACTGATTACATAGGGCCTGGGAATTAATATATTTATCTGAAGCCTCTGGCTTTATATACTTATTAATGTCGTTTATCTCCTTGTTTTCTTGAACAAAAACTTGAATTTAGACTAGAATAATCTCATTTTTAAACCCAGGCACCTTAACAATATGGCCAAAGCCAGTCAAGCCCTCAAGTCAGCCCTTAGTAACATAAATCCAATGGTGAACTCAAGCATGAAATATGTATGTTCTATATAACCACCATTTTAAATTTGAAGACCCAGGGTATTGCATGGATAGCAAGATTATATGTACACATGTAACAGCTTCTGGATGTGAATTAGTGTCTTCCCCATAGCTGCTTAACTATTACTTCAGTGTTTGTATATGTGTATACATATATAAAAATACAGTCTGCTATTTGTAAAGAATTATTTCTTGCTCTGAAAATTCATGCTCTGAATTTTGACTCATGCTAATGAAGGTAGGATACCAAATTCAGTGGGAGAAATTCCTTGGTATTCCACTTGTTTCCACTTTCACAAGGGTTGAATTTGATCGAAGGATTTACAATGAATAGCTTTATATTGAAACATAATAACCATGAAGACAGAAATGTCTTTCCCTTATTCATTCTGAGTTTTTAATGCAATTTCAGTTAGCTTAAGTGAAAACATTCTTTTCCCCGGAAGAAGCAATGATCAAAACAGCAGGGAGGAAAACTGAAGGTGTCAATCCTCCCCATTTTCTCCCATTTTCCTTAAGCTTGTGTCACTCAAGCTTAATGAACATCTCTCATCTTTTATTTCAGTAACTGTACTGGAGGCCAGTGGAGTTGTGTCAGCCTTTCATGTCCTGGGACTTGCTCTATTGAAGGAGGCTCCCACATCTCCACATTTGATCAGAAACATTATTCCTTCTTTGGAGATTGTAGCTATATCCTAACGAAGGTAAATATAATTGGGCATTTACTGCTAAAGCAACACAGTATAAAAAGGTTCTTTAATTAGCATGGGGCTTGATCCAAAAACCAATGAAATTAATAGGATTCTTTCCATTGACTTCAATGGGCTTTGGATAAGGCCAGAATAAACAAATGCAAAGATTTGCTCAGGTGGTTGGATATATTAGGAATGTCTATGGGGAGGAAGGAGGCTTGCTTATGAATTACACTGCATTTTCCAGCCCCCACAATATAACCTACAGATGGTTACCATATATTTTCAAATAAATCTTCCTTGTCCTGTGCTTTGCCATTTTTTCTTTCTGAGTAAGGTTAACCCTCCTTTCTGCTTCCTTTGAGATTATTCACTGTCACCCTTAATCCAGTTTGTACCCAGTTTGTCTTCCTTGGTTAAATGTTCTTCATATCAGAAGCATCGTTTCTTATGCAAAATGACTATCAACCTTCCTATTACCCTTTCCCAATAAACAAGCATAACTGTTCAGTCTCAGAGCAAAAGACTAAGAACACCTACTCAGATCTGACACCTAGAACAAAAATGTATAGGTTGCAAACCCAATTTAAAATGTGTGTGGGGGTTTAGATAAATTGGTAACTGGGGGCTGTATGGAGTAGGGGATGTGGGTTTGAAAGGGGCTGCTAAATGATTATGCACCTGAACGAAACTCCCCCAGAGTCACTATAGAGGTCAGACCCTATATACTATTATCATTGAATTACATATAATAACTTCTAAAAAAATCTCAATAAAGACTGAATATTAAACATAAAACACACACAAACAATTACATTTTCTCATCTAACAGCTGTGTGCTAGAAACCGTTTTCATGAGGTAAAACAACTTCACATTCAGTGAGGTCAAGTTAAATTTTAACTGAGACGAAAATGCCACAAAAATATCTGCTCCTAATCTAAGAATGTCTGAATACTAAGGTCCCTGAAATCTCCCCATGAGTACCTCAAGTATTTAATGCCAGGATCAGCTGCTGTTTTTCATTGTGTTGCATGTGTTCACTCCATTTGACTTTGGTGAGTGTAAATGGGTGTGTACATGAGAGCGAGACAAAGAGAAGGAATTAGCAAAATGTACAATGACCCAGTTTATCTGGAATGTTATTTGATATTAATCCCCGTTAATGTAATGGGTTTGGTTTTTCTTTCTTTCAGCTCTGTGACAGTGATGCCTTCACTGTTCTAGGAGAAATCCGCAAATGTGGCCTTACTGAGACTGAGATTTGCCTGAAAGGTGTAGCCATCAGCATAAGTGGAGGCCAGACTGTAAGTAGTAAAAACAGATACCCAGTATTTTCCTGGATGTTTTAAAATTTGACAGTTGTTGGGTAGGTAGGCCTCGGTGGGGAGGATGGGCTTACACTGAAGACCAGAGAAAAGCCTTAGTGATCTGTAGCTTAAAAAAGTGTTTATGTACATATCACTAACTAGACTCACCACAACTTCTGTTCCTGATGCAGCAGGAACTGTGTTCAGCCTTGCGTTGGGTCCAGACGGAAAAATATTTTGAACATGGATGTCCTGGATCCCAAATTCTGTACCAAAGAATGGACATATGCACTATTTGTGGTAGATACATGCTCAGAAAAAAATAGTGCAGAGAGTCAGCATTGATTTCTGTTCAAATAAGATATAACATTGATCAAAAACAAATAAACTGCAGTGCACACAATGGAAGTCAAGACACGGGTAGTTCTCTGGCATTTTACATATTGTACAGATTTTCTAAATAATTGCTAGTTATAAACATTATAGAAAATAATACAGAAACCCAAAAAAAAAGTTGTGTTGAAAAGTTGATTTTCACTATATCCAGCCTCTGACCATTTTCTTTCTCCTGAACAATACTAGATGTGAAATATTTGGAAAGAGCTGTACAGATCCTAAACCTGCCTGCCAATCACTGTCTTTTTCTTCTTGCCAGATCATTGTGATCCAATCTTCTGGCAGTGTGTTTGTGAATACGCTCTACACTCAGCTGCCCATCTCTGCAGGTATGTTCTTTTAGAAGACATCTGTGGTATTCGCGGACTTTCAGTTGGCTACCCTAATGCTTTGCCTCCTCTAAAGCAAACTTTTACTCTCATTACATTCTGCTCTCAGTTACCCTGGAGCAACCTCTTATTTTTAAAATAATTGTTTTTGCTCATTCAGCATTTCTGAGTTTAGTGATAATTGGATTGTTATGTAACCATTAGAGAACATTTTCAGTTCAGACATACAATATCACTCTGATATTTCCAGACCCAAGTAGTATTGCAGGAGTAAAAAGCAAATTTCGGATGTACACTGGGATCCAGAAACCAAGCCAACAACATACTGTCATTAAGTTGCCCTGTGCCTTTTCTGACTGTTTTCATGAAGATTGTTCATCATTAAAGTTTTTCATTCTATCCAGACTTCCTTAGTTTCTTCCTCACATTGACAGGAAGTACAGATACTGTATGTGTAGGGAGTATTTCCAGATTGGATCCTAGGACAAAATCATGTTAGGGAATTCTCTGCCTGCCTGTCATCTAAAATAGTTATAGACTAACTTTGTACTAGATCTTAGATCCCTGTTCAAATTAACTCTATTTTTTTCTCCAAGTGATAGATTCACACTACATGTAGCAGCAGGTTAGTAAAAAGAACAATGAGAGTCCTGTGGCACCTTAAAGACTAACAGATTTATTTGGGCGTAAGCTTTCATGGGCATCATGCATCTGACGAAGTAGGTTTCTGCCCACGAAAGCTTGTGCTGAAAAAAATCTGTTAGTCTTTAAGGTACCACAGGACTCTCATTGTTTTGTTAAAAACAGACTAACACAGCTACCCCTCTGGAACTTAGTAAAAAGAGATTCATCATAAATAATGGACAATTGTCGCAATTTTTGATTTCATACAAAATATGTTTATTGTGTTCTTTGTCCATAGGCAATGTCACCATCTTCAGGCCTTCATCATTCTTCATTATTGTCCAAACAAACTTTGGGCTTCAGCTTGAGATCCAGCTTGTACCCATCATGCAACTCTTTGTAAAGTTGGAACCATCCCACAAAGGGCAGACATGTGGTAAGTGGACTTTATTCTCACAAGTGTCTTTCCTACTGTGGAGATGGGACTATTTTATCTTGAAATTATATGATGTGAGATGCTCTTATAAGTGGTAAGATGTTTTACGTTGTTGGAGGAGGACAAAAATAATATGCCACTGGGTGCACCGAGACAAAGAGGCTTGGACTCCTAGACCTAAGCTCCACCCATACTGCTTGTTTGGGTGGGCGACAGGGAGCAGAATCAGAGGCAGCCAGAGAGTTAGACTGTGACCAGGAAGGGAAGTGCTGCTGAGCTCTTATAAGATGAAGCTTTCTCTCTGGGAGTAAGAAGTGGAAGGGTCATTGAATGCTATTTTTAAGTTTATGTTATGTTTATTCTGGTCAAATAAAAGTTTAGGGTTTTTTCAGACCCAGAAGTCAAAAGCACAGCCAATCAGTGGGTTTTGAAGAGCGCTGCAGGGCCCCTGAAATAGACATATGAAAATTAGCCAGGTTTGTGATATTCACCAGGCAAGTGTCATCAGGGGAAACTTTCAGAGGTGAAAGGTTTGTATCAGCAACCCAGAGACATGGGTCTTGAGCAAAGTGTGTAACCAGGAAGGAGCAGGTTGTGACCCCTACCTATTGAAATTACTTCTTATCTTGTATGAGAGATTCAAAAATCTTTCTGCTTCCCACTAAGGTCTCTGTGGAAACTTCAACAACATCCAGACAGATGACTTCAAAGCCCCAAGTGGTGTAGTGGAAGGAACAGCAGCCGCCTTTGCCAATACGTGGAAAACCCAGGCTGATTGCCCTAATGTCAAAAACATCTTTGAGAACCCCTGTACCCTCAGCATAGAAAATGGTATGTTCATTATAATATTTGTCTTCAATAATTAGAAGAATAATTAAAACTGACAATAACAGGTGGCAGAAACTAATTCAGATTCTAAATTCCACATTTCATATAGCTGGTTTTCAAAAATAAATCTTAGATGAAGAGTAGCTTGAAAAACAAGGCAATTATTTAACTGAAAGAAACAACAAGATGCTGTGACTCATTTTAACTGATCCAATCTTGCCCATGCCATTTTCAGTAAGATATGACAGGTTTTCTCTTAATAAATAATAATAGTATTGAAGACTAATATAGTATTTTAGAGTCTCACAATAGTCCTGTGAGTTATAAAGTTAAGTGTTAATATTCCCATTTTGCATTTGGGAAAACTGAGGCACAGAAGAGGTGATCAGTCCATCCCAAGTGCCCTCTGGAAGGTATGCTGTGCTTAGAACTTTGCATGTTTGGACTATATGTAACTTGCCCAGTGCCAGACAGTGAGTCAGGACTCATGAAGCAGTGAATTCTAAGCATTTCCCGGTCTTCTAATCAATAAAGCACTTACATTTTTAAGATCCACAAGCCATTCTTTCTGCTGCTAATCTGAATTGAGACATGCGTAATCCATATTGAGAATCTCCTTTTTCAAAACACAAGCTGAGTCTTTAACAGCTTAATCAAAGGCAGCCATTGTGTTTAGTTAAATTTATGTCACATTCATATTTCAGTACAAACAGAATGGGCTGGTTTTTGAAGAAATACAGAGCCAAACTTTACTCTCCATTATGCTTCTGCAACTCCACTGAACACAATGGGGTTACAGTGATGTAGCTGGGAAGAGGAACTAAACCCATAAAGTGAAACATGAATTCGTATCGTTTTCTGGTTTTACAGAAAAATATGCTCAGCACTGGTGCGGATTACTGACGGATACTCAAGGACCTTTTGCTGAATGCCACTCAGCAGTGAATCCAGATGTTTACCACACGGTACTTTGCTCGTTATTTCTTTCACCTTTACAATAGCACCAGTAAGAGTCTGATCCCTGATACCAAGTGCCAGGAGAAACAATCACCAAAGAGGAGCAGGTTTAAACCTGTTTTTGACAGGTCATCAGGCTCCTTCTCTATGTAGATATTTTTCTTTACACTACCAGGAAGATAAGTTTACTTGTTTCATTTTGTATATGACACTTCATTGATTGTAAGCATCTGACGTAAATAGTAAAACTATGTTTTTCCTCAAATAAAAAGAGGAACATAAAAATACAGTTGCAGGAATCTATTTTACTTCTTTGTAAAGAACTGTGTCCTTTTTGTAGCTGTTCAGGGTAATTTCCCTTGCAGGGAAGTTATCTGAATTTGCATGGCTGAAACATTCTTAGATAACTGTGACTGCAAAGAAAGAAATACTTAGATTTTTATACAGATATAAATACACAGACATTAATGGGCCAAATTCTGCTCTCAGTTACATTGATGAAAATCCAGAATAACCCATTGACTTACTTCTGATCTAGACTGGTGTAAATTAGAGCACAATTTTTTTTCCTATAATCAAGTGAGTGAATCAAGGTAGAATTTGGCCCTGTAATCCATTATAAGACTAAATAGAGCCAGTGATTTTGGCATGTGAATGCAAAAACTTAAAGGGAAATTTCTTTGGATGAGCAGTTCAGCGATTACTAATAAGTCTTATCTGTATTCCTAGAACTGTATGTTTGACACTTGTAACTGTGAAAAGAGTGAGGATTGTATGTGTGCTGCCCTCTCTGCCTATGTCAAAGCCTGTGCTGCCAAAGGAGTTCTGTTGAACGGATGGAGGACCAATGTCTGCAGTAAGTTTTAAAACCATTCACTGGTTACAAATGATCAGCCAGTTGGTCCTTTGTACCAGTTTCCAAGAAATCCAGGGCTTTCCCAGTCAAATCTTAAACAAAAGTTTGACGATGTTCTACCAACAATTCTCTTGTATCTGACAGACTCTAAGGGGTATGAGTGATGGGAAATGTAATGAAATATAAGCAGTAAGTAGGAAGTTACTTAAAGAAGATGTTTCATGAGAATCATGCCTGCGCTGAAAGATAGTCTCAAGGAAATATCAAGGATCTTAAAGCTTTTAGTGTGGCTTTAATATATCTAGGATGCTTCCAGTTTCATTGCTTTAATATACTGATGGTGGAAGAAGGAAAATAAACAAACAGAAAAAATAAACTGTACAAATGAATATGGGTTAAATTCTCCTCTTGTTTAAACTGGAGGAAACTTATTCATGGCAATGGGGTTCCCTAGTGTAATCGAGATAGTACTTTGGGGGGAAATCTTTTAGTAGAAGTGCAAAGGCCATGTAAATTACATTACTGTTAACCTCACTACAGAATTTGGTCCATTCCATTTTAATCTGTGTACAGATAGTATCTAGTTTATCACACACAATTTCTCCAAAATATGGCATTTGTAGCAATAAGTAAATAAGCTATGAATGTAACTTACTTTATTTTATCTTCTCAAGCCATAACCTCATGTCCCAAATCCCTGACGTACAGCTATGTTGTCAATTCCTGCCAACCCACTTGCCGGTCTTTGAGTGAGCCCGATGTCACATGCAACATCAAGTTCTCTCCAGTTGATGGCTGCATCTGTTCACATGGAACCTACATGGATGAAAATGGCAAATGTGTGCCTGCTACTAGCTGTCCTTGTTATTACAAAGGATCTGTGCTACCCTCTGGAGAGGTTGTTCATGACAACGGTGTCATGTGGTAAGAGGTTCTTTGACAAAACATTGGGGCTGGACACTGGCAATCATGGAATGATACATTTTATGGAGGCTAGTCAAGTCAAATGAATTTCTTGCCCCGTTTAAGAATTTTCAGTGTGCAAATCACAATTGCTCATGAATTTTTAGGATTGTCTCTGTTTAGAAGTTTTTCTTTAATCGAGTCAGCTAAGGCAATTAGCCACATTTTCTCCCTGAACTAAAAGGTTTCTTCCAGATTGAAAGATTCTACCAGTTTGCTATTCCCTGTACTTAAAATGAGGAATACTGCTGGAACCAATATTATGGTAGAAACTTTTTAAGTGTAATGATCTTATGTAGACAAACTGACTGGAAGGCTTTCTCTTAGCATAAGGCACAAGCTTGTTTGTTTTCTGGACAGTGATAGCAGAAATTATATGCAAACGACATACGCAGTTCTGTTGAAAGTACACCTTCTACCTCTGGCCACAAGGTGGCATTTCAATATTCCAGAGTCCCTAGGAAAGATCAGATGCATGGCAAGATAGAAGCCACCCTCCATGTAACTAGTTATGATTTGAAGCAAACATAATTCCCTTTTCTTTCTCACAGCTCTTGCACACATGGAAAGCTGGACTGTGTTAGAATGAAACCAGAACCAGGTAAAACTCCTTTAAGCTTTATTTTAATTCCCTCTCACACTTCTGAGTGAGCTCTATTTTATTACAATGATGAAGATAGTAAAAAACCATTTGCATAGCAGTTTTGTAGTATCGAGGATATAATTCTTGAAATGCAAAGTACCATTTTTTATATTTTGGCATAGTCAAAGCAAAATACAACAATAAATAAAGGGTCTAATTCAGAGCAAGATAAGATCTGGTCATAGTGTTACATATAAAAAACAAAATTGCCTATAGGGAGTGCAAAATAACCACTGAATTTCCTAAAAAGCAAAAACTACCGGAAGGCAGTAATTTGAGAAATATAGGGTGAAGTGTATCTTTTGTGAATTGTGCTCCGAAAGGCAGATTTCCATGAGACTTATTAAAAATGAAAATCAGCAAAAGGAAGCCAAAAATAAATAAAAACTCCACAACTTTTAATATAGTAACAATAATCAGTTTCTTTTTTGAACAAAGAAATCATAGTAAGATGTATTTCTTAACAACTGAAAGGGGGGTTCAAAGCACTTATCGCATATTTCACTAAACACAAAAGTTTAACATACCACAGACTCCATTATCCATTCAGCAAAGAAAAAACATTAAGGTCCAAATATTGCTCAGGTGTCAATGGCTTATGTCAACCAATTTTTTTAATGACATTAATGGCCAGGGCTCTGGCCTTACTTCTGGTTCATACGTTTAATACTACAGCTATTATCAGGTACTTATCCAATCCTGCAGTCTCTACTCAAACAAAAAACACCCATTGATGTCAGTGAGAGATTTAAATGAATACAGACTGCAAGATTTGGGCCATGATTACCACATCTGTGCTTGCAGAGATGGTAATTAAACATGCAAATGACCAGTTCTGTAACTAAGTGGCCATTTGTGCATGCCATTACACTGCATGTGAAAACTATATGCTATTCTACAAATCTGCGCATAAATTATACCACAACTAATACAGAATTAATTGACTTGTACTATATTAAATAGAGATTCAAACTGATTTTTCCAAAGTAAAGTGTAAATTAGTTGCACATTTTCTTAACTAACAATTCACCATAATGAAGAATTGTGTTCCAAGTTTACAACCAAAGGCAATGAGACCCTATATCTGAGGTAATTTATAATTCTAAAGAAAGCCTTATGCCCAGCTACATGGCTAAAATGATTTCAACGGAGAGCTAAAATATGTGGCAGAGCAAATCCAGGTTATTTAACAGTAACTCAAGCATTCCAACTAGATTGTGTTCCTGGGCTTAACTCTAAAATCAGAGATCTTTGGAAGCATATTTGACAAATAATTACTGTAGTAATAACTGATAACTCTGTGTTTGATCCCAAATGTCTTATGGCTTTTCTCTCCTGCAGTCTGTGCAGCTCCCATGGTCTACTTTGACTGCAGCAATGTCACTGCAGGCACAATTGGATCGGAGTGCCAGAAGAGCTGTCAGAATCTTGACATGGGATGCGTAAGTGCCAATTCCTTTTGTCCACTTGAAAACATTTTTTTTTATCCTGACCAAAATTAAATCTCTCAGACACTTTGCTGTTGTAGTTAAATGTTTCTTTTCCACTGACATGATTTATCAAGTGCTGTTTTCTCTATGGTTCTTACAGTACAGCACACGGTGTCTCTCTGGTTGCATGTGCCCTAATGATCTAGTGTCAGATGGCAAAGGTGGCTGTGTAGCTGAGGAGGATTGTCCATGTGTTCACAATGAGGCCTCCTACAATTCAGGAGAAACAATCAAATACAACTGTAACACCTGGTATGTATATGTTGAAGAGGTTTTCATAGTTCTAAAGGGGGATAGGTACAGGTCCATGTTGCTTAAACTATAAGAGGAATCTCATTGTACTGTAGCAGAATTAAGACATAGCACACATTTGAGTGGGGCTCATATTCCATGCAACAGGTGATGATAGATACACACAGAGCCTGTGCACTAGAATTTGGTTGGCAGGGGATCTTCAGTGTAAGAGGGTTAGTAGTTAGTTCACCATTGGTATCAACTGTTGAAATTTAATATTTATCATTAAAAAAAAAAACAGGCTCTCTTCATTCTTTTCAAAGACAAAAAAATAGGTGATAAATGGTCAGGACAACAATTATCACCCATTTAATAATAAAATAAATTAATCTTTGGGAATTAATGGGGTCTGTGTGCCGTTGGTCCAGAGCTACAATACAGTAGTGTTTAGCATGGGTAAGCCCTATTTCCCAAAACCATAGATGCAATATATTTTGGGGATAGACAAATACTGAATCAAATTGACATCTGGCTCTATACAAGTAGAAATGAATACATTAAAGTATTTTTTTTGTTATCTTTGGACTTTTTTTTCCTACCTCATAGCACATGTAAAAACAGAAAGTGGCTATGCACCAATGAACCTTGCCTGGGAACCTGCTCTGTTTATGGAGATGGGCATTACATTACTTTTGATGGCAAACGCTTCAGCTTTAGTGGAGATTGCGAATACACCCTGGTGCAGGTACTGAGCTTCTTTCCTAGGATTATGACACCACTAAAAGTATTCTGTGTTCCTACATGTGCTGACCTTGCATCACTAACACTAAACTTCACTCCTGTTGTCAGGATTACTGTGGTAAAAACAGCACCAACTCTGGCACCTTCCGAGTTATCACTGAGAACATCCCCTGTGGAACCACTGGGACCACCTGCTCAAAGGCCATTAAAGTCTTCCTAGGGGTGAGTAGCTTCTTTGATAAACTGTGGGAAGGAACATGCGTACCTGGTCTCTGATATGAGTAGGATGCATAATAGACTGTCCAAGGTAGATCTCACTGTAAAAATATCCAGTCAGACAGCATCACCTTTTTTAGATTTCCAAACTTTCTGCCAGCAACTGTGCTATATATTAGAAAGAAATGTTGTAGGATAATTCAGATAGTTATGGACAATGATATGTTAAACCTGTTGGCTTTTTAACTGGCTTTTGAGTTTTCTTCCTATTTTAGAACTATGAATTGATACTCAGTGATGGACACTTTGAAGTGATAGAAAAGGTCCATGGAGGGGAAGTGCCGTATAAAGTCCGCTACATGGGTATCTATATGGTGATTGATACCAATGCTGGACTGATCCTCATGTGGGATAAGAAAACCAGCATATTCATCAAGCTCAGCCCAGATTTTAAGGTGAGTTTTAGAAGCTGTGTGACTAGGGTCAACGCTCATGGATACACTTTAGTGTTATCTTTTGAAGAAGAAAATGAAAGTGTAGTGAAACAAAAGTGAGGCTGTAACTGGAGAACTGAAAGAACTGTTGTTGCATATTTTCAGTCTTTCAGTGGTGTTTCAAAATACATCCATCAGAGCGACAATGTACTAGAGTGATAGGCTGCCTCTGAATACATCATTCATGACCACATATTACATAATGACTTCATAACTAACTAGTAGCAAAACACTCATGAAACATCAGTACTAATAAAGTATGTTCAAAATAAAATAAAAATAGTTCATTTTTTTTTTAAATCCTAAGAACAAAATCATTCTGTCTAGTTTACAGCAGAATCATGAACACCTTGGAAATGGAGGTTGTTCGTAACTCTGAAATGTTCGCAACTCTGAACAAAACATGGTTGTTCTTTCAAAAGTTTACAACTGAACATTAACTTAATACAGCTTTGAAAGACTACTAACCAGAAGAAAAATGCTGTGTTCCCTTTCTTTTTTTAGTAGTTTACGTTTAACACAGTACTGTATTGTATTTGCTTTTATTTCTCGCTCTCTGCGGCTGCCTGATTGTGGCTTCTGGTTCCAAATGAGGGTTGTGGTTGACCGGTCAGTTCATAACTCTGGTGTTCATAACTCTGCGGTTCTACTGTACTTCTTTCTTCAGGCAGGATTCAATGCAACAAAAAAGGGTACATTTTTCTGTGAAGGCATCTTCAAAGAAAAGTGTGAGGCTGTCACTGAACAGCCAAAGTCTACATTAATCATCAAAGAGTTGATTAATCACAGATGCTGACAAACACATTTTATTAGCACTCATTACTCCTTTGTTTCACTATGCAGGGTCAGGTGTGTGGCCTGTGTGGGAACTATGATGGCAATGGCATTAATGACTTTACCACCAGGAGTCAGTCTGTGGTTGGAGATGTGCTGGAGTTTGGAAACAGCTGGAAGGTGTCTCCTACTTGCCCAGATGCCAGAAGCGGCAGGGATCCTTGCACTGCAAACCCTTACAGGAGCTCCTGGGCACAGAAGCAGTGCAGCATAATCAACAGCAAAGAATTTGCTGCCTGTCACTCTCAGGTATATCCCTCCTAAGCAGGGATAATATTATATATAGGATACCTTAGTGATTCACATTGAGTTGCCACTCCATGCACTAAACATAAGGATGCTCTACCAGTTTTTTAATGCATATGTGCATTTGATTGAGGAACAACCATCATGGGCTTGATCCAGCTCCACACTGAAATCAATGGAAATCTTTCCATTCACTTCTGTGGGAGCTGGATTAGGTCCTTTAAAACCATAGTGGAGTCATAGCTAATTCCAGGTGGACTATTCAGAAATTTCACTGAGATTCATTTTCTCTTTTTGCCAAGTAAGATGCTACAACAAAGGAGTATGTGATACTTGTACAGATATCATCAGGTAACCCTTTTTAAATGGGACAATCATAGGATATTTTATTCTGTCCAGCAGGATTAGCTCCTGCTAATACATTTATGATTGTTGTGATAGGATGTACTAATCTGCTTGTATTATTTTTTCCAATTAATTTATAATGTTCCATAGATCTTAGGATAGTCACTTCCTTTATGATGACTGATGGTAGGCATGTCCTAAAATTTGATGTCTTCATTTGACTTTATAAAGAAATTATTCTTGTAATTTCCCCCCCAGTTTACAGGGTTTTTTTTTTTTCCAAAATCATCATCCATACTGTATGTAATTCCATTGCTACAGTGAATGATGAAGATGAAAAATAAAAGTAAGCTGTTCATTTCAAACATTTTGACTGAAGTTTTAGGAGGAGAGGGGAATCGCCACTGCAAAGCGAGATGACAAATGCATGGAATAAAAATTAAATCCATGCATTCTTTTTCTAACAGGTTGAACCTAATGAATATTATGAAGCATGTGTGACGGATGCTTGTGCCTGTGACACTGGGGGAGATTGTGAATGTTTCTGTACAGCAGTAGCCGCGTATGCGCAAGCATGTAATGAGGCTGGCATCTGCGTTGCATGGAGAACCCCATCTATCTGTCGTGAGTATTACCCCATAAATTATTGGAGGGAGAGGGAGAAAAAGAAATGAAGAATAAGAAGGAAAAAAATGTAGGAAGAAATGAAGAGTAAAGTACAGTTCGTGAGATGCATGACAATCTGAAAATAGCAAAATAACCCAAAACAAACAATAAATTATCATTAGAACTATCAATGAACAACAAAAATTCTTCCTTTTCCAATCTCTCCACACATCTCTAATTTTAGATATGAGTAAAATAAAACTGTGCTCTAGTGATAGTATTAGTTGTTAAATTATTGTATTATCTAATTACTGATTGTGATACACCACTGGCATCCTAGTAAGTTAAGGTACTGTATTTTATGTGATATATATATATTATATCATTACATTATATATATATATCCAGCAGTTATCATGTGTCATAGTGTAAATAAATAGCAATGCATATTAGCAGCTAAAAAATTTATGTTCCAGTTAGCTGAGCTTTTATACTCTCTGTATGTGTCTTGTAGATGTTTTGTAACATCATTGTACTCAGTACAACTGTAGAAGTAAGATAATCATACAGACTTAGAAACAGGATAACCTACTGTTCTCTACTTGCATGATTATACTGGTGCTATGGGATTTGTACACAGCTTATGGATAGCTATGAAGTGCTTTCTGAACATGTTATTTTAAATGTATATTTTCTCCCATTTTCCCCTCTTCCAGCTCTGTTCTGTGATTACTACAACCCGCAAGGGAAATGTGAGTGGCACTACAAGCCTTGTGGGTCCCCTTGTATGAAGACCTGCAGGAACCCAAGTGGAAAATGCCTTCATGAGTTACAAGGCTTGGAAGGTAAAATGGATTATGTATATCACACTCTACTTATAAAAGATTACCGACTACAGAGAACTAAAATTCCTACTTCTCAATATATTTAATATTTTTGTTAGAAAGGAGAAAGCAAGGTTAGTGATTATGGAGTTTTCTGAATTGTGTGTAATTCTCTAAAGAGGTCATGAACTTATTTGGGATTAAAATCCAAATTATTGCCTTTAAGCGCTGAGAGAAATTTATGCTATGGCAGTGACAAATAGCATGCCAGTAAGGGTGAAATTCCACCCCTCTACAAGAAATCAATGCAGAGCTTAGATAGTTGCAGGGGCTAGAGTCACCTCTAGTGTAAACGACCCAGGGTCAATATAACTCTCTTTGTTACTGCAGGTTGCTATCCAAAGTGTCCAGACAACAAGCCCTATTTTGATGAAGATGATATGGAGTGTGTCGATCACTGTGGCTGTTACGACGGCAGTGGAAAATATTACAAGCCAGGAACACCCATTCCTTCAGAAGAGAACTGTCATTCATGGTAATATTAGCTGTATAAGGATTTTAGGAGGATCCTAACATAATGTTCTGAACATTAAACTACATTGTTTGCTAACTGTCTTGTGCCTACCATGCATAAATTACTAATTAGTACATAAACCACTTTTTTTCTGTGACTGGGAAAGGAAAGGATCATGGTGTGAAATTCTTTCTTTTGCAGTGATTTTCTTGAAGCATATTTCACTGTTTTATTGTACATTCTGTATCATTCTGGGAAAAAAGACTTTTTCTTTGTACTGCATTTAGAAAACAAATTGACAAGGTGTTATTGAAATCATTATCAAACTTTGCTCTATAGCTTAATTCTGTTCATTTCTTTGTGTTTGACATTTATCTGTCTACTAGAGTCCTTCAGTGTTCTTACATGTTTTATTTTTTGTCACTGATTTCTTCCTTACACAGATATTTACTTAGGGACATATTCTGATATCCTTCTCATGCTGAATAGCAGTATACTCCATGAAGTCAGTAGGACTACTTGTGGAATACACTGTTAGTCAGCGTGAACAAAGGTACCAGAATCTAGCCCTTCATTAATAAGAGAGAAACCTCTATCTTTGTGCACAGCCTGAGCGAACAGACTGTGTTTTCATTGGGGTGTTCCATGGAGGTCTGGGGAGTTGGAACTCTCCTCCCAGGCTGCAGAGCAGCTGCAGAAATACTCTTGCAGCTATTTTAACAACAGAGCCACAGTAACGCCTCCACCACCATCCTCGCTGCACTTCCCCTCCATGAGGGTTAGGGGGGAGTTGTCATTGGATCTCTTCCCAAGCCGCCAAAGCTGCCTTCTGTGGCATCATAGAAAGGACTTTGTTTAGGGTATTGTTCATAGGCAAACAGGTGTTGCAAATCCTGTCTGCCGATTGAAAAGATCCTGCCCATCCTGTCTTCGTGCAGCAGAACTGCACTGGTTTAAGAGTTCAGGGCCCTTCTATCACAGGATGTATGAGAACATGACTTGGAGAAAAACTGGATCTTTTTGTGCTGAACTGCACAACTTTTCTCCATGAGCTTCATTTTGTTTCTTGATATATAAATTCAACAGAAACATTTTAAACAGTAAAATTATGTGGTTATCCTTTATGCATCTTCAGTCCCATATTTCTTTTCTCTTCTTTTTCCTTCCAGTGAATGCACAATGCATGGCACTAAGTGTGAATATAATGAAAATGGTAAGTTGACAAAGCAGCTTTTATCTAGACATGAAGGTTTTGGAAGAATCTATTTCATATTTCAGGATAACTAATGATGACATTCTCTTTTGATTTACAGAATGCTACTGCGTATATGATGGAAAGAAGTATAAGTATAAGGATGTCATCTACGACACTATAGATGGTATTGGCGGGTGTATCACTGCAACTTGTGGCCATAATGGAACAATTGATAGAAAGGTCTTTGAATGTTCTACAACCTCAAGCACAATAACAACATTTGTATTTTCCACTTCAACACCTATAAGCACCACTACAGGTACATTGTAATGAATATATGAGCTCACGCTACTCTTACTTGCTACTGAGTGAAATTTGCATGCTTATAACTCTAACCAATGGATCAGAAACCTATTAAGACCTATTTCTTTATTTATATTTTGTATATGTTATATAGTTTTGATCATAGCTAGAAAACAAATTGAAACATGAAAATACAGAAAATAAAACCACTATGCATGGTTTTGATATTAGATTTGCTCAAATTCAGACAGATTCATTAGAAAACAATGCCATGGGTATTTTATAAATTGTTGTGGAAACTGTCTGTACCATTCTTGTTAAACTGCTTTATAGAAAATTTCCACAGCTAGTAACGAAAATGTCACCTGCACAGTCATAGAATCATTCCATATTTTTCATTTATTAAACTGCAGAATGACTAATTTCGCTAAAAATCCCATTCAATATCATGATATTTTGAAAACGAGGTTAGTAAATGGATTGCTCAGGCTGTAATACTATGCTTGTCACCTCTAGATCTCTGGTTCAATCTAGCACAGGTTGGTAATGCCTGAAAATCATGACCACCTGTGAGATTACCTAGCCATTTTAGTATAGTTCTTAATGCTACAGAAATGGCCAACGTATTGGCAACTTTTCAGAAGTTTCACAGAGAGGACTGAATCAACAAGGAATGTGAACTACTCTCTCCACCCAAGAGAGGGTCACTTAAGAGCAGACTTGATGCTCACGAGGGCAGCATAGGAAAGTTATACCACTGATTCAACCCCGCTATAATTGTTCTATGAATAAACAGAGGAGTGCAGAAAATGTGACATATTTATGAGCAGTACATTTATATAACAAATAAATTAGGTGCATATGGGGCCTGATCCAAAGCCCCACTGAACTCAATTATGTCTTTCGATGACGTCAGTGGGTTTTGAATCGGGGCCTTAATGTTCAATTATGTCTTTCCATGTTCAGTCATGGAATGTTTGAAATGTTTCATGTTTGGAATGTTGAAATGTTAAATGTTGAATGTTTGGAATGTTTAAAAGAACATAATGTTCAATTATGTCTTTCCATGGCATCAGTAGGCTTTGGATCAGGGCCTTAATGTTCATGAGAGGGTACATAAATATCCAAGCATGCTGTACAACATTGAAAATTATATTCAAATACATGTTCTTTCCAAGCATGCAAATTATGCATGATGTAACTTAAGCAACTTTTTTTGAACTTTTGATAATTACTCTTTATATGAGCACATCACAAGAAATAATGGACATGCCCTTAGAAGTGATAAATCCAGGCATACCAACAAATTGATATGTTGGGTGTTATTTTCGTTATTTGAATGGATATTAATTATAATTTAACTAACTTAATAAATGGATATATTTTTTAGCTCAATATGCTAGCACAGGCCCCTAGGAAAGTGCCTAGACAAGATTCTCCTCCGACAGCTGACATCTGATCATCATGCTTAGTCTATGTAGTACAATAGAAAGGAGAATATTTTCTGGAACTTCTTATAATACTTCATTTAAAATTGCAGGCTTGCTACTAATTTTTCCTTCTTTTTGGTTTTTATTCATAGTGACACCAACTACATCCGTATGCGTTCGTGAAGCATGCCAGTGGTCACAATGGTATGATGTGAGCTATCCAGGGTCTGGGATCAACGATGGAGATTTTGACACATTTGATAATTTAAGAGCCAATGGTTATAAAGTTTGCAAAGCTCCAAAGGCTGTTGAATGCAGAGCCAAGGAATTCCCTAACACACCATTAAATGAACTACAACAAAAAATAGAATGTAGTACAACAGCGGGGCTAATATGTTATAACAAGGATCAGCATCCAATGATCTGCTACAACTACCAGATCAAAATCTTATGCTGCAGCTTTGTACCATGTGAGCCTACAACTCCTGAAACTACAACACCCATCACAAAAACTACCACTCCGGAAACTACTGTAACCACTACATCTTCAACAACTATATCACCGCCTACCATCACAGTACCTAAAACAACAACCTTTTCAACAAGTACCACAACCTCCACAACTGCTTCAATGACTTCAGTCACAGAAACAACTGCTGTGTCAAGTTCAACTCTTAGAACTACTGCTTCTTCAACAACAATCCCTGAAACAACTGCAAGCCCATCAACAGAAACAATACATACAACAACAGAAATCACATCCATAACATCTTGTAAACGAGAATGCAAATGGTCTGAATGGCACGATGTCCATTTTCCAAGTCTGGACAATAAAGGAGATTCTGAAACATATGATGATATTAGAGCTGCAGGAAAAGTGATCTGTAGCAAACCAGAAAGTATAGAATGTAGAGCAGAGAAATTCCCAGAAAAATCAATTGATAAAATTGGCCAAATTGTTCAGTGCAATGTATCCTTTGGACTTGTCTGCAGGAATGAAGATCAGGAAGGAGAGCTCCAAATGTGTTATAACTATCAAATAAAAGTATTCTGCTGCGATGAATTTAGTCATTGCTCAACCACACCCACTACTACAGAAACTACAAGAACCCCAGGCACATCCACTGTGTTAACAGAAACTTCCACCCTGACTCCTACAACTAC
>ML675613.1:9771772-9858750 GCA_007922155.1 Mesoclemmys tuberculata
TACGAGTTTTGTGCTGTGAAGAAAATGTAAATTGTTCTAGTACAACCACCATTTTGCCAACAACACCCACTCCAACCATCACAACTACACCCTGCTTTTGCCAAATTGGGAATGATATTTTCGCAGTTGGTAAGTCTTTAACAATATAAATTTAAATATATTTTTAAATATTTTAAATAGATATTTTACAGCATTTTTAATGGTATTTTAATTAAAGTGTATATTGATATTTTCAAATTATATTTACATTTTACGTAATCACATGTAACTAATACCATTTTTAAATTATTATTTTATGTTTTCCCTTTGTATTTTGTACTCTGTGCCATTCTAATGATTGTGTTTTGTTTTATAGGTGAAACTATTTACAGCACAGTAGACATGGATGGATGTATTTTTTACGCCATTTGTAGTAAATCCTGTTCAGTGGAGAGAAGGAGGGGAGAATGTAAATTGACTTCAGCTCCAACTCCAACAACAACAGCTACACCTACAGCTTCAACATCTATTCCAACTACAACTCCCACTACAACAGTTAGTTCAACCACTATAATTGAGTGTCCTGATGCTAAACCTCCTAGAAAGGTATCTGTCTCTTATGTTCTTATACAGCCTTGAAAATACATTTAATAATAACAATGGGACTCACAGGAAAGAACATTATAAATTATTTAAAACTGAAAACCATGTATGTTTTTTTAACAATTCTAGTGGTAAATAACTTGCCCCTGGTTGTGCAATATTGGTATAGAATTCTTGTAGGCCAATCTGGGCATTACACGTTAATTTGTGCAATCTGGTATCTGCAGTTTTCAAAGAGATTTAATCTTCCAAAATATTTTTATTGCAACACGAGTGTATAGCTCTTTATGTTCTCCAATCTGTAATGGCCGATCTTGCCCCTTCTCTACGCTGAAGTCAGGGATGAGGATGCCTCTTACTCCTACATATGCCACCTCTAAACTGGGCTGATAAATCTTGAGTATGCTCAAGATACTATGGAAAACTGTATCTTTGGGCCTATTCTACACTATTCTACACTATTCTACACTATTCTACTCTATTCCTGCAGAGATGCTTAGGGTGTGTATATCTCCCCTGTGCCTTCACCAGCATCCTTTTGTATAACCCAAGCTCTCCCTCTTTCTCATAAATATCTTGGGCTGTATTAGCAAACATGGAGCAGCTTCAGTAAGGGCAAGGGAACAATATGATTTGACACACCTTCAAAATAACCTCTGCAGCCTGGGTGTAGGTGGGAGTTTGAGGGGGATATGTCACTTTCCCCTGATCTGATCACCACTGGGGAGAGATCTCTCATGCTGACATGGGCTGCTCCTATCCTGTCTCACAACTCCATTTCTGAGGTATAAAGACGCGGAGATCTTCGGGCTTTATTGCTCATTCAAGTTCAAACATGTCTGAGTCTCAACAGAACCTTTTTCTCACATATGGAAAGAAATGGAAGTTCTGTGCATGCACCAGTACCCTGGTGCGATCTGCAAGAATTCTGTGAGGAAATGTGTAGGGTCATGAACTCCCCTCCCATTGCCACAGTCCAGATTTGGGGCATGCTGAAAAGCTACACAGCCTTCCTTGCCCTCCTCAGAATTCCTGTGACACTGTATGTCCAAAAAACCTGGCTATGCTTTTGAACACCACCTGGTACATTGCCACAGAACACCATACTGCCAGGGTATAGCCTTAAGGGTTTTTTGCCTATAGACAAGGCTGCCTAACCCTTTCCATTATAACTGTCTGTTTTCAGGTTTTTATAACGTTGACATTTTCCATGAGTAGCCGCTTTTGGTTGAATTGTTTTAGAAAGTTTGAGCAAAAATGGTGCCACTACTGCTTATTGTTTTGTACTGTAAAATGTACTGCACAATAACTGTCATCAAAATGTCCAAAACATGGAAGTCAAACATTAGCGAGAAGAAATATACCGTAAGAAACGTAACCCCACAAACACTGCAAACATTTTAACATTTTGGAACTTAAAATCTTCATAAAGATCAAGCCTAACTGTAAGCACTTGTGACTCCAATTCTTACTTTTTTTTTAAAACAGACGGGTGAAACATGGAAGTTATTCAATTGCACCACTGCAACATGCGAGGGAAACAACAAAATTGTTATACAGAAAGTGACATGCCCACCGGTACAAAAAATTACCTGTACGAATGGATACCCACCAATAAAGGTCTTCAGTGAGGATGGCTGTTGTTACCACTATGAATGTGAATGTAAGTGACAACTGAATTAAGGAAGATTATCACTGAAAATACACAAAACACTTAAATGAAATATATGGGGATTTGTTTTTCAAGGTGCCCGGGCTACCTGGAAGGTTGTGTTTACTGGCTTAACTTTCTAAATTCTTTCTTGTAAACTTATTTTAGTCTTAGCATCTACATTTTTCCTCTTTACCAGGTGTCTGTAGTGGCTGGGGTGACCCTCACTATATTACATTTGATGGAACCTATTATACATTCCTTGACAACTGCACATATGTCCTGGTGAAGCAGATTACCCCTAAATATGACAACTTCCGTGTTGAGATTGACAATTACTTCTGCAATGCAGAAGATGGACTTTCCTGTCCTAAGTCCATTATCGTTTACTACAAGTCCACAGTTGTAGTGCTGACGCGTGAACTCTATAATGGGGTGATGGCTAATAAGGTAAAATATAATTCTTTACAGTTTTTGCAGTGTTCCTGTTACTTTCCCTGTTTCAGCAAAACAGAAATAAGGTGTACAGGCATTTGTCGGACTCTTCTGTGAAATACTGAGTCCATCTGTGTTCACTGTAGCACAGAAATGACTTAGGCAAAAGGCATCATAGGGCAAAAAAGATTATGCCAATTCTTAAGAAGGAAACACGTAATAGAAGGTTTAGGGAGTTAGAGCTATCCTTATTGGAAAAATAGAAATTTATGAAAGAGGTGGATGCATTTGACATAGATAAATTCCCAGGAGTAAGGAGGTTCAAAAACCGGGGGACATGTGGTATTATAAAGTATAAGATAAGGTTAGGAATTCCAGCAAGAGGCACAAACCATTGGACGCAGATGAAAGAAGCAAGATATCCTATTTTTGATCTGATTAAGACACAGTCTTTTGTAAGGGCTGGTGTGGTAGTGCATTGCTCCTGGGGCTCTTCAGTCTCATTACTCATTCATAGTCTCATTACCCCTAGTAATCCTAAATTGCTATTAGCAGTTGGTGAAAATTAGAAATGCCCTCATGCTGCCCTGCTTTATTTTGGGGACTGACAAGGCACTCAAATGGCCCAGGGTGGTGGCTGGAGGGGAGGTGCAAAGGTGTGTGTGTCCTCCCCACTGCAGAGCTGTGCCAAGCACTCACAAATCACCGAGAATAAGACAGAATTTATTGTAAAATGGAGCCCAATGATTCCCAATCAAAAAATAATGGCACTTGCGGAATCTGCAACTATCCTTCCTCCAGCCCAATCAAATGAGAAAAGAGTGAAGTCCCTAATATAGAAAAATTCCTGAAGAACAGTATCACCAACCAAACATCCACATTACTGTTAGCACCTGGAGTTCATATGTGGCAAATGTGAGCAACGGCTTAATTTAAAGAGGGAAAAAAGTCATCATAGAACAATGATGGGTGAAATTTTTATTTCAGTGTGAGTTCCAGGGGCTCTCCCTGTGCTAGACACCCCTCATGGTTTGGCCCATTGTGATCATACAATAATTTCAGGGTTATAATAGAATAATGGCATGAATATTTCTACAGTTTAAAAAATTACAGCCTAGTCACTTTTTATAAGGAAAAAAGCCTACAAAAAGATGCAAATGATATTTTCACTCATTATATTGGCTTTAAAATAATATGTATTAGCATAGATCTTACCCAACTGGAATATGACCAATTGCATAACAATGCTAATTGAACAAGACCACTCTGGTAATTAGTCCCACAACTAAACCACTCAGGGACTGTAAAGCAGCACAGAAAGGAAAATAAAACAATATGAGTTATTATTATTTTATTATTATAAAAACCTGATGTGGGTCATGAGGAACATGTAATATGTCATCATGAACTGACATGATTATAAAGATTAGTAAACAAATTATTTTAAAATCTATGTCTAACCTACGTGACTCCTGCAATGGCATAATTTGTAACCCTATATGCAGATTATCTTCAATAAAGAGATTGTGAAACCAGGCTTCCAGGAAAATGGCATTTCTGTTTACATGCTTGGCATTAACATGGTTGTTGAAATACCTGAGATTGAAGTTACCGTCACCTTCAGCGGGTTGATCTTCTCAGTGAAAATCCCATTCAGCAAATTTGGCAATAACACTGAAGGGCAGTGTGGTAAGATAAATGCATTACTCCCCCTCTTCTCATGCTCCCTGTGTTTATTCTCTGAGTCAGATAGTCATTTAGGCTCACTATAGACTGAAATTCCTCAAAAGTACATGGGTTTAGTGAGAAATTGGGTCTTGGCCATTGTTACTTTTTTATATCACTTGAATCTGCTTCTAACAAATAGGTTTAAATGCTTAATATTGCCATGACCTGAATTTTGTCTTATAATTTTAATCTTACTTAAACAATTATTAAGCAAACTCAAAGGAAACGAGGCACTCTCAGTATCAAGCAATCTAAACTTATGAGGTGTTTGACCTATTCACTATGCCCATCCGTTTTGAATGTGATGTTAACTTAATATGTTGTTCACTTTGTCAGTGCCTCACACCTTTCTGATCTGGTTATGTTTGATGTCTTCCAGGGACGTGCACAAATAACAAATCAGATGAATGCCGCTTGCCAGATGGTAAGATCATTTCCTCTTGTTCCCACATGGCTCCCCACTGGAAGGTTGATGATGACAAGAAGAAATACTGCACTGGAAAACCATTACCACCCACCACTCCCACACCACCTACTCCCTGCATCCCTTCTGCTCTTTGCAGGATAATTCTGAGCAAGTAAGATAAAAAAAAATGAATTAATTTATTCTTCCCTAACTAAGCAAAAGTATCCAAAAATCTTATAAAAGGATGGAGATGAGAACTAGATCCCCTTATCAACAAATATAGGGCCGTGTTTAGGGTGTCCTTATGCACATATCTGAAGGCCAAACAGTTGTGTGACAGCTGCACAAGGGGGCAAATGCAATAGAAGTCCACTGAAAGCGGAAATCACATTCCTGTTTATACCAATATCTCCATGATGATTCCACAGGTCCCTGAGAGGGTCTGGAGAATGTCAGCAAGTCAGGGGCCTGGCCAATAATAAAACCCAAATTGCCTGACTTGCAGTTATGTGCTTTAGCCACAAAATCATCTCTCCCCCACAGGCTTTCCAGGGTATTTCTATCCATACCCAGTTATATTTTTCAATCAATAATAGCACTTTACATTTGTAAGATGCCTGGTGAGCCTGCTTTATGAAAACTGACACAGAAGGACAGGTCACGTTCCCCATAAAAAAGTCTAAAATTTGTGCACATTGTACATAAAAAATGTTCTATGTGATGGTTTCAGACCTCTCAGCCTTTCCATTTAGGAGTCTTCCTCCCACATTTGTGCTCACTTTTAGCACAAAGCTGAGTTTAACCTCAGTCAGAAACTCATCTCAAAGGAGAAGGACAAAATGCTCATCCTGTGAGATTCCTCTTTTGACAAGAATAGATTTTGTATAGCAATTGTGGGAAATGAAACTTTTTGTCTTCTCTGTTGTGTTTGAAGCGTCTTTGAAGAATGCCATAAGGTGATACCGCCACAAGATTTTTACCAGGGCTGTGTCTTCGATGCATGTCACATGACCAATACTTCCATACCGTGTTCCAGCTTGGAGATATATGCCACTCTGTGCGCCTCTAGAGGTGTTTGTACTGACTGGAGAGGAGCAACCAAAGACAAATGCCGTAAGTACTTCAGCATCAGCAAAGACGTGTGAAGTGATAATGAAGTGATAACTGGAGGCTTATTCAATAAGTTGGTCCTGCATCTCACACTTATTCAATGTATTTAGTGTCTCTGTAAAAACACGAACAGGTTTGTCTCAGTGTTTTAGTGGATAGACTATGGCAACATTAATCAGGTGATCCAGATTTAGAACAAACTTCAGATACCTAATTCACAAATTGTTGTCAGCAGGGAGCATCACAGAGGTGAGACTCATCTCAGACCAATGTAAATCCAGCATAGCTTCAGTGAAGCAATTGAAGCTATTGTGGATTTACATAGGTATCACTGAGACTAGAATCTGGCCAGCTGTGTTTTGTGAAAGGGTAAACTATTAATTCGCTTAGTTATAGCACCTGCTTACTTGTTACAGGAGAGTAACATGAGATTTCAGAGAGGTGAAGAGAGAATTGGAGACTTACTGGTGGAAAATAATTATACAAAATGATACAAGGGATAAACATCCCAACTCAAGCTAGACCATGATCCCTTCGCACTGCTATTGACAGAAATCCAGAATGAATAAGGGGAGGGATTGGAAAGAACACTTAAAAGCTTGGACCTTATGTGCATGGGACCTCTTGCTGCAAAATATAAATCAAACCAAAATGCATTCTCTCATCTTTTTAACCTTGTTATATTTTTCCCTTCCCATACAGCATATAACTGTCCAGTGAACAAAGTTTATAATCCATGTGGGCCTCTTAATCCCAAAACCTGTGATTCAAGGTATGGAAAGACTGTACAAGCAAACTATTTAGTTCTATGTGTCCTTATGCATTTTTGTTACTTAGGATTCCTTATAAATAGAGCTAATCAAATTGTCCATAGTGAATAATTCATCTGGTGAATTTTTTGCCATTTTTCTTGAATAAAATGCACCATTATTCAGCCAGATCGATTAATTAATAAAGAATTTAACCTGAAACCCCTACTGCTTTTTTAAGAACTAAATTATTTTCCCTCTTCACATGTTTCCATCATCTAAACGCTGTGACCTTCCTGCATGGATTGCACTTGGCTGTTTAACTGTAAGGGAGCTGTACTCTAACATATGCCTCTTTCCATGCTAGGGCTGTTCAACACAATGATGCTGGCCTAACTGAAGGATGTTTCTGCCCTGAAGGAAAGTTTCTCTTCAATACAAACAGCGATGTCTGTATCTCTGACTGCAGTAAGTATGATGTTCTTCATTTAGGAGTTGATAGGGCTCCTGAGTGGGAGTAAGAAGGCCTGAATGCTATTCCCATTTCTGCCACTGACACTAGGCAAGTCTCTTCAGTTCTTTAGTCTTCCCGTCTGTAAACTGGGAATGATAAAAGTTACCCTCCTTTGTGAAACACACTGAGGTCTACTGTTGAAACGTTCTAGATAAGAGATGAGCATTCCTGTGATTTATCTAGAGCTTGACCCAATGTCCTCTGAAATCAGTGGGAGTCTTTCCACTGATTTCAGTGGGTGTTGGATTGGGCCCTTAAGAGTTTATAGTGATTGCAGAATATGGTGAGCTATTATTGATTATGAAATCAAGTAACTAATAACGCAGGCTGGTTCCAGACCTACTGCTGTTATGGCCCATGCAGGTTTCCTACGTGCCACTCTGCCAAAGCACCTCAACCCTGTCCTGTAGCACTCCTCCTTTTACAGTGCTCTGCCTCTTCTCAGCACAGACTGACAGTTGTGGTAATTGCCAGTCTGGTCATTTTACGATGTGGCTAAACGTGAACAGATAACTGGGCTGAGAATTCATTTCACTTATATGACCTTAATTACACCCACTGTCTTCTGATGTGAGAACGAATTCATTACATTTGTTCTGCCATCTTCCCTACCCACACCTTATTAGTTATTTTAATTGTAAAGTGTCATCAGTGTATTATGATCCCATGAAACATTCAAACTGACAAAAAGGTATTTCTAATGTTTTCAGTATTTATCTGAAAATTTGCCTACCTTTCATCTCTGAAGAACTGCATCACTGTCTGAATAAATCAGTTCTCTTTTTGTAGAATTTATCTGCAGGCTGGTTCTGGTTCAACAGCCTGACCCACTCCCATCAGGTTTATTCCACATCATCTAAGTAGCACTAATGTTAACATCTATCCTTTCATTTCTTCCAGGGTTCTGTGTGGGACCAGATGGAATGCCCAAATTCGTGAGTTTTGCAATCAGTATGTTTTACCAAATATAGATTGATGAGCCCAAGGAACATTTGAGGGTTTAAGAACACTGGGATTGCCAAACATTTTAACAGAGTTTGAGGAATATATATTTTTTTTTGGAAAATATGTGTCCCTCTTAAATCTTAAAAAAATGTATGCAAGTGTCTGAATTCTGGAACCCCATGTAATTTTATGAGTGACTAAATTATAGATAATGGGTTCTTCCCTTTCTTATCTTTCCATTATACTCTAAAAATACAAGAAAGACAAAAAGCAGTCCTACGGGATCAGCATATTGGTTTTCTTTATTTTCTGGAATTTGGCATGCAAAGTTTATTAGAAATGAAGAGATGGATGGAGGAGAATTTAGTTATAGCCAGAAAGCTTTGCAGCCCCAGTTCTTTATTTCCATCTAGTTTTTAGTTAGTTCAATTTTATAACCTGACATATAATCCTGTATCTGATATGAGAACTTTGTTACACATTCAGAACACACATGACTGTTCCTATGGTCTCTCAATTATATTTCTTGTATCCTTCACACAACATCTTGGAATTAACAGATTCCTGCAAGGAAAGGTAGTCATGTTCAAATACCTTCAGGAATACATGGGGTCCTCATCTAAGGATTTTCAGAGTTTGAGGTTCCCTTTTAAAGATTAGTGTAGAAATGCTATAAACATGAATGAAGCTGATACAGCTTTAGCCCTGAACAAGTAAACTAGGGCAAGTAGTCTGACTCAGTTCTAAACAATATATTTATTTTTATTTTTACAGCCTGGAGACCAGTGGATAAGCAATTGCGATAACTGTACCTGTGAAAAGCACAGTCTTGCAGTGCAGTGTACAAGGCTCACATGTCCCTCACTCCCACCAGTCTCTTGTGACAACCCAGGGTTTGTGCCAGCTCAGGTGCTAACACAAGAAAACCCATGCTGTGCCCAGACTCAATGCCGTAAGACTCCTCTCAGCTCTTCCATGTGGAAAATACTGTATATATTATGGGGAATTTTTGAGGCATCTTTTCAACATTTAATTTGGACTTTGCTTTGCTTTCTTCCTATGGGGCCCACTTCTCCCATCCCTCCACCCCACAACTTTTGCATAGCATTTAAGAGATATCTGAAGAGAGCACCTTTTAAAAAAAATACGTTTCCTTTCCAAGAGAGAAAAAATAGTATTTCACCACCACAGGGAAAACATACCTGCCAAAAAGCCATTTGAAATTTCCAATTATTTTGACTGTTGGAAGAAAGCAAACTGTACTGCCCCAATGAGTAAATAACACCAGCCAAAACAAACTCTCTTTAACAACACCATCCTCCCAAACTCCTCCCAAAAGCCCACCGTCACCAAAAGCTCAAAGCTATTTCACAAAATCTCTAGAATGTTTACAAACTGGAGTAGAAGATTCACGAATTCCTGAAAGTCACCAGAATCTCTATCCCTACAAATTTCCTCCTTCAAACTTGTCTCTGACCAGAGAGAGAAATTTCCACTAATCCACTCTTCTGAGACACAACCTTAAACTACTTGTTTTAAGAATTAAGTTTAAGAATAAAGCTCATTAACTATAAATGAGACCTTAAAGAGGTTCTTCTAATCAATCTGCATAAGATATATACAACTATGGTGCTAACTATGGCCCAATGAGGGAACTTCAGAACCTTTTGTTCATACAATACAGAATCTTCTATGAATAATCCATAAACTATGTTTAAATGTTTTGTTTGCTGTCTGACATTTATTAAATAGGATGTGACACCAGCAAATGCCCCAAATCAGTGCACACCTGTGAACCAGGATATGACTTAATCTCAGAAGTACTGAATGGAAATTGTTGTACTATCTTCAGATGCAGTAAGTATTAGGTTCTTCTTTTGTGAATTATCCACACCTAGCAAGATGTTGAAGAAAGCAGACTGAGCAACACCGTGTAAAAAAGTTACATTCTGTGCTTCTATCTAGTCAACAAAATGACTGATAGCTTTTTGTGTCTTTCTGCTTCTTTTAAAAAATTCCATTTGCATCACACCGTTTTGTTTTTTCCCCTTAAAGAGCCAATACCAGGCTGTGTAACCAATGGAACTTTCTACATGGTATGTACATATGTTACTTACTCTAAAACTTATTACTATGCAGCACCTAGCACCAATGGGGTCCTGGCCTATGACTGGGGCTCCAAGATGCTATAGTAAAAATAAGTAACCACAGCAATGAAATAGAACAAAAACTATTTCAGAATCTTAGCAGAGGTCTGAAATGTATATTCTTTGCACAAAGGCTGAGTTAAACATTAGCCATTACTTCATCAAAAACAACATTCCATCACCCTCTGCATAAGCATAAGTAATTTTCCACAAGAAATGTAATGTACTTGTGTCACCAACACTGGGCCTCGGATTAAATAAAGTGGGTCAAATTTTCCAGTGTGGTTAAAGAAATTAGCCCAGTATTTTGTTTCTATGAGATATGTATATGAAGCAATTTATTTTTATTGACTATTAATAGCCTTCCCTTGACTTTGTTTAGCCTGGAGCTGTCATTCCAAAAGGTACCTGTGAAAAGTGCATCTGCTCTGCTGAAGTAGAGCCAGTCAGCCAGAGGAACATTGTTCACTGCCAGCCCATTCCATGTGACACAAAGTGCTCAGAGGTGAGTGCTGTTTTTTTCCCACCGCACACACAATTTAAAAACATGCCTGAGAGGAAATTAGCATGCTTGACCCAGTGCAATACCTTTTGTATTCCTTTATAAACAGGGCTATGTACATAAGATGAAACCTGGACAGTGCTGTGGCGAGTGCGTTCAGGAGGCGTGTATATTGAAAATGGAGGATAACACAGTCCATGTGCTCCAGGTACCTACTGCTTTGAACTTTTTGTGAACTCTATTCTCCTTCTTTCCCTTTCTGTCCTTGTGTTTATCACACTCGTTCACTGTGTCTGCTGTCATGTTAGATCTCACTTAGTGGTTGGCCCAGTGGGGCTTCCTTTCTGATTGAGGCTTCTAGGAGCTACTGCAATAATAATGCTAGCTTTCAGAATTCGATGTTAAAAGCAATGTAGATGAAAACATTGGGCCAGGCTTTGCCCTTCATAGGAAAACAGAGTATCCATTGCTCCCAGTGTATCAGAGGGCAGAATCTGGCTACAAGTGGCAAATTGCAATTGGAAGCTTTATGATGTCACTGGGACAAATCCTAGTGTCAGTGAAGTCACTGGAAATCTTGACACTGCTTTAACGGTATTAGGGTTTGCTCCACTGTTTATTTTCTCAAGAGGATGAGTCTGCTGATGTCTTTACAATGTGCAGAATAGGCCATTACAGACAGACACATCAGCACCAAGTTCATACACGTATACACACTTTAATTCAACTTCATGATATAACTGATGGCAAAACAAAGAGACTGTTCAGAGCCAGCTTGTCTCCCTTCCAAACAAACCTGTATAGTCATTACATTTTTCTTGGTATCTCTAAGTCTTATTGTATAAGTATCGCTTGACAGTAATTCAGAAGTAGTTGAGTGGGGATAGGTGAATCCATTTTTACGGTGATCTTGAAAGTGTATAGATAGACTTATAGCCTCCTCACACTTTGAATGAACTGGGCTTTATTAGTTACACAACAGTAGCTATACTGCTAACATTACAAAAGCCCTCAACAGAAATCCCCCTGATTTAGCCCTCAAGGACGGTACATTAGTTTTTTGCAGAATAAGCACATTGTATTTTTTTTTTTAAACCAAAGGATTGTTTAAAGAAATAATATATAGATTTCTATTAACGTTTTACAAATGTGAATTACTTACAGGTTGGAAAAGTCTGGCGCCAGCCTGGTGATAACTGCACCTCCCATAAATGTGAACAAATTGAAGATCAGTTTATTGCTGTCACTACAATAAGAGCCTGTGACTCCTTTAACCCAGACTGCAACCCCGTAAGTATAACTAAATATTCCTCTAATTCTCATGTTTGTTGCCTTAGTCAAGGAGAGGCAAAAACAGCAGGGTCACTGTGTCCAAAGATTATACCTGGACCCAGGTATTATGTGGGATGCAAGTCTAAGTATAGCCGATGGTCCCATAGAATTTGACTTGAGCCAAAGTTCTATTCTGCACTGAATTACAGAGCATGGAATAGAAGGCAGAACACATAAAAAGGAGTGGGATTTTCAAAAGTGCTAAATGATACAGGTTCCACTGAAAGTTAATTGGACTTGGACTCTTAAGACACTTTGGTGCTTTTGAAAATCCCACCCAATCAGACTAAATAAGGTGAAGGAGAGTACATTATTTTGAAGGGGGACTTGATTGAAATAAAGCCATTCAACTCAATCTAGATTTTGGGATGGACTGGAACCTGGGCCGCATAGGTGGAAGGCCAGTATTTTATTATCTATGTGACCAGTGCTGGCTCAATCCCTTACTTGCAACACTCTAACTTCAGCTGCTCAGAATTTCATGTATCTGCAGCATGCAGTATTTAAAAGTTGGGTTAGTACGTACAATATTAGAATGCTTCACTCTGAGGATTGAAAGAGAAAATGAGCGCCACTTAATGCCAGCTTGTAAAGAAGCTGCCTATTAATGGTATACTGATATAGAAGTTACCCCTCACTGGAATACCATCAAGCTCCCCCAGCCTCACTTCAAATCAGCATCTATCTCAATGCAGCTCTCTTGCTGGCACCAAGGAAACTTGGGAAGCAGGGAGAGCCCCGAGGTTGGTAGGTACACTCCAATACTGAATCATTTCCCCCTATTTCTGCATTCAAGGCTCACATCACGACAGATAAAGATGGCTGCTGCAAAATATGCAAACCACCACTTATATGTAAGTCATGCTAATTTTGTGATGCAAATACAAAATACATGGTCTAAATAGTGCCTTGAAGCATATTAGCCACATTGGCTGGCGGGTGCACAAATATAGTGGCTGAGCTGACGTGGGCTGAGGCATTATGCCCGTGAAGGGTAAGATCAGGCAGCGTGCCTTCTGCTTGGGCAAGAGGGGGGGCAGAGAGTGGCTGGGAAGGAACATTCCCAGCACACAGTACAGTGGCTTTGAAAATGCATAGTATGTGCTTCTCCCTCCCTACTGCTAGATGCCAGCATTATATGCAAGGGACAGGGCCATGGTCACTCTCCAACATACCTGCACGAGTTCTCTTCGAAAGATAGAGTGACACAGCTATCATGGTAGCTGGCCATGCATTTAACAGGTGCCAATGGCACAATTCAGTCTAGGTCATGCCCCAGCGCTTAAGGGAGAAGGAGGCTTCTTTCCTCCTCGAAAACAGAAGTAGCAACAGCCGCAGTTTGGCCATATGTAATTAACACAGGTGAACACACGATGTCGTAACTCCCTATTTCAGCTCCACCTCTCTCAGGTTTCTATTAATAACTCTACACAGTAAATATAAACACATCTTCAATGATTTTCCCTTTATTACTAAAGTTCCAGCCTGTCAACGGTACAATACTACCACTGTCATCAGACAAGGGAACTGCATCTCTTCTCTGCCTGTTGAACTAACATACTGCGAGGGCAACTGTAATACTTCTGCAAAGTAAGTAGCTACAAGTTCATTACTCATTCTCCTTGTATATGACTGTCCCTGTGGCCTCTTGGCATCCATTCATTATATTGGTGGTAGGGAGCAAAATAGACATTTGTAATACATCCAACATGCACCTTACTAGTAGGTGTTTGTTTCTGCTGTGTTGACTTGAATTTCTGACACCTGCTATGCTACAAGAGGTTAGTTACCTTAAAACCCATCAGTTTTTACTAGATGGAAGCTCAGTGGCATAGTGACAAATGCCTTTAACCTCTGACACTCTGACTTAAACTCTTGCCCATTTAAAAATGAGGTTGCAAGTCTCATCATGGACATTATTTGTGCACTGACCTGCTGTGTGACTTGGCTAAGTCATTTAGCCCCTCTGTACCTCAGTTTCTCCACCTGTATAATGTATGTAATAATATTTAGCGACCTTGGTAAAGTGATTTGAGATCTTTGGTTGATAAACGCACAGTATTCATGTAGGATCAGATCCTGCCACTCTTACATCGAGTAATAACTTCTTCTACAAATAGTCCCACTGATATTATATTTTTGACTAGTGTATTGTACTGACACAATATTGTAACAGTACTAATGTAAACACTAGTTTCCAATAAAGATACCCCATATTTGGTGATATCTAGCAATGGGTGTGTATTTTGGTTTTGATTTTGCAGCAGTATTTCTAAATCTCTCTTTATTGTTGGTTTTGCTTTGTGGCCAATCAGGTATTCTGCTGAGGCGAATATGATGCAACACACATGCCAGTGTTGTCAGGAGGCGAAGACCAGCAAAAGACATGTGACCCTGCACTGTTCCGATGGAACCACCACGCGTTACTCATATATCTATGTGGAGCAGTGTGATTGTGCGGGCACAGAGTGTAGCCCACAAACCACTCCAGCACCGCAGCAGGAGCAACAGCAGCAGCAACAGGAACAGATCCAGCAGCAGCAAAGGCAGTCCTAGGACCGGGAACAGAACCAGAGGAACGAACCAAAACCAGGAAAAGTAGAATATAGACTAAAATTAATCTTTTCACTTTTTTTCCCAATAATAAACAAGTATCCAAAGCAGCTAGAATCTTGGACCTACGGATGAATTCCTGTATACATACTAAAAATTTCAATTTCCTAATTATTTCCATTATCAATGGGTCTCATTGCTTTGAATGTCTTCTCCTATTAACTTGAGAGGTGCAGAATTAGGAAATCTTGAGGTTTGCTTCTTTTCAGTGATGCTTTACTATATGACTGAGAGCTTTTCTTTCACAGGGGTGGGGTGAGTGGAACTATACTGTAGCTATTTCCAAAGCACTTACAGAAAGTCCTTGATGTAAACAATAATCTCTTTTTGGCTTTAAATTTTCCCTATGGTGATTCCGATTCTGACTGTGCAGGTCCAAGCATAGAATAAACATCACTGTGTAGTTAATAAGGTTTCACTAGTCAAAGTCATTACAGGGTGTTCCACGCCCACCTGCCACTAACTAATCATTGAAGTAGACCACTTTTAAAATCCACTTTGATTCCAGTTCAGTTAGGCAGTGTCAACAATTTAAGTTCAGGAAAAATGCAGACTATCGCTCTCACCTTCCTACTTCTTTTGTTTGTTTGTGTGTTTGTTTTTGCATTAAAGAGAGATAAGGTTGTGGAAACTGCAGCTTCTCAAACTTCAAACTTTAAAGACACTGGGGGGTTTGTGTTACTGTAGGAAAGAATGAAACTCTATCATACAAGGCTGCTTCAGAATAGTCTATGTTTACATGAGATCATCAGCATAGTAAATTAGACATAGCATAGACAATTTGGATGTTCGTATTATTTGTTTTTGGTTAACTGTTTACAAAAGATATATTTTGCCAAAAGGGTATATGAAGGATTTTTGTAAACACAAATAATAATAGTAATATAAATTCTTTCCTAGGAAGCAGAGATATTTTTTAATGTTGTACCATTGCTATTTATTTTGTTTCTGGGAAAATATGTTTATTGGGCCATTTCCTCCAGAATTAATGTTGCCCCCATTTTCTAGCATCAGTGGATATCTGGTTGCGGGATGGTTTCTTTTTCTATTTTGTTTTGGGTTTTGTTTGTTTCTTATGAAGAAAAGTTATGATGATTAATAAATTTTTAGCATTTTGCAACTTTTGTGCCCTCTGCTTTTTTCATTTTTCTGAATCCTTCACAAGCAGTTTGTTTTCCCAACATAATATTTGCATCCCCCTTTACTGTAGCCTTTTCTAACCAGTCCCCATTCATGATGTCACCGTGTGATATCCCAGTCCTTTTAGGAGAGTTCTGCAAATCTGCAGATATCTGCTTTATATCTACAGATAACACAAATGCAGTTGTACTGTTCACCATGTTTGCAGATTGGATGCAGATATAATGAAATTCCTGTATGTGTTTCAAAGAGACAGTAAGCCCTCCTCCCCAAAGACAGAGAAGTGTGACATACACAGCAAAGTTCGCCCCCTTCCCACAGAAAAAGAGACTTATTCCCTCTCCTCCTCCTCCTCCTCCCTGCTCCCCCCATACAGAGAAAGAGGAAATGATAGATCAAGACAGGCAGCAAGAGCCCCATGCTCCTATTGCCATATTTGAGGAAGGCCGGGAAGCAGCTGTCTGCAGCTATGGCTTCCTGTCTCACTTTGGAGAACCAGCAGCCTCCCTCTTCAACTGACCTGTTATGGCAGTAATGAAGTCAGGAGAAGTTTCCTAAATTGCTTGGCTGCTTAAATTGCAGTGATAGAAGCATGGGGGATTTTATTGCCTTTCTTGCCCTCTTAAGAATTGGCTAGGTGGCCAGAGAGCATCTTCATCCTGCCTCTAACCCCTGCACTTCCTTGAGACACTGGGGAAACTGACCTGGAGTCACAGCGCGCCTGTCATGGCTCTTTGCTCCCCCCCTGCCCCTCACAGCCCCTTACGGCTGCATAGAGGATGACCTGCCAGGGGCTCAGCCCAGCACAAATTAAGCACTGTAGCCCTGCGATAGTATTCCCTTTTCCTGCTTCCACAGGGAGAACAGACTCCCTGTCCCTTGCTGGTGTGGTGTGGGATACAAATAAAAGACAGAGTGTGGATCATGGTTAGATACAAGTTGATCCTTGTGGATGCGGATCCAAATTTTCGTATCCGTGCAGGGCTCTACTTATTAGAGATTTAGTAGCATGCTTTGTCAACAGCAAGTCCTGTAGGTGGCGCCAAGCACTAGTTTCTACAGACTCCAGCCCGTGGTGCAATAAACACGCATATTTTTTGTAAGTAACAAAAGATTCTTTACTAGGGCTGGCAGAATGGAAATTGTGCAAATGCCACCTGTTCTCAGACTTCAAAGCCTAATGCTGCATGCCACATCTAAAACCCAACAAACTCACCTTGCCACCTGTGTAATTTGAATGGATCTTATTCTGACACTACAACTGAAATCAACCTGCGTATTAGGCAACATCAGTGTTTCATGCACCGCAATTTGAGAATTGCTGCACTGGGATCAATGCCTTAAACAGCAACAATAAAAGATAATGAGTAGTCCCTAACTTAGTTCCTGGGCAGTCCAACATAGGGAGCACCAGGGTAACAGGTTAGGCAAACACTGGTCAGGGATGGTCTAGGTACACTTGGTCCTGCCTCAGTTCAAGAGACTGCACTAGGTGACCCCTCGAAGGCCCTTCCAGCCCTCGATTTCTGATTCTGTGAGTCTTCTCTGGCTTAGTACCTTGGGCTGCTCCTCAAGTCCATCTCTCTTTTACAGGTCAATAAATATTGGTCTGTAGATCCCACCAGTCAGAGTTCAGTTCTGTGCTACCCTTAGGGACCACTCGGCATTCTCTCCTGCTGAGGTCCAGATGTGTGGCACCTCCACACCTGCTTTCAACCTGTTCCCGTAGCATAGGCTGCTGCTGCCAGCTCCCCGCCGGTCACATGCCTGCATCCCTGTTTGGCACTTATTTTTCACCCAGCCTCTTAATTTCAGGGTGCAGGCAGCCTTCCTTCCGCAATCAGCCTTCTGGGTCACCTTCCAAAGCAGCACACTGCCTCTTTCCCTGGGCCTAATCCAAGTGCCCTCTGGCTGTTACTCCAGGTGACACATGGCAATTCCCTGCACTGTCCTGCGCAAACCTTTTTGAATTAAGTTTAAGTATTTTAGGAGTTCACTGTATTAAAAATGCACATGTTTATGTGTTATTGTGGGATTATAAGGGGAGACAGGATTAAGGAAACCCTGGGAAGTGTTATGAGCTTCAGAAGACCCTTTGGAACATGCACAAGAGGGCATGCACAAGGCGAGGGGCAAACAGGGGCACAGGCCCCCCTCCCAATAATCACTGGGGGCACAGAACCCCTTTGGCCCCAAGGCCAATGTGGCAGGGTGGAGGGACACCGGGTGGAAGGAAGAGCAAGCTCCTCTCAGGGCGGTAGGGAGGGCAGAGAACATGCTCTTCCAAAAGGGGTCAAATTTAAATTCCTGCACACACCTCTGCTTTGAAAACAATGGGCCGGAGAAGATTGAATTTTTAGATGAGTGGGTTTCCTAGAAAATGTTTGGGAGGAGGGGGACACAAATTACCCACCTTCAGACTCATCCTTTTGAAGCTGTGCCTTGAATAGAAACCCATTGTCTGGCTGATTGCAGATCAAAGACAGGATCTGGGTAAAGGAATGACTCACAGATTCATGGGTGTGCTTGTTTTGAGCTACCAGCTATTAGGAACTTCTGACCGTAGGAAAAACCCCTGGTGGGGATCTGAAGGTCGGATCACTGGCCTGAACCATTGTTGGAGTCAGGGTGATCTCTGGTTTATTAGCATGTATGTACATTCTGTTATTGTTTTTAATGTTTTGTCCTTAATGCTTTTACTTTAGCAATAAATTTGCTTGCTTAGAAAGAGTAGTGTGGTAACTTAAAATTATGCTGTTTATCGCTTCTGAGGAGAAGGCAAAGCAGGCCTGCTCAGGCAGTCTATCTTGCTGAGAAATTCACAGTGTAGGCAGGAAACTGTGTAGCCTGGAAGAATCCCAGCCAGAGAAGAGAAAGACACAGGTCTCCTCCCAAGAGACGTGATAGCTGGGAATAGTGAGTGCCCTTAGCAGATCACTAAAGGGAAATACAGGTGCTGTTGCCCTGAACTGTGACACTGTCTTGCTTTGGATAACACGAAGTTCTCTACTGGCCTGGGATGCTGGCCTGGGTCTCTGTCCCTCCAAGAATAACCTTTGGCCCGATGCTTCTCTTCCAGCTGTTTCTGGGGGTGGCAAGAGAGGATACCTAGCAATGGTCAAGTAGGTTAATTACATTAATCCTCCTCAGGAGGGGAAACTACCCAAACTTAATCCACCAGCACAGCTTTGTGCCTGCAGGGCTGCCATATGACCTCCAATCCTGTCTCCATCCAAAGTCTGAGTCTCAGCAATACAACCTCACTCATTACTTGAGACATTTGTGTGCCACTGAAAACTTCAAATGGCTCACTGGCAGAGCAGGACTTGGCTCCAGGCCTCAAGAGATTTGTGTCAATTAGGCCATTAATAGAGGCTCTGGACTGCCTTAGCAAATTCCCCTTTTTCTACTTATTCTATACCAAACATTGACCCTAAATTCTGAGGTGCACCCCATATTGTGACCACTGACTGAGTGTGATGGACTATGCTTGTTTCCTTTGTCATTAGCCTCTTAACTAAAAGTCCTTAGGCAAGTGTAGTTAAAGCCTGACATTGGGGGTCTTCTTTGGCTTGTGCTGGGAAGTTCATTCATCCAACCTTATTACATTTTCTCAGCTGAGACACCACTGGATCCATTGACTGAGACTTTATTATGATTCCCATTTTCCAATGCCTTACTGGACATCTCTCCAGTACGGAGATCCTCACACTTCAGGACCATCAGTGCTCCAGTCTCTGGAATGGTTCTTTCCTAGGAACTCTATCATTTATTGCTCTTCTTCTGTTTGTCATTCTGGTAATTCTTTCAACCATTCTGTGGGTAATTCACTGATATGGATTGTGTTCATAATGGTGCAGACTTGCCACAAATTCACTGCCTTGCACCATTATCCCACATGGACTTTTGACATGTACAGCTACTGTAGCCTACTCACCTTCAAGTACACTGAACTCCACATTCTCATTTTCTCTTATGCTGTGCAAATATTTATTATTACTGGCTATTTATTTTTTATTTATTTATAATAGTACTCGCAATGTATTAGGTGCTTCCTTCACATTCAAGGAGGGATGACCCCAGGTCAGGCTCTCAAAACCCAAGGACATTGACAAATAGACAGATGGCAGGGAAAGGGGAAAAATAGATAATTTGTATATCTGTCTTTAGATTGATTGTAGGTTGCACAGAAGAAGTGGGTTCCTTAGAAGGACTTAAACATGAAGAGGCTAGGGATATTGAAAAGGAATTCAAGAAGGTTGTACCATTCATAGGAGGCTGCAGTTAAAATGATGTTGAAGTGAGAAAATAATAAATGGTTGGCCAAGGCTGGGAACAGCTTAAGCAGAGGGGATAGAGTATGACACAAAGTTAGAAAAGCTGAGATGAGTAAAGAAGCAAAAAAGTTATATCAGGCATTGAAGGTAGAAACAAGATGCAAAATCCTGGCCCCACTGAAGTCAACGGCAAAACTCCTGTGATTTCAGTGGGACCAGGATTTCATCCAAGAAGCTTAAATTTGAAGTCCTTGGGAGGCCAATGGGACAGGTTCAAAGAAGGGAGTGACATCTTTAAAATTAACAGGCAAGGAAGATAACTTTAGCAGTGACCTAGTCCCATTTAACTTAACCTGTTTCTGGTCTATTCAGTCCTCAGCTGCTACCAGGATTAAAAAAGAAAAGGGTGGCTTAGAATCCAGCCCAATGCCTGCTGTGTCTTTTCAAGAGAAAAATTAGGGTGAGAAATTTTAGAGACAGGGTGTAATAGATGCATGAGAGGAAGGGTTTATAATGCTTTATTTCTTTTTAAATGATTACCTATGTTGCTAAATAAAACACTGTAGAACTGATGTAGTTCAGTGAAGGAAAACAATATTTTTTTCTTTGAAATTCTGAGCTAATCTGTGGGACCGAAATGTTACAGTGATTTCCTTTAGACATGCGCTGTACAAGGACTTCCTTGCACAGAATTGCTCCTTAGTTTTTCCTCATCAGGTTGTAGCTATAGAGAGCAATCTCTACAGGGAGCAAACAGCATCACCACTTTGTTCTCTCCATGAGCTATGAACAATAATTTTCAGAACTACAGTTTGACACTATGTATCAGACATGGAGTTTCAGTTGTTATATGAATTTTCTCCTTACTTATTTTGGAATATTTTCTTTTCTATAATGAACTAATCTAAAAAAATATGCCTTCTGCTATTTTTATTTTTTGTTGCTTGGGTGACCACAAGGAACACAAACAAATTATATGCCAGGAATTCTGGAAAGCAATCGCTTAATATGTACCTATATAATGCCTGACTGATTTCTCTTAAACTTCAAATATGCAATGATGAAGTCATAAAAGCTCACACAAATTTTAAGAGAAAGTTAAAAATTAGTAAACCATTGTACAAAATCTAAAGTGAAATTTTAACCATACAATTACCCATTTTAATTTTTCGTTACATAGGACCTGATTTTGATCTCAAAAAATGCTGGTGCAAATGAGGAGTAACTCCACTAAAGTCAACAAAGTAATTCCTGTATAAAGTCAGTGTATTTAATATCAGATTCAGAACAACACTATTAAAAATATAATCAGTTGGTTTTTTTTTTTTTTCAAAATCTCAAATTAAATGCAAAATTCAACTAAAAATAAAGCGGAGACACGATTCAATTTGCAAATGATGTCCTGATGCTTGATGAATATGTAATACCCAGGCATTGACACTAGAGGGCACCAGGCTAACAGTTTAGGAACCTGAATTCTGTTTTATTTAGAAAAAGGAAAGAATTACTGGAGAGAATAACAATGTTGTAGTTTAAAGCCACTAACCCTTGATACTGACTGTGCTCAGCACAAGTAATGCTGAGGACAATGGCACTTCTGTTTGTGGATACAAGGGCAGAATTTGGGACAACTTATCAGCTATCAATAATTTGTGTCATATGAAGAGATCTTTGGAATACAAAGAAATCAGGTCAGAAAACTGTTCATTGAAGAAAGACGTTATTCCAGCTGGAGAGGAGACTTTAATTTCAGTCTATTTTGGGGAAATTTCTCTAAACACAGAACCCTCCCTCAATTTCTCCAGAATTTTTGTAGCTAAGCTTCCTCTAAAGGCTTTCCAGACTACTGTAACCCTTTCACGAATCCGATTTGTCTTGATTATCCCTAAGTTTCATCTCACTAAAAAACTACTTGCTTACAAAAACAGACGTAAAAATACAGAAGTGTTGCAGCATACTATTACTGAAAAATTGCTCATTTTTACCATATAATTATAAAATAAATCAATTGGAATTTAATTATTGTACTTAGATGTCAAGTGTATAGTATATAAAGCAGTATAAACAAGTCACTGTATGAAATTGTAGTTTGCACTGGCTTCGCTAATGCTTTTTATGAAGCCTGTTGTAAAATTAGGCAAATATCTAGCTAAGCTGATGTACCCACCAGAAGACCTCTGTGTACCCCCAGGGTTATGCGTAACACTAATTGAGAACCATGTCAATAAAGCATACTTGTCTGATATCAGTTAGAATGACTGGCCAATTTTTTGTAGTTATTTTTCAGCCAGAAATATAAATTGTAATCAAATAATCTTTGATAACCATTATTTCCTCTTTAGAACCATGTTCAGGATGTAAAATGTAAGGCCCAGTTAACATTACTATTTAGAGTTTACTAACCATCAACAACCTCTGGATAACTCACTACAGTACACACACCAAAGCATGAACACATTAGCCTTTAAATTAATTTCCTATATCTTAAAGCACCGCAAGATGGCAGCAGAGCAAGTCATTAAATACCATTACAACAAGCTGGTCCTCTCTTCCAAAAAAGTGGCACAGGATGAGCTATTAGGTGTTTTGTTATAGTTTTGTCACCTCTTGTGATTTTTATTTTTTTTAATGCACTACACAGTTTTAAGTGTTTTCCTTAGCAACAGAGTCAAGTGATTATTTGAGAATCTTAGCTTTCATTAAAAAATAAAGTTTCTTGTCCTCATGGTTAGAGAGAAAACCTTGAAAATATGAACCAGGGTGTCCCCTAAAAATTCAGTAACCAGAAGAAAAATAAAAAAAACCCAAAATGCATTGTTTCTTTAAAAATCTCATGATTTTTCAGCCAACCTCATTATTTTGGGATGCCTGGTTGATGACTATTGAACTCTTAGGCATGCAATATGTGACACGTGCGCTGCACTTCCCTGTTTTAGAGACAGGTCTGATGGAGGGAGAAAGGCGACTGCAGGCTCAATCCCTCTGCAGAATCCCTCTCTTTAAGAGATCTGGGGTAGCATTGCTCTGGGATGAGGTAAAGTTTATTTCCTGCTCCCAAAGTTCTCTCACCATGTACAGCAGAATGGCAAGAGAATAGATCCTCTGACCTAAGCCTCCCACAGAGTCTCTCAAATTCTGCAGAGTGACAATAGAGGAGCTGGCATGAAGCTATGATGTAGGTCACCCTATGGGGCCAGTGGTTCGCCCGCAGGAGGCACTACTGGTGTCTCCTCAGCTATGAGGAAATGGCAGAGGACACCACTATCTGTCTTTTGCAGGAGCCCCAGGCTCCACCATGGAACATATCAGGTATTCCTGGCCTGAATTAAGGCAGTCCCAACCTAGGACCAGTAAAATATTGGGTCCCCTTACACCCAGCTCAGAGGTTATAGACAGAGTACATTCACAAAGAACCCTCCATTTGGAATGATGGTTACTGAGGAGGGCAGTAGGGGTGGCAATAGCAGCAGCGATCTGAGGAGTTGGAGGATCCTGGGTCCACACAAAGAGATATAACAAAGGCAGCAATGGTGTAAAACCCCACATCTCCTGGCCCTAAGGCCTGCCCAAACCCTGAAACTCGTAGCTGGCAAGGGAGGTGACAAGCCTTGGCCTGGCGGAACACAGCTCTGCAGCTGTGGGCACCCGCCAATACTTACCAGGGTAGGTCTGAATAATCCATCTCTATAATAGGGAGGAGGGCCTAGCTGGCCGCCTCTCCTACAGCCAGCAGTCTGCTTACACTGTAGTGCTCGCCAGGATGTTCATGCTGATATTGCCTGGAATGCCAGCCCTAGGAGTTCAAAAATCATGAGTTAGACCCCACCAAACAACCATGAGATTTTTAAATATAATCAATGAATTTGTGTTGTTTTTTTGGTCTGTTGCCTCATTTTTTAGCTTTTAGGGGAAAGGCTTAGTCCTAATTGCATGTAATTATTTTGGGTTGAATGTATACCTATAATATTAACCATTACCCAAATTGTTAAAATATAATATTTACAGGCTCTTTGACTTATTTTCTTCCTTACATATTACTCTCCTCTTTCTTGCACATATATCTATATGTATGAAATAAACTAATTTTCCCCTTTTTATTTGTTTTAGTAACTATACATAAGGGCAATGACAAACAAAAGCCCATGAACAAAAATACACTTGACAACTCTGAATTACACAGAAATCCCATATCAAATTATAAAACATGCATTCAGACATATGAGAAGCAGTGGAGTCTGACAAAATGCTTCAGCCAGCTAAATTAGCATGACAACTCATCTTGAATACCCAACACCTGCTTTACACTGGTGTGAATGACATCCAGACCAGAACATTTTAACTCGATATGTGTCAAAACCAAAGCTGGAGTTTCAATTCATGGGCAATTCTGAAGTTGTGGAAAAAATTAGTTCCTGTTCATAACAAAAAGTCAGACAGGTGAGGAATCAGGAACCTAGAAGCCCTAGGAGCCATGGCTGAGCTGGAAGCCTCAGAGCTTGGGATCTGGGGCTCCCAGATTCCCTTTGCAGAGCAAGGAATCTGGAAGTCTGAAAGCCAGATCATGAGACAGGTCTCCCACGGCTGCCAGGTGTCAGAACCAAGGCCTACAGCTGTGCCTTCTCAGTCTCCCGACAGCCTTAGAAGTCAGCGTGGCTGCTGGATGAAGCACCCTACCTAACTGGCCAAGGAAGCTAGCCAGCAGGTTTTTAAGCCCAGCAGCAGTCGTACCATGCTGGCTGTTCAATGCGCACATCCATCGACTCTCTGCCTCCTGTGTTTTCGGCATTCCAAGCCCTGGCTCCAATCTAGGTGCTAACCTTCACCCAAACTAGCTCCAGCCTAGATGCTACCCTGTACCTAGCCTTGTTCCAGTCCTGTCCTAGCCTTGCTTCTGCCTATGAACCAGCCCTGCTCCTGCCTTCCCTGACTCCGATTCTGACCCTGGGCTCGAATTCCTGGCTCTATCTCAACCCTCTGTGACAGGGAGGTGTGGGGGGGACTCCATTGCCAGCCCCAGCTAACTAAAGTACATTAGAGCTGGTTAGGAGGAGCTGTGCCTGATTAGAGAATGGGAGACAGCTGTCTGCCTAATTGGGCTGAGAAGATGCTTATACCTGATTAGCAGATAGGAAGCAGCTGCCAGGCTGACGAAGTAGGTTTATATGCGAGGGGGAATGGGACAAAGGAGTGAAGAGGCTCTACCTATCTCATAGGGAGCAGAGAAGTCCCACAGGCTGTTAGCCCCAGCCAAGCACTGCATGAAGGTGGTGGATGCACAAATGTACTGTAAATAAACTAGACTGGCAACTGCTGCACCAGAGGGTCTTCAAATCATTTGTGAGCTAGAGGGTGGCTGAAGTGGAGGGGCCACATCAGAATACCCTCACTCTTTGGCTCTGGCATCTGAAGTCTATCTCCTGTTCTCACACTCAGCCCTGGTTCCGACTCCGTCTTGACCCTTGACTCTGACACGCAGACTCTGAGCCTTACATCTGGCTCTGACCACTAGACCTGACTCTTGCTTTGACGTCCAGGCCAGACTGTCTCTGCCCTGGTCTCCTGACATCAGGTTTCTGGCTCTATGGCAGGCACCCTGAGAGCCCCAGTTCAAACCATGGGGACAGAGGAATTACTAGACCAGAACAGGTCAGAGATCCATTTAGTCCATATACATCTCTATAATAGTGGTCAATACCAATGCGTCAGAGGAAGGTGCAAGAAACACCATAATAGACAGTTACAGCGTAACCTGCCATAGGGAATTTTTTTCCTAATCCCTGTCAGTTAGTAATTGCTTTAAATCCTGAAGTGTGAGATTATTTTTCCTTCTGCATTTTAACCTTATCTAACTGTAAGTGCTCTTGTTTTATGAGTCACCCTAATGTAATTTTAGCCCCATTATTCAGTTACTATAGGAAATAAACAGCACAATAATGGCTGATGTGTGCTGAATGAAGATAAATCAGAGTCTAAATAGAATGACGTACCTTGTGACAAGGTACAGTTAGGCAGCATACATATCTGCATGAGACATCTCCACAGTTCTGCCTGAACTGATCCTAAAGTTTAAGAAACCTTTGTCTTTAGCAAGGAAGTTGCTGGACTGATAGGTCCAACAATTAAAGACAGCTCCTTTTGTCAATATTCCCATACAGAGTTTCTAAAGCACAATGGGTAATCTTAGATTGTACTTTCTCTTCCAAGAAAGATAATTTTTCAGCATCAACCATTCTCCATTTCTCAATGCACTGCTGGCTTTTATAAAGGCAAAAATTTGGCAGCAGCTATGGGGTCGAATTGAAGACCAGCACGAGGATATATGGTGGGTTAGTTTTCTAAAGACTCTCCCTGCAATTTATCAAGCATCTATCACTTCCTTTACCGTCAATCTGAAATGGTTAGCTGCATGGGAGACACTGGAAGCGTCACATACAGAGCTGCGTGGAAAATGGTTTTCCTGTCCCACAAAAATTTTCAAAATTTTAGAAAAATTTCCCATTGTGCATGGGGAGCAAACTGAGACCTTTCAAGGTTTTTCACAAAAAATACAACAGACAGAATCTGAAATAGGCAGGTGATTAGGTCACTCAGCTGGATTGTTAGAGTCAAGCCCCTTCTCTGAATCAGAAGGGATTTGACTCTGGGTCTCCCACCTCCATGCTTAATGCCCTAACCACTGGCCTACTGGCTATTCTGGCGGGTCTGGATCTTGTTTTGACCAGAAAATTCATCCTGCAGCTGAGACACCTTTTCCAATTAAAGATTTGTCTAAATGGATACATTCCCATACTATGTTTTGGTTTTGATGAGTCCATGTTTTCTGATTGAAAAAAATAATAATTTGAAAATTCTGTCACTCACAGTATGTTGATCTAGAGTGACTGATGATTTGACACTTCATAAAGGCCTGTGTCTTGGCTTCAGCCCAGGAAGTTAGCAGTTCTGAAGAAGAGACATCACAGAAGTTAAGCTTCCTGGCATCATCCCAGCACAACAGAGGTACTTACCAGAGACTGCAGAAATCTGGCCCTTTACACAAGCCCAGAGGTGGAGGCAATGTTACAATCACTTCCAATAAGCCTAGAAAATTAGATATGAGAAATCAGTAACCTTGACATCAGCCCAGCAACCTACACGTTAGCCAGTAACTCTCAGAAGCTGATATCTTGACATCCAACAACATGCTAAAGTTGAATGAAGTATGGAGCTTCACATAAGGCCAGCAAGTGCAGAATCAGTACTGTCACAAAGCTTGTGCCTTGACTTCTGCCCAAGAAGCTATAGGTGCTAGACCCCCAGAAATCTGTGCCTTGAAACTAACTCAGAAAACGGCTGAGCCAGTGACCTCATAATGGCTTATCTCTTGGTGGATCTGCCAGCTAGTGAGCTCATAATTAAGGTTAAGATACTGCAAGCCGCATCCTGTCCCTGACTTTTACTAAAAATACCTGGGGTCTGGGGACAAGCAGAGCACTACCAGGACTTGCAGCTGCTCGCCTCACCACTGCTCCTGCAGCAGGGCTGATCCATAGCCCCGGGATTGCCCACTGGTCAGTTGTTCTGGCAGCCCCAGGGCTGACCACTGACCAGCTGTTCAGTGGCCTGGGGCTGGCTGCCGGTCATCTGTTCCAGCAGCCACTTCCCTGGCAGCCCCAGGGCTGACAGCTGCTCCAGCCCTGCCTCAGAAGAATTCACAGAATCGTATCCTTACTTATAATCATAGAATCATAGTAGTGTAGGAGTTGAAGGGATCTTGAGAGGTCTTCTAGCCCAGTCCCCTGCACTCATGGCAGGACTAAGTATTATCTAGACCACCCCTGACAGGTGTTTGTCCAACCTGCTCTTAAAAAGCTCCAGTGATAGAGATGCCACAACCTCCCTAGGTAATTTAACTACAGCGTTTAACTACCGCTGACAGTGAGGAAGTTTTTTCTAACGTCCAACCTAAACCACCCTTACTGCAATTTAAGCCCATTGTATCTTGTCCTATCCTCAGAGGTTAAGGAAAATAATTTTTCTCTCTCCTCCTTGTAACAAGCTTTTATGTACTTGAAAACTGTTATCATGTCCCCCCTTAATCTTTTCTTCTCTGGACTAACCAAATGCAATTTTTTCAATGCTCCCTCCTAGGTCATGCTTCTAGACCTTTAATCATTTTTGTTGCTCTTGGAGTTTCTCCAATTTGTCCACATCTTTCCTGAAATGAGGCACCTAGAACTGGATACAATACTCCAGTTGAGGCCTAATTTGCGCAGAGTAGAGAGGAAGAATTATGTCTCGAGTCATGCTTACAACACTCCTGATAATATATCCCAGAATTATATTTGCTTTTTTTGCAACAGTGTTATACTGTTGACTCATATTTAGCTTGTGATCCACTATGGCCCCCAAATCCATTTCTGCGGTACTCCTTCCTAGGCAGTCATTTCCCATTTTGGATGTGTGCAACTGACAGTTCCTTCGTAAGTGGAGTGCTTCACATTTGTCCTTATTAAATTTGATCCTATTTACTTCAGTTCATTTCTCCAGTTGTCCAGATCATTTTGAATTTTAATCATATCCTCCAAAGCACTGGCAACCCTTCCCAGCTCGGTATTGTCTGCAAACTTTGTAAGTGTACTCTCTATGTCATTATATAAATCACTGATAAAGATATTAACCAGAAACTAACAGAACTGATTCCCTGCAGGACCTCACTCAATATGCCCTTCCAGCTTGACTGTGAGCCACTGATAACTACTCTCTGGGAATGGTTTTCCAACCAGTTATGCACCCACCTTATAGCAGCTCCCTCTAGGTTGTATTTCCCTAGTTTGTTTCTAATGCCCTGTGCTTTGACATCAGCCCAGCATGCTAGTGTTGCTCAGCCAGTAACCTCACTGAGAACTGTAACAATTATCTGAGAGTTGACACCAGCTCAGGAAACTAGATATGCTGAACCAGTAAGCTTGAGTTTAGCCCAACACTGTGAAGTTGCTGATCTTGCTTTACCTTAACATCATATCAGCAAGTTAGTGGTGCTGATTCATGCACTCTGTTCCTTCACATCTGGAGGTGCTGAGTTACTGTAGGGAGCTCACAAAGGCTGTTGCATGGACATCATCTGAGCAAGCTAGAGGGTTTCACCTAGCGATCTCACAAAGGCTTGAGTTTTGATATCATCCCAGTAAACTAGAGGTGCTGATCCAGAGAAGTTATGGACCTCTGGGCTTTTGTGCAAACCCAGCAAACTAGAGATGTTGAGCCAGTAACCTCACAGAGCCTGTTCCTTGACATCCACTAGAAAGACAAAGTATCTGAGTCATTGAGCTCACAGAAGCCTTTGACTTTTCAGCAGCTCAGCAAGCCATTGATTCTGATTGAGTAAGGTTTACAGAAGTATGGCGTGTTTGGGAAAATAGCTCCCCCTCCTCTTCAGAAAGCTTTATATGAATCCAGAAGAAACATCTCTTACAGAAGAAGATCTTACAGGAGATCAGTGAGGAACAACATGCTCCAGGTGATTGGGAAAAGGTCATTTTTTTCTTTGATTTGTTTTGTTTTGTTTTAAGAATGAACAGGTTATGCAATAGTATCCACACCCTACTGTACATCAGGAAAATCAAAATCTGCTTGTAAGTAGGAGGAACGTCTCTGGAAACATCTCAGGATCAGATTGTCTAATCATTATTGCCTCCACAGGGAATTTCTCTGCATGGATCCTCACCTTTCCCATGAGGGCAGAATTGTGTGTCATCAACCTCCATGGCACCATCCCTGCCCTACCCCACCTTTGATCTTGTGGTCCGGAGTTCATGGCTGGAAACAGGTGGTCTGGGGACATGGGGAGGACAGCCAGGGACAGGGCAGATGGACTCTCAAACATGTTAGGAAAGCCAACAGACAGCACAGTTCCACAGAGTTTGGGGAGGTCTAACCACTGCCTCTTTTGTAGAGAAGTAAATCATGCCCTCCAATAGCATGACTCTAAGAAACCACCACCTGGAGCTCCTCATGGGGTTTCCACTCCCTAGAACTCTGTGACACTGGCACGTCTATAAGATTGCAAGATCCAAGCCTTCGTAATTCTAATGTAAAATCAGAGTAATTCCCATGCCACTAGTACTGTTAGTAGAGACGTCTACCAGGGTAAATAAGAGGAGAATTTTACTATAAGAGATCAGCTCATCATCATGGTAAATCCCAAAGGGGCATAGGTTCCTTGAAAATTGAGCACCATCTGGATAGATCTCTGGCAAGGTGCTTCAAGTGCTCTGGCTGTATATTCTGGCAATTCTGTCACACCAACAAAGCTTTGGACACCTGCATGACTGACGGTTGGGCAGCAACATTCCTTTTGAACACAACTTCAGAATTCCTCCCTTCTCATACAGCCATATCAGTAAAGCTGCTGAAGCTAAACCAGTGCTGATGGGGGCGGTCATTAGGTTCAGTTTTGAATATGCTCATTTCTGCTTTTAGTCTGCCAGTTGATTTGGAGCAGATAGCCAGCAGATAAAGATGACAAGAATCAAAAAAAGGCAGTCCGGTTTTCTTCAGCCTTCCACAGCACCCTTGTTTCACTTCTGTTCAACAGAGTTGGTATATTCATGGTTCTATAGATCTGCAGCTTCATAACAAGCTTGATGTCATAATGACCCCAAAAAGGCCATGAAGTGCCCAAAATAAGGCAGCAGCCAGTGATATATAAGCATCCACAACTTTCAAGTATCCTCCATTACTGTCTGTGATACTGCCCAAATATTTGACAGCCGCCACCTGCTTCATGTCCCATCCAGAGAGGTTAATACTGAGCTGATTGTAATCTGAAGCAAGAGGCTGCTTAATGATAATAGCCAGGGATTTAGTTTTAGCCCAATTAATAATCAGAACAATGTGCACTGCTTCATCCCAGACCAGATGAGCCATCAGCTGTAGCATTTCACCAACCCGAGCCAACAAGATGATGTCATTGGCGTATTCAAGATCTCAAAGAAGAATGGTGTTGAGCTCAATGCCACCGACAGCTGCCTTCTCAAGCTTATCCATCAACCAGTCAGTGCCAATACTGAACAACAGTGCTGGCAGAACATGGTGTTCTGAGAGGTCAAAAAGCAACAGCAACTAACAGAAGGTGTAAGATAAAGGAGCCCTCCCCACCAGAATAGCTTACATTACACTTTTCAGTGAGAGGGTTCTCATACTTGACACACGCTAACAATCCCTTTGGAATATGTCACATTCTGGTCAGATCCTGGTTCATGTTAAAACTCCTTTGTGGTGCCTTAAACTGGCATCTAAGGATTTCCCTGGCATGGGGGAGTTCTTGACTGATGAACTGCCAATCTCAACAATTCTACCCCACCCCTTTCTTAGCACTCCAGGCATAGAGGGCATGGCAGGGGTGGAATGTTGTGTGGCTGGAGTACAGATTTACACCAGGTAAATGAAAGCAAAATGTTACCCTCAGGAGTCACATCACCATCATCATGACAACTCGTAAAAGGACAGGGCCTCTTTGCAAATTGAGCACCACTTTAGATCCCCCGGAGACATAATAGCCTCTAAGAGGCTGTTAAAAATTACTATAAATTCTCCTTTTATGTACACCAGTTTTCCACTGATGTAATTCCATTGCCGTTAATAGAATTGCTTCTGAATTCCACCAGCATCAGTGAGGGGAGAATCAGGCCCATATATGATTCAAAGTACATATGATGATATGTGCTTTTTCTTAAATGCACAGAATAGTCAAAGATACTGCCAACTTTTTAAAGAAGGATTTTTTCTATTGTTTACGAATTGTAAATAATTTGAAATTAATATAAAACGTGGTGACCTCAGGAAGCGAAGAATCCTCAAGCTATCAGTAACAAAGTTGCCTACTGGCACATTGCTTCAATCAGAGGATTATGTTTTTGAAAGTTTGCATCGTGGATAAACTCACTATAATGCATTAAAAATAATTTCTCTTCTCATTTTATTTACTCAGATGTTCCATTAAATAACAGATAATCAAGCCACTTACTAAGCCCAGCGGCATTCTTTGAAGCTGACAACATTGTTACAATGGTTCTGAATCAATAGAATGAAACAGAATTAATTTATTTAAATGCATTATAATAGCTTTGCTCATGATACAAACCATTATTCTGTGGCAGAGGGGAATAACCCTCTAGTTTCTTTAAAGAGCTGATTTAGTTAAAAATATGACAATTACAGTTACAAATGTGCTGAAAACATGCTACAGATAGAGATTGCAGCACATGTCTCTGGACAGCTAAACTGAATGAGGTTTTAGGGTCTGATCCAGAAGCCGCTGAAGTTAATCGAATACTGAACTGGACAATGGTGAGGAGGGCTATATGAAAATCTATATGTAATAGACATAGAATTGTATGGAGACTCCTTTTGACTTCATTGGGCTTCGGATTGGTTTTAGGATTATATGGGTATTATTGGCTTATACATTTTACTGTAAATGAATTTAAAATTAAGACAGCACATTAAACATTTTAAAGATCACGGAGCATAGCACCATTAATGGCTATTAGCCAAGATGGTCAGGTATGCAACCCCATCCTCAGGGGACCCTAAACCTCTGGCTTCCAAAAGCTGTGCAAGGATGGCAGGGATGGCTCACTTCAGCTGCCCTATTCTGTACAATCCCCCTGAAGCTTTTGTAGGGCCACTATTGGAGACAGGATCCTGAACTACATAGACCATTGGTCTGACCCAGTATGGCTGTTCTTACATTCTAAGACATTTTGCTCCTCCCTGTTGTGGCTATAGGATTGATCTGAGGGAGAGTGATGTGTCGAAGTAATTCCAGGAATATGAATGTTCAGCACTTTAGATCTTGTGTAGTTCTTTATACTTGGCATGGGGGCAAATTGGAAGCATGTTGGGGGTGGAAGAGGCCATGACTGGAGTGCATTGTGCTCCCAAATTCCCCATAACCCCTCAGAAACCATTACAAGCTGGAATAAGATAGGCTTACTGCCACCAACTGTCACAATATCTAAGCACCTTCCATGTAAAAGGGACAGAAATAGCGAACTTCCTAGTGGACTTTATTAAGCCTCTGGCATCCTTCCTTTTTGGGTAAGATCTTTACTTGGGATAGGGGTTTTACTTTTTTTAGACATTAATTTATTTGCTTTTTATCCTTTTTTGTTTGTTTTGTTTTGTCACTGTAAGGTTTTTTGGCAAAGGGATGCTAATGTTACCTACAAGGGTTTTAGTAAGGTTCAAATTTATTTAGTAATTAAAGAGACATCAGAATAATTCAGCTTGATTTGATTTATTTAGTATTTAGCTAATTGGGCAGCACATAACAAAAAGGGATGTACATCACTACAACCTGTGAGAACCCATTCCCTGCAGCTGGGGAAAGTGAGTTTGTATTCTTGTCTGATTCTGTGTTTAGCTGAGACTTCAATAATCTTCAAGAGGAGTTGATTTCATCCTCAGTTTTTCTTCTTTTTCACGTACAGTCACATTATATTTTTAACACATTTTTGGATACATTTCTAATTCAGACATCTGTTATTTACTTAATATCATTTCGATAAGTCTATCAAATTGTGTTAACATAAGTGTCTGTTACTTTTTTGTAAAGACATTGCTAAAAATAATATTCCTTACTTAACCATTCTTATAAACGCTGTATCTTTCTGGTAATTCTTAGTAAGCTAGCATTTTATCTTCTGAGCATGACTCCAAAAGCATTATGGGAGTTCAGTTCATGGGCAAGCTATAGGGCCTCATGAAAGTCTGATTCATAGCTCAACAATAGTGTTATGACATTTTTATGGTGGAAAGACCTATTGGAAGAGGACGCATATGCAGCATTTCCTAAAGACAGTCAGACTTTGGATTCACTTAAATGCTGAAAATGTGGTTCATAGTCGAATAACTATGGCCAAGAATGCTTTGTCCCCTGCTCTCACATGTTTTGCCCTTGTCTTTGTGAGTTGCATTGTCCCAAAGAAGCACAGTTATCTTTGGTGGGTCACAGATTGAAATTCAATCTTTGATGTAGCTGAGGCTTGATCCATTAATTGCTTTGAAGATTAGGACTAAAGCTTTAAACTGGTATCAGAAGCTAACTAGGTGCCAGTGGAAAGATCTGATCACAGGCCAGACGTGCTCATAGTGGTCTAAATCATAGAGAAGGTGGGCAGTCACATTCTGTACCAACTGGCACCTGGTCATTGTCTTCACATTCAGCTTTAGATACAGTGAACTACAGTAATCCATTCTAGAGGTGACCAATGCATGGATCACTGTGGCATTTTTAGATATCGATGCTAGCTAGTAATCCAACCATAGTAGGGCATCAAACAAGACCCAAGGTTTTGTAGCATTTTGATAGATGGGAGTGAATGCCTTCAATGAAAAGTGGAGACAATGTCTTGGCTAGTTCTTCAAACTATTTCCTCTTGCCAGCCAACATCACTTCACAGTCTTGCTTAGGTTCAGCTTCAACCAGCTGCTCTTCATCCAAGAGTCAATTTCTTGTCAGCATCTAGAAATTTTGGAAGTAACAGTGGTAGTTCCAACAGTTGAGAATGAGATATATAGTTGACTGTCATTGGCATATTTTTGGCATCTGAGCTGATGGTATCTCACTCTCTTTCTCTGAGTGGTCTCATGTAGATATTGAAAAGAGGAAGATATAAAATGGAACCTTGAGGGATCCCCCAGGTATAATTCCCTACATTAGAGAATTTTTTACAAATACAGCTACACTGGTGCATATTTTTCTAACATGGACAGGGCTTCTGAGCAAGCCTGGTGCTACCCTAAGTTATTTATCAGGTTAAGGTGCATTGGTGCAAGTCCCATTTTACACCAGGGCACTGTGTCTTCGCTACCATCTTCATTGGTGTTGCTACAGTGGTGCAAATTTCTCTAATGTAGGCATGACCTTAAAGCAACATTGAGGCTGCTCCAAGTTACACTCGGGGCTGAATAGCTCCCAGCATGTCTTGGAATTGGGGGAGTGAAAAGAAGGTTTAAGGCAACTTTTTTCCCCTCCATAAACTATACTGAATTGAACACTGGCACAGCTAAGGATCTGGGCCATAGTGTGTAATGTGAATAAATATAAGTTTAATGGCTTCAAAAAATACTAGGATTAAAAAAACAAACAAAGCCTAGAATGAAAGCTTGGATCATGTCTTTAAGTGAAAAAGCTTCACATTAAAGAATAATGTATAGTTTACAAGGAACATAACAATGATAATGTATGTGGAGACAATTCCTGCCCTTTTACTAAAACAGCACTTATATTTACTCTTATATCTCTCCTCTTCTTACCAGCAGTCTCTCTTTCTTTCCTTCTCTTCTTGTTATCCCTTCTTCACTTTTTCTTCTACACTTATAGTATTTTTACCGAATATTAGATTGTATCTTTTGTGTGGCATGATATTAATTTTTTGGTTTTTCTTATTTTGTCTATTGTAATTTTATTTTCTTTTTTTTAAAAAAATCTCCAAGATACTTTTAAAATATTGTGGATCAACTCAACAATTACCATTTGCACTTTTTTTTTAAGAAGGTGAAGCTATGTGATTATAGTCCCTGGAAGTCTGTGTAGTTGTTTTCAGTACAATATATGAAGCTTCTTCACCACTACATATTAAAACTGGTTTATTTGGCACTCAGCAGTCTCTGAACAGAGCAGCCACTGTTCTATCTCTTGAAATTTAAATTTGTGTTCTAAGAGAAACAAATATGGTGTTATGCTTGAGGGCTACAGACTATTTTGCTCCTTTCTCCCTAAGAATCTTGTAGATTCTAGAAAATGATTCATACATCAGAGATTCTGGTTATGCTGCACAATATACCCTAATGTATAACCTTTTAAGTTAGAAATAGTTTTGTAGCCTTCTGGGGTTAAGATACAGTGAATTTTCCAAAGAGGAAGGGGTCTACAGAGAATATAAATATTTGATACCGCTTTGATTACTGTAGATAAAAGAGATTAACTATTCAAAATAACAGACTTAATCTGAACTATTTTTACCATATCTTCTGCCACTGAAATCCACCCACCCTGTACCGCCCCAGACATAGGCAACTCATATCTTCCTAAATCAGAGCAAGTTATTTTTCTAACTTGGTTATTTGAGAAACTGGATAAACTGATCCAAATTCTGTATTCCACTGCTCACTTGTGTAACTGGGACAGAATTGGTCCATAGTATGCCTCTATAAGACTGTAGGAAAAAGCTTCCTCCTTTTACACTTTGAAGATGAGTTCTGCATATTCCTTACCAATGAATTTAAAGGCTTATCTATTCTAGGGTTTTTTCCACTGCTGTAGATACACTAATGTACTGCACTACTGCAACCCTAAAAGATGGACATGCTGCACTGGTGTAAAAAGTGACTCACATCAGTGTGGCTTACTCCAATTAGCTGCACTGATTCAAGTCACTTTTTACCTTGGTGCAGCATGTCCACACTGTGGCCTCGTCCGCACCACATGGCTTCCTTGATTCCAGGTATGCAAGTTACTGCTGTCGATGTACCCTGCATCAAGTTGTCTTCACTATGCTATACCAACAGGAGACACTCTTCACCAGACCTGCTCAATCGATGCTTCTGCATCGATGGCTGTGGAGCCAATGGAGCCGCCCAGTGTAGACATGCCGTAAAGAGTGGTACGGGTCCATCTACATTAATGCAAAAAGCCTCACTGTGGACAAGCCCTAAAAATGTGATCAGCACAAGATCAGATCTGATCTTCTGACCTTAAAATCTATGAGTCTATATTCCAGTAAGGCCTTGGCGTCTCATGAAGGATTCCTCCCTAGGGAGAAATGGCAGTGTTAGCACTGCTGCTCTGTCTCAGGCCCGCATTGAGTTCAGGCATTGAATCAGCATGCTCCTTCCAGGGTTATGCTCCCTTCCCAGACAATGCGGGCTCCTCAGACTGTGCTGACAACCTCTGGCATTAGCACTGGGAAAGTTGCAGTTACTTCGTCCGGCTGCAGTCTGGTTCTTCTGTTGCCGGAACCTGTGCCGGGAGTTGTGATGCCATAAAACTGATGTAAGCTCCGGATGAATTTAGCCCATACTAATGGCTGAAGTCTTAACAGGAAAAACAGCTTTACTCTCAAGTACTCCAAAAGGGGAAGGGGGTGAGAAACTGCCGATGTATTCCTGTTCATAAATCTTCTTTTCAGTGTCAGAGGGCTTAAATATTTAAAAGGCTTCAGACAAACAGAATGCACACAAAGCAAACAGTCAGACAGACCCTGCTATTGTGGACTGACCTGTATCAGCTTTCAACCTCATGTCTAATACCGCACTTAAGGTATGGCATTGGCTGTCTCCCAGCATGATGCACATGCTGTCAAGTCTGAGTGCTTTAACATAATCACTGGAAGCTAAAGCAAATGCCTATGAAAATACAGCTGTCAGATGAAAAGATCACAGTATGAGTAATAAAGACGTACATTATGCTAACCACTAGAGAAGGGGCTTGGTCATCAGATCTGGAGCTAAATTAAGGGTGGATCCAGGGTTTTTATTCGGACACATCTCTGGTAAAGATAGAAAGCTTGATTAAAATTTCTTTAGGGGAGACAATGAGTAATAAGAAGATGAATTCCCACCCCCCCCGCCTCCCCTTTCCCCCTGATTTCCTTCTTATATTGCTATTTTCCACATTTCTGGGCCTGACTCATTAAGAATTTTTCTCATTTCTCTCTGTTGGGGGTGGTGTTTTGTTTTCTTTCAGAATTTGTAACTCTCCTCCTATCTGAGGCCCTGAAACAGCAAAGCACTTTAGCATGTGTTGAATTTCAAGCACATGAACAATCCCACTGAAATCATTGGGAACACTCACATGTTTAAAGTTAAAATCGTGGTTCAGTCCACCCTGTTCAGCAAAGCCTTTTAGCACCTACTTAACTTCAAGCATGTGTTCAAACTCTCATTGAAGTAACCATTGATATATTTAAGCATACACTTTAATGCTTTGCTCAACAGGGAATTAGTAGATCAGGATTTAATTTTGCTTCCATCCCTGTCTGTTGCCCTATTATTACTATTTTTAGTTATGTATTTATTGTTTTATAGTGGTACCTAGAATCCTTGTCAGGATCAGGGTCCCTTGAGCTAGGTGCTGTGCAAACATAAAATATGAGACAGTTCCTAAGGACAAGAGATAAAACGGGTGTAGAGTTGAGTGGAGAAGGTGAAAGACAGACTATAAGGGTAACATTAATAGGAATATCAAGTTGCATATGCTATTAGCTAATGTACAGTGTGGCAACAAATGCCCTCTTTGCAAGTCGTTTTTGTCACTCAATGGTTCTCCAATGGCTCGTTGTGGAAAACAAGACATGGTGCCCAGGGTGATGGTCTTCATCAAACTTTGGGAGATCAAAGGAGAAGGATTCAAATTATAAACAGAACTGCTTCTTAACCCTTAGCAATTATAAAGAAGTGTCATTTAAACCAGTCTCCAAGAGACAATGATATCCGCAAACCACCTCCAAGATAAATAAAATTCATAAGCTTGACATTCTTTCCATGACTTTCCCAGAACAATAACACAGAATAGAAATCTTTACAGAAAGAGGTTTAACTTTTTCTGTGGTGATGGCTGACTGATAGCTTCAATTGAGGGCCAGGGGGTGGAGGTAGTTATCTAGCAAGAGATATATGCTTTACACTTCCCCACATTCGCTTGTTCTCAATATCTATCTATTTCACTATCACTCTTATTCGTTCTCAGTATCTATCAACCAGTCTTTTACATTCTGACATTTTTACATTCTCTCATACGTTCTCTGCATTCATACACACATTTCCCTTATACACCCCTCCTCGCTATCTATTCCTCACCTGTTCGCCTTGTGTCTTCCCACTCCCCTATCACCAAACCCCGTGTTCCACTTTCCTTTCCATTCTCCCGCCCATCACTCCATTTCCTCTGTCACCTTGTCACAAAGGCCAACCCCCTTTGCCAAAATTCAAGCTCCTGCTCCAAAGTATGAACTAGCACTAGGACTTTTCAAAGAAAAAGTCATCAGAATTTTTTAATATCGACAACTTAATATATTTTTTCTCTAGTCTTCATCTCAAAAAGAGCTAAACTGTTTTGACTGAAAATTTCCCAAAACAATTCAGCCCACAGAAGATACTCAGCATAGAATTTTTTATCCAAATTGTTTCAGTTTGGCAAAGCTATAAGAATTGGAAATAAGTTCTTATAAAGGGGAAGTTTCAGGCAATCTTAATAATGGGAGCTGCTCCCACCTCTGTCTATGATAAAAAAAAAAATCTATAAACAAATTGAGACCAGTCAGCAATGGTCTATCCAAAATACTAGATAACTAATAGTTAGAGACAAGAACCCATATACAATATGCAGGTATGTAGTCATTCAACTCCCACAGCCTTTCACTCTACATAGGAACTATGTAATCCACTTGATCTGGTAAAATACTTCGCAAAAGGAGTAGTCACCACCAAAAGGTAGATCATTAAGGGGATGAGCAAATTTGCATTAACTTCTACAGAAGTCTTTCCAATGATTTCAGTGTAATTTGAATCAGGTCCTATGTGGGATGGACAGAATTCTTATCCAATTGTAAAGACCAAAACCCAATAGCAGTCACTATCTGGATAGTGGAGATGCAGATTAAATACGATATGAACTCCTACATTTTACCAAACTGGTACCACCCTTCAAGGGAAAAAGATAGTTTGCATACATCTGTCCACCTATGTCACTTTTCACTCTGTTGATCACTTTGTAAGAGAAAGATCCTCATGTAGACAAATGCCCCTCCTAACCCCATAAATCTTCATAAACTGGTTAAGAAAATGTTTCTGTCTATGAACCACTAGAAAGAGCTCCATATATTGGTGTTTGAGGGCCAAAGAGTGAAACAGTTCTCTACCAGGCTTATTTGCTTTAATGAATTTTGGTGTATCTATATATATTAAAACTAACAGAATATTATGCATAAATGCACACACATTCCATTAACCTTTAGTGAACAAATATTAGCTAAAATAATGGCTGTGCAATGGTTACACCCAAAAGAACAATCTTCCTTCTGGTGGTGAAAGTTTCCTTATGTTCTACATTAATTTTCCTGGGTTTTGAAATGTTACATAAAATAACTTAGGCCCTACTCACAATAGGCTAACAACCAAGTACTGAGTGACTTCAGTTTAAACACAATTCCAGCAAAATCAGTTAGATAGACAGAGTCATACTCAATGAGCTAGATCATTAATTTTAAAAAAATTATTCATTAAAAATTTTAAATAAATTTGCTTCTACTGTGTTCATACCCTTTCTTTGTTTGCTTTACGCAAAAATCCTAGAAAATAAGTTTAGTGACAGTAATATTCACAGACATAACAAATTTTCTTGGAGCCCTGGAAAGTAAAATTGTATCAGTAGTTACACTGGAAACTCAATTTTGAGGTCTCATTTCTACTTGGGATTACCCCAACACAGCAATCAGTGGCCAGCAAATGCTGTGCATAACATAAGACTGGTCAGAGTGGGTCAAACTAATTTTCCATCTAGCCCAGTATCCTGTCTCTCACAGTGGCCAGTGCCAGACATTCCAGAGAGAATTAACAGAACAAGGGAATTTTGAGTGATCCTTCCCCTAGCATCCTTTATAGTGCCAGGTTCTGGCAGTTTGAGGTATAGGGTCATCCACTGCATGGTGTTGCATCCCTGCCCATCTTGGCTAATACCTTTGATGGTCCTGTCCTCCATGAATTTATCTATTTCTTTTTTTAAACTAGTTATACTTTTGGCCCGGCACAATATCCAATTGCAATGAGTTCCACAGGTTGACTGTGCGTTGTGTAAGGAAATACTTCCTTTTGTTGTTTTAAACCTGCTGCTTATTAATTTATTGGGTGGCCCCTAGTTCTTGTGTTATGCGACAGGGTAAATAACAGTTTCTTATTCACTTTCTCCATACTATTCATGAGTTTATAGACCTCTATCATATCCTTCCCCCATTTACTCATTTCTTTTATAAGATGAACAGTCCCAGTCTTTTTAGTATCTCATTTGAAAGTTGTTCCATAACCCTAACCATTTTTGTTGCCTTTCTCTGCTCCTTTTCAAATTCTAATATATCTTCTTTGAGATGAGATGATCCGAACTGTATGCAGTATTCAAGGTGTGTGTGTACCGTGGATTTATACAGGGGCATTATGATATTTTCTGTTTTATTATCTATCCCTTTCCTGATAGTTCCTAACATTCTGTAAGCTTTTCCAACTGCCACTGAACATTCAGAGGATGTTTTCAGGGAACTATCCACAATGACTCCAAGATCTCTTTCTTGAGTGGTTATAGCTAATTTAGACCCCATCATAGTAGAGATTAATTTTTCCAATATGCATTACACTGTACTTTTCAACATAGAATTTCATTTACCATTTTGTTGCCCAGTCACCCAGTATTGTGAGATCTCTTTGTAACTCTTCATGGACAGCTTTGGACTTAACTATCTTGAGTAATTTTGTATCTTCTCCAAATTATGTCACCTCACTGTTCACCCCTTTTTCCAGATCATTTATGAATACATTGAACAGTACAGATCCCAGTACCTAACCTTGGGGGATCCCGCTATTTACCTAGCTTGACTGAAAATTAACCAGTTATTCCTACCCTTTGTTTCCTACCTTTAACCAGTTACTGAGTCATGAGAGGACCTTTTTTCTTACCCCATGACTGCTTCTTTTGCTTAAGAGCTTTTGGTGAGGGACCTTGTTAAAGGATTTCTAAAAGTCCATGTACATCATATCAGCTGGATCACCCTTTTCTACATGGTTGTTGACTACCTCAAAGAATTCTAATAGATTGTAAAGGCATGTTTTCCCTTTACAAAAGCTATGTTGACTCTTCCCCAACATACCATGTTTATTTTGTGTCTGATGATTTTGTTCTTTACTGTAATTTCAATCAGTTTTCTTGGTACTGAAGTTAGGCTTACCAGCCTGTAATTACCAGGATCACTTCCGCAGCCTTTTTTTAAAATCAGTGTTACGTTAGCCACCCTCTAGTCATCTGGTACAGAAGCTGATTTAAGCAATAGGTTACACACCAAAGTGTGTAGTTCTGCAATTTCATATTTGAATTCCTTCAGAACTCCTGGGTAAATACCACCTAGTCCTGGTAACTTATTACTGTTTAATTTATCAATTTGTTCCAAAACCTCCTCTGTTGCATTCGTATAGTTATACCAGTGCAAGCCTGAAGTGTAGACAAGGAAAACTATAATTTCCCTAGTTGAGTTTACCCCAGTTTCAACCAGGGGATAAGTTCAGTCAGTGTAAATGACTGCTTTCCTTGTCTACACTTGAGGTTTGCTTCAGTGGAGCTACACTTGACGCTGACCACTGATTGCTGAATCCCAAGAATAAACAAAATCTAAAAATAATCTAATCTGGGGACAAAAACAAGCCATCAAACATGACATTGACATATCTAATGAAAACTACACAACTCTTTTCAAATTTTGCACACAATCTACAAATCAATCATTATTCATATAAATCATTCCGACATCGTTCAGGATAATTCGCTAAATAGAAATGAGGCAAAACTTGTTGAAGAAATTATTCATTAATGTTATTCCCCAATCCTTTTTGAGAATCATGCCTAGCCTGCGTGGGGGATTAGGTAGGAACAAAGTCTAGAACACAGTTTACAACTACAGTTCTAACTAGATATAAATGAATCTTGTGGAATTCAAGATTTTGAGAATGTTACAAATGTTATTTTGGTGGGATTCACAAAACTAGGTTAAGGTCACAAGCCTTTATTCCTTGTAATTTAAACCCATGTTTGTTTGTTTTTTCAAATATGATTCAATTTAAAACAAAATTACATCTTCCTAGCTAAAGTGGGTGGTGTCTATTTGGGTAGAAGAAACCAATGCAACCTACAGTAGCACATATGGACCCTTGTACACAGCATATATAACATATTTACTTTTCATTAGAATTTCTCTGTCCTCTCTGCTCCTTTTTTCACAATTGCTCTGTATTTGTTTTCCACTGCCCTATTTCCATGTTATTTAACTTATTTTTCCTTTTTCATATTTTTCATAGTGAAACAAATAGTATTTGAGTTCAAGTCAAACTTTCAAATTTAAGATTTTCTAGTAGTTCCTAAATGAGACAAAAGCCATTTTCCTGGTCTCAGTTCTGACAAAGACACACACCAGTCAGCTACACTACCAGAAACCAGTTTAGCTAGAACTGTGTTTAAACACAGTTTCCAAACTTGGCTCCATGCTCTCTGAAGATGGGACCTGTAAAACTAAGGTATTTCTTTGATGGCACCCAGACACTCACTGTCAAAATATAAAAAAGAAGTTAAATGGGACATAAAATGCTATTTACTTTGACACCTGAGTTAACGATCCCACTTTTGCTAAATGACCATGCCAGGGTAACCCCCCAAGCATTTAAAAATGCTAAATTACTTGTATTAGTTAAACATATCTCCAGAATGACTAGAAACTACCCAGAATTGGTGCCAGCCCCTTTATTGCTTAAAGATTAGTTGCTATTGTATGCACTTCTTGAGTGGTGGAAAGCACGCAGGACAAAATTCAGGAAAGGATCTCTATAGGACTTATGTACATGCTCAACTTTAAGCATGTGCTTAAGTGTTGTCCTGAATAGGGATGGATTTACATATGTACTTAAGTGCTTTCCTGAACAGGGGGCCTCAGTTTTCAGTCTTATGCCTCAAAATACAGCCCAGGCATTCACCCATTGACTAATGTCCATTCTGTTGTTATGTTGTTATTTTGCTATAGTCAAAAACCACAGCATTACATCTGGCATGCTACAGATAGGTATCACTTGGTCAAAATCACCCATATAGTTTTTCTTGTCCTTCATATTTACAGTAAGATATAATAGGGGGAGTAGTTGTTTAGATTCCTTTGAGTTCTCTTATTAAGGAATCAAATTCAGCAGCACTGAGCTGAGGTTTCTCTTCCACCAAATTCTAAGAAAATAATTTTGCTAGGTAGCAAGGGGATTCCTATGCTGGGTATCCCTGGACATTTGTCTGAGGAGTTAATGGGATTACATTAGCTGTGTCTGTAACAGATATTCTATTTAATTTCATTGGTGATGTTGGGTATTTGCTCAGGTGTCAGTGAACAATCCACATGCAAAAATTGTATGTTACATGTAAAGTCCTGTGCTTCATAACCTTGATTCACACCATGTGTGCCATGACCACCCCTGCCCTTACAATGCTGTTAAAGAACCTGATATACAAAAGGATGAGAGCTACTGCTTCAGATTATATTGAATCAAAAATTAACATACTGTTGGGAGTTTTTCTTGTCTATTTAGTTTTTGTCTCTTCTGTTACTATTGTTAATTAAGCATATATTCATAATATGCCAAATGGAATCAGGATAGCATCCCATTGATAAAAGGTTTTAAAAACACTTGGGTCACTTAACAGCTTATGCATAAATGTACGCTTATAAAACTGGCTGCAGGGCCAGCCCTAGACCAAATGGTGCCCCAGGCGAGGAGCATCTTCAGTGCCCCCCCATTAGTTAAACTTTTGATACCTTATTTTTTATTGCATATGTAGCCCATTTCATGACTTTGACACATGATTTGCATGCATGATTTATCTCTCTCATACAAGATAATAAATTTGCATGCTAGGATCTGTAAATCTGTATTTATTCATGCCATATATAAGCAAATAAAGTCTGGAAGGTTCCACAAGATTCTACAAAGCTCCAGAAGATTCTAGGAGGTTAGTGAAAAATTAATCTGCATAAAGAATATCTGAAACGTTTTACTTTGAACGTTCTATTTTCCTTTTTGTCATTAACAACATAAACAGCACCCAGAGCATGGCACTCACCAAGTCCGGCACCCTAAGTCGCTTGCCCCTAAATCCAGCCCAAATGACTGAAGCATAGAGCAGCTCTTCAAGAGAATCAGACTGCAAAAGGTCAGTAATGGTACAGTGAACAACTGTCGCTCTTGTTCCCTTAGGCACACAGTGCAATTAGGCAATAGTACAAAACAAATAAAGAAAATGTAATTGAATTACAGAATCAGAAGATGAATCCCTTCCAGTCTGAAAATGAATCTTGACTATTGGGTTTGCTTAGGTATATATTAATTATAATAATTTTTAATATTCTTGTTATTCATGTTATGTTTAGGCAATTATTCTTACCTTCCTTTGTAAACACTTTAAAATATACAGATGAAAAGTACTTTGTAAGACTTAAAGTATTAAAATTATTATAAAAATGCCTTCTTTGGCCTTGGCATATATTCAGCATTATCCTGTATTGATCTACAATCAACATGGCTACAACAGCACTGCAAACTCTATGGAGGATATTAGCAGTTAGAAATGGAAAAGCTCACTAGGCTGAGTCCATGGTGATGCAGAAGAAAACCATGGTATTCCAGACGAGGACATGTCAGAAATTGAATTGACACTACACTTTATGACAAACAAAAGACCAAGTAGGATTCTGGGGTGAACAAGTAGCGCAGGATTGGATCCATTCTTCAATATTGCTAAATATAAATGTATAGTTAAATACATAATTTTAAAAGAATTAATTTAGAATGAAAATGTGTTATTTTATACACTTGTCTTATTAGGGAGAGATAGGGATTCATATTAGGTGCACTGAACTAGTGTAATGTGTTTTTTTTTAGCTGTGTTGATTTGTTAGATCTTCATCCCCATTCTGGCTATTTTGCACCAGTGACTGGGGATTCTTCCTGTGTAGTTGCTCTATGCTACTCGTCTGTGAAACCCCTGTTGTATGAGAGATGTCCAGAGCTGTGCTGTACTCCACCAGTTCCAGCTGCTAGAGTGGCTCTTTGGGGCCTGGGGCAGCTGAGTGTAATTAGATCAGCCCTGAAAGTGCTCTAAATTAAGCCAATGGCAAGAATAATCCCAGACAGGCCTCAAGAACCAGGGAACCATATATACGTCTTGCAACCCTTCTTCCCTCCCATCTTCTCAGCCACACAGAGCTGACCCCAGCCACAGAATTAAGCTATCAGAATGTATAGTATTATCCAAAACCAGAAAAGCCTACTGATTCTTACTTAGCCAAAAATGCTAACTGCAGGTTTGTAAACAGCACAGTGGACTAGATTGTGACTTTAGAATCTGTGCAGTGTGTGCTGCGTGGTATGTAACTGCACGACTCCAGGAATAGCAAACCAAAGGACACATATCTCAGAGAGTAATAATTCCTTCTCTGTTCATCTCTTGATTATAACTGCCAAGTTCTGGGGCAACTCCAGGTGTGATATTTTCTTCAAATTGTTTAATGAGTGTATTTGTGTATTTGCACATAATTTACATACAATCATACGTGCATACCTGCTGGGTTTTGAACAGCTTCTTGAGTTACATTTGTTGCAGGAGTGAATGTTTGTTAGGGGATGGGGAAAGTGCTTCTTTGGGGAAAACTGAGATTATGCTCCCTCATTATCTTTCCTCCTGTGGCCCTTCCTCACTGTCAGGCTCTGAGGAAGGCCACACCTCCTTATCACTGAACCTCAGGGTAATCAACCTAGATCTAGGGGATGATTAGCCATTCCTGGCTCAGACATCTCCAGGCTGGATAGAACAGTGTATGGATCGTAGGCCCCAGCCCTCAGGTAGGACTGGGCAGGTAGCAGTGTACTGCACGTAGCCCTCCGGCAGGACAGGGTAGGTAGCAGTCTGTGGATCAAGCACCAATGCAGTCTAGGGCTTGTAGGCAAAGGAGTTGAGCACCAACACAGTCTGGGGGTCGCAAGCAGGAGTGAGCAGCTACACCTGGGATGGTGAGCAGGGTCTAGGGGGACCCGGCCCCACCCTACTCCATCGGGTCCAAACCCAGGGCCCTGACAGTGGTGGGATGTCTCACGACTGGTTTGGTGGGGCTCCAGCCAAAACGTGCCAACTAGTGCTCCAGCACAAGCACTGCCAGACAGGGTCGGCCATCCCTGGGCTACTTCCTACTCCTCCTTTGAGCTGTACCTGAGTCCTGGGTCATCCTCTGTCTCCCCAGGGTACACAGTCAATGATAATTCTAGTAGTTCCTTGGTGTAGGGTGTCTCCGGCAATTCTGGTAGCCCGGGCTCATCTCTGAAATGGCAGGAGTCCCCAGCAGATTCTGTCTCCAGCAGCAGGTGGGAAGCGTCTGTTTCCCTCAGCATCACCCCCTCAGTGAAGTGCGGGGCCCACCTTTTATACATCTGCTTCTTGTCCCACCACTTCTGCTTCTGGACTAGCAGGGCAGACATCTTGGTTCTGCCCACTAGAGGATGGGTGGCCCTCCCTTACTGTCAGTCTCTGAGGGAGGCCAGACTTCCTTGTTACAAGGACCTTTCCCCTCCGCCACCGCCTTTAGTCCTGATTTTTCACACTCACTATTGGATCACCCTACCCTAAACCATTAGAAATACTACTTCTCGACTCTACAGTCATAAGTGTCAGATTCAATTAAAATCCCTTTAAGGTAATTATAAGATTCCATCACCATAGTATCCAAGCACCTCCCAATATTTAATGTATTTATTTCCACAACGCCCCTGGGAGGTAGGAGAACTGAGGCACAGAGAGATGTAAGGTAGGTCTACACTTACGGTGGCATGTAGCGTACAGGCACTGCATGCCCAGCTAGCAGGAATCTAAAGAGCTAGGTCATCGGTGAGGCATTGCTTAGGCAAGTAGAGGAGAGTGCTCCTACATCTCTGAACCCCCAGCTATATACTTTATATGGGCTTTGTACACAGTCCAGCAGCCACGCAGCTCCAGGGAGCTGCTGAAGCCTTTTCCTGCTGTCTCCCCACTGCCGGAGCCTTTCCCCACTGCCAGAGACTTTCATGGCAGTGTGTAGCTCCATATGCAGTGCCTATACTCTATACATTATATGAGTGCAGACATAGCCTAAGTGACTTTCCTAAGGTCACACAAGACACGCAATGAACCAGCACCTGACCCTAAGTCTTCAGAGTCCCAGGCTTTTACCCTAACTATTGGACCATCCTGCCTCCCCTAAAAGTGCATTCTGGAAACTACGTCATTCCCAACTGCACTGCTGTGGATCAAGAGGGACTGCATTTAATCTGTCCATCTGGGGTCTTTTTCTGGACCCCGCAGCAGGGCATTTGAGTGCCAGTGGCTTTGATGGCATTACGGTGACATAACTGAGATGAGAATATGACTCATGCTGATTAAGACACAAGCAGCAGATTTTTCTGTTCTTTTGCAAGGCGTTTTGCAGTCCAGAAACCAGTCAACATTGTTATTGAGCGTGGCCCTAAAATATAAAGCACAGCTGGATTTGGGTGAAACTTTATTGTTAAATATCTTAAGGGTTTTTCTCTCTCTCTAACTGCAATGGTCAATTGTTATTAGAATTAACTTCAATTTTGTTGCTCTCTGGGGATTTGCAAATAAAATTGGAGAATCCAACATTTCCCCCCCCACACACACACACACACAATTATTAGGTTTATTTGCTTCTGCAATTTGCAATGGCTTCATTTATAGTTAAACTAATAGAACAGCATTCATATGCACACACACACAAAAAGGTTACAATGAGAAAATACTAAATAAAATAATGGATGGATTACAGTTCCACCCAAAAGCAAACTATAGTCACGTGAGAGCCTCTTTACAATGTACTGATCTTTTATCAGACTTTGAAATAGTATATGAAGTATGTTAATTAATTTAAACCTAGCATAAGTTGCCTTATGCTTTCTTATTTGAAATATAAGGCTGACAAAGACTTTTCAAGTTAAAAATCAGCTCAAACAATTACATAATAATAATCAATAATACAGTTATCTTTATATAGCACTTTTCATTCAAGGATGCTGAGATCTTTGAAAATGTAAAGGGCTGGGTCAGGGGTTCTCAACCTATTTACCATTGTGGGTCACATATGCAACTCTGTGTGTGTTATGTGGGCCACATCCACACAATATACATACTATCTGACTGGCCCTGAGAACATCACATGGGCCGCAGTTGTGTGCTGACTGGGGTGCAAGTGGCCCACGGGTTGAGAACCACAGGGCTGGGTTGAGAACCACAGGGCTAGGATGTGGCTATACTAGACAGTTGTTTGCAAGGGGTGATGCATAAGCTGCACTACCAATAATTGTGGGAGGCATCATGCCGCAGAGACACCTCTGCTTTCCAGAAAGGAAGGAAGTTACTGCAGACCTTGAAAAGGCTGCTTACTTTCCCATCACACCTATCCAGTTACTCCAGTGCAGAGGTGCAGAGGTGGCCAGCAGAACCGAGTTTCCACCCGTTCTCTGCCCTTCCTGTGCCTTCGTCCCCTACTTGCTGTCAGTGAAGAGTATTTGAAGAGCAGATCTGGACGTAAGTTCTGGGTACATGGGCTTTACTCCTGTTGCAATAGGTAGCTTCCCAAAAGGGGGGCATGATACCATGATAACAACCTTATGTGTAAAGAGTAATGTCTAAGACCTTTCAGAATTATGCTTTCAGGAAGTCCTTGATGACAGAGGAGAGGACAATATAGGTGGAGGCAGAATAAAGCCTAAATGTTGCACTGCTTTGGCAGACTCCCTTTTTTAATGCTTGATCACTAAACATGGTATCAGAAGTGAGTCAGCTCCTCCAGATATGTGAAATCAGCAACAAAGAATACTGAAAACAAAAACAAAGGGAAAACAATAATCATGTCCAAATACCAGATTCCTGTCAATAAGCAGAGGGACATAAAAGGGAAATAAAAGGGGACATGTTTAGGCAACTGGACATGTTTTAGATCACAATGGGAAACAAAAGGAAAAATGCACTTTATTGAGGAACCAAGCAGAGACTCAGAGAACAAAATTTTGCTTGTTTATGATATTAATGAAGTGCAAAACAGCAAAAATAAATTGTTTGTAAATCTCAGACTAGCCTCAGACCAGGTAGCAGCAAACAAACAAATAGAAAACTGGATGCCAAATACAGCCCTTCATATGTACATCTGGGAAAATCTGGCCAAGGGCTTCATCTGGCACACCACATCCCAGAGGGCATTAAGATGGATCCCCCAAGGAGGTAAATGCCATCTACATCTGGGTAGTGCCCAGGTCCCTCTGGGACTTACAGCACTTCATGAATTTTTACTGACAATTCACTCTGGATCCAGCCAAAGCATTCATAGTAGAAGATGATGATAACCATTGGGGCCATACTCTCTCAGAGGCATGCACCACAGCAAGTGCTGCACCCTGCACATACTACTCCCAAAAACTCAACCCTGCTGAATGAAATTATGAAATATTAGATGAATAATTGCTCACAATTAAATTAGCCTTTGAAGAGTGACACCATCACCACAAGGGAGCCCAATTCCCAGGATCAGATACCTCGATGGGCACATATACTTTCCATTGGGGTGCCCCCTTCTAGCAGTGCTTCATCTCTGGCACAACACAGTGTTGGCAGGCCATCTTGGCCACCTTAAGTCTTTTATCACGGCTTTCTATTTCTTCTGGTGGCACCATATGCAAGCCAAAGTCCAAGACTACACTGATTCTTGTGATCTGTGTGCTTGCACCAGGACACTCACACTAAGCCCCTCAGCACCTTAGTACTTCTAGCTACCCTACCTAGACCCTGTGCCATGGTCACACTGGATTTCATAGTTGAACTCCTGACTCTGACAGCCACGCAGTGGTCTTGACCTTGTAGACCAACTGAACAAAATGGTACATTTCATCTTCTATGACCACCATACTCTGCTGAATCAGTGGCTCAATTGCCATGGGTGCATGTTATCCATTTTCATGGGCTTCTGAAGGATATCACCTCAGTTTGTCAGTTTGTCTCACACTTTTGGCCTGAAATTCTCCAGCTACTGAACATTGTCACTTTTCCTTTCCCTGCATACCACACCCAGCCAGATGGGCAGACAGAGAGGGTGAACCCAAGTACTAGAGCAACACCTAAGGTACTGTGTCAACTCTATCAAAATATCTGTTTCTTCCTCCTGCCCTATGGTGGGTTCTCATATAACAACGCTGACTATGCCACCACAGAGCGGAGTCCATTTTTTGCAAGCTGCACATTTCACTCTCACTTCTACCCGGCCTTTCCAGCAGCCTCCCCTAACCTGGTAGCTGCTAACTGGATCCAACGAATATATCATATCTAGGCAGACCTTAAGGGCCACCTTGAAGATGCAAAAAAGTACTGCAAGCAGTATGCAGACTGTCAATGCCAAGAAGGTTCATTTCTCACAGTGGGCCAAAAGGTCTGGCTTTCAGCAAAACATCTCCATAGAAACAGGCCTTTCTGCAAACTAGACCACCAGGTCCTCAGACCATTCCAGATTTGTCAGCAAATCAGCCCTGTTACCTTCAAATTGAAGCTTCCCTAATCCCTTAAGATACATCCTGTTTTCCAGGTATCCTTCCTGAAACCTTACATGAAGAAGCCCTTTCCCAACTGGTCCCAACTGCTGCCCCTGCCAGTCCAGGTTCAAGGGTATGAGAAATATATAGTCTGTGCTAGCCTTGCTTTTAAACTGCAGAGGGGGAAGACAGTACCACCTTTGACTGGGAGGGCTATGGATCTGAAGAGCACTCATGGGAACCAGCTACCACGTCCATGCCCCTGACCCAATAAAAAGGGTTTCCCTCAAGATAAACTAGGCCTGGCACCAACCCAGAGGAAGGAAAGCAATGTAAAGACCCATGGGACTAGAACTGAGGTCCACAGAGCTTGAAACAGCTGATTTTCCCACACTGCCATGCACAGCCACATACAAGGCACAGAGTAGAGATTAGATGCTGCAGAAATACTGGCCAAAGGATGCAGAAGGACAGCACCCTGAGGCCTTTTGATTGGCCCATTCACACCTGAAGTAGTCTGAGCAGCCACACACAATTCTGGCCTGATCTGGCAGGACCTTATCTTACTTTCTGATCTCCAGTCGCTGACCCAAGCCTGACTCTGGCCCTGATTCTTGCCTTCTGATTCCAGCCTCATACTACTTCTGATCTCTAGTCTTCAACCCCAGCCTGACTTTGATCCTAACTCTTGATTATTGATCCCCGCTCTAGCAAATACTGTGATCCCTGCTCACAGACTACTGCCTCTTGGCCATCCTTGACGTATGCTATGACCCTGGGCCAGATGAACCTATGCCCTGGTACCTTACACAGAGGAAGGATATCAGTGACACCAGCAAGACATACTAACAGGACTTTCAGGGATTAGCATGAGAGCTGAGAATATTCTGGTGTACAGATGCAGAGAGAGCATGGTGGAAACTGTGGCAGATCACAACCACAACCTCATCTGTCTGCTAGAAAGAGCCCGGGCAATACATCGAAAACTGAATAAAAATAAAACAAAATGAAATCGCAGTTGACTGCAGTCTGGTACATGAGACACTTGCTGACCTCCCAAAAGCTACAGCCTGAACCCCAAAATATAAAAGCAATATTGCAGTTGCACACAGCTGCAGACATTAAAGCAGTCCAGATATCAGATTTGTAAACTCATAGCCCATCATCACCATATAACAGCCAGTCAAATGACAAAGCCAAATCAGCAGTTAAAATTGCTTAGGATCTACGTAACAAAGCTACACAAAGCAAAGAAAATAAATGAAATGCCATTCTTGAACTGAGATACATTCCCACAGAAAATAGAAATAACTTGCCCCTAATGTGAAGATGCATAACTTCCAGCATTATTACCATCAGCAATGGGGAAGGAGTAACAAACAAAAAGAAAGAAAGAAACATAAAAGCTAATGCCTACTATAACTGACAAGCTAAACACCTCCCAGAACTACAACCAGGAGACCCTGTCAGGATCAAATTATTTCCTCAGGACATATCATGGACTTGGAAGCAAGCTACATACGTTGAATACATATGTCATTCATATAACACAGCAATGTATGAGCATACATTCACCAAAACTGAAAATATGTTCACTTACTATGAGCATGAGACATAAACATGGACATGGAGGAGGATAAAATACATTCTCCATTATGACTTGGTCAGTAGAATATGGAAGGAACACATGCTGACAAGCAACCAATAATGTTGGAACAGACTTTCAAAACATGACATCACCAGAAGAACCATGTGCAAGGCAGTCTTTTCTCCTCACAAGAAAGACTTGCCCTTGAAACTGATTTGGAGCAGATGTTTTCTGTAATGAGTAAGATGATAATCTATCAAAAGACGCTTTTATCTTATCAGGAATTATCTACCAGATGATTTCTGTCATAATGACTTGGGTTACAGGTATCTTTTGTGATTGATAAAAAGTGGATGGTCTTTAGCTTATCTATTATGTAAATCAGACACCATGGAAAGAAGTTCATGGTCAACTGTTCATTTTCTTTGTCACTTTTCTGTGAACACACATAGTATATAAAAAGATGCCTGTTATTACAGATACATTTTGTAATAGGAAAAAATGGTGTCGTTGATAAGGGAGGCTTAAAAATGCTATGTAATTTATAAAATCAATAATTGACAAAATGGACAAGGTATGTGAGATACGGCAGATGTGTTCTATACTCAATGTATCAGCAAAACATTGATGTATGGATTAATGTTTAAGCATTAAGAGCTAATTGTGGCCACAGATGGTCCTTGTAGTGATAAATTAGTTACAAATATCATTGATTTATTTATCCAAAATAAGATCAAGCATGAGAAAGGATTTTCCTTTGTTCTGAACAATATATAAGAGGTGAGTTTTAGGGAGTTAGAAGTGAAATCAAGTAGGCTGCTTCACTTCATATACTTCACTTCACATACTTGCTTATGTATAGGGTAATGTCTGTGAATGTCACGTCAAAGGGATTTAGGCACTCTTTAAAATCTCACTAGACTCCTAATGAATTTTTAGGTGCCTTTACATACCTTTAAAAGTCTGGCCCTTATTTCATAAGTAATCTGATTGATTTCATTCAGATTATTTGTGGAGTCAGATACTATTCAGTGGGCCAAATTGTGAAACCTTAGCTATCATTGGTGAGCAGTTACTTTCATGAGTAGTTCCATTGATTTCATAAGACTGATTAAGTAAGGATTAAACTTTTTAAAGCACTTAGCATTAGTTTAACTAAATGGGAGTTTTACCACTGATTTCAATGGGAGCAGAGCTAGGCCAATCCTGTGCATTTTGGAAAATCTCTCTCTAAATGCTCATCTGTGTGAATAAACTCTGGTAATATGGCCCAGAGTGAGTAAGGGTATCTAGCCCATAGAATATCATATATATATGAAATCAGAATCTGATACCAAATGATTTCCAAACAGAAAAAAAATTATTACATTTGTTTAGAAGGGCTACAATTGTCAGATAATTTCTTTACAAGGAATAATTTAACCAGCTTTACTGTCGTATATTAACCATGAATGTGTCAGTGTCAAGTATAAATGTTTCCTTATGGTTTATGTCAATAGTTTTATTTTAAAGAAGGGTGTATATTAGTGTCTGTGATTTACAGTTTCAATCACCATGATGAAGTATTCAAGGGTGGACCATGAATTGCTCATCTCTATTTGCTTGGGAAACCATATTCAGTGCAAACAAAGTTGGAGAGTCCAGGCTATTCTTGGGCTAATAGTATTTAATATTCCTAATGAAAAGAAGACCCTTTGACTTCTTTGTGTGGTTTTGCTGACCATAGCATAGCAGTTTCTAATTTTCTCTTTACAAAACAACTGCAGGGGTAATGTAAGATGATGCAGTAGACTGGGGAGCCAAATGATTTTCACAACATCTGGGCAGCAGCTCCCTCTTCTTTCTCCAAGATCAAACACACACCAAGGTTCACTAAGAACCCACCACACATCCAGGATAAGAAAGAATCATAACTTTGGTGTGGTTTGATTTTGCAAAATGTAAATGGCTGTCATTTGGGTATTGCTAATTCACCTGGATTGAATGCAGATCCCATTTTAAATAAATTCCTTTAAGCATCTGCAAGTTCAGAAAAATAAATATGGTCAAACCTGGAGCTGGTTCTGATTTTGTGAAACTAGAATCCATGCCGCATTTATTCAAATTTTCATATTTGAGAGTGCTTGACATAAATGGGTCTTTATCTATTATACTTACATATGATTGGATGAGGGAAGTAGTTGTGCTATACATGGTTTTAAAGGTGATATAAACACCTTAAGTGACTTTTGAACTTTTGTATTAAGTTAATATGTCTTTTATCTTGTATGTTTTCAACTAAAGAGAAAAAAGTAAAGTTGAATCTACTCGGAAAGAGTATATCAGGTGCTGGAACTACTGACCAGATAAGAACAGATAATGTTATATTTATTGTTATACAAGCCAATGTTAATGATCAATAGCTATTACTGTAGGTTTTAGTGGGTAGGTCTAGATTTAAAAAGGCAAAAAAATCTGGGCTCAATTCCATTGGCTTCAATGGAGCCATGTTAATTTACACCAACCAACGACCCAACACAAACTAATTTTACATGTTATTTAGACAATCAGAATCTTTTTCTAAGCCCCTAGGTTTCTTGAAACATTAAAACGAGGGAAATGGAAAATACAAGAAAGAAAAGGAAAAATTATCAGAACCTGACTGAACAAGTAACATTCCCTCACACAAGCCACTTATTTCTCACTGCTGGCTGTAATTCTGGAAAGCAGCCCCTGAGAAAAGGATTCAGAGTACCTCTTAATTGTAAACAAGATAAGATGTCATATAAACACAAAGTGAAAGTCTATTACTAGCACACTTTCGATCCTGTTTTCAGGGTTTTTTCCTTGGTAATTTATTCTACCATATCTATCTATCTATCTTTGTGACCCTGCTCACCATAATAATGAGCACCTTTGAGCATCTGAGATGACATTATTTAATCTACAAACATGACTTTAAGCAACTACCCATTTGGCTGATAAACTTTTGTTTTGCTGCAGACTCTTTAGCTGATCTGAGGCCATTATGATCAGTCATCTCTTACAGCCTGACACCTTTTTTGCCTTTCACTTTCCAACAGATGAAATGAACTGAAATTTCTCCAGACCTCTCAATCATGAGTAACAAGTTCCTGACTCTTTATTGCAGGAAACAAAGGTCTATGCAGCTGGGTAGGGTGGACATTGCAATTTCACTTGAATGTTGTTACTTTATTGAAGAGCAAAGATTTCTTTTTGAATAGTCTGTCAGTCAAAGGCACTCCATTAACTGATGACCGTTTGAGCTGGGGTTTATAAACCAAAATAGCTTGTAAATAACACCCTTTTCATCCATGCATTTCCCACCTGAGCTTAGCATGAACCCAGTGGGATTTTAGCTATCTCCTGCTCCATGAGGGAAGGGTTCTCTTGCGTCCCCACCACCTCTTCTCCACCCACTAAGAAAAGATCTGTCTCCAAGGGTTTAAAGTAATAGATGAATCTTGCAGAAGACTATGTGCTGCTTCTGTTCTTATTTACACTGGTGTAAATGAGAGGAGAATGGGTCCTCATGACTTTTCTGTCAGGTGATGACATGGTGAGGTCTACAGATAGCATTTGTTACTTCTCTATGATTAGATTTTGCCTTTGTTTGCCATTCTTTTTCTCTCTTGCCAAGACATTGAGCCAGATTCTCCACTGACCTGCATCTTGTGTAGTCCTTTACACCGAGCAAAATGACTGCAAAGTGTGTGTAAGTCATTACCACTCTTATTTCATGGCACTTTATCCCACTTTACAAACACTGAGCAGCACCATAAATGGCTACACAAGGTGCAGAACAAGACAGAATCAGACCCTATTGGCTGTTCCATCTTCTCACTTCTTAACATCTCTTCAATTCTCAGCACATTTTTCTCTTCTTCTCAAGGGAGGCAAGCTTTTTGCTACATTAATGTTAATCACTTTTAGTGGCATTGAACTTCATTTCCTGAATGATAAGCATGTGAATTATCCCAGTGACGTCCTTGCTGGGAATCATTGACTTCTGTTCATGAATATTGTAGTTGTAATTTCTTGCTATTTTCTCAATCTTTGACTCTTAGCCCAACAGGTCATCAATGTCTGGAACCCTCTACTCCATGAAGCACTGGCAGCATCCACTTTGTTTGGATAATTATTTTAAAGTATTCTTATTTGAATAAAAATTGTCTCCCAGGGTATAAAAATATGGTTCCATGCTTAACGATGGGAAACTGTGCTTGCATTTACTAGGATACACTGATCACTAGACTGGCCACAGGAAGGAGTCCTGACTCCTGGCCATGGTGTCACAAGTGACCAAAGAAACGTCAGTTGATTTCGGTCTCACCTACAGACCAGAGAGAACTACAGGTGGTGTGTGCACTGAAGTAAATGGAGCTATGCTAATGGAGAAGAGCTGAGGGTCTGACCCCTCTATTTCTGTGTGTGTCTGAGTAAATTGAAAATTCTGCTCTTCCACAGAAGTCAATGGAGTTATTCCATATTTACACCAATGTGAGTAGGTTTTGGCCCTAAACATCTAATTGCAGAACAATGGTCCTGATTCTCTACTGCTATGCACCTTGTATAGTCATTTACAGCTATGGAAAGTATCTGTAAAACACAACCCTCTTTAGAATTTATATGTGGGTGGCATACTTCTACATCCACTTCACACTCCCCAGGCCTGATTCATCATTATGTTACTCCACTTTTAGACAGGTGTAATTCCATTGAACTCAATGGAATGATAGTGTCTTAAAACTAAAGTAATGTAGTGGTGCATCTGGTCCACTTTCACAAGTATAAATGACTGCACAAGCGGTGAAGCAGACCGCAGCGTATCAGACACAGGACTGGCCCTAGTAAACAATAATAGAAGAAGCTGCATGGGGTACCAATATGGAAGAAAGCAAACAGAAATGTCAACTCTGTCACTTCTGAGCACATCATGGAACACTAAATGAACTAGAACTATATGTTCAATAGTAGCAGGATGCCTAATAGACATACTGTACATATCTTGTTCAAATGTCTAAACAAGCCTAAAGTATATTTATCTAAAACATTTAACCAGTTTGATCTGAAACAAAAGCTACATGGCTTTTTCTTTGTCCACACATAGATGTATTTACATTAATTATAGATACTGGCAAAGAGTAAATTAATGTGCTATGGGCAGGAAGTCCAGAGGGTTTTTTTTGTTTGTTTGTTTTTTTCTTTATTCCATTTTCCAGGGCTTCTGAACCATGAAGAAGTAAATCTGGGGTGTTTAAACAATGTATTACTTACTCTTCCCATGTGATTTCATCATACATCCTGGATGTCTCGATAGGAATCATATACTGTGGTGTAATAGAAAGGCTAACATGTTTACCTTATGACATCGTCTGGAATTCAGTCCAAAAATCTATTAGAATAAAGTTAGAAATTGTTATTCTGTTTTGTTCACTTTAGTGTAATAAAATATTCCATTAAGTGCCTCCATTAGGAATCTGTGTTCTTTGCATTACATGGAACTGTTGTTATAAAAGAGTTATACCAACAGCACTTAGTGGAATGTAAAAGGGAGTCAAGATGCAATGCAGTAACGAGCAGAGTGTTATAACTGAAAGCATTATGATTAGGGAGAATGTGTTTCAATTTATAATTGTAAGCAGGGATTTTGAAAAAGCCTAAAAGAGTTAGAGGCCCAACTCCCACTGAAATTCAGCACCTAACTTCCTTAGGCTCCTTTGACTATCTCAGCTGTAATAAATTACATCTAATAAATATCCCACCTCCATAAATCCTCATTTGAATGATTTTCCTCCAGCCACCTGGAAGTTATACGCATCCTTGTGACTTCTCCTTTCCCCCTACATACATCACAGATGAGATCATTCAGCTGCCCACCCCCCTCCCCACTCAGTCTCTCATTGGTGCAATAGTCCTCGCTCCCCATCCTACACAACAAACACACAAACACACGCACGCACATGTCAAGAGTGATTACATGCCCGTGGTGCTGACTCCTTGCTTGTCTGCCAGTTCCATTCTTATAAACTAGCAGGAGACTGCAAATAACAAGAATCACTTTCTAATATGCTCCCTGAGCAGTATATCATGAGTACACTCTTCTGTCAGCTCAAAAAAACACTGCAGATAGGTACTAGAGATTAATGTTACACTGTTTGTGTTATACGTGTCAGGTATATAACCATATCTGTGATCCAGACCAACACTATGTATTGGACAGTGTGTTGTCTTTTGCCCAGTTCATCAGGGTTTTAAAGAATGACAAAGCCCTAATTCTGAAGATTGACAGGATTTTTCCCCTAAATAAAGAGTAAATTTTAAAAAGGAAGATCTAAGGAGCACAAAGCAGGAGCCCAAAACGTTGGCCTTGTCTCTTTAAATATAAATAAATTCACATTTTTAAAATGATAAATCATTAATATTGAATATAACAATTGTGGAAAGGATGTACAGATCCCATCTATGATAAATACATTAATAGGTCCTGACAGATTTCTGTTAACACACAACATGCACATACAGGGCCAGAGTCAACACACTATGACACCACATTTAGCTGTTGTAATTCCAATGACGTGAATGGAGTTAAGTTGGAGTAAAAGTGGAGTGACACATTTGAGATTGAATTCCACAAACATAATTACACTTGTTCTCCTTTCCCTTGAACTGGTGAGTTCAATGGAATGACTCCTGATTTAGACAGGAGTCTATGGATCTGAATCTGCTCTCACTGACTCCTGATTTAGACAGGAGTAAGTGAGAGCAGATTCAGATCCATAATTGACCATGGGATGAATCAGCTGTATATGGGTGTGAATCTTGATCACTTTGCTGCCAAAGTAAAAATTTGGGGTCCAGATTTTTTTCTGAACTTTCACAGTAACTCATTTCTGAATTTAGATCCAGCATCTGAAACAAAATAAAGGGAAATCTTGTGAACACAATTAATTTCTCTCACGTTCACCTCAACCCTCTCACCATTGTAGTATGCTGGGTTGGGAGTCCACATCTCCCCTCACCAGCAACCACACACGTGTTTCTGGGACCTGAAGATACAGTGAGGGGCAATAGCAGGGTGGAGTGGACTGCGATGCTTCTCACCACCCATGTCAATATGAAGGTCAAGTCAGGTTCCACCTTCAGTGAGAAATTAGAGAGATAGTGGCCTGAATTTCCATGTCCCAAAGAGGCATGTTTTAGGTAATAAGTTGTGGAAATACCCAACTAATGCCACTCAATAGCCCACAATGGGGGTGGAGGCCCATGGGCTTCCTCCCACAAGACAACAATCCTGAATCAAGGGCTGCGGTAGAAATGGGGCACCAGGAAAATTGTGCCGGGCAGAACTGAGTGTATAACCTAGCGGGGCAGAGCCTAATTTCTACTTTCAAACCTTGGCAACAGAAATTAGTCTTTTATGGCCTCAGGAAGCCTGGAAGATAGACCTGGATCACACAACTGGAAGATCAGAAGAGTTTTTGGATTCAGGGTTTGGGCCAATCTTTAATATTATCAGGGTAAAGCGTGGATAAAAACAGCTTGAATCTTCCCAGGAATGTACATAGTGCTTGTTGGCTATGCAGAATGGAGAAATTCTCATTATACGTGCTCACAGGGAACCTGCCTTTCTGACAAACACAGGACCCTTTAGGACTATAGGCCCCTTCGTTATCACAAAAATAATATCCACATCATGAGGCACAGAATTGTTTCTAATGCAAAGAGGGTCCCCCACCCTGAAATGTTGCATCCTCCTGAGAGTTAAGGAAGAACTAGTTTTCACCAGAGAGGTGAGTGGTATCATTTACAGTAACTAGAAACCTAAATGGTGACCTGCCTGTCATTCAAAAAACCACAAAGTGACTCAAAAGATCTTTGATTTTTTTTTCCAGGATCTGCTGTTAATGGGAGAGGAATTGTTCTACTTCCATTCATTTTATGTTCCTTTAGAAAAATAATACTCCGCCCAAGATGCAAATACACTTGGCCAGTCCCAGAGAAAGGAAGAGCATCCTCTGTTTATCTATGCATCAGCTAAAATCCCCAAAACCCCACCTTCCCAGATCCTGTGAAACAAATTGGGAGCAAAGCCAAAGTCTCCTGCTATATAAGACCCAGACAGCACAGGTGAACTATTTCTCCTGACCAACATATGACTCAGTATCCTTGTGCCCAATTCCACTTAAGATGGGGTTTGGTAGGGGGATATGGGTCTCAATATGGGCCTTTATGTTAGGTGTCTGCTGTGCCCAAAAACAAGGTAAGAATTCATTAACTTTTCATTTTACCATGGGAAAAGAAAAGAAAAAGTCTAATATAATTGGCTCTATTGATATATTTTAAGCAGTTTTATTTCTTTCATTTTGTGAGTCTTCTAAATGGCTGCATTTAAATGAGATTTCTTTGTGCCTTTTTACTTTTCTACTATTTCCATTAAATATTTAATGTTTGTGTATTAACTGGACTGATTTAATTTCATATTGCCTCAAGCCAGTACAATTAATAACATTTGGATGAAGATAGCTTTGAAGATCAAATCAAACAGCATAACTATCCATCTTTTGAAATGTTGCAATTTCACAATCAGTTTAAAAAAAAATTTAAATATTTTATTTTTGGTTAATTTTACACTAGAAATGTTGTTGAATTTTATACTTATGATTACATAAAAAATGTAGGACTTACCCTATACTTGATCGGATCCATGGTCCATGAAGTCCAGTATCCTGTTAATGGCACAGTCTAGCATCTGATGCTTCTGAGGAAGGTGCAAGAAACCCTACAGTTAGCTTCTTGAGAAATGTTCCTATAATCCTTTGTGCTAATGTTAATTTTCTCTTTCTTGCTTACCATTAGCTAAACACTGACAAGTGTAAATATAATAATTTTCAGTGAACTTGGTTTTTCATAAAAAGTAAGGGGAAATGCAAATTGAGTCAGGCGTAAAATACAGCAGGCAGGAATTGTGCAAGCTTTCATTTAGAGTTCTGCACCTCAGCACTAATCCTTTGCTATTCTGGCCCAGAGCCTCTTCTGGGCAGAGAAAGTTATTTCTACTGGATAATGATAACTTGACAAGTGGCTTTGTGATATGGACAGATCGAGACAAAGCGGAGGTGACCAAATTCCTTTTCTCTTGCATCCTACTATTAAGCACGTGTCTCTTTCTCACATACTCTGAGTAGAGTTACTACAAAATAAGGGTGCAATCCTGCTTGATTAGAAAAAAATTAAGGCAGATGAATTCTACCTACTACATTTATGAACTTTTTACACTAATTGTGTGTGGGGGGGTGGTTCTTATTTGTCTGCAGCTCTTACTACTAATACTCCATCTGGAACTGTGAACTTCATCCCACCACTGACAACAAAGCCAGTAATAAAATGTAAGTTAAGCAAATAATCTCAATAATTTCTCCATATTTATGAAGTGCTAAAATAAATAGGGAAATAGACTGGTTAATGAAAAGATGAGTAGATCAGTGGGGTAGGGAACAAATAGCTGGATAAACAGGATGGTGAAACAATGAGTCAATGGATAAGTAGAGATAGATAGGTGGGCAGACATATGATAGGTAAGTAGAAATAGTTATACAGATAGGTTGGTACATGGTAAATGGCAGACAGTAGACGGTGGAGGAACAGAGATGGATTAAATAAGTAGGTGGATAGATAGATGAATTGATTCTGTAGAGTGTCGCAGTTGATAAATGGACAGAAAATAATAAATGAAAGTGGACAGAGTAGAGAAAAAACTGAAGAAATGAAGATTTGGGCAGGACTGAAATAATAATCCTGTTAAGTCAGGGAATACACTGTAAATTCTTCAGCTAGTTTTCAATCCACAGCCTTCAATGCTGCCCACAATGGACGCGTATGCAGCACGTGGGGCAATTTCCACTTCAAGACCTTTGATGGGAACATCTTTCACTTCCCCGGGCTCTGCAAGTATGTCTTTGCATCCCACTGCAATGCTGCCTATGAAGACTTCAACATCCAGATCAGGCGTGCTGTGGTGGAAAATGCTCCTACTATCAACCATATCACCATGAAGCTCGATGGGGTGGTTTTTGAAATGGAAAAGAACTTTGTTGTTGTCAATGGCAACAGGTAGGTTTAGACATATCACTGTGTGCGAAACATAGCTGTACCATCAAACCAGGCATATATTTCAGAACCTTCTTGGAAAAACTTCTGTGTATTTTCATAAACCATGTAACTTTAATCATAGAACCATCTAACCATTCTTGTGTTAAGATGTCATACTCCTTCCCTTCAAAGATGGGCCCAAATCTAAATGCTAGATCAAAAACCCCTGAACTTTGAGGAACCTTGGATCCAGATTCAGATCCAGATTTTGTAGCTTAGGCCCACCTGCTTTAAAATGCTTTTTCTTCCACTATACTGCATTGCTGAAGAACCCACATGACTACATGATAGCACAAGCAACCTTTTCTTCTTCTTCTGCATGGCACAGAAAACACTTAGCATCCCTGATGCTTTTTCTCCAGGGTTCAGCTGCCTTACAGCCAGTCTGGAATCATGGCTGAGAGAAGCAGCATGTTTATGAAAGTGACTGCCAAAATGGGCCTGGTTTTCATGTGGAATGAAGATGACAGCATTCTGGTAAGAATAAGCTCTACATGCTCCAGAGAATTCTTACTATAGGAAACAGTCTATTAAAACATTTAGACTCCAAGTTTCCACTGGCCTCCTTTTTATGTGATCACATAATTTGTTTGGGCATCCATTTGCATGCACTGATTCCATACTTGTGTACACAAACAGCCATGGTGCATGCAAATCAAGTGGGTAAATGTATGCAAAAGAGAAACCGCTTAAATATTTGGCCCTAACCTTAACTTTTGAAAGGTGATATGAAGATATATGGTTAGATCTTGGGTATACTTGCCCCCTTCAATTTGGGAGCTGCTGTTTCCCCTGCTATACTGCTGATCATTTCTGCCTTTACAGAGCTATGTTTGCATTCATGCAATCCTGAAGAAAGCAAGTGTGCTGTGTTCCTAAAGGAAATCAGGCCTCCCACTTAAAATGGGGAAAAGCACCTCCATCACGTCATTAACGTATTAGCATCATTACATCAGATGCCACTCACCTCCTCAAACTTTATTTTCCAGTATAATTCCATTTTCATAGAACTTCAGTTTCACAGTGGATTTGATTTTCTTTCTGAAGAAAAAATAGATAGAAAAAGGATGGATATAATATAGATATCACAGTAAAAAACAGGTTTGCATAAATTACTTGGATTCTCTGAAGCAGAAACCAAATCCAAACCCAATCCATGTTCTATCAGCCAGATTTGAATTGGTTTGCTAAAATATTTACACAGCACTGATTAAAATTATTTAGGTGTACCAGGCACAGCTGCTGTCACTGATTTTGACTACATTGTGGAATGTGTATATTAACTTCTATCAACTTTTCCCCCATAATTTTAGCTGGAACTGGATGACAAATATGCAAATTATACCTGTGGGCTTTGTGGGGACTTCAATGGTATTCCAACTTACAATGAGTTCTTTTCAAACAGTAAGTGTTAAAAATAATGACAGACTGATTGTTGGTTTCTAATAGCTCCATTTTATACATCATCCATATTTTGTGATCTGTTGGCTATACCCCTTCAACACTCCTCTTTTCCATTCTGCTGAAGGATTTGCTTAGACCACCAGCGCATTTGGATCTTTAGTGACTTGAATTATATATAGAACAGAGCAAGGACAACCTGATCAAGGACAAACATACCTGCATATGTATTTAGCTAAATGGCATTTAAAGTGTGAATTATATATAGTACTGATGTTAAAATTGACTGTATGTTTCCTGTATGCCATTTGTTTATTTATTTCATTTGTTACCCAGTTATATGTGAGCCAAATTCTGATTTTCAAGCATGATTAAATATAGAAATACACCCACAAACCAAAAGACAATAATAATAAAACAATAATAATACCAAGTAAAGCAATCACAACAATTTCTGGTCAAGAATGTTCTATTGTAATACGTTCCACAACGTCACATCTAAATGCAACTATATTTACAAAGCCTCACAAACACATTTTTGGCTATGATTAACACGCACGCATCAGCACAACATCTCAATCCTGAGTTGCCCAATCCTATTCCACAGTGTAATTCTAGATTTGCCTACTGAGTTACATAATCTTTACACTATCCTTTCCCATCCAATCTTTCTGACTTTCACTTCCTCCTCTCCAATATATTCTTCCAATCAGTTGGATTTAGGCCTCTATCTCTCCATCTCTATCCATCTCTCTTTTCCCACTGTCAGTAACATCATTTTGTTTACAAAACTTTTAGGCAATATATTCAATCTCACCTTTTCTCCTAAATTCTATTTCATAGTCTCATCTATACATAACCTGTCTACAACTTTCTATTCTGTTATCTAGCCATGGGCCCATCTAAGCTTGATTGAGTTTGTCATTTTCCAACACAAACGTCAGTTTACACGTTCCTGAAATTGTTTTCTGATGTAAGGAGGGTTTCATTCAAAGTAAATTGAGTCTATGGTGTCATAGTGTTTACTTTGGACAAAATTATGTTTACATGGAAGGACCCAAAGAAAAACAACTCCATTAAAAAAATCCTATATATTATTAATTTATCTATTGCAGATGCCAAGCTGACTGCCATGCAGTTTGGAAATATGCAGAAGATGGATGGACCAACAGAAGTCTGTGAGGATCCCACATCATCCTTCCTAAACAACTGCACTGACAATTTTGTAAGGATCTTTTTGTTTATTCATGTGTCTTTCATTTAAATATGTCCACTCTTATCTCCTGTTTCAGGAGGGACACTTGGAGAAAATTATGAAGGGATTGGAAGACGAAGAAGAGAACTATAACATATCATTAAAAATAATTTTAACAAATGGAGAACAGTATTAAAGACTGATCCTCCCTATTTTGAGGAATTGTGGATTTAATAAATGGTTTTATTTTGTTTTCTCCCTAGGATGACATATGCCATGAAATATTGACTGGCCCTGCATTTTCAGAATGTAATGCACTAGTTGAGGTTAGAGAGTACATTAAGTCTTGTGAACAAGACTTGTGCAGCTGTGACCAGCCTAAGAATGCCTTCTGTATCTGTAACACCTTTAGTGAATACTCCCGGCAATGCGCCCATGCTGGTGGGAAACCTCTGAACTGGCGAACCCCAGAACAGTGTCGTAAGTGTCTCCGGAACTGGCCTTCATCTGTGCTTGCCAAATAGTTAGCAATAGATTCCTGTAGGTTGTTGGGGACTCATGGGAATTCAATGTTATTAAGTACTAGCATGGTTTCCAGAGGGTTCTAATATGAATTCCATATTTCGGGCCTGATCATGGGGTGCAGCTGATCTCCCCAGGGTTAAACCCGGGACACCAATATTAATTCCTGAGTTAAATTCCCCAGGATATAATTGGGTACTTCAGTGATTTCCACAGAACTCAAATATGCATATGCACTAGAAAATAAACTGTTCCACGTTTCAGTAGAAATTTAGATTCTTGAAAAGGGAAGACAGCAAAACAAATGTGCCAGGGTATAAGCCTCATAGCTCTAGGAGACAGTTACTAACGAATCCATAGAATTCCAAACTTCAAGTCACAAACTCAGCATCCTACAGTTCTATCTGATGCACAGGATTTTGAAAAACAAACCTGAACTACAGAATATGGATTGGGATTACTGAACTCCAAACTCCCAGGGATTCTGGGACCTCAAGTTTGGTGCAGCCTCATCTTTAAGGCTAAGGTTGAATATACATTCTAATATATAACAATTAGGGATTAAATCTGAATTCAGAAATTTGTCTTCCTTTAAAATTCTAGCCAAGACATGTCCTTTCAACATGCAGTACCAGGAATGTGGATCCCCCTGTACTGACACCTGCTCCAACCCTAAAAGAACTGAATTCTGTGAAGATCACTGTATGGATGGCTGCTTCTGCCCCCCAGGCAAGTTTTCATTCAGTCTCATCTTTCATAATCTCAATAAAGAGTACTATCAGATTTACATGTAGGAGTTTAGCAGCATTCTCGAGTTAGGGCTTCTCTAAATGCACTCTTCACGGCTTCAGGTGGTAGGCCTTTACGGATGCACAAGACGTGACAAAACACATGGCTGAATAATTAGTTTCCTGTAGATGTGCAACATCTTCAAAGTACTGGGGAACAATCAGGGGCCAAAATACAACATAAAATGCTGCCTGTCTTATAGGTGGCTTTTCTACAGCAATTTTGTATTATTCAGTTGAATTCATCTTACAGGGCAGGAAATCCCTTGAAAGACCAATGGAATTTTAAGACTCCAAGAGCCTAAGCTGTCACAATTCAGCGTACCTCCACTGACTTCAATGGAGCTATGACCATTCACAACAGCTGAGGATCTGGCTCCAACCCTGTATTTTATATTTGTAGTCAACAAGAAAAACTGCATATTGGCTATATGTGTAAAACACCTTTTTAATTGATCAGTGTCTTTCTTCATTTAGGAACTGTGTTTGATGACATTAATAATGCTGGCTGCATCCCCCTTCAGAAGTGCTCCTGTACTTACAATGGGAACTCTTACGCTCCAGGGACATCTTTTGCAGCCCATTGCCGTTCGTGGTAATTTACCTACTTTGCTGTTTCTTTTTGTGGAATGAATTAGTGTAATGGTTTATTATATACAATTTTTATCATTAACAGCCTCTGAGTCCATATCACCGACCTCCCTGCAGTTCTACCACCATCTCAGAAAAACAGCGTTTGTCTCCTGTAGTGTCATTATTTAATAGGTTTTGCATTCTGACTCAAGTTAAGATAAGGATGTGTGATATATAGATTTCTTACCTCTAAATTACAATTCTCTCTTTTTGTTTGTTTCCTTGAAGTGTTTTGACTTTTCCAAGACAAAATAAACTGCAGCCACTCACATATCTGCAAACATTTATTTCTTCTGAAGAAGCCAAGAATAATATGATGGGAACATCAGTGGCAAAATATCAAAACTTAATGACATTGTAACTGCTTTCCTCCAAGCTATTATAATTAATTTTGATTAATTTCTCTGCTTTCTTCCAGTACTTGCAATGGAGGCCAATGGAATTGCAAAGACATTCCATGCCGTGGATCTTGTACAGTAGAAGGAGGTTCACATATCTCCACATATGATGAAAAGCATTACAATGTCCATGGAAACTGTATTTATGTTCTTTCTAAGGTAAGCACCATCAGGTTTTAATACGTCATAAAGTCCTGTACAGTTACATGGAAGAAGGAGTGGAAGGGTTGCCTCCGTCAGGATTGGAGAAGCTAACCACACTTAGGAAAGAACATTGGATAGTCTCTTGTTAAAGCAGGAGAGCACTGTACTGAGCAAGAATATATAGCAATTCATGCAAAATGTATTAACTAGTTGTGATGTTGGGAGTCCTGACATGCAAGATAAATACTGATGTATTTCGGATTCCAGGATGTGGTAATTGTTGGTAAATGCTGAATTTTTACAAGCAGCTGCTGTATTTGGTCTATTTTCATAACTGTGATACAATTCACAATTGTTATGTTGCAACTGCTTTTGCCATGTTACAGTCCTTGGTAATAACAGGTCAGGCAGGAAAAGATGGTGATCGAGAGTGGAGCTGAAGCACATATTTTAGAAGGGGTTCAATCGAAATTTTGAATTTAAACACCAGAACCAGATCCAAATTCAGTGACTATTTCTAGTCTCTATCACTATCACAGTAGTTACAGGTAGCCCTGAGTTCTAGGAAAGTTTGGACCCACCTCTGCAAAATAATTATATTTCAGACCCGGGAACAAGCCTTTAAAGCAATAGCTGTTGGGTTGTTTTTTTTTTCCAGTTCTGTGAAAATGAAACATTCTCTGTTCTTGGAGAACTGCGTACGTGTGGCTTGACAGACACTGAGACATGCTTAAAGACAGTAGTCCTCAACATTAATGGAGGACAAACTGTAAGTATCCAAAACAAGAGGTGAAAATGCTGCAGGAATACTTTATAAAAATGTGGGGAGCAAAGAGTTTAAGTCAGAATGAGTCAGGGACAAAGCTATGTTAGTAAATGTTTTTTTCAATTCAGGTTATAAAACGCTTCATTTAAGACAAAATGAAAAATGTTTAATTTTCAAGCTTTTTTATCTTGAAAAAAATTAATAAAACTGAAGTTAAAAAGTCATTTTGAGTTGACAAGTCTAAATATTTCATTCTGAATATGTCAGAATGAAAGGTTTAAACTTTTTTTTTTTAACAGAAACTATTTGGAAAATATTACATGTATGATTTGTTTTATTAATACAAATATGTATTGTTCGTAGGCTCGAATCTGCATTTCTCAGCAAAAAAAAAGCTTTTTAATCTAAAAAATTTCACCTAGGTCTAGTCAGGGAGTTGCATTTATCCTTCTAAAGATCTGCGTGTCTGGAAAATACATATTACTTTTTAAAATCAAGGTAAAATAAATGCATCTTTCTTTATCATAGTAGTGAGATCAGTAGTATGTTCAGCCTTGTGCAAGTTCAGTCAGAAAATATATTTTATTCGCAAAACAGGAGAGAAGTTCCCTTTCTGTCAGTTGAACAATGAGATCATGATCTTCTTGTTTTCTGGCTAAAACTACCAGCTGCACAGAAGTGGATGCCTGTCGCTTCAGACACAGAAGCCCTTCCTCCCTGTAAACCAAGATAGGCCAACAAATGCTGCAGCTCTATAAAGGACAGAAAATGATTCTTTAAAAGAATTCCTTTTTGGTAGGGAAGGCCAGGGAAGATAAAAAGGAAAGACACTTTAGGTTTTAAAGGAAGGCCAGAAAATCAGAAAATCAATCCCCTTCCATTAAATTCATCAGGACCCATTGGGGTATTATCATACTGGTATTAGCAATGTATGACAATGTTCCTTTATCTTCCTTGCCAGACTGTTGAGTTCAAGTCTGGAGGTGGTGTGTTTGTGAATAGGATCTACACTCAGTTGCCCATCTCAGCAGGTATGTTTCTCTCCCAGAGCCAACAGATGACACTTTCAAAATTTCATCTAGACTCCTGCTTATCATTTTAAACTTCAGAGGAGTGATGTGGTGTCAGTATAATGAAGAATCGTAGAGCCTAGCATGTCCACACCTACATTTTCACTATCATGCTTTGTGACCCAAGAGGCGATTCCAGCAATAAAAATCCAAAATTTGGTGTATAAAGCGAGTCATGATACATTACAGCCTGTTGTCCAACTCATTAAGATATTAATTTGTTTTTTGCTGTCTATCCTCCTAAAGAATGATCCTCACTGAAGATTTTTATGCCACCCAGACTCTGCTCATTCTCCTATTCATTATGGACTTGTGCAATGATCAAAAAACCCGACTAGAAACTAGAACAAAATTATTCTTGTTAATGCTTGATGTAAGCCAATTTTCCCCTTAGTTATTCTATGGGAAGGAGTAGGAAGAAGGAGCATTTTCTTCCTGGGTAACTTTAAAACAAACTTCACTTACTAGCTCCTAAGCAGTCATAAGCAAATCTTGCATTGTATTTTTCATTCAACTTTAAGCATAGCTTGACTTTACTCCACACTAGGGTTCACTGTAGTTGCAACAGTAATCCAAAAAGAAGAGCCATAACAATGGAATGAGGTTTCCAGCATTTGATCTTTTCTGAAAACTGATTATCCTTTTCTTTGTCCATAGCTAATGTCATCATTTTCAGAGCCTCATCCTTCTTCATCATTGCGGAGACAAACTTTGGACTCCAGCTGGAAATCCAACTCTTACCCATCATGCAAGTGTTTGTGAGATTGGATCCATCTTTCAAAGGGCAGACCTGTGGTAAGTGAATGTAACAGAAAACTAGTGACCTCCCTGAAATCCCCATTGATCTTGTATGAGTGATTCACACTTTGTGCTTTTTCAACAGGTCTCTGTGGAAACTTTAACAATGTTGAGGCTGATGACTTCAAAGCCATGAATGATGTAGTGGAAGGAACAGCAGCTGCATTTGCTAATACCTGGAGAATACACGCTTCATGCTCTAAGACCAAAAACAACTTTGAGGATCCTTGTGCCCTCAGCGTAGAAAATGGTAAATGTATTATAGAAAATTTTCCATGACATACAGGCAATTTGATTTGGATTTCTAGTTTCTCCCTATAGAGCTAATAGAAAACACTTATCATCAAGGAAAAAATTAGAAGAATTAAGGATTTTAAACATGGTAAAACATACATTTGGAATCAGAAAGAAATGTTCATAAAATAAGAAAATTCAAGAGATGATAAGTAATAAAATAACTGCAAAAATAATGGAAACTTTCCAACATTAGGAAACTGTAACCTTCACAGATTTAGGTTTAGTGCGCAAGATGACCACTCAGTGCAGAATGAGTGTACAGTAGCTATATATTTATAAGGCTTTAGTGAATTCTTTGTTCAATCCATGATGAGATCTGCTTTTTCATAACTTTGTTTTGGTTTTAACAAGCCTTTGCCAAATGTTGCAGTGAGCAAAGCAATGTGGTTGCTATGGTATAGTTTCAGAATTGGGTTTACAAGGGTTCATGATTTATGTAAGGTCATGTTAGCAGCAAGTTTTTGAGTCTAGTGAAAAAAAAGGAGTAATATGGATTCATTTCATTTCCTCTCTTCACAGAAAAGTATGCCCAGCACTGGTGCGGATTGCTGACTGACAGCACAGGACCCTTTGCCAGTTGCCAATCCACAGTGAATCCAACCATTTACCACATGGTACTTAGCTACTTTTCTTTTTCCTTTAAAATCCAATTGAAGATGGAGCGTTAAAACCAGCTGTTTGGAAAGAAATGTCCCAAACATGTCTCCCAGATTATGCTTGACTTAATCTGCACAATACATCACTCCTTTTTCTCTATATATGTTTCAAATTTTATTTGTATATTTCCTACCCTTATTTCAGTCTTGGTTTCATCACCCTGAATTGCTTTTAAACTCTTCGTTAAACAAGAACTGCTAATTGCCACAGAGCATGAAAACTAATAAAATGTAAACATATAAATAGGCTGTTTATATATAAGCATATACAATAGAATTAGTATATATAAATTTTTGCTTAATGAAGTAAAATATCTCCAGAATAATCATATATTTAGGGAAAATGGGAGATAACTAAACATACAGCAGATTCTTTGACTCTTATTCTACAATAATAACTGCCAGTATTTGGGGGTCTCTATTATCGCCATACAAAAAAACCCTAAAAGGAGGAGGGAAAACATTAAAGGTAGGCTGGCAAGACTCACAAATGAATGCATACAGAGAAGAAGCTGATATGTAAGACCAGAAGTTCACAGGACTGGTCCTTGAATGGGCAGTTCTATGATTCTTAATTAGTTTATTTCTGCTCTCCTAGAACTGTCTCTTTGACACCTGTAACTGTGAAAGGAGTGAGGACTGTCTGTGTGCGGCCCTCTCGTCCTATGTGAGAGCCTGTGCTGCCAAAGGAATCCAGCTGGAGGGATGGAGGGCTGATGTCTGTTGTAAGTGTTATAGCCAATCCCTAGGTCTTCCATTCTGAAAGAAGCAACAGTAGAATTTATCAATCAAATATTATCTTATATCGATGTCTAGCCAATCCAGGGCTCTCCCAGTAAGTTTTGAGGGAAAGGTATTAAAGAAGTAAAATTCTAGCAATAATTCCCTAATTTTTTAATAATGGAGTGGAGGTTTGTTATGGTGAATGTAAACAGATGGAAGACACAGTTGTGGCTAGGAAAGAGACAACTGTTGCTGAAGCAGCTCTGCCTCTCTCTGCAGAGGCTTTGAAGTTAACTAAAGTTTCCTCTGTCACCGGTTGCCATGGAAATGAATGTGTCAGATCACAAAACTAATATTAGTTCTAAACAGAACACTTCAAAAACAGAAAATGTTTAAACGAAGGGTTGTTTAAAGTCACCAAGCTGTTTTCTTTGACCCAACGTGTCTGTTTCCAATGTAGCAGCAGGAATATCGACCTGCCTCAGGAGGCCTCAAGCCTCAGAGTGCACCAAAAGTTTATAGGTATCTGTTATAACTGCCAGCGTGATGTGTGGTTTCTTTTTCCAAATGTCATGTAAAAACATGCCTTTTGTCAGTTTCATATATCACTTCATTTGTCTCCCATCTCCTGTTACTTTTTAAAAAAATATACTACTGTGCATTATTTAACTCTTAAATCATCCAGGGATACATTTTGTATGAAAAGTGTGATAAACAACCATATTAAATAATTTTTTTAGGTATCTGTTATTCCCTCTATATATATTCTACAGATTCCCTCTCTCTTCCCACCAAATAATATTATCTGGAATTAATAAATCTGTTACAGTAATTTTGTTTGTTTTTCCTTCTCAAGCCAAATACACAACCTCATGTCCCAAATCCCTGAGCTACAGCTATGACATCAGTTCCTGTCAACCCACTTGCCGGTCTCTGAGTGAGCCCGATGTCACATGTAACATCAGATTCATTCCAGTTGATGGTTGCACCTGTGAAGAAGGAACCTACATGGATGAATATGGCAAATGTGTGCCTGCTAGCAAATGTCCTTGTTATTACAAAGGATCTCCCATTCCCTCTGGGGAAATTGTTCATGAGGACAGCCTTGTATGGTAAGAGATTCTTTTATAAAACGCTGAAGCTGCATTGTATAAACATTCTTAATAAAAGAACACACCTCTGTTAAGCTGGCTATACTCTGCCCTGCCTGTTTTTCAGTACAATGCTCCGTCCACAGAATATTTTTGTTAGTCTTTGAGAGTGGTGCATTTTTTCAGGGTTATGAAAACTATTGTATTTAGGTGAGATTCCTATTGTATTCAGTGATTATTCTCAGCATAAAATACAAAAATGTGCAAACAGAGGGAGGTTTTAGACAATAATAAACATCAAACTCACTAAGACATTGTCCCATTTTCAGTCACAATTTTTCCTGGACATCTATAGTTGAGATCATAGTCTAATACCACCAGCAGTTGTGTTGACAAGAACATTTTTTCTGAAACCACAAGGTGGCATGTTAGAATTCCATGTCCTCTTGGAAAGTTCGGAAGCAGCAGAAAAGAAGCTACTCTCAATCTTAATATGAGTATCTTAAAACACAAGGTGCTATAGTAATACAAAATAATAAATAATATTATTATTTCCTGCCATTTCTTACAGCACTTGTGGAAATGGTAAGCTGAGCTGCATTGGATCTGTGAACCAAATGCCAGGTAAAACCACTTCTTTTGTTGTCTTTGTTCTCTTGCCTGTCCTTGATTATGAGGTGTGTTCCCTCTTGATGCAACAGAATAAACAGGAAAGTCAGTAGAATGGAAACTATTGCTTAATTGCATGTATTATTTTTAAAATTAAATATCAGTTTATACAGTGTGACTAGTAAAAAAAGCACACAAAAATTAACACAAAGATAATGCAATAAAAATTACATGTAATTTCTAAAAGATTATAGAAATTAAAAACCACTACTTCCTAGAGAATTCATAGCATCCTGTCACATAAGCCACTGCATTCTTTTTTCATTACACTGCATATGAAGCGCCTACTCTCCTTATAGCAAATTGAAAATGTGTGGAAACCAAAGCACCTACAACATCAAAAGATTCACCTTGTTTCTGTTGCTATGCAAACTCTGGTGTCTTTTCTCATATCTTTCATATCATTCTCTCCCCTAGTTTGTGCTCCTCCCATGGTGTACTTTGACTGCAGAAATGTCACTGTAGGCACCATTGGAGCTGAATGCCAGAAGAGCTGCCAAACTCTTGATATGCAATGTGTAAGTATGAAGTGGCTGGACAGGATAACTTTTGTAGAAAACTAATGTTTGTTTGTACTCTTGTACACTAGAAGTGTTCATTGTTCATAAATTTAGTCCTGAAGCTGCAATACTGACAGTTTGTTTGTGCAACAAAACCCTGGAAGTGTGTTATGAAGCATTAACAATGGGATAATTAAAGGTCAAGCTCATGAGCAAAAAAAAGACAAATTTACTTGAATCTCTACTTGAAGTACTGACTGGAGATGCATCAGACTTTGTAGAGCTAATTCAGACAACAATAACTAGCAAGAACTAGTTCTCAGCAAAACATCCAGAGGTCTGTCATGTATACAATCTGTTCAGTAGAAAATTATTGGATGTGATCTTGATTGAAACTGTTAATATCTTTTGTGCCATGATGATTTTTTTTAATAATCTCTTACACATCCAATTATATTACGAAGGTTTGGACCCTGATAACAGCCTGATTGGCTGTGTCATTTTTATGAGACAGTATCACATGAGATAAATGGCAATCCAATTAATGCATCAGAAAAAAAATATATTAAACCATTTTTTTTTAACTTTCCATCTGCTCAGACACAGATCACCTAATACAAATGCCACAGTTCGATCAGCAATTCATGCTGATACCCAGTTCAATACCTTTCACAATCCACTGATGACCTATTGAGCCTGGGACACATTAAATGTTTACTTTTAACAGGTTTTATCTTCCACTAAATATTTCTTTAGCAACCAACTTTACGTTTTAGCAATCCATATTTTCCTTTGATTTAAACTGGATGGAAATAAACCCAGTCCAAAAAGAGGTTCTAAGAACCTAATCTTACTCTCTGTACTCAAGTAAGTAAGTTATATTTTCTGTTTGGCTTTACAGTACAGCACACAGTGTATGTCTGGCTGCTTGTGCCCCTCTGGGCTAGTGTCAGATGGTAAAGGTGGCTGTATTACTGAAGAGGAATGCCCATGTATTCACAACGAGGCTACCTACAAGCCAGGGGAAGAGATCAAAGTTGACTGCAACACCTGGTATGTGTTCATTCAACTGTATGGTTCATGAAGCCATCATATTTCCCTTTCCAAAGATGCATATATAAGCAGCACAACAGTGAAAAGAAATTTCCATTGTAGATTGGGTTGGCAGATGGACTTTTCAGTACATTAACCATAACAAGCTGGTTTTCTGTCATTCAAGGCAAATGGTAAAGGCAAAGAGTGGGAGCCAGGAAATCTTTGGGTTTAAGGTTTTCTTAGAAACAGATTCACAGAAAAATAAGGCTGGAAGGGACCTTGAGAGGTCATTTAGTCCATCCCCCTGTGCTGTGGCAGGACAAGTATATCTAGACCATCAGATGTTTCTCTAATATGTTTTTTAAAACTTCCAAAGATGGGGAATCCATAACCTCTCTTGATAATCTATTCCAGAGTTTAACTATCTTTACAGTTAATAGGTTTTTCCTAATATATCTAACCTAAATCTCCCTTGCTACAGATTAAGCTCATTACTTCTTGTCCTACCTTCAGTGGACATGAAGAACAATTGATCACAGTCCTCTTTATAACAGCCCTTAACATACTGAAGACTGTTAGCAAGTTCCCCCTCCATCTTCTTTTCTCAAGTCTAAACATGCCCAGTTTTTTTAACCTTTCCTCATAGCTCATATTTCTAAACCTTTTACCATGTTTGCTGCTCTTTTCTGTACTCTCCAGGTTGTCGTTGTTCTTAAAGTGTGGCATTCAGAACTGGACACTACTCCAACTGAGGCCTCAACAGTGCTAAGCAGAATGGGAAAAATTACTTCAGTCCTGTTAATATACCCCAGAATGATATTAGCCTTTTTTGCAACTGCATTACCTTGTTAACTCATATTCAATTTGTGGTCCACTATAACCCCCAGATCCTTTTCACCAATATTACTGTCTAGCCACTTATTCCTTCTTTTGTAGTTCCTTCCTTAATATAGTACTTTGCACTCGTCTTTATTTAATTTCATCTTGTTGATTTCAGAACACTTCTCCAAATTGTCAACATCATTTTGAATTCTAATCCTGTATTCCAAAGTGCTTGCAATTCCTCCCAGTTTGGTGTAATGGGCAAATTTTATAAGTATATTCTCTATGCCATTATCCAAGTCATTAATGAAAATATTTAATAGTACCACACCCAGGACAGACCCCTGCGGGACCCTATTAGATTCCTTCCCCTGAGTTTGACACCGAACCATAATAACTACTTTTGAAGTACTGTCCTTCAACCAGTTTTGCGCCCACCTTATAGTAATTTAATCTAGACCACATTTCCCTAGTTTGTTTGTGAGAATATCATTGGGACTTTGTCAAAAGCCTTTCTAAAATCAAGATATATTGCATCTTCAGCTTCTTCCCTATCCATTAGGCCAGTAATCCTGTCAAAAAAGGAAATTAAGTTGATGTGGAATGACTTGTTCTTGACAAAATCCATGTTGGCTATTACTTATAGCACTATTATTCTCAAGATGCTTGCAAATTGATTGTTTAATAATTTATTTCCAGGTATTGAAATCAGACTGACTTCAATAAAAAGGTCCTCTTTGTTCCCCTTTTCCCTTCTTCAGTCCTCTGGGACCTCACACTCCTCCATAAATTCTCAGAGATAATCACCAATGGTTCCAAGATTGCCTCATATAGTTCCTTAAGTACCTAGGATGAATTTCATCAAGCCCTGACAACTTGAAATATTGCTAACTTATCCACACATTCTTTAACCTGTTCTTTCCCTATTTTAGTTTGCATTCCTTTCTCCTTGTTAATATTAATTATGTTAACTATCTGGTCACAGTTTACCTGTTTACCGAAGACTGAAGCAAAATAGTCATTAAACATCTCAGCCTTCTTGATAATGCAAGAAAGCTCTCCTTTCTTGCAAAGTAGAGGATCTCCTTCAGCTTTCTCTTGCTCATAATGTATTTATACAACCTCTTCTTATTGCCTTTTATGTCCCATATCAGGGGTAACTAATTTGTGCCTTAGCTTTCTAATTTTGTCTCTAAATGCTTCTGCTATTCTTTTGTACTCATCGTTAGCAATTTGTCTATGTTTTCACTTTTTGTAGGATTTCTTTTTGATTTTCAGTTCATTAAAGAGCTCATGATAGAGCCAAATTGGCCTTTTACTATTCTCCTTTCTTTCCTTTGCATCGTGATAGTTTGCTGTTACTCTTTTAATATTATCTCCTCAAGAAACTGACAGCTCTCTTGAACTCCTTTTCCCTCTTCCAAGATCCTTCCAGTGGGACCTTGGAAGGTCCTTCCAATGGGACCTTGCCTACCAGCTCTCTGAGTTTGTTCAAGTCTGCTATTTAAAGTCCATTGTCCTCATTCTGCTGTTCTTCCTCCTTCCATTCTTTAGAATAATCAAATCTATCATGTCATGATGATCACTTTCACACAAATTGACTTCAACCAGCAGATTTGCACCCAGGTCCTCCTTGTTGGTCAGAATCAAATCTGAAATGCCCCTGGTTAGTTACTTCACCTTCTGAAACAAAGAGCTGTCACCAATACATTCCAAGAACCTATTGGACATTTTGTGTTTTGCCATATTACCTTTCCAACAGATGTCTGTGTGGTTAAAGTTCCCATTACTAGCAGACCTTGTATTTTAATGCAGTATTTTTTATATTCTGATTAACTTCTTCATGCTAAGGGTATAGAGCTTTTGCATTAATTGTTTGCATGGAGAAATTCTAACTTTAACACTAGAGCGAACACAACATTTACCAGGACTGATACATCCTGTACTAAATAAATATGTAGTGGGAATTTGTACCTCAAGTGAGTAATCTTACGGTTAAAATGTTTTCTTCTCCTTCTTAGTGTGTGTAAGAACAGAATGTGGATATGCACCAGGGAACAATGCCTGGGTACGTGTGCTGTTTATGGAGATGGGCATTACATTACATTTGATGACAAACAGTTTAACTTCAATGGAGATTGTGAATACACATTAATCCAGGTACTGAGTTTTTCCTTAGCATTATTATTTGTGGCATCACCTGTATCCTCCATATGGTAATTATCCATCTGCTAACTCCATTTCTGTCTTCAGGACCACTGTGGGAAAATCAGCAGAGTTGAGGGAACTTTCCAAGTTGTCACTGAAAACATCCCCTGTGGCTCTACCGGGACCACCTGCTCTAAGTCTATTAAAGTCTTTCTAGGGGTGAGTAGCTTTTCTGGTACTTGTTTGAAAGGAACAGTTTTATTGTGTATCCATTTGAGACTCAGGAGGAGCCAGAAGCTTCTAAAGAGAAGACTTTTCAAGGTTTATAAAACACAACGTTAAGTCAAAAGCAAACAAAATATTTGGTAGAGTTCAGAGCTTTATTTATTTATTTGTTTACTTGTTTGGTGGCAAAGCTATCCTATGTAGTACTTGGGCCAAATTCAATTCTCCAGGAGAGTTATGTAAAATAAATCATTTTATAGCACACCCTATAGGGCCTCTCTAATTGTAGACATTCTTTTATTTGATTAACTTAAACATTTTAAAATGTATGTTCTGAAAATGTTACTCATCATTTTTGCTGGATAAATAAGTATTGTCATCTTTAAAATGGAAAATATACATAGTTAATATCATTCCCATGCATTTGTTGTTGGCAGGTGCCTCCTATAACAAACCAAACTAGTTACTGAAAAGCTGATTCTTCATCATTCCTTTGATTTTTCTCCTCATTTTAGGGCCATGAGTTGATACTCAGTGAGGAACATCTTAAAGTGGTAAAAAGAGAAAAAGGAAGGCAAATGCCATATCAAGTCCGCTACATGGGCATGTACCTGGTTATTGAGACCAACAATGGACTGATCCTCATGTGGGATAAAAAAACTAGCATCTTCATCAAACTCAGCCCTGATTTCAAGGTAGGTCTTAAGAAGCCAGGAGCTTGCCGCTATCATTGACGTAAATGAAGAATTATCATACCTCTTCAGTGAGAAAGCAATATTGATTAAAATGAAACGAGAATATGTCTAAAAGTCTCTTGTAAAATTATACGAAATACTTTTAATCATGTTTCAAATACAGATGTTAAAGGCAGTGTGTGGTATTATACTAGAGTTATTGATGTATAAGAAAGAAATTATATACTTAGGAAATTGGAACTTTGTCATCCTATTTGCATACCACACTGACTTTTCCATTAGGGAAATGTATCAAGGAGTGGTTCAGTCAGCTTCAGAAATGTATGTAGAAGTATATTCTAAAGCCACGAGTTCTTTAGCTAAATAGCATACCAGAATCAAACAAGTACAGTAGAACCTCAGAGTTATGAACACCAGAGTTATGAAATGACCGGTCAACCACACACCTCATTTGGAATCAGACGTTTGCAATCAGGAAAAAGCAGAAACAAAATAAAGCAAATGCAGTACAGGGTTGAAATGTAAACTACTAAAAAATTAAAAGGAAAGTAGCATTTTTCTTTTGCACAGTAATGTTTCAAAGCTGTATTAAGTCTATGTTCAGTTGTAACTTTTGGAAGAACAACCATAATGTTTTGTTCAGAGTTACGAACATTTCAGAGCTACAAACAACCTCCATTCCCAATATTCAAAATTCGAGGTTCTACTATATATTTTTCCCACAGATATAGAATGTATGTGTTTTAGAGTCATATGTACAGCATAGTATTTATGTCAGTCTTTCTAAAGTTTACTTGCTCACTTGCCTGGGGTGACATTTTTGAGATGGGCAAGCAAAGTATTCACTTTTTATCAATGTCATTCATTTTAATAAAGAGCAAGTGGGTACGTTTTGTGCCTAGGCTGGTCATTTTCATGACAGATTTCTAAAGTTATTTTATCTATGTAGGTCTATTGTATATCTGTACAACACAAGACATAAACAAATGAGGTTTCTTCATTTCCATGGTGCTGTCAGAACTCACCAGTGATGGGGCACAATAGCCATGCCATTTTCTTATTTTTCAAACTTTAAAAAAAAAAAAATTACTAGGAGTATACCCTCAGACCAGTCATCATGTCCCTTTTACTGAGGAAAAAAACAGATTGTTTTTCTAACATAATATACTTTTCAGGATAGAGTTAGGATATTACCAAACAGCTATAGATACCATGCAAAACAGAGAATTTGAGAAATTCTTTTAGTCTGTAATATTGCTGCAAATTTTCTGATAATCCTCTTTGTGTGTGTGTGTGTGTCTGTGTCTGTGTGTGCGCAGGGTCAGGTCTGTGGCCTGTGTGGAAACTACGATGGCAATGCCATTAATGACTTTACCACCAGGAGTCAGTCTGTGGTAGGGAACGTGTTGGAGTTTGGAAATAGCTGGAAAGTGTCTCTTACTTGTCCTGATGCCAACAGTATAAAGGACCCATGCTCTACCAACCCCTACAGGAAGTCGTGGTCACAGAAACAGTGCAGCATCATCAACAGTGAAGTCTTCGTTGCCTGTCACTCTCAGGTATAGCAAATCCTCAGAGTGAAATTCTCCTAAATAAAGACTATATTTTTATATTCCATAGATGCTGTGCACTTCACATTGCGTTGTCACTCCCTACATTCCATTGACTATGAGTGAACTGCTAGCATGCTGGTGTATATATCCTAGACATGGGTGTGAATAGGAGCAACTGGATCCAGCCACACATCTCAAACCATGGGTGTTTGGATCCAGCCCTGAATTTTACAACTAAGGCTCATCTCTAATATATATACTAGGTTGTTGAAGAAACCTATCCATCATAAGATGGGAGTCAGAGCTAATTGCGAACCAAATTTCTGACTTCAAAAATTTCATTTGGGTCCATTTTCTCCTTATTCCAAAAGAACTACCGCCTTTGAAGTTTGTTCTCATATATTCTGACACACTTACACAATTTGTCAGTTAACATGTTTCATCTTGAATTGTCACAAGTAAATTTCAGTCTGGATTATTCTACCTAATTTGAATGGGCACTGCACCTGTAGAACAATATAACATTGCTTATGTTACAGGAAGCAGTCTTCTTTTTCTTGGGTAAAAGAAGATAGTCGGTATGAGTTTTCTTTTTAATATGGGTTAGTTAATATTTTCCTCATCTGACACATACAGAATACAACCTCTATCCCTGAGTTAATTATTAACATGTTGGGGTAAAAGGGAATAAAGCCTCAGTTTAAATATCAGCAGCCATTGCTAAGGCATATGTAAAACAATGCAGCCTAACTGTGTTCTTTATATCTTAATTCTTTCCTTAGATACAAACCCTAATTTTCAGACCTAGGCACCTAACTGTCTGAAGCCCAATTGTTTGCAAATTTGCTGAAGACCAAATATGTGATTTAAAATACTGTTTCAGGATCCATGTGAGAAAATTTGGCCTAGTTTGTCTAGCAATGCAAATACAAGAAAACAAAAGTTACCGATTTTGCCTTTTTGTGGCATGTTAAGATTCTAGAAGAGTTGCTCTGGCAAAGCAAGATGACCCCAAAGACTAACATGTACTGTCTTCTTTGTCTAACAGGTTGAACCAACTAAATATTATGAAGCATGTGTGACGGATGCTTGTGCCTGTGACACGGGGGGAGATTGTGAATGTTTCTGTACAGCAGTAGCCGCGTATGCACAAGCATGTAATGAGGCTGGCATCTGTGTTGCATGGAGGACCCCATTTATCTGTCGTGAGTATAAGCCAATGGAGATTGAAAGAATGATGCATCAGTTTCAAGGCAATTGTTCTAAGAACATTATTGAAAATGTTAAATATGCAACAATTTGTTCTCAAACCTTTGTTTCATATTAAACTGGGTTGACAATTATGTTGTTTCAGCTCTTGATTCATGACTTTCAAGACTATCCAAATTATATGGCAGTGATATAATGCAGAGCTATAAAAAAACAGGCATTTTGTTCTGAATATGTTTGTTTTCCTATTTCCTCTCAGCTATGTTCTGTGATTATTACAACCCCAAAGGGGGATGTGAGTGGCACTACAAGCCTTGTGGAGCTCCCTGCATGAAGACCTGTAGGAATCCAAGTGGAAAATGCCTTCATAAATTACAAGGTCTAGAAGGTAAAAAGAGCCGACACAGTATATTTTTCTTGCTGTAGAGTGGACAACTAGTTACCATTTTTTTCCAGCTCAGTCTTTGTTGGATTAAATTCTCCCTTCAGATACACCCATACAATCTTATTTTCTTCAGTGGGTTGCATTGGCATAAGTGAAGGTAGAGTTTAGTCCATTGTGTTTGAAAACATTTGTAGGATCAGTCCCTGTGGGCTCTGCTAATGGTAACAGTCAGTGCCACATCAGAGAACTGTATTACTATGTTGGTTCATAGTCTAGTATCACATCCAAATCTTAGGGGCCAGGGGAGCCTTGTTTACTAAATAATAATGCGTGCCAACCAACAAAGGAGCCATTAACAAGAATCTGGAAGCAGTGGTTTATTTGGAAAGACTCATCATATTATAAAGTGTGCAAGCCAAAGAAAGTGAGCTGGGGAAGGAGTACAACTTTGAAAGCCCTTGTGCCCGAGAAATTGATAGCCAAAGTAGAAAAATAAAAAAGAATTAACTTCTATATAAAGTTCCAGTATAAACTTGTCCAGCTTAAACTCTTTTGTGCTTCAGGCTGTTATCCAAACTGTCCAGCGAACAAGCCATATTTCAGTGAGGATGAGATGAAGTGTGTTGATAACTGTGGCTGTTATGATGCTGAAGGAAACTACCACAAACCAGGAATGAACTTCTACTCACGGGACAACTGTCACTCATGGTAAGATTTAATGTACAGTCTGACTATGTTAAAGGGAAAGGATCAAAGTAGTGATTGAAAGTTATGTGCTGCAGTCCCACGGTGAGGTGAATTCATGTTGCCTGTGCAAAAAATTATCCTTTATTGTCACATACCAATTTTCATATTACTAGTAAGCAATTCCATTCTGTTGAAGCAATTTTCGATTCTGTTGAATTTGTTCACAGTTTCACAGTAAATTCTTCAGCTTAATGCCCAGAAAAAATATTATGTACTTTATAACCATATTTGTTCTATTCTGTCCTCCTATATCATGGTGATATTCCTATAAAGTCATTCATCACCATGATATAAGAATACAGAATAGAATAAACCTAGTTATATAACATATAATATAGATTTGTTTCTGAGGTTTATTCTACATCCACATATAATTTAAAGTTAATAACTAATATGATCCAATATAAAGACTTTTTCCTTTTCTAACCTCAGGGCCAAAAAATCATTGGAAGAGTGAGGAAAGTGACAGGTAGCCTCCCTAAAGACTTCTTTCTGCAGTTTTGCATGGTCTTTGACTTCACTCTTGTGCAGTAGCTGTAGTCTGGTATCAGAGAGATGGTTGGGAAAAGAATGGCAGTTGGAGGAGCTGACATGAATTGGCTATGAGGGGGAGGGCATAAGAAGAGGTTAGTCTGACAGTAAGAGGATGTGAAAGGAATGGACCTCCCTCTTCTTAAACTCCCGCTGACCTATGCTGCTCCAATGGCAGAATTGGCCTTATGGAGGAAGAAAGCAGCAGGCTCTAAGCAGGACATGCTGTAGGTACTGTGGAGATGGAGCAACACCTCCTCCTAACTATTCAACTTGAAATAGGTAATTGAATCAGAGTTCGCTATCAGAATATTAGCTGGAATCTAGACAAATATCTATCTGCATTTCAGTCACACCCTAATTTGGAATTCCATTTCTGCTAGAAATTCAGTGAAAATACTATAGCAGTAAAATGAGTTCATCACCCTTCATGACTCTTCAGTCTCACATTTCTCCTCTCTGTCATTTCTTTCAGTACATGCACAATGGAAGGCCCAGAATGCAAGTTTGACGCTGAAGGTAAGTTGGTAAAGAAGATTTATGAATGCAAACAAATTTGTGGGCTTTTATTTCATTTGACTGGTGACTGACAATGTCATTCCACCTCTTCTGTTTTACAGCATGTCATTGTTATTATGAAGGACACAAGTATAAATATAAGGATGTGATTTATAACACCACAGATGGTATTGGAGGGTGTTTGAGTGCAACTTGTGACAGCCACGGAACAATAACCAGAAAATTCTTTGAATGCAGTGGAATTGCAACCACGATCCCATTTAGTACATTTAGTACACTTCTACCTACAAGTGCTGCAGGTATTTCTGTGAATTCTCCAAAATATCTGAAAAAATCTTTGCATGCCTGTGGGTAAGGGCCACTTACTCCTCTCATTGCATATGCTTGGACTGTAAGTTGGTAACTTCTATGAAAACAGTAAGAAACTCAGCTGGAAGATCCAACCCCTGAGGATTCTTCTACAAATTCTCTCCCTTAGCCCCCACTGATACCATAGGTAACACCAGCACAGGATGCTCCCAGAAGAAAGGTGGTGTGGCTAGTGCATCTTTATGCCCTGGAGATCCCTGGTTGCTATAAGTATGAGGTAGAGCAGCTTTCCGGCCAACTCCCAGGGAGCTCTAGATTGGGGGCCATCTTTACTATCTCTCCCTATATATATGGTGGGCAACAAATAATTTTAAAATCGACTAAGCACTTCAGTGCAGTTTCAAAGATAAGAAATCCACTATGAGGGAACTTTCAAGATATTATAGAACGTCCTTCGACACTCTTTCTAATTGTTAAAGATTTTTGTAGGCAAGCTAGTGCTTTCTTCCAAAAAGCTCATTTACTCCTGCTTGATCCTGCAGTTAACACATGATGCTGAACATGAAAAAATGACAAATATATTCATAATACTGTATTGTAATATCATGAACACAACATGATGAATTCAATCTTGGATCAAGCAGAAACAACCATCCTGTTGGGAAGATGGTGTTTATTCAACACAAATGTCTCAATAATATCAAGAAGTTACAGAAATCTGTTAAAATAAAGAAAAAAGTTCTAAATATGACTGTCCTGATTGCCATTGACTTGTTCCTTGTGCAATCATTGTGAACTGAGTGTATCATTCTGATCTTCTAGAAATCAATTGCAAATAACTACAAAGATGCAACAGAGGGGAAAACAAGGTGCTCTTTTCTCTATACTTTCTGCAGTAGTAAAGTGCCTCCAAAAAATTCATTGAGTCCCTTGTATATTGAGATCTGACACACAAGAGATATCTTTGAATATCTAACTGCAAAACAAGAAAGAACCAGATTATAAATCAGGTTATGTCTTGTTACTACATGCACTCACATAGGTGATCAACAGTGCTCTTCCAAAACACATGGTTGGAGGACAGAGTCTAAGATAATAAAGGTCACCTGTGATCTTAAAATCTATCAAATTCTGTGAAAGATTAATATCTCTAATGCAGTGATAGTAACTAGTGACATTAGACAGTTATTGTTATTATTAACAAGAATATTGAATTTTAAGACAAAGGACTACTTTTTTTTCTTTGTTCAATAGGACTAACAACTACATCACCAGATACAACACAGTGTGTGCACGAAGTATGCCATTGGTCGAAATGGTATGATATCACTTCTCCAGACCAAGACTCCAATAATGGAGATTTTGAAACATTTGAAAATCTAAGAGCTAATGGACATAGTATTTGCAAAACTCCACGCGATGTTGAATGCAGAGCAAAACACTTTCCTAAGACACCCCTAAAAGACCTGAACCAAAAGGTGGAATGTAGCAAAAACCGTGGACTCATATGTAATAATCAGGATCAGACTCCACCAATCTGCTACAACTATAAGATAAAAATATTCTGTTGTAACTACGTACCATGTGATGCTTCAACATCCATCCCATCAGTCACAACTATTGAAAAGACGATAACAACAGCTACCTCACTAGCTACAATATCATTGCAAACACTGGTAAGCACATCCGTAACAGGCAAATCTCCACAACCTTCACCAAGTTCCATTCAGCCTTCTTCGCAATGGACAACCACTGAAGGCACCACACAACTATCTAGACAGCCAACTTCTCAAGGAAGCACCACCACATTTCTAATCCCAGTTTCCACCAAAGCATCAGTCACGTCCCCTGCTTTTCCTCCAAATACAGCAACTGAGACAGCA
>ML675613.1:9858760-9872833 GCA_007922155.1 Mesoclemmys tuberculata
CACAGCACCAATGAAAACAAGCACAATCCTACCCCGAACAGTCACACTTCCAGCAACTTCAACAGCTACCACCCTTCCTCCTTCTGGACAGATGACCACTGAAGGCACCACACTTCTTCCTAGCCAGCCAACATCACAGGGAACCACCACCACACTTGTACCCCAAGGCATAATCTCACCCACTACGGGTATACCTGGAGAAATTTCTACAGGTTCAGCCTCCAGTGATAAGGGATCTGCCATAACTAGAAGATCTACCAGATTTGTGGAAACCAGAGCACAACCAACATCACTCGGAAGCATCACCACACTTGTTTCCCCAGTTTCCAGTACCGTTATGGTCTCCTCCACTCTGAACATTAGAACACCTGGAATATCTACTCTTTCAAGCATTACTTCTTCAAGAAGAGAAGATCACCATATAGCTTCCACAGCAAGTGAAAAAATTACATCTTTCACTTCAGGTCGAATAACTCCATGTTTATGCCATGTGTATGGTAATTTATTTTCTCCTGGTGAGTTAACTGTTTCACACTGTTAAAATATTGATAGGTACAATGTTACCATTCACTTTTTAATTAAACTTTACTGTACGGTGTAATTTAAGAATGAGACTTTTGTCATTATATTAAGGTATCATGATGTATATATTTTAAAACATTTGAAACATTTCTTTTTTGATTTTTGCTGCACATTTTCCTCAGCCATTTAATGTCTTTTCTATCTTTAATTTGTTTTATAGGGGACATTATATACAATGGTAAAGATAATGCTGGCTGTAGTTTTTATGCACGTTGCAATGAAAGATGTGAAATTGAAAGATTCCTGGGGCCATGTCCTACAAGCACTCCTGTTTCATTAATCCCATCATCTACAGTACCAGGCTCATCAACCTCAACAACTATATTTTCTTCAGCCCCAACAACCCAAGAAACATCTAAATCTACTCCAGTATTAGGTTGCCCTGATGCTGAGCCTCCAAGAAAGGTAATCCAATAATCTATTTTCTTTTTCTACATCACCACCATTCCCAAAATTGTCCCAAATTTTGCCATCTGATAGTCCCACGCCCAACTCCCATTAATTTTACTGGAAGTGGTTCATATATATTTCCAGGCAGAATTTGGCCATTTGACAGTAACTTGGTATCATGTAACTTCTGTGAAGTGCTGTCAACTTTTCTTGTTTGCAAATTGTCCAAAGACTGACTTCTAATTCTTACAAATTTGTTCAATATTCATTATTTCTCTTCTAATATATTATGCAAATAAATTTCAGCCTAAAGATTGTTTGCAAAATGTTCCTTGTAAGTGTTCCCTTGCTTATTTGATATTCAAGCTATATCACTGAAGTCATATAGCATAGCTGTGATTCCCTAACTAGATGACTTAACTTCTATAAACTGCCATCCTGTCCCCCCAAGTGTGTTTGTTTTTGGGGTGAAGCAAAATTCTATTATGGAAGTCAACAAAATGTCCATGACTATCTTTTCCTCAATATTCATTTTGCTCTAACCCCAAATATATAAAGGCAGCCACTCATAGTCAGCTTCTTCTTCAGATATGTGGCCAACTTTCTTTGAATTCCATTCTTGGTAGTCACCCACAGGCAATCTTACTTGAAACAACCTGAATCCCAAAGATAGATTAGTATATTATTGTAAAATAGACATCTAAATTCTGCCTTAACCTAAACCATCTGTACAAGAATTTCCTTGTCTCTTCTAGATAAATGAATCATGGATATTAAACAATTGCACTATGGCAACTTGTGAGGGAGACAACAGAATTGTTCTAGTGCTTCCTCCACCTATACAGAAGATTACTTGTGCAAGTGGACTCCCACCAGTAAAAGTCTATGATGAGAATGGCTGCAACTACCACTATGAGTGTGACTGTAAGGGAACCAAGAAACAAACAGCACTAATGAAGCACAATATACTTTAATATTGATTGCATAAAAGAGGTTTTCAGAGCATCTAGATTAATTTAGTGTTTTACTATAATGGGTTTCACTCACCAGATTATAATTTGCAAATTTATAATATTGTCATAATGATTCAATGCTTTAGGCACTCTCTTTTTCTCAGCAGGTAGAAACAGATAAAAAAATTAGAGTATAGCATTGAAGTATAGATTTTTCTATCTAGCCTGGTATATATTACACACCTATTGCAGTAGCATCTGACTAAGTAAGAATTTAATGGCCAGATCATCAGCTAGAATAAAACTAGATAGGTATCCATATCTGTTTTTTTGTTTTTGTTTGTTTTTTGTCTAATGCCAGCTAAATTATGCTTTAAGAATCCTTATTTTTTCAGATTCCATACAGGGGAGAGAGATTATCGTTTAAATATTATATAACGTCTTCAGTTTCAGTATCAGCAACAAATCTTCCTTTGACTGGTAAATTAAGCAAATTTGTTATTTTTAGCTTTTGATTATAATTACACACTTTTGTCTTCTTCCTGATAGGTGTTTGCAGAGGCTGGAGCTATTCTGACTACATGACTTTTGATGGAACTCACTACACATTCCATGACAACTGCACATATGTCCTAATGAAACAGATTGTGCCAAAATACAATTTCAGCATTCTTGTTGACAATTACTTCTTCGAAGTGGCTGATGGACTCTCCTGCACTAGATCTATCATTGTGAATTACAACTCCATGGAAATAGTGCTGATCAGTCAGAAACAACAAGAAGAGCGAAACAAGGTAAAACTCAATGGATTTTCAAGTTTTTTATTGCTTCAATAAAAACATTTTAATAATTATAGAGGCATTTTTAATAACATAGTATAAAAACAGCTAAAGATTAATTAATAACACATAGCATTAGATATATGGCAATTATATTTAATTCCATAAGAACTCCATATTATATATGTGCATATGTGATCATTTGTAATCTCTCTCTTATGCCTCTTTTTTCATGAGGAACATAATGGGACTCTTCGGATCTGCAGAGGGGACCTCTGTCGTTTCTTAACTCTTAACACTGCCCCATCATGTGTTAAAAGACTTGACTCCCTGCCTAAAACATATGAACTGAAAATAAACCTGTGCTTTAACTGCTTTTATTTTGTTTGGTTTTAGATTCTTGTCAACAAACAGCCAATCAATGGAGGCTTTAGCAAAGATGGCATTTCTGTTGTCAGTGCTGGAAGGAGCATGGTTGTTGAAATCCCTGATATCAAGTCTTACATCTATTTCAGTGGTCACACCTTTGCAGTGAAAATGCCATTCAGCATGTTTGGACACAACACTGAAGGCCAGTGTGGTAAGTAGAGTGGTTTAACTCCCCCTTTTCCTAAGGCAATTCCCAGAAGACTGTTTTCCTTATTTATACTATGGTAAGGTGCACTTTAGCTGGTCATTTAAGTTTCTAGGAGCTTCAGCAAAGTAAGAAAAATAGCAACAACAATGGGATTATGGAATATATTGTTTTTAATGATTTAGTCTCACCTCAAAATGCAATTTACATTAACAAGAACATTCCTAATTTCAGTCTTTCATAAACTGTTAGGACAAAGTAAGATTAGTAATATTGTAGTAACCTTAAAATCAGGTAAGCAGCCCCTCAGTGTGTTTGTTACATTCAGAGTGGACATTCCCACTTTTACTTAACATGCCGTGCTGAGTTGCTCTATTGCCAATGCTTCCATACCTTTCAAACCTGGTTTCATCTGTTTTCTTCTAGGCACGTGTTCCAATGACACAATGGATGAATGCCGCACGCCAAGTGGCAAAACGGTTTCCTCTTGTTCAGAAATGGCTGCCTCCTGGAAGGTTCAGGATGAAAATAAGTCCTATTGTGAAGGGCCCCCAATAACCATAACACCTGCCACACCAACAACTACACCTGTGCCCTGCCCTACTCCTCTTTGTGAGCTGATTTTGAGCGAGTAAGTTAAATTCAGGCTTATGGCATATTTGAATCTTGTGTACTGAAAAGCAAAGAAGTGTTTTGGAAGCTTTAACAGTGGTCTTTGAAGTGGCCTTAAGTAACAAAAAAAAATACATTGCATTATTGATTGTAATAATAGCAAAGTAGTCTTGATTTTTTTAAGACTACAGAATAGCTGTGTAGTTTGTTGTTTCTGTTATATACCAAAGCTCCTACTGTAGGCATAACTTTAGTGGGCATAACTTTAGTCTCTTTTTATGCTATCTAAAAACCCAGTCTGCCCTTGCAAAATTCTCATTAAATATAAACTGTGTCCCAGCAAGTGCTATTATTATATTGTCAATAAAACACCACTTGAGATTAATATTGTATTTTAAATCTAAAAGATCACTAAGGCAGGTCACTACCCTTTAATTATTTCACTGTGGCAAGTCTATGTTTTTATGGTGATTATGTGCCACAACTCAAACTTCACTTTCATTGTATTTAAAGCCTCTTTGCAGAGTGTCATAAGGTTCTGCCTCCTGGCATATTTTATGAGAGATGCATCTTCAGTTCATGCCACATTACCAATGAATCTATACCATGCATCAGCTTGGAAATGTATGCTTCCCTCTGCACTTTTAACGGTGTCTGCATTGACTGGAGAAGCAAGACCCAAGGAAAATGCTGTAAGTAGGATTAAGGAATATTTTGCCTTGGATCTATGACGTGATTATCATCAACTTATTCTGAAAATGTAAACTTCTTCCATTATTTGGGGGCATGGGGGAATAGATACGTACATCTAAACTTTACTTTTAATTTCATTCATTTGGAGATGGGTGAACTAGCTCAGATAAAATATAAGCAAACATGAACTTTTGCTGTTCTCTCAAGTTCAGCCAAACCCATACCCAAATCTTTTGTGAGGCTCAAAATCATTCAGTAGCCTTGACAATATTTTACATATTTGTGCTTTTGATCCAAAGGGCTTATAAAGTGAGAGCACCAACGGCTGTGACCCCTCCACATATATAGAACTAAAAGCAATTGGAAAGCATCATCTCTGCTTCTTTACCTTCATACAGTGTTAATTTTATTTTTGTTCCTACACAGCATACAACTGTCCTAAAGGCAAGGTGTATGATGCATGCGGCCCTCTTAAACCTGCCACCTGTAATTCCAGGTAAGGTTAAACCAAATAATTAGCTGTGTATTAATGTAATGTCACTGAGTACAGCTGTGTCTATCTTTGGATGGGAGACCTCTTAGTAAAAGCCAACTGCTTCAAGACATGGTGGCACTGAAGATTGAGTAAATCCTGAGTTTGGTGGAGGGAGACAATGTGTTACTAGAGGTGCCATATTTCATCTATGACATTAAAACAGAAGTTCTGATTCCTTTGATTATTAAAAATACCCTGGCACTTTTCACATGAGTAGGCAGGCTAGTATTTAGTGCCTGGCCAATTTCCTCCATGGATAATTACATTGTGCTACCGCAATTCCCTCTGCAATTTCAAATGGATGCTGTATTTTTCACTTCCTGCTGTTTCCTAAACAGAAAAACATGTACAGCATTGCTGTGAGCTGTTAGGCAGATGTAATGCTTCACTTCAGAGTTGACTGTGATTCAGTAGTGGGAAAAAAATGATACAGATACATAGATAGTTTCTGAATATTATGAATATAATGTTTTGTAATATTTGGGAATAAGGATCACCATATTGAATAAAGGTAAGGGTTTTTTTTGTTGTGTGTATATAAAGGAAACCTTAACTGATTGGTTAGAGAAACTCTTCTTTATGCCTCAATTATGTTAGTGCTGTAAACAGTTATTGATCATAGAATGCAGGAAAAGTGTACTTCAATATCCATTCCTTTCTGCCTTGTAGAACTGTTAACCATACAAGTGAACATACAGTTGAAGGATGTTTCTGTCCCAAGGATAAGATTCTCTTCAATTCATACGCTGATGTCTGTGTGTCAGAATGCTGTAAGTTTGGGGGGGGTGAAGAAGGGGCAAAGGGTTGGAGGGGGATGAAAATAATGTGAATGTTAGTGTTTATGAAAGAGACAGACAGGGCAGGACAGGACAACCTATTTCTAGGTAGAGCATGAAAAGATGCTATGGAAACTTCTATCACACAGCTCTGCTCACACACCTTAATCCCACTCCTCTTTAACAACTGCCATTCTAGTTCTTTAATATCCAAATTCTGCTAACTGAACATAGCATATTAAAATTAATTAATATTAGCGTATTAAATTCATTACTTTATCCTTTATTTTTTACATTACATAGATTTATTACATTATATATAATATTCCTAGAATCTAGTAAACCTGCACAATATTTCCACTGCCAATTAAATGCCCCTTCGCCTGTTTTCAAACTCAGCCTGATAGCAGATTTTAGTGTTGCACCATCACCATCTGAGTAAATATACCAGCCATGTAACATGTGCATGCTGAGTGCCAAACTGACTTCACCTGGCTAGTTTACAATTTTTTATTTACAAACTTAATTTACAATTTTTTAGAAAGTGACTAGTAAATGGCATTAGCATCTGTGTCTACTTGTTGAAAAATGCGTCTAAGATTAATCATGAGACAAGATGAAGGTTTAAAAGTAAATCCTTTGTGGATAAAATGTATGGCAATAAAAATATCTGAAAAGTGCCTTTACAAACCCTTTTAGTTAAGTGAAAGTGAGATTCATTTGTATATCACATGATCATATATCAGAATTGCATCAGTGTAAATCCTTTACCTTCCTTTTCCTTCAGCTTGTGTGGGACCAGATGGAATGCCCAAACTGGTGAGTATTTCAGTCAACACTTTCTTCAAGGCATCTTTTCCAGAAACATGTCTCAAATATATATATTTCCAGGATTTCAGCATATCATTGGATTTTCACACTTCTTAGTCCTCATTTTGTTATGAAATGTGCAAGGCTGTGGCAGGCTAAAATTTTTAGCAGAAATAGAATGGAGAGAGATGATGGCAAAGACTTGATTACAGCCAATACATTTTGCAGTCTGTAGTCAACTGCACCGAGTTTTTAAAAAAAATCACATTTTAAAACCCCGAAATACCCCAGGAGAACTAATATGAAACATGTGTAACAGCTTCAAATCACACAATGTTGTGTCTACATTTCTTCAGTTAAATTCCTAGTACTTCAATTCCAGTGATGTATCGGTCCACTGCCAAGTATTGGAGGCTATATTTATTTATGGATCTCCTCCTTGGGACACTGAAAGCAGCCTATCTGAAGATTTCCAAACCCCGCTGAAATCAATGGGCTTTGGATCAGGCCCTATGAACAGTCTAATTGAAATTACTATCAGCTTTGAGGCCTTCATCACAGTTGGTCTTGAAAATATACCTATGATCATGAGCATCAGAGAACAGTTAAGGTAAAATATACTGACATTCTTACAGCCTGGAGCCCAATGGAAGAGTAACTGCCAGGACTGTGTCTGTGACCCATTCTCTGTTACTGTACAATGTAAGCCACTTACATGTCAGACACCTGAGACACGCATGTGTGAGAAAGAAGGATTCATACCTGTCCCAGTGTTGACACCAGAAGACCCATGCTGTCCTGAAATTGCATGCAGTAAGTATCGGCTACTATCCTGTATAGCCAGTTCAGAAAATATAGCGGGCCAAATACTGTCCCCTGGTACATCGTTCACTATCTAATTAATCTAGTCAATGTTTGTATGTAACACTTACCATTGTGATATAGAAGGGCTCTTAAAATTAAGTGTTATTCCTTGATTGATTCATAAATTTACCCAGATACCAACAGTTGATTTCTAAGTTACAGTTAGATGTACATTTTTAGTTGGTAAAAACAAATCGTTAGGTGTATGTTGCAGGAGTGGGGGAGAAGAGAGGTAAAAAGTGTTTCTGAGTCTTTAAGTAGCTGATAAATTAGCTCCATAGTTGTGGATTATGAAGGGTTTCTTTATAAACAGATTTTATGCTGCAGAACAGCAATATTAACTTAAGTAGAGCTAAGCAGATGAACACACACTAAAGCACAAGCCAGTTGCTGTATGTGACATATTATTAACTAGTCAGAGATGTTTTTGATTACTTATATAGCAAAATCAAAAGGGAGAACGTGCACACAGCTCACACGTGCACACAGACAAGTTGCAGAGGACTAGACGAGGAACAGAGGTGTCTTCTGAATTTATTACCCTGCTGTGGTTTTAGCTAGAGACCATGCTTAATTTGTGCCAGGGCTTGCCAGAGCTGAGCCCCTCTGGCCTTGCTGCATCCATTATGAATATAAAAATATTGCTTGAGCCCCAGCACCTCTTTCCTTACAAATTAAGCACTGGTAAAAGATGAACAATTACTTTAATTTGAGTTAGAGCTCGATAGGAGTAGGGAAAGAGAGGACCTTCTCAGGCTCCCATTCTAGTTCCAGGTCATTCATTCTCTTAAATCTTCTCTCCCCCTTCAGAGATATGTCTGTCCAACTTCTTCAAGCTGCAGCCATATGCTAGAATGTAACTCAAGCTTTATGCACATAAAGTTTTAAAAGCAGTTATCAACAATTTGTGTGCGCCTGTCTTTGTGTTAGGCTCTCCATATGCTCATGGAGCCTAAGCACCAATTACATTTAAGTAGGAAAACAGACTCAGGGCAGGTCCACACTGCCGGCAAAATTTGGCGGCAGTCAATGGCAGTTACTTCCTTTTAGCACGCTGTCTCCACTGCTCCGCACCGACAGGAACTGCATTCCCATCCATGCAGCACTACACTTTTTTTGGAGGTGGTTTTAGTAGATCGACTTCCAGATCGAATGAGCATGTCTTCACTGCCGCTCAATCGATCTGGAAAAATCGATCTGACAGCAGTGAATTTGCCACTGTCAATGTGTACATAGCCTCATATTGCTAGTTTTATCCCGTTGTGCACTCTCTCTTCTGTTTTATTCCACAGGATGCAATACAAGCACCTGCTCCCAGGCCAAGAAGACTTGTGAGCCAGGGTATCAGCTAGCCACAATCCTTTCTGAAGGAGATTGCTGTGTCAGTTATATATGTGGTAAATGACTGGGCATCTTCTGACCTCTGGGTTATAAAAGGCTCTAATTTCAATTTCAAAGGAAATATTGATTTAAGAAAAAATGTCTGAGGGACATAAGTAAGTTCAGTGTACATTAAATAATAAAAAAAATTAAAAACCACTTACCCCCACTGAACTATATCCAGGAAAAAAAAACTGAACTTTTTTGTGTGTTCAGACTCCGGAAGTTTTACAGATTTTTTTTCATTTAATTTCTTTAAATAAATTATTCTTTTTTTCAGAACCAATACCAGATGTCTGTGTGCTTAATGGAACTATTTACAAGGTAAGAACAGCATTATTACATCAAACATACTCATATATACTGATAATTCAATACCTCTGTAAAACCCTGACACAGAGCATTTCACTCAGAGTTTCCATGAGGGAGTTCTTTATCTCCTCTGCAGCATGGGGCATGGGTCACTTTCTGATAGATACTTTGCTGGATTCGCTGTAGCTTGAAGTCTTTAAACCATTATTTGAGGACTTCAATAACTCAGTCATAGGATAGGGGTCTATTACAGGAGGGAGGGGTTGAGGTTCTGTGGCCTGCGTTATACAGGCGGTCAGACTAGATGATCATAATGGTCCCTTCTGACTTTAAAGTCTATGAGTCTATCTCCTGCGTATTAAAGAACCTTTGTACCATGTTTGCTCCTTGGTAATCAACCCAGATTAGAAATACAGTTTGTTTTCTCAAGTGCTAAAATAAACATGTTTAGAAGCAGCTCCTCTTTAACAAAGAGCAAAAGTAAAAACTTACCATTTCTATTGAGAGGGGTGAATTCATTTTTTATCCATTCCAGATGAGAGAGAGAGAACTTTCTGATGGAGCAGAATTTTGGAAATCTTTTTTTGTGAGACAAAAGAACTGAAGCCCCACAAAAAATAAAATCTAGAATTTTGACCTAGACCTCCAAATTGAGACCATAATGTCTCAGTCAAGATTATCTCCTTAAGATCACAGCTGCCATCTTAGAATGTTACGTTGGGCCAAATTTCAAGAGAGGCCTGAAGTCCATGTGTAAATAATGTGTACATATTTACACATATGTAGTTGGATTCACTACTGGATAGATGTTTTCAGAACTGGTGAAGCAGTCATCACATGCAAATGGATATTAAAACAATTCATAATGGAAAGCTTTTTTTGCGACAAATGGAGTATTGAAAAATTTGCAAAATACTGGGGTGGCTCAGACCAGCCTTATTTAGTACCCAATCTCAGCACGTTCTTTTGATCTTTCTTCGTATATTCTTGCCATCACTTTATTAGTCTAAGTATCTTGCATTGTTTCAATTAGTTTGTTCCCATACAGGTTTCTGCACTGGCCCCACATTTTCGTACATTATGTGCAGCACACTTGCTTTATGCTGTCCATTGGGTAACTCAGTTTCACTTGCGTTTCAGCATTTTTATGTTTACAAAATTGCTTTAAATTATCTCCATACATTATCAAGTTACATACAGTATATTTCCTTAAGATTATGAGATTTGCTCAGACTGAATATTCTCTCTTTGGCTTCTCCCAGCCTGGAATGTCTGTTCCAATGGACTCTTGTAAGACGTGTACCTGCAGTTCTGAAGTAGATCCAGTCTCCAAAAGAAACATTCTGCAGTGTGAGCCAGTCCACTGTGATACCGCTTGTCCCCTGGTGAGCTCCATTTTTTATTTTACCGCCCTGTTAGTTTCTAAACTGGTGAAAATGGAAGTCTCTTATTGACAATATATTTTCTCCTCCACTTCTTAAACAGGGTTATGAATATATGATGAAAGATGGAAAATGCTGTGGAGAGTGTGTCCAGGTGACTTGCACAATCAAGCTGAAAAACAACACTGTTCAGGTGCTCAAGGTAACTATTTCCTTTGATTCTCATTACACTCTGTTTTAGCCCATGACAGGTGATAAATGTTGACAAAAGGAAGAGAAAGCTCTCAACCAACTTATGTCCATTCTTAGTTATCTAAATGTGCATCCAGCTAGAATAAATGGAGAGAATATCCTGCAGTAACTAAGTCCCACATTTAGATGCTCAAATGGGCAGTGAGGGGAAGCGGGGGGCTAAATATCCATTTTAGATATCTAACTACAAATGTGAGAATGCAGGTCGAGGATTTAGGCCTTAAGCTCTCCACCTAGGCAGAGAAGTTTGAAAATTTGGCTCCCCATGTGTAGTATTTCAGAGAAAGTTAAGGGATACAAATGACTTTGTCTAGTTGAGAGCTCAAAATTGCTTATCAGAAAATCTGCCACCAGTCACAGTTACTGTCAAAATATCTTATCATTGATCATATTAGAAAAGAAATAATGCTAAACTTGTTTAATTCTTAATGTCAGCCGGGTGACATATGGAAGTCTGAAGATAATCCATGCAGCTATTACAAATGTGAAGAAGCTGAAGATCAGCTTGTTTCAGTCACTGTTCTAAGAACGTGTCCTGCCTTTGACCCAGACGACTGCGAGCCTGTAAGTTTTAATCAGTCCTTTATTGTTTGCTATTTGTTGAGTGCTATTACACGGAACAAGGGGCAAAGTATACAATACACTACAGGACAACATGGAACCATTATCTGTAGTTATTAAAGGCTCCAGCTGTGTAAATAGTCATTTGTTTAGAATGGTTTGAAAATGAATTCAATCTTGCCACAGTGTCAGTTGTAACAGCCAATCCCCCCAAAGAAGCCCTGTCCTCCCACTTAATATTCTGCTACCTCTTATTTCTGGCTATGTGGATTCAAGAATTATATGGAACCAAACTGGTAAGAAAGCTTTCAGGGTCCACCAGCCATGGTTTCATTCAATATCCACTACACAGCCCACCTCCTATTAATGGTAAAAATGCTAACTAGTGCTAGAAAGCTATTGACTTGTCATCCATACACTAATTCTGAATCCTCTCTTGTTGTTCCTGCATTGAAGGATGAAGTACAGCTTACTCCTGATGGCTGCTGTAAAACATGTAACCCTAAGTGTAAGTAAAGCTATTTTCTGATGTTCTGCCTCCAACAGATTAGGTATGATTGTAATATTTCTAACTATTTTTGAGTGGGAGAGGAAAGGGGAAGTTTCCTCCAGGACCCCACCCATGTTTTCTGTATTTCTCATTGTCAAAGGCCTGACATTACACTGGCTAATCCTTCCCCCCAACCCCCCCAAAAAAACCAAAAAAAAGGCAAACGAGTGCTTGACAGTGTCAAGATGCTCCCCATCTCATCCAAGATCTGTTTATACTGCCTCAACAGTGCTCTCTGCTACCAATGACCTAAGGATGAAAGAGTAAAACTGGAACTTAAACCCAAATCCCCAGCTAAATTGCATGTGTGTTTCCTAACTATTTGTGATATGCATGAATCCTGAATGATCAAACATCTTCCACTCAGAACAGTTTTAGGCATTTGCTTAGCGATGAATATGAAGAGCCGTGCAGCATTTCTATTTTTTCTTCATCTTTCTTGAGCAGCAAGCTGCAAGGTACACAAGAACTCAACTGTGATCCACCACAATGAATGTGAATCTTCTGAACCTGTCGAACTGACATACTGCGAAGGTGTCTGTGCCAGCTCCTCAATGTAAGTGGCAGTACGTTCATTATACCCCCTCCTTGTATCTATTTACATTTGTGGCCTCTTTTCATTCAACTGTTCAAGTGGTATTGAGCATGGACTCACCATGCACTTTCAGTTAATTTAATATACACTTGGAAAGCAAGCGTTTCTATTGAGAGTGTTGGCTTGTATATCTGAAGTGTGTTTCAGTACTGGGGGGAGAGTGCTTACACTATACCACAGCAGTTCTCTTCCAGCACTTTGCCTGATACACACTATAACATGAGGTTGCCAATGTAAAACAGCCAAACTGACAGAGGTAAATCCTTGTTCAAGTAACAAAGCACAGTACTGAATATCTGATAGCAAAGCACCCTGAAGAACAGAAGTACAGCACTGAGGAAGATGCACATTGCCGTTCTAATTCTCCTCTGACTTACATCATTATAAAATTGATATATCCTCGTTGTCTTCAGTAGAGTCATATCTGATATATCACAGTGGCAAAAAAGAGAATCAGATCCTGTATTCCTAAATAAGCCGTGACTACTATTTGCCAGAGTCAATCATATATAAATTGGCCTATCCTTCTATCAGTTGTCCCTTACACTACCTTGATTTCTCTATCATACACACTCAGAACTAACTGCCATTAAATAATGATGGAAATCAGTGGAGAGACTGGAAAACAGACTAACAGCACAAAATTTGATATTTCGTGTTTATATTGAGCTATATACACACGTTTGAAAGTGAGAAATAATAGGCCCAATCTTGCTCCCAGTAAAATGAAAGAGAGCTGTGCCACGGAGCTCAGTGAGATCAGGAACAGGCCCTCGATCAAATACATTAGTTATTAAAAGTATGCAATATTTAGCAATGAATGTGTGCAATATGAAGGCTTTTACAGAAGGGTATAATTTCTCTAATTTATCCATCTGGGCAGGTATTCCCTTGAAACACAGCAGATGCAACACAAGTGTACCTGCTGCCAGGAACTCAAGAGCCACAAGAGAAAGGTGACCCTGACATGCCGCAATGGAAGAAGCATGAATTATGTCTATGTCTTTGTGGAACAATGCCAATGCATGACTGCATGCATTCTGGAAACCACTACCCCAAATTTGTTCCAGCAGGAAGATGAGCAGAGAAGAACAGCAAAATCATAGGAAAAAGGAACTCAAGAGATCTAAAGCACTTAAGATCATAAGCCACAGATAAAATAATCTGGGCATCCACTTAAAACTTGGTTTCTTACTTATTTTAGTTTCCATTATCACCACTTTTCACTTCTTAAATGTGAGAATATTCAGGAGCCAAATAATTAAGTTTTTATATATACTGTATTTTTATTGCTCAACAATAGAGCTTTTAAGGGGAAATGAGGAACAAAATTATAGCTTGCATTGTTAGAGTCTTGATTTAAGCCCCAGAGTACTTTCCTTTTCCATTTCCCCTCTGGAGTTTGGAGACCATAAAATTAGTTTAGTTATATCTTTTTCACCTTTTTTTTAGTATTCTCACTGTTTTAATGAG
>ML675613.1:9876023-10014555 GCA_007922155.1 Mesoclemmys tuberculata
TAACCTGCATCTATCCCAATTAGGATTGATCTGCTATATCATACCCAAGGGGTTGGTAATGTAAGTGGCTGCTTCTCCACAAAGGCCAAAAGAATATTACAAAGATCAATTCTCCTAAACTACAAACTACAGAGATTATGAAAGAAATAAAGCAAAATGTATGAACAGATCTAACAGTAGCTTAATTTTTAGTGGTGATGAGTAATCTCAGCTCCCTTTGAAATCAATGGAATCGGCAGGGGCTCATCACCTTAAAAATCAGGCCATAAATTGGGTATTTTTGAGAGACTATTTGGTCCCCTAAATTCTGATTTTTTATTTGTACTCACCAGTTACAAAGCCTGTCTAATAGGTTATCTGGTTTGTTGGCTTCACTGAGGTCAATTATTTTAGCCACTTCACTAAAATGTCCTGTTTAGTTCTTTCACTTCAAACGTTGCTCCGCTGCCCTCTAGTGGGTATTAGGCGTTTCAATTGACAGAGTATTCCTGTCAGACCATCCAATACAAATTTTAGTACAAGTCAGACTATTATTTACTCACTAATCTCAGGAGAGAATTTAAATCCTACAGTACATAAAATACAAAATTTAAATAGCAAACGGGAGACTGGATGGCTGAAGAAATTGATAAGGAAATATAGCTCTTTTCACCTTTGGAGCCTGTAAAATAATAAATAATACTGTCAAATAGTTACAAAGTGTGGTGGGTGCATATCCAATCTGGGTTAGTAATGACCAAAGCTAATTACTGTCAGCTGGCTGCTCAGTGGCATGAGAAATGAATTTGATTGCCTCAGTGGACATGTTGCCACATCATAAAAAACACAGCTGGCACTACAGCATTGCCCATTGTGGTGGGTTTTGTGTTGTAGACATCTGAACAATAGAGATCATCAAATTTTACTGATTTACATCCTCTACCTAGTAATCTTGCTGGCAGCTTCAGCCAGGAGACCAAAGAGCCCATGGACCAAATTAACTTCCTGAGTCATGAACCTTAGCTTCATACTTGTCTGTGAAGTGCCTAGTACTGAGGAGCTGCTGGGTGAGGAACCTGGACGGTGGAAGCATGTGACTAGGAGAACCAGGCAGAGGAAAAGACGGGCCAGCGAGGGAGAAATAGAACTCAGGAACAGGTTTGGTACATTGGATAATGAAGATGGAGCACAGCTGGTGCTCGCTGTAGGAGAGAGGGCAAGGAAAAAGAGGCGAGCGGCTAGTCCTGCGGGAGGAGGGGAGGAGTCGATGGAGGCGACAACCGGTATGAGCCCTAGGAGGATTGCGAGGGCAAAGACGAATCGAGAGGGCTTGCGGCCAGCTGGTGCCGGGGATAGACCGGAGAGTCACACTGTCGCCGGGAAAAGGCAAGTCTACGTAATTGGAGACTCTTTACTGAGAAGAATAGACAGGCCCGTAACTAGAGCTGATCGGGAGAACAGAAGGGTGTGCTGTCTGCCGGGGGCTAAGGTACGGGATGTGGACCTGAGGCTGAAAAGGATCCTAGCGGGAGCGGGAAAGAATCCGTTGATTGTCCTTCATGTGGGAACGAATGATACGGCTAGTCGCTCCCTGGACTGTATCAAGGAGGACTATGTCAGACTGGGGAAGACGCTCAAGGAAATCGAGGCTCAGGTGATCTTTAGTGGAATTTTGCCGGTTCCTAGAGCGGGGCAGCAAAGGAGCGACAAAATTATGATGATTAACAGATGGCTCAGGCAGTGGTGCTATAAGGAGGTCTTTGGGATGTACGGTCATTGGGAAGCATTTACGGACAGACGACTGTTCGCTCGGGATGGACTTCATCTAAGCAGGGAGGGAACTGGACTTCTAGGATGGAGGTTTGCCGACCTCATTAGGAGAGCTTTAAACTAGGAAGTTGGGGGAGATGGTTGGGAGATGTTCAGGAGATCTCCACGCCGGAATTTAACCTGGAGAGGGAAGAAAACAAAGTGAGAGGGGATATCCTAGTGGACCAAAGAATTGACCAAAGGGGGAAAAGCGGAGTTGAAACTAGCCAGACGGGTGATGATGGTGGTAGAAGGTCTGTGCGTGACAGGGGAAAGAATGTCATTGACGCCAAACGTCAAAAATTAAAATGTCTGTATACTAATGCGAGGAGCCTAGGGAACAAGATGGAGGAACTGGAGCTACTGGTGCAGGAAGTGAAACCGGATATTATAGGGATAACAGAAACCTGGTGGAATAGTACTCATGACTGGAGTACGGGTATTGAAGGCTTTGTGCTGTTTAGAAAAGACAGGAAGAAAGGTAGAGGTGGTGGAGTAGCTTTGTACGTCAATGATGAGGTGAATTGTAATGAAATGAGAAGTGATGGAATGGATAAGACGGAGTCTGTCTGGGTAAAAATCACACTGGGTAAAAAAGCTACTAGAGCTTCCCCTGAGATAGTGCTTGGGGTGTGCTACAGACCGCCGGGGTCTGACTTGGATATGGATAGAGACCTCTTTAATGTTTTTAACGAAGTAAACACTAAGGGGCAATGTGTGATTATGGGAGATTTCAACTTCCCAGATATAGACTGGAGGACGAGTGCTTGCAAGAATAATAGGGGTCAGATGTTTCTGGATGTGATAGCGGATGGATTTCTTCATCAAGTAGTTGAAGTACCTACGAGAGGGGATGCCATCTTAGATTTGGTTTTGGTGAGTAGTGAGGACCTCGTAGAAGAAATGGTGGTAGGGGACAATCTTGGTTCGAGTGATCATGAGCTGATTCAATTCAAATTAGATGGAAGGATAAACAAACGTAGATCTGGGATTAGGGTTTTCGACTTCTCGAGGGCTAATTTCGAAGAGTTACGGAAATTAGTTAGGGAAGTGGATTGGACGGAGGAACTTGGGGATTTAAATGTGGAGGAGGCCTGGAATTACTTTAAGTCGCGGCTGCGGAAATTGTCGGAAGCCTGCGTCCCAAGAAAGGGGAAAAAAACCATGGGCGGGAGTAGTAGGCCAAGGTGGATGAGCAAGCAACTCAGAGAGGGGATTAGGAAAAAGCAGAAAGCTTACAGGGAGTGGAAGAAAGGCGGGATTAGTAAGGGAAGCTACCTTAGTGAGGTCAGAACGTGTAGGGATAAAGTGAGGAAGGCTAAAAGCCGCGTAGAACTGGACCTTGCGAAGGGAATCAAAATCAATAGTAAAAGGTTCTACAGTCACATAAATAAGAAGAAAACAAAGAAAGAAGAAGTGGGGCCGCTATACACTGAGGATGGAACGGAGGTTAAGGATAACCTAGGCATGGCCCAATATCTAAATAAGTACTTTGCCTCGGTCTTTAATAAGACTAGTGAGGAATTTAGGGATGATGGAGGGATGACGAACGGGAATCTGGATGTGGTGGTGGATATTACCGTATCTGAGGTAGAGGCCAAACTTGAACAGCTTGATGGGACAAAATCGGAGGGACCGGACAATCTCCACCCGAGGATATTAAAGGAGCTGGCGCGTGAAATTGCGAGCCCGTTAGCGAGAATTTTTAAGCAATCGGTAAACTCGGGGGTTGTGCCGTACGACTGGAGAATTGCTAACGTAGTTCCTATTTTTAAGAAAGGGAATAAAAGTGATCCGGGTAATTATAGGCCTATTAGCTTGACGTCTGTTGTGTGTAAGGTCTTGGAAAAAATTTTAAGGGAGAAAGTAGTTAAGGACATGGAGGTCAATGGTAATTGGGACAAATTGCAACATGGATTTACTAAAGGTAGATCGTGCCAAACCAACCTGATCTCCTTCTTTGAGAAGGTGACGGATTACTTAGACAAGGGCAATGCGGTAGATCTAATTTACCTCGATTTCAGTAAGGCGTTTGACACGGTTCCGCATGGGGAACTGTTAGTTAAATTGGAAAAGATGGGGATGAATGTGAAAGTTGTAAGGTGGATAAGGAACTGGTTAAAGGGGAGACTACAGCGGGTCGTGCTGAAGGGTGAACTGTCAGGCTGGAAGGAGGTTACTAGCGGAGTCCCTCAAGGATCGGTTCTTGGACCGACCTTATTTAACCTTTTTATAACTGATCTTGGCACAAAGAGCGAGAATGTGTTAATAAAATTTGCGGATGACACGAAGCTGGGGGGTATTGCTAACACGGAGAAGGACCGGGATGCTATTCAGGAAGATCTGGACCACCTTGTACACTGGAGCAATAGTAATCGGATGAAATATAATAGTGAAAAGTGCAAGGTCATGCACTTAGGGATTAATAATAAGAATTTTACATATACGTTGGGGATGCATCAGTTGGAAACGACGGAGGAGGAGAAGGACCTTGGGGTATTGGTTGATAGCAGGATGACTATGAGCCGCCAATGTGATATGGCTGTTAAAAAAGCAAATGCGGTTTTAGGATGCATCACACGAGGTATTTCCAGCAAGGAGAAGGAGGTGTTAGTGCCGTTATATACGGCGCTGGTGAGACCCCATCTGGAATATTGTGTGCAGTTTTGGTGTCCCATGTTTAAGAAGGATGAATTCAAACTGGAACAGGTTCAGAGACGGGCTACTAGGATGATTCGAGGAATGGAAAATCTGCCTTATGAAAGGAGACTCAAAGAGCTTGGCTTGTTTAGCCTGGCCAAAAGAAGGCTCCGGGGGGATATGCTTGCTCTATATAAATATATCAGGGGGATTAACGTTAGGGAGGGAGAGGAATTGTTTAAGTTTAGTACTAATATAGGCACGAGGACGAATGGGTACAAATTGGATATTAGGAAATTTAGACTAGAAATTAGACGAAGGTTTCTAACCATTAGGGGAGTGAAGTTCTGGAATAGCCTTCCGAGGGAAGTAGTGGGGGCAAGTGACTTATCTGGCTTTAAGACTAAGCTTGATAAGTATATGGAGGGGATGTTATGATGGGATAGTTTAATTTGAGCAATTGATTTTGGATTATCGGCAGATAAGTCTGCTCAATGGTCTGTGGGAATGCTGGATGGGATGGGAACTGAGTTACTGCAGAGAAATCTTTTTTGGGTGCTGGCTGGTGAGTCTTGCCCACAGGCGCAGGGTTTAGCTGATCGCCATATTTGGGGTCGGGAAGGAATTTTCCTCCGGGGCGGATTGGCAGGGGCCACGGAGGTTTTTCGCCTTCCTCTGCAGCATGGGGCATGGGTCGCTTGCTGGTGGATTCCCTGCAGCTTGAGGTCTTCAAATCTCATTTTTGAGGATTTCAACAACTCGGTCATGGGTTCGGGGTTGTTATAAATGTGTATGGGTAGGGTTTTGTGGCCTGCCTTGTGCGGGAGGTCAGACTAGATGATCATATTGGTCCCTTCTGACCTATGAGTCTATGAGTCTATAAACCCAAAGTGTTTCTCCAAAAGCTATCTTGTTTGACAAACTTCCCAAGAACCACAGCAGGTTTCCATTGAAAAGTTGCCTGATTAGCTGCTGGGACCCCAGGGATTCCAGGATCTGAAGCTCCGGGGCATCCCGGCCAGGTGGACTTCCCAATGGCCAGGAAGCGCAAGGTTTCGAGACTTTCAGGCCCACTGGCTCTCCAGGCTGCCTGACTCTCGCAGCCCCTAAAACAGCTGTCCAAAATGCCTAAGTGTATGGAAGCTGCGGGATGCCTGGCGCTGGGACAATCTACATATCAGACCTGCCCTGAAGCCACAGACCCTGGAAGATCTGGGGTCTCTGGCCATAGGACAGACCACATGGTGGAGTCTCCCCAGAGCTGTGGACCCTAGAAGCCATGTCAGTGTCAGTTGATGGATAATATGAGATTGACAAGAATGTCAATTACATCCAGGAGCTGCTGGGGTCATGGAGAACAAATTCTGTTTGGGAAACACAAGGCTTCCAAAATTTCACAGAATTTCTAAATTTTCCACAAACTGGAAAATCTGAGATTACGGCAGATCTAAAAACTAGTCTCTTAGAAACAATTGCTACAGAGCGATGACTACAAAAGATCAATAGCTAGGAATCTCTAAGAAACAGCGAGAACCTAACGCACAGATTTATCAATAACTGCATAAAAATAACGAAGATGTAAACTTGTGGTTGACAAAGTGACTATTGTTTTTTTGTTATGTCTCCTTTTAATCTAATCAATCAGAATAGGAAACATAGCTCTTGAAGTACAGTTAAACAAATATTATGTATTTCTCAGTCTCGTAGCAAAATTCTTTAAAATGTTAATTGTGTATTCATGCCAATAAATCAGTACAATTACATATTAGTGAGGATATTGCATTTGAAAAATCAATAGCAGCATATCAGATAAAATAGCACTGGACAACTTTGCCAATAATTGTTACAATATACTAGGTTAGTTTAGAAAATGTGCACTTTGGCCTTCCAAACAGATGAGCAGATGTCATTAAAAACTGTCAATGAGAGGTAGTTGTCTACAACAGAGAATGGGGTGCTAGGATATTCATTCAATCAAATTGCTAAATTCAGGTGCTTTTGGGTACTGTTATTAGGAATGGCCATGTAGTAAAATATGCACACATATGCTTCTATTACCCAGTTGGGTACAGTTAATTGGTCTCTCTGCACAAGATTTGTTTTGCCTATTCCTTTACGTAAACAAATCAGTAAGCTGTTTCTTAATATAGTCTAAAGTATTTGTCTAAAACAGCTGCCCACTAGCAAATAGTTAACAGTTTTTATGATCTCCTTAGTGAAACAATTCATTGAAAATTTCAAGGTTGATTTTTTCCCCCCTTGTAAAACTGTTTATTTGGTGAATTTTAGTGCTTATGAATGTGAGAGAAGGCGATACTGTATAGCAAGGCAATGTGTGGGGGATGTTTATACAGTGTTTTCCCACAGCTCATCTCAACCATGATCTGCTGCATGCCTCATTGTGCCTCAGCATCTCCTGAATAGGAGCTGCCAACCATACCAAGCTGGTGGCTTGGGAAGTCATTTTGAACAGGAGATGGAACCAATCCCCCCAAACACTGACAAAATATGGATCTGAATTTTGCAGCTTGGGTGCTCTCTCTCTCAGTTAATGTCATCTGGAAGTATTTGATGCCAAGAGAAATATATTGTCATCCTCCCCAACCTCCCACTCTTGCTCCCCTTTTTCTCTCTTTCCCCTTTACCATTCATTCTCATTTCCCCTTTTGGGATACTGAATTGTAACAGCTTGACACAGTTCCCTCTATGGTCCTGGTCATTGAATTCCACTCAGTGCCACTTTCTTCACTGAGATGTGATGGCTGTTTCCCACAGTAAGAATTTTTTGTCTATATCTTTGAATGGAATACCCTGATGGCTAAGAATTCTACTTGATACATGTGTTCATATCTTCCACCCTCCCCATCTCTTCCTGTGCACAGATGTATGGCATTTTTATGATTTTTCATGGTGAAATTTCAATCTGATGACAGTTATATGGATAATTAAGGCATGTTATGACACTAAGGGAGTTCTCCTAGACCAGTAAAGGGTTCTGTCATCAGTTGCCCTCTAAGCCTGGATGCTTCTGTGCTGTGCAGCTTTAACTCAGAGCCCTGATAACAGGAGCCTACTCACAGCACAATGGCTTCACCCTGGCTTACACTAGCCTGATTGCTCCTTTCAGGATGATACCAATAGCCTCTCCAGTCCCGTATCTCCCCAAAATCATACCCCCTGCAGTGTCCAGCCACTCTCACTGGATGCTCACACAGAAGCTAAGTTCACTGTCTCTAAAGAGACAGAATACACCAGCAGCCTGCTACTTTAGCTGAGCACTTAACCCTTTGGTTTAATACACAGCACTAAGTTGGTTCTGTAATAAAGCAAGAGTAAGTTTATTAAGGAAGAACAGAGATTCAGGTGATTTCAAACAAGAATGGAAGAGATATGAAAGGGTTATAAACAAAACAAACATGCTTTCTAGTGTCTAAACCTTGATTCTAGAAAGATAGAACTTTGCCTAAACATAGTTTCTTACTCACACCATTCTCCAGCAGGGCCGGCCTTCCTTGCCAGAATCCAACCCATGCAGAATCAAAGGTCTTTATTCCCTCAGGAGATGGATGTCAAAACCACTCTGCTTTTGCTTATATTTCCAAAAGCTCATTGTTTTGTCCCCCCCAGTCAGAATGACCTCCTGATCTTCCTTTCTTGTTGACTTTCCATCCCCTTGCTGATTCACATGTAAATGAGGCTTCTGTTGTTTTGATTCCATAATGATTAATTTGCACTGGAAACAGGTAAATAGCTATCTTCCCTCTGTCTGGGAGAAAACCTGTTTCTCCCTGTTTGATCATAGATTTTTAAGCATAATATCAATGAGTATCCATAATTCCTTACGTACTGTTAATACATACATTTCACAACAATATCAATAACCGGTATGTCACCAGCTTTAATAAAAGACCTTACTCAATCACTTTAAAAGTAGACTAGTATTGTATACAATCAGCTGATTCAATTGTTTATTCTTTGGGCTTTGGATATCCTGCTCCCTCCCAATTGTGTCTGAACCCTGATCATCGCATATGTCTACTCAGGGGAAATTTATAAAAATAATTCCCACTGATGCTAGCCTTGATGTAGGCGCCCTAATGTGGATGAGACACTGGCAGATTTCAACATTTTTATCGCTCTATCAATTAAGCCAGGGGGAAAGGAAGTTTGACACTGCGGTAAAAATACATCTGGCCATAGGTGCTTTGTCTTCAATAGAGCTCCTGTTAGTACTAACCCCAGAGAACTGATTTTAGCAGTGGTAGCACTCTCTTTACAAATTTCCATTGCCCTGCCAAAGCTTAAGTTTCAAATGAGAGACCAGCCTGAACCAAAATTTCAAATCTAAAAGTTGGTCAGGGAAGATTCGATTTACAGCTCTATTTAAAAACAAAATGAAACTCAGAACACACACATGGATTCAGAGTAATTTTTCTGCTTTTAGTATTTAGTGATCCTTTTTTAAAAGAACATTTTCTATTTTTCTAAGAGATTTTAAAAGAAAAAAAGACTGATAATCCAAACAAACTCATAATATCTTATAACTGATTTCTATTCTTTTTCAACCAGATTGGCTACATAAAGCAGGGCATTGGCCTTTCATGTCTGGAAGAGAGTAATGGCAACTTTATTCTTTATTTTAGACTATTTTAAAACATCTTTTAAAATATTATTTGTGCCAACAGAGAGCAGGCTACACTCCCTTGTGAAAAGCCCCCTCACCATTCTGCAAGGGAATTGAATCCTGAAGCCCCCAGAATGGATAATCCTTCAACTTTTCTGCAGTTCCATGTGAGACATTTCTTGCCAGTGAGAAATGTCATTGAGTCCCGCCCTCCGAGACCTCAGTCAGCAGGACTAGTATTGGGGAGACAGTAGCGTACCTCAGAAGCAAGTGGTGCACTGAGAAAGCCAGGGTGTTGGGGGAATAGAGGAGGAGTGTACTGAAAAAGGCAGCAGCTCCTGGGGGAAAGTTGCTATGGAAGAGAGAGTCTAGAACAGCGGTTCTCAACCTGTGGGTCGCGACCCCGGCGGGGGTCGAACGACCAAAACACAGGGGTCGCCTAAAGCCATCGGAAAATACATATTTCCGATGGCTTTAGCCGCTGAGAAGTCGCGCTACCATCTGTAGCAGCGCTATTCAGCTGGAACGCACACCGTTATGGATGCGCGTTCCAAACTGAATGCCTGCGCGCATGCGCAGACGTGATTGCATCATCTGTCCGGGGCCTAAGGGGCGGGGGAAGCGGGGGGAACGCTCCACAGTCCATAGCAGCGCATTACGTGTGTCCGGCGCTTGCTGACGTCATCAGTGGGCGGACGCAGCAAGCGCCGGAGGACAGAAGCCTAGGAGGCGGAGAGCCAAGAGAGCCTGCGAGACAGCCTGCTGGTGTAAAAAAGGTTAATAATGTAAAAACAGTACACACACCATACACACAATACTGTGTAAGTGTAAGGTGCTTTGTGTGTAATCATTATACAGTACACAAAGCAGCTTACACTTACACAAAGCACCATACATTTACACAGTGTGAACTACATCGGTCTTATACTATAAGAGACCACTATAAGATGTAGTCTTATGTCCGAATAACAACTGTAGCAAAATTACAGTTATGTCCAAATCATAACTGTAGAAAAATTACAGTTTTGAAGTAGCCACCAAAATTATTTTTTGGTTTGGGGTCACCGCAATATGAGGAACTGTATTGCGGGGTCACGGCATTAGAAAGGTTGAGAACCACTGGTCTAGAAGATAAGCTGTTGGTGCCTTGTGGAATGAGAAGAGAATCAGATAAATCCTGGAATGGCTGAGGTGTCAGGAGGGAGCCTGGGGCAGCATGTGTGGGGGAGAGAGGTAGGAGCCTGAGAGGGCTGTTTGGGGTAGAAGGGAACCTGGGGCAGTAAAAGCAGCAAGGGGGCAAGAGGACAGAAGGGAACCCGGGCAAGAGGGGCCAACAGCTTTACTCAGATCACTATAGCATATCAGCACAATCACGAGACAAAACCTAAGCAGGGAATGGCCATCATGAGCAAAACAATTACTGGTTTATATTAGTACGTTAGATCCTTGATATTTTCAGGTATTTTAAAAATCAGTGGATAATTAATAGCTGGAAGTGGTCACTGCCTGTCTGCATGACACACACATTCGTTAAGATACCTGGAGATTCCCCCTTTTAGACACTTGGCAGAGCCTCTTAAATCAAACAAAAACAGAATATCTGTTCTGGAAAAAGGTGCAAAGGGACACACAATACCAAATTAACCAATCCAGCAGTTTTTCACCCATTGACAAATAAAAGAATATAATCTGGAAAGGGAAAGCAAGAGTCTTTAAAAGAAAGAAAAAAAAATTGGGTGCTAAATTCATGCCTGTGAGCCCATTAACATCAGTGAAATTACCCACTTGGGCTTGATGCTCGCCCTTTATAATAGGCACAAGGCGTGAGAATCAAACTTTTGAATCAGATTATTTGGTAAGAAAAGGCTCTTAGGAGACAAAGGGTGTTGAATTCAATACGCTTCATATGGTCAGTTTCTCCTCCCATTGCTGTGTGGAAGGAACAATTCACGGTGATTCTTAGTTGCAGAGCTTTGGAGCTATGCCCATGTAAAAGAAAGAGCTTATTGCAACATATAGGAAACCCGGGGTCCCAACAGGAGAGACTCATTAAACCAGACTCCAAAGGGAGGCAAGTGCACGGGCAGCTCTGTAACATTTTACCACAGCTCTGCTCAGCTGAAGGCTTCTACCTCCCGAATGTGCCTCAATCAGAAGCCCACAAGAGGCTTCCCCCTAAACTCCCTCTATCTGCAGGAGAGTGCATGCAGGGCAAGCAGGGGTTCTCAGGTCCCTCTGTCATGATGCATGCAGCACCCACGCTGCATCCCACCCACCTGGGCTGGATCGGTTCCATGCCCTTCCTTGCTATCCTGCCACCTGGAGGACCTGGATCACAGCAATGAGCCCAGCCACCAGCATCAGTGACTGCCACCAGCCACCCCACAGCATCAGCTCCCCCTACTCCGTGTCCCCCTTCTCCAGCCCCAGGCAGGCACAACCCTCAGCAGCAATCAGGCCAAACCTAAGCAGTGCAGTATTCCACACACTGGTCACACTGACCAAGTACCCTGGTATTTTTATGCAGGAGGTGACATTAATTTGGGAATCGGGAATTTTTTGGTCTAAATGGAAGTGTCCCTGAGATACCAGGGAGTCTGGGCTCCAGTGCTATATACAGAGATAATATCACTTCACTACTCCGCTGTGTACACCCAGGGACCAAATTCACCCTTTTTGCCACAGCATCGCACTTGGAGCTCATATCAAGTTCCTAGTTGAGTGTGATGTACTCCCCTGCATTTTATGTTCCCTAAAAAGCAAAGCACTACTGTTACATTGCAGGTACTGTATTTCATGTGTTCTCAAGAGTATCACGAAATTCCTCCGTTGCAACTCTCTCCTTAAGTGCTCCTCTAATGCTGCCCTGTACTCAAAAGTATAGGAGTTATTTTTAAGCATGATGTACCTAAGTCCAGCTTTCTCACATATACACAGAAACTTCCTTTTCCACCCATACAGAACTGGATAGTCCCCTTTAAATGTCTTTTTAATACATGCACATCCTCTTCTCACAAAGGGGACCTTTTTATTTTAGACTCTTCCTTAGGTATGTGACATGTAAATAGAGTAGTACCCTTTTAAATACTTTAGGAATCCCCTAGTAGCTTTACTGTCTATGTTCCAGAACTCTGCAGTATATGTAGATTGCTAGGCCTTGCATGTCATATATAGGTAATACCTGTGTTTGATGAGGCCTGTGTGGTTCCTTCATATTACAGATGGTGTGTAAAGAGTAAAAGAATACCCAACACTGAAAGTAGGTTGAGTCTATTCAGATGAGCAGCGACACTGGGGTTCACAGAAACATGTGGGGGCAGGGGTCCTAATCTGCAGCTCACCTTTGCCACTTGCAAGAAAAATATTGGATCTTACAGGGGAAACCAAGGAATTGTAACAAAGTGTACCCATTTTCTCTTTAGCAGAGATTGCACAATCACATACTTCACTTGAGTGATTTCTTCTCCTTAAATGCAGAGATTAGAGGTAGTTAGAATTATTCAGCTGTTTTATTTTATGGAAAAATATAGTTTTGGCAAAATCAAAATATTTCACAACAATTTTGATTGACAGTTCTCAATTTTTCCATGAAAGATAATTCAAAAGAAAAATGCTTTTTCTCTTCAAGTATTTCATGAAAAAGCAACTTTTTCCCCAAATTTTTCAAACTGAAGATTTTCAGAAAAAAATTAAAGAAATTGGTTTTTAAAACCAGTTTGAGGAGAGAAAAAACAGAACAAAGTCCACAAATGCAGTAGCCTAGAAAATTTAAGATTTATACCTCAGAATCCATCCTCGGGTTAGTTTAGATCTGAAGAAAACACCCTTCCTCCTAAATCAAATACAAGGAACACCCAAACTGGATTTTATGTCCAGCAGAACAGGATTCAGAGTTTGCCCCTGTTAAAAGCTTCTATTTCTCTCTCCCTGCCTCCCATATCATAGCACAAGTGAGCATTCTTATTTAAAATATAAAAGCAAAGTCAAAGAAACAAAGATGCTATGTTTTGATGTCTTGTATCAGAGCAACCCTGTGGGTGTTTTTTTGCAGATACAATCATAATGCAGTCCTTATGGTTATGCTATTTGCAGACAACCGCTTGTGTTGCTACACTAAATTAAGTTCCCCTGATTTTCCCAGCTGCTGTGGCTATTTTGTCTGCTCAATCGAGGTGATAGAAATGCATCTTCAGCTTGAAAACTTTCTACTGGTGTGCACACTGAGCCAAGTTGTTTCTGATGTGCACTGAATATAACAGGCAGGAAAGTGAGACAACGTGGTTTTTGTTTTAATTTCTGCAGGAGCACATGCACGCAGCAACCAGGCTCCCTCCTGACCTTACAGGGTACCTATATCTCATGGGTAAGCCCCAAGGTCTGCCAGGAAGTACTTAGCTTTTTTGCTTCCATGCTGAGTGCCTATGTCAAAGCCCTGAAAAGCAACATAAATCATCCTTCCTTTTTCTCTGAAGTAAAATGCACCCCGCAGAGCAGTTAGCAGGGGACATGTTTAACTGACTTTCTACAGTATGAGCAGTCTCAAACAATGGAGTAAAAATGACAAGTATTTAAAACTAAATTTAAGTTACCCCCCATAGAGTTTCATAGTCATAAAGAAGATTTATCACCATTATTTTGGCACCAGTGGGGTGAATGTCTGAGATATGCGCCTATGGTTTTATCATTTGCAGATGGACGGGTTAAGATGAATAAGAATAGCATCTGCAGTTATAAAGCCTAACACCAATTGAAATGTTCCTACTAATTAAAGTTGTTTTAGAAAAATGATAATTTTCATCTGATTGAAACCCAGGATATGTACACCCTACAGCTTATGTCAGTATAAATTATGTCATTGAGGTAGTGTGAATTAGCCACTCTGATTTAAGTGCCAGGTCAGCAGAAGAAGCTCTTCCATTGACACTGCTACTGCCGCTCGTGGGGGCTGGAGTAATTAAGTCTATGTGAGAGCTCTCTCGTCAGCTTAGAGCACCTGCCCTAGCAGTGCTACAGTAGCACGCGTGCATCACTGGAGATGCGCTGCTGTTAAGCTCTGTACTGTAGCCATAGCCTCAGACATTACAGGCTTAAGATTCTGGAAGCAAAACAGACTATACAAAAGTGAAATAGATTTTGTTGATTTTCATTGTTCAAACTGAGAATACAGCAAAAAAAACAAACAAAAAAGACCATGAACAGTGAAACTATTTTAAAAGTCTCACTTTGAATCACCTATCACGTTAAGAAAATAGAGAAAGTTACTCACCCTGTGCAGTAACTGAGCTTCTTCAAGATGTGTGTCCCTGTGGGTGCTCCGCTCTAGGTGCTTGGCGCATCCTCGCATCTGGATGGGAGATCTTTAATAGTAGATCTTGGAGGTCCTTCAGCAGAGCTGAAGAGTGAAGCCAGGAGACCTTTCTCATTACAATTGCGGTGGCAGGGTCCTGGTGGCTGTATCTGCTGCATTGAGGGCAGCTTGCAATGCTGTCCTGGATGTGAGCTGTCCTTCATCAACAAGGGACTGGTATTGTTCCTGTCTGTCCTCTGGGATAACTTCAGTAAAGTCTGTTAACCTGGAATGTGTGCTGTGGTCTTAATTAGACAGGAGTGCTGTGTAATTTGCAACTTGCAGTTGTAATCTGGCCAAAGAGCATACTTTACAGCCGAACAAGTCCACTCTTTTCCAATTCTTGTCTTGTGCAGTAGATTTGTGGTGAGTTTGTTTGCCCCTTTGTTGGGCTGCCCCTACTACAAGAGAGTTTGAAGGGGGATGAGTAAATAAAAACTCAGCACCTTCAGAGGGAACATAATATTTTTTGTCCACTCTTTTGCAAGTCAGAATGATGGTAGCTGGGGTTTGCCAGGTGTTATTGGCAGGCTCCATGAGCACTTCATCTACTGGTAAGGCTATTTTGGATGGGGTTGTCATATATAAAATTTTAAAAAGTTTATGGTAGGTTTGAGAGACTTCTTCCAATGGAATCTCCAGGTCTTGTGCCATTCATTTGAACAGTTCTTGGAACTGCCTGAAGGCATCTGCGCTCGTGGGTGGGAGCGGTATTATGGCCTCATCCGGAGATGACGAGTTATGTCAAGTTGTTGACTCTTCCTATTCTGACATCTTCCGATTCCTCAGTGACTTCAGGGAAGAGGTTCTCTAGGTAGATGGGTTGAGCGTGATGGTGATGCAGTCATATCCCCGTAAGAGCTGGTTGGTCTGCTATATGCTCTTATATATGATGACCATGCATCCCAGTTACACAATGACATCAGGAATAGCATTGGTGACTCAAGCCATGGGGGTATACACCAGGGATGGCTGCTCTGTCTACTATTATGCCCCCTTCTAACTGGGATGAAAAAAGGCTTATGTGGCGAAAAGCGATGAAGGGGGAAAAAATACCTTCCTCTTCATCCTCATCATCTCCACTGGATGGTGGTGACATCGGTGAAGAAATGTCTGCCAAATAGAGGCAAGCGAGGGATGATTCTGAATCCTCCAACTCAAGGTGTCGGGTTTTTGCCTTGTGTTTCCCAATTGGTGGTGTGTTCTGCGCCATATTGTTGTCCAGTCCTAATCAAGGCATCCGTGTCGGGAGTTCAGTTGGCACCAATGTGATCAATGCCATGCCCAGCTGGACACCATATTTTCTGCTGGTGCTGTGGCAGTTGTCAGTGCCATGGCTTGTGGTGGTGCCATAGTTAGGACCGATAACAGTCTTTGAACATGGCACCAATTTTAAGGTTGGTGCCATTGTTTTTGGTGCTGACATGTTTCGGCAGCACTGAGGTGGTCAGTATGTTTTTAGACCTTGACTCCACATCGTTGTGCTGCTTATCTTTTGGTGCTGTTGCAGCTGCAGTACCAGGCACTTTAGATATTACCGCTGGTTTTGCCAGTGCATTTTTCTTTTTTGGCGGTTTTTTTTGATGGAGTTGAAGCTGTTTTCTGGGAATCTCTCCCTCTTGGTAATGGAGTGGATTCATGTCCTGGGTCAGAGGCAGGTCTTAGGGACTTCTCCACGAGGATCATTTTGAACCTGAGTTCTGTCTCTCCTAGCTCATGTCTAAGTTCTTACAGGGGGGGCATTTTTGAGAAATGGCCCTTACCAAGGCAGTGGATATATTGGGCGTGTCCATCCAAGACTGGCATGACATCCCTGCATGACAAACACCATTTGAAACCTGGTGAACCAGGCATAACTACTATCCTAAGCTTAAACTAACAAGGAAAACTTTTTTTTTTTTAATAGAGGGAGTAATAAATGAAAAACTGACTAAACTACTGGAGAAAAACCAACAATAATATAAGTATTAACAGGCTATGAAGAGAGTAGTTGTGGGCTACGTCTCAGACCATGGATGGTTGAGAAGGAACTGAGGGGGCTTGGGTCACGCACATGTGAGACTCCAGGCGCCAATGGCACCACAAGACAAGTCATGCTTGCATGACCCGCAAAGGCACTGCTTGAGGAAATCTCCAATCCAGATGCGATGACGCGCCAAACACCTACAGGGGAGCACACACAGGGACACCACTTGATAAAGAATTTCTGTTTACAACATATTAAGCTGACAGTCTCTCTTTCATGCAAAGCATTTTGTAAATGAAAAATGAATATTACTAACTTAAGCAGTTATTAGCTGCTGCAGCAAAAAGAAAGTTGCTTGTTAGTTTTTCCTATGCCAGTTGTAGCAGAAAGATGGAAATGTTATTGATGTTTTTATTACTTATCTTGACTGCATTTACTGAATATAGCCAAAGTAACCCTTGCAGAGGCTAAGAGCCAAACATACTGTTTGGAAAAAGAAAGGAAAACAAGGAAGCATATGGTCCAGTGTACCTACACATGAAACTTGCAATGAGGAATGCCATGTCTGCTGCACCTCATGCTCCCCAAGATGTATACAGCAGTGTGTATACAGGGAATCTCACTGCAGTGAGACTGCCCAGTGACCATGTACCTTTTCAATCCTATCCCTGACTCCTCTTCTTCGTGTGACACTGGTTTGGTTTGCAATGATCAGTTTATAGGTCAACATCCAGGTTTGAAATTCAGTTCATTGCCTCAGGGGTAAGTCGGTGAATGTCAGTGAGGCTACCCTTAGACAAACACTTAGGGCAGGAGGAGTATATATGTTCCATGGTTTGAAGCACTGGTCCACAATCACAATCTAGGTTACTTCTCATTTTCCACTGGAAGAGTTTCTGGGCACATCTTCCATGCAATATTCTTATGCAGTTAAGTATGCACCATCCTTTCCATCACAGGTCAAAGCCCAGCAGTTCTTCAGTAAGATAAGTAATAATATGCTTATTTGAGACTGATGAGATCTCACACCATTGAGTATCACCGTGGAAATCCATCAAAGTACCACTGCAAGTCCAAAGGGGGCTCCTAAGATTTTAATCTTGTTCTAGGAGGATTCTTCAGGTCATCACGTAGGGGGATTCTGGTGGTTTGGTTTACATTGGAGAGGAAATTGGAAGTTTGGGAGTCCCTCTGTATTTTTGGAGGGTGAATATGGGACAGAACAGGGAGCAGGACTGCTGGGGTTGACAATGTTCCAGAGATTATCTGCATTAGCCCATTTAGTTGTGGAGCCAGAAGCTTAGTGAGAGCGCTTTGGTCCCATACTGATGCACAGCATTGCACTGCAGAGTAGACTAGGGCTAATGCCCATGTGTGGTGTCCTGGGACCGGAACTCCAGGATGTTCCCAGCAGCCGTCTTATGCTCACCCTAGTCTTAATCTTGCCTCCAGTCAGGGTTCTTGGGGTGTCGTTGAAAGGTCAGGCTGCAATCCAAGGTCACTCCTAGGTATTTTGGGGTGGCTTCATGTTTAAAACTAGCTCACTGCAGAATGTCACTTTGAGCTCAGTTTTGGCAGCCTTGTTGTCTATGTGGAAGGCAAGTTAAAACAAGACAGACTGATGCAAAGACGCTGTCCTTGGATTTTCATGTAAGTTGCCTAATATGTTGACACATTTAATTAGCTCAAACTGAGTAACTTGAAGTTTGCAATGTCATTTAATGCAGTAAATTGAAATACAAATGTGTTTAGCAAAAGCTAAGAACCTATGTGCAGTCAATGCTGAAGTTGAAATGCAATTCCTTGGGATCCATGGGTTGTGTCCTTTGCACATGGACTCAGGAACCTACATTTGGACACCCATCTATGAAAACATTGGCTTAGATCTATAGTGGTTCTGCCTCCCTGTACCTCCAGTAACATTAAAACATCCCAACTTCTTATAAGAATTCTTACACTGGTACTTGGAGTGTTTTTTTAGTTGGCAGTATGGTGGTTACCAACCCGTTTTACTGTAATACTGAACAGGGGAACAATTTTTCTGTCGTCTAAAAGAGAAGCAAACAAAGCAGTTTCTGCCATTTGTTACCATTGGTCAAATCTTGAAAAAACATTATGCAGTCCTCTACTTGAAACACTTCAGGCTTGATTTTAGCAAAGTGATCTGGTCAGGGGCTTAGCAGAGAAGTAGGAAAGAATGTCCATCCTTTGCAAAGAGTTGTTAAGCACCAGTGAGATGCTCTGCATCTCTACCCTGAGCTATTTATCATGAAAACACAATAGAGAAACTGCAATAGGGCAGAATCCTGCCATCTCCAGCTCTTAAAGCCTTAATTACTTAAAAAACCACAATCTGCATTTGTAAGTAAAAGTAACAAGACTATTTTTCTTTGGGCCATTAACATCCAAAGTGGACCTGGTCATGTAGAATTTAAAACATGTATCAATTGATCACCTATTTATATCAAACTCCATATAAATCAATCACTTCTGTGAAAGTATAAGAAAGAGGCAAGTTTGTCTTGAGTTTTGATTTAAGTGACATGACTTGAGGGAACACAGTCCTAGCACACAAAGAAAATAGGCTTAAACAATACCAGGCAATGCAAACGAAGTTATGTGGAGCAGCACGTGTGGCCTAGACTAGTAAGCAGCCAAAAAGACTCCAAAGATAGTAGACATCTTCACAGCACTAAGAAAATAAAGTCAAATCACTATGATGGATCACAAGCGTGTTCCTCTGCCTAATTTCACGGTGACCATTGAACTATGACCAATATTGAGACTAGTCAAATATGCACACATCAGTATACTCAGAGTAAACTGCAAACTGTAACTGTTGAGCAACTTGTGCTTCCATCACAAAGTAGTGTTACACAGTGGTCCAGATTGGAGATAGGTGTGTGGGGTACGATACAAGCATTATCCCCTAATAAATGGCTTGGATAAGTGATACAGCCACATTTGCTACCATGAGACTTGGGAGAGCAGTGTGTGTGTTCTTAAGCACCTCCTGGCATCCCATTTTGATGAACGTTCCAGCCCTGGGAAATACAATCTTTTTCACTGCAGCAGCAGACTATGCAGCTACTACTTATAGGGAGGAGAGAGGAAGTTTAGCTAGTGTTGCTCAACAGCAACCACTCACAGTGGCCAAATAATTTCCAAAGACTTCACCATTTTGAGAATAGTGACAATGCCTTTGATTTGCACTCATGTCAAGTGAATAAAAGGCAAAGGTAGGTAGTGCTTTGAGGCTTCCAAACTGCCTACAGGCTGCCTTAGTTCGGCCTATAACATATCTGGGTTCCAAAAACAACTTTGTTATTTAGAACAAGAGCCATGGTACATTAATACTTGAATATAGTGGGGAAGAACAAAGTTAAATGACTGAACTTCATTAAAATATCTTACACACACACACACACACACACACAGTCATTGAGTATATCTATGATGGGGTCTCTTCATTCACATTCCTAGTGTTGATTAGACAAGTTACTCTGCAATTGAAGTATGCACAAACCAGATAATAAATTAAACCAAACCAAATTCAGAATGCTTGATATATAGCCACAAAGCTCCCAGAGACAGTGTTCTTATGATTTAAACAGTTCCATCTGTTTAGCTGATCAAAAATAAGGTTGAGAAGTGACTGCATTGCACTATATTTCTGCCTTCATGAGGAGAAAATCCCAGGTACTAAAAGGATCTTTAATTAGGCAGAAAGAGGCATAAGAACCACCAATGGCTAGAAACTGAAGCCAGAAATATTCAAATTAGAAATCAGGCACAATCTTAAATTTTTTTAAATGGTGTCAATAGTTAATCACTCTCAAACTACCAAGGCGAATGGTAGATCCCCTATCTCTTTATGCCTTCAAATAAAGACTGGATGACTTTTCTGAAAGATCTATTTTTGCCAACACAAGTTATACTTTAGTCAAACTAGTTATTGAATTCAATACAGGGAGTGCCTATCTCCTTATGGGATGCCCATGAACTCCCCTCTCCTTAAGTTCGGTGCTTAAGCCAGGTTAGTCCTTTCTCACCAAAAAACAAAGAGGATATGGCATCCCCATCATACCTACCTCACCTCTCCAATACCCCCTGGTTAGAACAGACACCTGGGATATCAGAGACTCAGGATCAAATCTCCACTCTGCCTGATTTTGATCAGGGATTTCAACCCAAGTCTCCAAGTTTCCAATTGAGTGCTCTAACATCTGGGCTATAGGGGAAAGGGCAGCACCACCACGTGTTTTGTGTGGGGCACAAACCAGTTGGCCTCCTCTGAAAACACCTACAGATGGTGCCCTGCAGATGAGACAGGCAGGGAACACCTAGATTGAGTACTCCTATAGGACTTAGATGGTAGGCAACTTGGCAGGGCCAAGACTTGGCAGGCATGTGCAAAGCCAGCTAGCAGAAATGTAAGCACATAGGAGCACTTTGCCAGAAGCACTTTGCCTTCAGAGTTAGGTGACAGCTGAGCAAGGGTTTTGAAGATCTAAAATTTTGGATTCAGCTGCTTAAAGTGGCAGTTAGGCATCTAATCCCTTTGTGACTAGCTCTGACTCATTAACTGCAAGAAGTCCTTTTCAAGAGACTGGTTGTTTCTGGGGCTGGCCTCTGACATCACAAATGTCTGCATGCATTACAGAGTGAACAAAATGCTTACCTCACACAGCACTAAGTGCAGGTTCCTTTAGAATAATTCATTTCTTACTGTGGGAAGCTGCACAACCAAGTTTCAAGTTTGAGGGCATGTGTTAAGCAAGGAAAAATACCGATTCTCACAGCTCTGAAACAAGCGTTTCCCCCTTGGGCTTGTGGGGTGGGACTGGAGAAAAATAGCAAGGAAACAAGGTGAAGGCTTCTTAAACAGGCATGGTCAAGTGGCCTGAGCACGCAATGTGGAGCCTTGAATGCCTCTGCACTAATACTGGCTCTGATAGCTTTGGAAAAGTGAACTCCAACTTTCTGCCTCTAAAGAGGATAACCTCACCTACTTCACAAGTACCTACTTTACAAGGATGTTGAAGTTTTTAGTTTTTCTGTAAAGCATTAAAGGTGGGGTGCTATTAAAAGCCAGCAATAAAGAACAAAGTGTATGAATGCAAATTGTAGCAACAACAAAAACTGAAGAACCAAAAGCCTTGTTAAATTCACACAATATTAACAGTTTATTTTCTCTAAGGAGACGATGAATTTCACCTTATCAAGGGACTTCAGTTCTGCACACCTCCTGTTTAATGCTGGCTTTCAGTGTACCTACTGTTCTGTATTTCTATCTGGAGTTTCACTGTAAAAATTTGAAAACAAAGGAAGATTTGGCAACAATGGTCCTTCGCCTTAAGCAAATGATTTGTGTGTGTATCCTGAAGAGTTCTTCAGTTCTGCCACGTAAACACTACTCTTAATTCCCAATCCATAAAGCTGTATCAGCACCAGTCTAGAAGACTACAGTGCCTCATGCTTTCAGAGAATGAGCAGACACTATTCCTAATAACTGAATAATGCATTGTGCACTCCCAGTAACTAAAGAAGAAATTAGCATGTAAATGTTGTATTGCACATTTTATATCTAATCTGCCTTGTACTTCAAATATTCATAACAAATGCATTTCCAAATATACATTCCATACTAAGGCTATGCATTTAGCCAGTGACAATACTTTTCACCTTCCTTTCCAACTTCATCATCACCAATATACAGAGGCAGTTAATGATTGACTGAAATACGGAAAATCACTTTCCAATTTTATGGTAAAAGAAATGTATTACTTTCAGTGTTTAAATTACTGCAAACTTAATAGATGTGGAATGCAATTTTAGCCTAATGGCACTCTTATAAATTAATTGTGTATTCTTTGGCAAACATGTAAAGAAAACAACCTGAAAGTATGCAAATGGCACTGAGAATAGGCATACATGGCTTCTGAGCAATTTGACTGAAGATCAAGGAGGCACAAATTAAACAATCTTCACTAGACTACTGATTCAATTTTCCAGCATAAAAATTTCTCAATACATTTTCCCTTACTCTAACTGAAAGGAAATACAGAGTATTTTCATTGTTTTTTCTCAGGGGAAAAATTTTCATTAGTACATTTTAATGTTTTAGCAGTTAAAAAACTCTTCCTCACACCCTCACACCACTGTTGCTTTATTAGCATTGAAATGAAGATTCTAATAAGTCCTAAAATTAAAATGCTAAATAGATGATTCAGCAATCACTAGAATGCTACCACTTCCCTACCATCTTCACATTTTCCTCTCTTATCTACTACAGCACATTGAAAAAATACAAGGGTCCCAATGAGAAACTTTAGCACTTCAATGGGGATGGAAACTGACATTCAACAACTAAATGCAAGTGCAGTTAGAGCACACTGTAAATATCAAATGAAATTGCATTAGCAGTAAGTCCTTAGTTAAAGGAGTATGCCAAGAGAAAAAAAAACTGTCAAAAATTCACCGCCCTCTCCCACCAATACACCTTCTTTCTGCCACACAACTGATTTAGCTCAATGAAAAATTAGAAATAGGCATTTCATTTCAATCCAGAAACATTGTGACTATTCTAACATATGATAAAGTAAATATAAAATAAAGACTAGATATTGATGCAGTAATGGCTACTGAACTCATAGCCAACCATTGCTTTGAATGGACTATCCATTTGTCAGTCAAAAAACCGAAGTAATTCATAATTTTAAAAAGGTACTTGTGAATAGAACTGGGTGAATAATGGATTTATCAGTTTGTTGGCAGTTCCAAAACAAAATGGTTTTAAAGTTTTGCTGAAAATGAAATTTGGCAAATCAAAAAAAAGTTGCAAGTTTTTTTGGGTTGGCTCAAATGCAAAATGTTTTAATTCTGCACATAAAAAAAGTTAAAGGACTAGATTCACAAAATGGGGGAAGGTGGTGAGCAGGAATTGAGGATACTGGTGGTGGTGGTGGTGCTCCCTCCCTATAACTTTTCAGCCCAGTAGTTAGGGCACTCACCCGGGATGAGCGCACTGTGGGACGATTTCCCCTACTGCCTGATGTAGAGAAGGGATTTGAACTGGGCTAGGGGGCTTTCTCAATCTCTCCTGCCGAAGCTCTCCCACTTTTTATAGTTATTGGAGCAAACACTAGAACTTGAGCCTCCCACATCCTCAGTGAGTCCCCCAACATCATTCATATTGTGAACGGATAATCATTTGGCCTGGGAAAGTGTGTGAATAAGTCTATAGCGTGGGGATTGGGTTACTCACCTACTATATGGATGGTTTGAATCTCTGCTCCAGTAACCATTTATAAAAAGTGGAACAGCTTCAACAGGAAAGATTGAGAAAGTCCCACATGAGACTATCCCACAACTCAGTGGGTACAGCACTCTCTTGAAATGTGGGACACAAACTGAAATCCCTTCTCCACATCAGGCAGCAGGGAAACAACCTGGGTCACTCAACTGAGTTGCCTAAGCACTGGCACTTAAAAAGTTATAAAGAGGACACACCCTGCCACAGGGTTTTGTTAATAAACTCCTTTGCTTTTGTTAGTGCCCAAAATCTAAACCAAAAATTCTGAGTGGGTCAAAATTAAACATTGTTTCAGCCTTTCCATGAGGAAGATCATAATGGACAAAGAATTGTGACACAGGCCATGAGATGGTAAGGAGGAACTGGAGGGGCGTTGGCCCGCATCTCTCTTTATGCTCTTGATTCAGAGCATGAGGAGAGCAGCTGTGCATGCACAGACCAATGGCACTAATTGCTGCAAATCTCTGGCCTCAGATGCATGGCAGGCACACATACCCACATGTGGAATACATAGCCACCAGAATTCAAAGAACATCATTTTGGGTTGAAATGGAACTGCATTTTTTGGCTGAATAAACCATTCACCAAAAAAATTTCACCCAGATATACGTATAAATAAGCTAGTTACTAGTTTACAGAACCTTTAAATATAATTAATGATTTTACTGACTGAAAACTGTCAGCTATATTGGGACACCAATTCTTATTTACAGCTAAAAATAAGTTAATTAATATCCTTTTGTCCACTTATTCATTAGCAGGGGACCACTGTTCTGTAACCAGATTTCATTCCATTGAGAAAACAGAGCCTACTCTTCTCCCTATATGAGTGTAATTCAGTCACAGAAATAGCTGATTTGTGTTTCATACACCTTTCAATTATGTGGACTCTGCACCTTCACCTAATGCTCATGCTGAGCAAAATTTCCTTTGGTGCTACAATTCTAGAAGGTAACTATGAAGATAATATCCTTGGAATAGACTAGCATCTAAGTAGAACAAAAACACACCTATTAATAAATTTGCATTAATCCTTTTTGCCATAGCATTGCACTGGAAGCTTGCGTTCAGCTGATTTTCCACCATGACTCCCAAACCTCTCTGAGAGTCATTGCTTCCCAGGATAGAGTGCTCCATCCTGTAAGTCTGTCCTACTTTGTTTCTAGATGTACACATTTGTGTTCATGAATGGTGCATGCAGCCACCTTAGGACATTTTTAAACACTTACAGTACTAACAGCAGGTGGATTGCATCTCTACAAGAATTCAAATGCAATTTGTAATCAAATAATTGGTATTAGAATACAAAATGACTCATCAAGGGGAAGAGTGATGTGCATAAAAACACAGCATTGTGATAAAATATTTTACAAATATCAGAAGTGAAAGATTTCTTACAACATCCTAGATTTGTCTTCATTTTTATTTTGACCGTTGATCACAGAAATTGAAAGCTGGATTATTTAGTCTGAATGCATACAGGGTAAGAGGCATAGATAGCGTCTTCCATAAAAGGACTGCTTCTTCTGTTTTGATATACATGTTACATTTATTAAATTAGAATGAAAAAAGTCAAAATGTATTTTACAATAAACGAAAAACATCTGGACACGACCTCAATACAGTGAGAAACAATGCCTCCAGAATTATTACAGCAAAAACATTTTCTGTACAATATTACATGTTAACCAACACAAGCAGTAATATTTGCAAAGGGAAAACATTTGGTACCTTCAGCACACAAGAACAGCAGTTGAGGAGAAAGTGGCAAGGATCTAGCTAGACAAACATGTTCCTATCTTTAGCCAGTGCAAGTCCTTGGCAGGATTGAAGCTAATGCAAACAGCACTAACTTTTAGCAGATGCCAGTATTACACAGCTGGCTTTGGCTCCAGGCTGTTGTAAGCTGTTGAGTGTGACAAAAGTATGATCAGGACACAGTGTTCTATTAAATGAAGCATATAAATCACACGCTGCAACAGAATATATGATGTATTTAATTTAAAACAAAACCCAGCAAGGTGCTGCCTTTCATTTCTGCATTTCGGGACCCACAACTGATACTTTTAACTATTCCTTGCCAGTTCAAAAATCCCTCAGACCTGAAACTGAAGACGAGACACAGCATAACTGTGGGGAGGTGACAGGAGAAGATATGTACAGAGAAAAACCGAGCAGGTTTGTGATTTTTGTCTTGAATTTTCTTTTGTCCTTAAAATTAACAAGAGTGCATCTTGGAGGCGGCTTCTTTTCACATTCATAATGCTCAAGCCCCCACTGAATTAAGATCCCCTGGTAAATATTTCTTAATATTGACACAATATGATCTTTTAATCCCATGGAGTCCAACATATTGGCCATACTGCTCCTAAACTGTTCACCTTCTCACTACTATACTTTGTATAACACATGCCTCTTACAAAGAAGGACTTCCAAGAGTAGGTCTAGAGGTCCCATGGAAAACTTAAGATTCTTCCAGAAATTCAGTTGTTAGTCTCACATTCTCACTTCCTCCTCCTGATTGTTAAAAGCACTCCGTTGTTTGTTCTATGCTTGCAATTTCACCATAATAGGATTAGCAATACAATCTCAGGTAACAGCAAACTACTTCCCCAGCCACAGGTTAAACCAGGACCACTTGCTTTAGAAAAATTTGCTACTGTAGATTCCAAGTCATTTTATATAAAATCTTTAATATTATGTACATTTTCCCTGAATTGTTCTACCCTAGCAATTCATACCATTTGTACAAGTGTTATAGCAAGGGACTCATCCCTAAATTTTTACCAAGAAGTTGAGGGGTGATCATCTTTTTCTTGAAAAGTAGGCTAGCTATGCCACAAGAAGTCTTTGTGCTATGAAGATAATGACCGGATGCTCAGTCCATTGCTGAGTTCTGTGATAAAACCAAGAGAAACAAGGCTAGTTTCCTGACAAAAAGCTCTTTTTTAGAGAAGCAAAAGGTAAAGATATAATGGGGCTGTACAGGTAAAATGCACAGACTCTAGCTTTGAATTCTCAGGGAAATGTAAAACCAGTGGAAGAACCTAAAGACAGAATTGAATTTTTACAAGATGTAAGTCTGCCAACTCAAACAATGGGGAATATTTGTCACAACTAAAAATTGTTTGACACATGAAAAGCAGCTTTAAAAAAAAATCAACCAATGAAAGAAAACCAGGACAATTTTGGTACTGTATTTAAAAACTCAATCCCCATACTTTTTAATTATAAAAAATATTTCTGATCCATCCCTGGTTCAGCCAAGAGGCTTCCTGAAGATACTGGGGAAAGCAGTTTATTTGTGACTATAAAAGAATCTGATGTTTGGGGGAAGAAAAAAGAGGAAGGAGAGAAAGAATAAGGGTCCTTCTTTCCTTATTCCAAACCTGGTTTACTAGAGTTCTCATGAACCATCCTTGAGACCCTGTATTTCAAGTGTACATTCAAACACTTGAAAAAAGTACAAGCTATGGCTATTATGAAAAGCATTGTAAAATAGTTTTTAAAAACACCACTAAAAAGGCAGAACAGTGACACTGCACATTATTGAAAATAAATTTCTGAATTCTACTTCAAGTGCATTCATTACTCTGCTGTTTAAAAAAAATTAAGAAGCTGCAGAAATTTATCAAAGAAGTATAAACTGTCTTCTCTCCAAAGGCTCTCTAGTTTTAAGCTATAATGTTGCATGCACATTAACACATGCTATGACTATATGCAATCTCCTTCCCCTTTTGGAAGGATCTGTCCCTTTTGGGAGGATATTAGATTCTCCTTTATCTCACTGAAGAGAAATATTTTATTTGTATGCATCAAATTCAACTGAATTAGTTAAGATCAACTGTAACTCAACAAATCACTAAAACAGCTCAAATACTTTTTACAGCTGCAGAATATTCTGCAGTTATCTTGGCTACTCCTTACCCCAGACTATCAAAAAACCTTGCCTCATTAAAAAGTACTTTTTTCCCCCCGGTAAAAAAAAAAAAAAAAAAAAGACAGTTTTGCTGAAAAATAGGAGTGAGTGAAAGATGTTTCTTCTTAAAACATAATGGCTATACTTTTTAAAAAAAACACACATGATCTCTTATTACAAGGCAGCTCCTTAAATAATTACATGCTTATTTTATACATAATTTTCCAGATATAAAATCTTTTCTTCTGCATTCATCCTTTGGAATAATCACAGGAATGTAGAATGTGCAAGTAACTGCAGGAACATATTAGGGCCCAATCCTGTCCCCTGATACAGCAATACACATTGTGTATCTGGAAAAATCACCATCTGCAGATTTCGCTAGTACAGCAATATCAAATGCTAGGATTGAGCTCTAAATGCCCACCAAACATATATATTGCTTTGGTGCCCAATCACAAGGATGGGTGGGTGGGACTACTTAACTAGAAACACTAAAGGCTACAAGAACGCCAGCTTGTTAGTAGATTTAAAACTATGTTAAGAATAGTTGGACTACTCACAGCAATAACTGAATGCCACAGGAGAAGCCAAACACCATTATGTAATCATTTTTGATATCTCTGGCAGAAACAGACAGCTTACTGAAACAAAAACATTTTATTAAAAGCAGTACGTAAAGAAAAAACCTGACTCCCAGAAAATATAACTCTTCCCATCCAATAGACAGAGCAGTAAATCCCGTACTGCATAGTGGTACAGAGATCATATGAACATGCTCTTGTTTTCAAACAGGGAGGGAAGGAAGAAAAAAACCAGCACTCTCCCCACCACCACCCTTCCCCAGGCAGAAATATAACCACATATGATACGGCTGGTATTAACAAAAATGTCTCGTGCTTCTGTAGAACATATACAAAAAGTGTCAAAGAGAAACTGAAAAATGTGCAAATATCCAAAGAGAAATAGGGGTACAATCTCTTTCAGAGAGGATGCTCACAGGAATCTGTTAGGAAATTCTTCCTCTAGCTAAATCCCTGGCTTGGCAAGTCAAAATAAGGGTGGCATCAAGGACAGAGACAATGCACAGGTTGGGATCTATAACTCTTCTGCAATCTGAAGTAATGAATTGATAGCTGCATCCTTATTCCCTCTCTGGGCTTCTAGCACTGAACGAATTACTTCCCTGTCCATGTTGGGGAACATGTCTTGGATAGATTTCAGATCCTCTTCATTACACAGATGCTGAGGGTTGACTGGAGGAGGTGGCACTGCCACTGGAACCATGCCTGGGTTACAGACTGCAGGCATTCCTGGAAACAAAGACATACAGAGGACATTAAAGATGACTTCTACATGAGTAATAAAATGCTTATTCTTGTTCAAATGAAATAGGAACAAAAGGCCCTTTTCAGTATACATTTCAGAGAAAAGTGTCAACTTTATTTAGAGGTGCAAAAGCAGTGAGATCTGGGAAATCATCTGACTTGTCAACAAGACTTTTTGTAACATTTTGTTACTAGCCACACTATTACCCTCTGTGCAATCTGTAATGTTCCAGAAGTACTCAGCAAATGTGGTGATGGGCCTGGCATAAAGACCTAAACAGACAACAAATAAGGCTAGCATAGACAAGCTTTACAGTTTTAGGAGAGGCACTGACAGATCGTTGCAGGCTATACAAAAAATGTAATTAAAAGAGATAATGATCACAAACCTTTATTAAGTCCTCACGGGTTTATATTGGAGCTTGTGGGATTTTTTTATTGCACATAAAGCCCAGCACACTAACCAATTCAATGATGCAATAAAATTTAATTGTTGTAAACAAAATAAGCTAAGGGCAAAGCCTGATTCTATACCATATAGTGATGCCAGAAGTCATGTGTCTTGACAAAGGTAATAAAGAGGGCTCTGATAAAATTGGATTTCAGATAACACAGGCTCCATTACATCAAAACAGGAAAGCATTAGCGTAACTCATTATTCCCAGGTAGACTAGAAGCAAGCATAAACGAACACCATAAAAAACCTGAACTTTGAGTTAATTTCTCTTCTTGTATAAATAGTATCCAATTGTTCAGTGAGAGACAATACAGCAACACTGCCTGAAGTGAGACTAATTCAGTTTTTATTCACATAAATGGGCATCTTCCTTGGCCTTTTTGCTTCTTCCAGTTTTTCAGGCAGAGGACAGAAACCATTTGATATTTAATTTTAATTTTATATTTTTGGATCTTTTGCATTACGTTAAGTCAAGTCACAGTACTGTCAAAATAAGGAAACAAACAATTGCAATGCAAGATGGAGAAAGATTTTAAAATCAGAGTTCCCTGAAAAGTTCCTAAAGACATCATGCATGCTCCCTATAAAAAGTATGTTTTCATCATCTGATGATCTTATAAATAATTCAAATCATGCCCACAGTTCAGGAACACCGCTAGAAGAGTTGCAAAGTTACAGTTCATTTTTATAAAGCAGTTCTTGGTTGCCAAGGATGATACACTAAAGACTTTTATAAAGAATATATAATTATTTCAAGTGAATTGGATTCTAAACTACCATATTGTTGTACAAGATATCATTTGACTAGAAAACTATGACTTGGGAGCACTATAGATTACATCTGTTTCCTGCTTATGCAGCTTATAAAATAAAGCTTTTTGTACCAAATTTGATTTTAAGTTAGAGAAGTTAATTTGTTCTTCTGGCCATATTTTATTTTAAACTTGTATTTCATGGATATGATTTTTATTTTAAGTGTCCTTCCAAAATGTCACGCAGTAGCTGTATTTGTAGCTGCATTGTCAAAGCCAGAGTTTGGGCTGCTGAACAAAATTGTGATCTAGAAGAGCCAGCAAGTGAAAAATTGCAACAATTCCTTACTACCAGAAACATCAGTGATAAAAATCCTTAGATCAGTTGCATCGGAATTGTTATATTCTCTTGCACTGAGGACATCTCTCTGCAGGAGAGAATCCCAATTATTAGAAAGAGACAAGTAATAGTAATGGGGTATTCAATCATTTGAAACATATGTAGCCGGATATGTGATGACCCAGAGAACCACATGGTGATTTGTCTGCCAGATGAGAAGGTTGTGGATCTCTCGAGACATCTACAGATGTATGTCTAGTGCCGGGGAGAAGCCAATGGTTGAGGTACATGAGGGGATCAGTGATACAAGAAATGGTAGGAGAGAGGTCCTGGAGATCAAATTTAGGCTGATAGGTAAGAGATTAAATTCTAGGACCTCCATGGTAACATTCTCAAATGCTTCCATTTTCACATACAGGACCAGTTAGATAGGCAGAACTATAGGGTCTCAATGTATGGATGAGATGATGGTGCAAGGAGGAGGGTTTATAAAGTTTATTAGGGGAAACTTTTGGGAAAGTAGGAGCCTATAAAGGAAGGTTGGGTTCTACCTCAGCCAAAATGGAACCAGACTACTGGCATGCAAAATTAAAAAGGATGTAGCGGTGTTTTTAACCTAAGGGCTGGGGAAAGCAGAGAGATGAGGAGGAGCACACAGTTCAGACAGACATCCTATGGGGATGATCTATTACTGTGGGTTCTCTATAGCCTAGCAAAGAGGGGACGATAGAAGTTGGAAGTAGGAACAGAAGAGAAACAATCAATTAAAAAAATTCCTATTCTATTATATCACATGAAAGCAGACAAACTAAAAAGCGACAAATTTTGTAAGTGCTTGTATACAAATGCTAGAAGTCTAAATATTAAGATGGCTGAACTTGAGTGCCTGATATTAAATGAGGATATCTATATAATTGGCATCACAGAAACTTGGTGGAATGACGACAATCAATGGGATACTAATACCAGGGTACTAAATACATAGGAATGACAACATAGTTCATGCTGGTGGGGAGTGGCACTATATGTGAAAGAAGTATATAGTAAAAATCTTAGATAAATCAAACTCTTTGGATAGAAATTACATGCTTGAATAATAAGAATATAGCAGTAGGAATAAACTCTTAACCACCTGACCAGGAGGATGATGATGATGGATGATTGTGAAATGCTCTGGAAGATCAGAGAGGCTATAAACACAAAGCACAGTAATAATGGGGGACTTCAACTATCCCCATTTTGACTGTGTGTGTGTCAGCTCAGGACAGGATGCAGAAATAAAGTCAACAGATACTATCAATGACTGCTTCTTGGAGCAGCTTGTTGTGGAACCCACAAGGAAAGAAGCAATTCTTGAACAGGAACAGGAAGTCTGTCAAACTATCAGTGGAACCATTGGATGATCGAGGTGCTATAAGAGCACTCAAGGAAGACAAGGCCATTGCAGAGACACTAAATGAATTCTCTGCATCACTCTTCATTACAGAGAAGACAGGGAGATTCCCACATCTGAGCCATTCTTTTAGGTGACAAATCTAAGGAACTGGCCGAAACTGAGTTGTCAATAGAGGAGGTTTTTTAACAAATTGATAAATTAAACAGTAATAAGTCACCAAGAACAGATAATATTCACTCAGGAGTTCTGAAGGAACTCAAAGATGAAATTGCAAAACTACCTACTTTGGTATGTAATCTATCACTTAAATCCAAATGGCTTGAGGATAGCTATTATGACACATTCATTCATTTAAAGGTTCTAGAGGCAATACTGGCAATTACAATCCAGTAAGCTTAACTTCACTACCAGGCAAATTGGTTGAAAAATATAGTAAAGAACAGAATTATCAGATGCATAGATAAACATGATGTTAGGGAAGAATGAACACAGCTTTTTTTAAGGGGAAATCATGCCTCACCAATCTATTAGAATCCTTTGAGCAGACCAACAAACTGTGGACAAGAATGACCCAGTGGATATAGTGTACTTAGATTTTCAGAAAGCCTTTGAAAGGCTCTTAAGCAACATAAACAGTCATGTGATAAGATACAAGGTACTCATGGATTAGTAACTGGTTAAAAGACAGGAAACAAAGGGTAAGAATAAATGGATAGTTTTCAGCAGGGAGAGAGGTACATGGCAGGATCCCCTAAGGATCTGTACTGTTCAACATATTCATAAATTATCTAGAAAAACGGGAAAACAGTAAGTGGCAAAGTTTAGAGAGGATACAAAATTATTCAAGACAGTAAAGTCTAAAGCAAACTGAAGAGTTACAAAGTGACTGGGCAACAAAATGGCAGATGAAATTCTATGTTGATAAATGCAGAGTAATGCACATTGGAAAAACATAATCCTAACTATACATACTGTAACGGGGGGTGTGGCGGGGGGGAGGGAACAGATGTACTCCACCCTCATGGGTCTTGCGCTCTTCCAGCCCGGCCGGTGGTGCAGCTGGAGGAAGGTGAGCCGGAGGGTTAGGGAGGGGACGGGGCCCGCTCTGCCCCTGAGTACTGCTATCTTCCCTTGGGGTAGTCCTTGGTCGACTCCCTGCTTCCCCAGCTGGGTGCTCTGCCTCCGGTGCTGTGGCAGCAACTGTGGAAGCTTCAAGTTTCTGTAGATTGCAGGCTGCAGACTGCCAGCTCCAAACCGCCAATTCCAAGCTGCAGGCTTTCAAACTGCAAACTCCAATCTGTAAACTGTAAACTCCAAACTATCAACTCCAACCTCTGCACTTCAAACTCCTCACTCCACAACTGCCTGCCTGAACTGAAGGCTTTTAACAGCTGGGGCAATCTCCTTGATAGGCCCCAGGTGGCCTAATTAGCTTAAAGCAGCCCCAGCTGGATCACCCAGGGAATAAGGCTTTGCTGAGCCTGGGGCTAATATACATGCCCTCTAGCACCCTTGCATAGCCATCTGGTTTGGCCCTGTCACAATACAAAATGATGGGGTCTAAATCTAGCTGCTACCACTCAAGAAAGATCTTGGAGACTGGATATTTCTCTGAAAACATCTGGTCAATGTGCAGCAGCAATCAAAAAAAGCTAACACTGTTAGGAACCATTAAGAAGGGATAGATAGCAAAACTGATAATATAATGCCACTATATAAATCCATGGTATACCCATACCTGGAATATCACACACAGTTCTGATTGCCCCATCTCAAAAGAGATATTAGAAATGGAAAAGGTACAGAGAAGGTCAACAAAAATGATTTGGGGTATGGAACAGCTTCCATATGAGGAAAAATTAAGAAGACTGAAAATATTCATCTTGGTAAAGATAGACTAAAGGGGGATGTGATGGAGGTCTATTTCTCCACACCATTCATGAGTTTAAAGTGTTATTTACCCCTTCACAGAGCACAAGAACCAGGGGCCACTAGATGAAATGAATAGGTAGCTAGTCTAAAACAACCAAAAAGGAAATCTCTCTTTCCACAATGCATAATCAACCTATGGAATTTGTTCCCAGAGGAAGCTGTGAAGACCAAACTGTAACTGGATTTAAAAAGAATTAGATAAGGACAGGCCCATCAATTGCTAACAGCCAAGGAGGTCAGGAATGCAACTATATGCTCTGGGTGTCCTTAGGCCTCTGACTGCCAAAGGGGATGGATCATTTGATGATTGCCCTGTTCTGTTCATTCCCTTTGAAGGATCTGGCACTGGCCACTGTCAGAGGACAGGATACTGGGCTAGTTGGACCATTGGTCTGACCAAGTATGGCAGTTCTTATGTTAGCAATGCTGATAAAAGCCAGTTAAAAAAAGTTTTCCTTCTTTAAAAGTCATCCTTGACCTTATTGAAGATAAGGTCTGACATTTTACCATTAAGTATTTTGGTAGATTTCCAAAGGCTAAAACATAATGAAAACAAATGACAGGCTTTCTTTACTGGCATAGGCATTCAGATGCATTAGAGACTTCACCAAAAATGAAAAAGGAACTCCAACAAAAACTTGTCTCTATATCACAGGCCTGAAGCAAGCAGGCAGGCAGGCAGGCAGGCAACCATTTGCACAAAAACATCTTTCAGTTAGCATCTTGCTTTCCACTTCTTTTTTTTCCATTGAAGATTTGTAGAATAACTACATTGTTTCATGAATAGCCATGCCTTAATAAAATCTAAGTCCTCCTGCTTTCCACAAATCCAAGCATCTTGTTCAGTTAGTGAAGTCACATTTTCTAATACACCACAAAAAAAATTCCAATTCCAACCATTCCTGCTTTTTCAGTGATTTAAAAAGGTTCTTTGCTCCTTTGCCTTCCTTTTTCGAAGTAACTTCAACTTAAAAACGTATCCTTCTTAAGGAACCTATCAAAAAAGCCCTTTGTTTGGGTTTTTCAAATAATTTAATTTCCTAGGAATATATCTTTTTTTAAAATTTTTTGTAGTAAACACAAAGGTGAAAAATTGGCACAAAAACTTCAGTCTTCTGGATAAAAGTCTGGGTTAGTATTGTGGGATGGGAAGAAAGGAAAATAGCAACTAATATAGGTAAGTAACAGCACTGCAAGAAAAAGCTGTTTAATGTGATTTATTTCACGAACTATACAACAGCACATATACACATGCACATGTATCTGTGCATGTGTATTTTCCACTACATTCCACTTACTTTAACGGACAGCCTCTCATTTACATTTAATTTATTGTTAACAAACCAACCTACCTATCATAAGGTCCCGAAGTCTTAATGTATATTTTAATCTACTGAAGTTTCCCAAAATTCAGGTAAAAAAGTTAGTAAAAAAAAACAAAAACAAAAAACAGCTTCTGTTAAACCCAAGAATGTTTTGGTAAAACAAAAAGAATTAATCAGTAAAAACAAACGAAGGGCCTTACCCATCAGGCACCTTGCCCCATCCTAAATAATCTTGACATAGAATTGACAGAAATATCACACATTAAGTATGTACATCAAAAGCCTTCATCTGTGAAGGTGGCTTCCATGTAGCACAAGGAAGACCAAAACAAATATGGGTAAAGCAAACCAACCAACCATTTGTTTTCATACTATCAGACAAAAAAATAGTTTGAGTGCAAATGACCCCAAAATCTTTAAGTAATTTTCAACCACATGTCATCTTTTAATAGAACACCAGTTTCTAGACAGAGCTTGTAACAGTTTTAAATGTTTGATTAAAAATACAATACTTTTTTCAAACAGATTCATCAGCAGATGAATAGCACAACTAGTAGCCATCTTACTCAAAGAAAAAGCAGTTAGTTTCTGAAGTGATTCAGAAACTCTATAGTAGAAATGGACCAGTATACCTACAAAAATTTAAAGTTGTATGTCTTATCACAATCAAAATTATGAAGGCCAGAGAGTTTCCTTTCCTACTGCATCACCAGAATGTTAACTCTTGAATCACAGACATTTGCAAAGCACTATGGAGTAAGTATCCTCAACTTTAGAGCTTGATATAGTTTTCTTTCCTAACAATTCTAACACGCCATCTTCTCCCTCAATATAGTACAAACTATAGACAAGTGGTTTTGAAAGCTTTATATCACTTTAAATTAATGTAGTGCTTGGACTAATTTGTGACCAGCTACACTGAATACTATAAAAACCAACTATACAGTGGTATTGATTTTCATACCATGATGAAAGTTTACTTCAGCATCTCTCTATATCCTCTGTATGTTTTGTCAGAATTTAAAGAATATTGCTTTTAAATAAAAAAATCCAATATCACTCCTGATTTACATGACAATCTCCCTGCTAAAAAAACCACCACATTAAGATTAAGAGTCTTTTATAAAGAAACTGCTTGACACATTAAGTAGCTTCAATTTTATAAAATTAAGGTTAGGACGATGCGACTTCATCTAACATACTGTATAACAGCTCATTTTTCACTGAAAAGCATAGACAGAAGATCAACAGTATTTAATGTTTTCAGTGGAACTGGAATTGCACTCTGCCATTGTGTTCTTGCTTCAATATTGCATAGAAAGCATTATAAATGAAGAGTGGAGAGTCAGTTCTTTTAATGTATCAGTGTAAATGCAGTGGCAAACATGCTGATATAAGCAATGACATGCCAATATATAAAAAAAGGAACATGTAAAATAGCAAGTCAGTTGATAGCATATTGTGGTCATTTATGAACAGCCATGGAAGCAGCAAGGGGAAAAAATTTATCCAAATTACACACAATGAATTACACAAATATTTTGCTTCTTAGTTTCTAGTTCAGTCAAGTGCCTTATGTTTATTTCTCTTCCTGAAAAGTTTAACAGAATGAAACATGACATTAAATAAAATAATTCCTTACGGACAATACCATTTTAATAGCTCAAAGGAAACTCCACCGGGAGGGTGCGGGGGTGCTTTTTGAAGGCATCCAACTTATTTATACCTTTAAAATTTCCCTAAATGTTTACTTTGTGAGTCTTTGTACATGTTCAGGATTTTTTTGTGAAAAAATTATAGGCTACCGTTTTATTTTTAGAACATCAAATTCCGTCTGATCAACATACCAAGTTATGGCATTAATTGCAAAACGGACAGACATTGTGGAAACCATGAATATTCTCCAATCCCACAATAATTCTGGTGCTCTGGGCAGACTAGCATGATAGAACCAATCCAATCAAGTGGTTTGATATTTTATTTACACCATTTTATCTGGTGTTCAGGATGCTAGTAAATGGCATCTGATTTACTTAAGAAGAAACCTAGCCCTTCATGAAGACACTTGACTGGACTTTTTATACTACAAAATAATTAAGGATGTCACAATATCTGTTTGAGAGTTAAAAATTAAAGGTTAGTCCATGAATATCGCTTTGACAAACTGTTCAGGGGAGCGGGAGATGTCTGTTAAACTAGTGAGTAAGGCCTAGGTTCTCAAAAATACTTAGGCACCTAAACCCAGATTTAAGCACTTCAGTCTGAGTTTAGGTGCCTAAGTTCCAGTTTAGGCTTCACTCCAATTCACAAAACTCTTGCTGAACCCTGTAGGCTTCTAAACTCACCTCAGCTTCTAATTTTTTTTGCAGTACAAAGTTTCCTAGATGCTGATGTTTCGGCCTCTGGGAATGCAGTCAGTCTGCTGCCTCAGTCTAGGGGTCTGGAAGCCTCTCTCTCATGTAAGCACCAGAACAATACATAAACCAGAGGAAGACTGGTGTTCAACCAACTCATGTGTAGGGCCTGATCTAGTAGGCATCTCAGTGACAGCCAACTGGATTAGGTCCCTCTGGCAAGTTCAAACAAAACATCCACGGAAGAACTTCCTTCCTGACTTGTAGCACAGTGGTTAGGGTTCCACTGTGGAGAAAATCACTGGGAGTGGAGGGGGAGGGAGATGGGAAAAAGACAGAGCACATGAACGGGCACACACAAGCATGAGAATGATTCTATAGCTTGGTGATTAGAGGACTTACTGAGGATGTGGGAGACCCAGAATTCAATCTCTTTGCTACAATGACTAATTATTCATCCACAGTGGAATTGTGTCAAAAGAAACAACTGAAGGAGCCCCACATTACAGCATCTCATAGCTCACTGGTTAGGGCACTCGAGAGATGGCAGATCCCTGCTCAAATAAGATTTCACTCAGTAGGGAGGGAGGCTTGAACCAAGGATCTCCCACATCCTGGAGGAGTACCCTGCCAACTGGGCTAAAAATTAAAATAGAGGTCCTCCTCCACCGCCCTGCCTTCTTGTAAAAAAAGGCCTGAGGTGCCTAACTTCAGAGGGTTCATAGCTGAAAATTGCTAGCAGAAAGAGGTAGCTCCCTGCAGCCCAAACTGAGGAACCCATCTCAGTGAGAGGGGAGCGACTTAGCACACACCTCTCTTATTGGTATCTCCCATTGGCTAGCTTACATGGCTCCCTGCCTAGCACACTGGCTTTTGTGAATAGCAGTCTAAGGTGCCAATCTCTCCCCATACAGTATACAAGGAGTCTAGGTGCCTAACTTGGGTTTTGCGAATCACAATGTGTGCCTGTGATTTTCTAGGCTCCTAAAAGTTACGTGCTGCAATGCTCAGCGTCACAACAATGCCAAAGTACCTTTGTGAATCTAGGTCCAACTGCCTTGAGTAGAGCTCTCCCAGAAACAGGCATTAGATGACTTGGTTAAGACCCAATCAAAATTAATATTTCTTCCAAAAGACACGGTGGTGAATAAGCTTACATCTTGCATTCTCATGTTTAAGGCTTCAGCCCAATAAGGTAATAGGGATGGGGAAGGCAAAGAAAGGGTAGGTCATTGGAGAACCTCCTGGTGCATGAGCTTCCAAGAACTTACTGAAGTCTCCTCCACTCCCACTAGAAAAAGAAATCCTTCAGTGGCAGGGATTGTGATATTCCCTTCTCCATCTATGAAAAGGGAGCAGTGTAAAATTCTACCTGAACTAACACACAGGGCTACTTCAATCAAATGCTGACAATGACTTTGGAATTAATTTTATATCTTTCCAGCACAGCTTGCCTTCGTGTATTGATGACTTTAAAAAGGCTATTAGTATATAGGAAAACTTTACTACTTTCGTACTGTTTTAGTTTAAAAATCCTAAAACTAAATGTTTGTACCTGTAGACACTACTATAACTAATCCTGCTTATTTTGAAGTCTCTGGGGAGAAAAAATGAAACCTCTAAAGACCATTAGTGCCTGCAACAGAGCAAAGATGCCTTTATAGCTTAAAACAGATATATTAAAACTAGTATATTGTGACATCCAAGTGCAATGCCCCGTGGTACAATATGCTGTGTATAAACGCAAAGCAGTGTCAATGAGCTCATGCAAAGATTCTTGATCCAACAGGGTGGAGAGAGATAAGCGCTCAAAAAAACTTACCCAGAGCAAAGTACTCAAGCCCTGAGGATAGGTGGAAAATGGGGGCGGGGGGAGGAGGAGGAGGAATAAGACATGGAAAAGAAACATTAATCTACTTTTTTAACCAGGAAATGAACAGTTTACCCTTCAAGGATGAGAGAGAGGCGCAAATTCAGATACAAGCAGTTAGACTATGGATCCCAGTCTTCATAATTTCAGTGTCTTTTAATTAGATGTAACTTGTTGCAATTCTTGGAGCAGATTTCCTGAAGATCTATTTACAGTGGTTTGCAGAAGTGGTGATTAGAAAGACTGCTTTCTATCTAGACTTCAATTCTCTTGTAGCAGTGAGTTCTTTTTTCCTCCATGAAAGGCAACATACCCCTGTAGCACTACATACAAAAATTTAATACTGGCATGAACTAAGCTAAGAAAGCAAGGCAACTAGTAGATGTTAACAGACTCATGCTATTATAATAGCCCTTGGCTTTCAGATTATAATAGTCAATTGCAGATTTTAATTTTTTTTTATTCCAATCAGAAATCTTTTAATTAAAAATGGTCACTGCAATCAGTTTACAATGTCAGAAGAATGAGTCTGCATAAATTAAAGTATCTCTTGTTAAGATGCACATGAAAGTGCAGCCACAATAAGATTAGATTAGCCTCCTTGGTAAGAGATACTCCATGCCCTTGATGGAGACTTAAGGATTCACTTTTAGTATCTTGTAGTTCTGATTTGCAGGCATCCTTTTAGTCAAACAGGAGTGAACTTCCTTTACAGCCCATTAACACTATTCCTTGGTTGGCTGTAGAGGTTCTATTTGATGAAGCAAGCTCCTGTTGCTTAGTCTACTGCCTCTGCTAGACTACTAGCTCATAAGTCCAATAATTTGGGAGTCAGGCACTTAAATATTTGAGGGTCTGGGCCTATGCGACTGAGACTGTGAAACTATATAGCACTCTGTAAATCACTGGCTTAGCTGACCTTGCAAGACAGAGTTTGGAGGGTTTTATTTATTTTTTTTAAAGCGTAGTGCTTTGGAAGTTAGATGTTTCAGCAAAACGTTAGTGTAACCACCAGCACATCCCCACTCTGCAAATCAAGGAGAATGCTAGTCATTGGATGGCACAAAAGTGCTTTTCTTACTAACAAAAATAATGCTCAAAAGTGAAGTTTAATATTGTGCACGAATATTCTATTGTTTCTGCTCCAGACTAGTATAGTGCATCTCCCCTTCACTGTGTAAAAATTACCCTGTTAACATTTTCTTCCTGGGTATACTTCAAGTCTCATCTCACTTACTGTCATGACAAACCATTTTTACCTCTACATTTCACTCCAGTTAGTACTACAAAACACAGTGGGAGTGAAAGATTATTTTCTGGCTTGGACATCAAGACTAACAGTCCTCTTTGCACTAAATTCGAAATGCAGAGGTGGTTTTTTTTTGTTTTGTTTTTTTTTACTGATGAATGCCCCAGAAAGATCTTAGCTTTGATAGAAGGTTGAGACTAATTAGAAAAAAGTTTTTTTAAAATTGAACAAATTATGAAAATCAGATAATTTTACAGTTTTTTTTTTCCAGAGAATAGTAATTTAACTTTCCTGAATAGGCATTTCAATCAAATCATGAGGAAATGTTTATTGCTCTATTTCACTCTCAAAAAACCTTATCAAAACTTTGACTTAGGACTGTCTGCAAGATCATTGCTGGAACAGAATGACACCCAGTGGCTATTCACTTAATTGCAGATCTAGTTCAATGGGAGAAATTAAGGGTATGTGCACACTGCAATTAAAAACCTGCAGCTCAGCTGTGCTAACTGACTCATGCTCATGGGGCTCAGGGCTGTTAAATTGCAGGGGAGATGTTCAGGCACAGACTGGAGCCCAGGCTCTAGGATCCTGCAAGGTGGAAGGATCCCAGAGCTCAGGCTTCATCCTGAGCCTCTTATACCACAATTAAGCAGCCCCTTAGCCCAAGTCAGCTGGCATGGGCCACGCACAGGTGTCTAACTGCAGTGTAGACATACCCAGTGAGGTTTATTTTGAAGTGTTTAAGGTTCTCTCTTTATGATTCCCATTAATGGGAATGGGACTAACATGGCTAACTGCGCCTTATGGTCTTTTGAAAATCTAGGGTAAAAGGATGTGGGGTAGACTTTTGAAATAAACATTACTTTTCCTAATAACTGTTTCTGAGATGACTGCCTGCATGGATTCACTTTGCAAGAAAAAACTCTTTTCAAGAAGTGTCCATTGGGGCATTTTACACCTCTGTCTTTTCAATCTCACTCAAGTAAATAGAGGGTGTAACTCTAATTGATGTTTGTCAGACTCACAGTTTGAGTCTACATCTACCTACTAGTATAGATGTAACTTCTTCAAACTAGCCCTAGTTAGGGCTAGTCAGCACTTAAAATTTACAGTGGCATAGCTGTATCAGAACAGCTGTGCCACTGTAAGAGCACTTGTGTAGCCACATTATGTCAACAGCCGAGAGCTTTCCTGACAACATAATAAAATCACAAGTGAATGGCGGTATCTAGACAGCACAGTCCACAGAAGCACTTATGTTGGCAAAATTTATATCACTTGGGGAGGAGCAGGGGGGATTGGGAGGAAAGTTCACACCTCTGAGTGACAGAAGTTTTGCCAGCTTAAGTGCTAGTGTAGATAAGGCCTTATTATCACATCTCAAAAAAGGTGGGGTGGTAAGGTGAAATGAGCACACTAAATCCCCAAGTCACCTCCGAATCTGTTTATCTAGACAGGCAAGACAGCTGAACTGAAAAGTAAGGGAACAGACATTCCTGGGGACAGCGAGTGAGGTACAGTCATTGCCCTTCCTCCAGGGATTCCACCTGGGGAGCTCAGCTTTAAAAAATTTCAGCCATGGCTCCATAGGAGGCACACTCGATTAGGTTTCCCCAAGAGATGTGCAGAATCAAGTGAGCAGGGAATGCAGGTGGCTTCCTTGCATTGCTGAAAGCACCCTTCTGCAGCATGGTTGGTGGAATCCAAGAGGTCTAGCCCATGATCTGGAAGACTGCTTTGACAATGCATCCTGGAAAAACTAGCTTTCAATTAATTCTCCTCTTCAGGACTGCTGCTCTACCCTGAAATAGAAATATTTGCTTCTGAGCCATACAACAAAAAGACCCTTAAAATATAAAATAGGGTATGTTCTGAAACCAGACCTCTTGGGAAAAAATAAAAAGCTAGCTTTTCAGTTTTTTCTGGCCGGTATGTATTGGAAATTTGGATTAGGTAACATTCAGCCAGACCTTCAAAGCTTGCCATGCGCAAACAGTGTAAAATGAGCTGAAGAAAAAAAACTGATTTCAAATTCAACCCCCACAAGAAGTCAGAAGCATTTAGTAAAATTTATAAGAAAAACCATTAGGCTTTTTTTGTTTGTTTTTTTAAATAAAGGAAAAAACTGACACGTTAAAATAAAAGGAAGCAACTCATCACAGTCTGAAAAATAAGGAATTGTTTAAGTAGAGAGGCAGTATTTCCTAATACTTTCATTCACAGTAACAACAGAAGCAACAAAAAATTAACTCAGAACACAAATGCAGGAGTACAGTACTACATACAAGTATGCCATGGCTGTGGAATAAGTGTGTTACTTCATACATACCAATATAGGTATGTTACCAGAAAGGACACTAATTTCCTAACTCCTATTTGTATAGTACAGATGTTTAATACAGCAAATAAATACTGTCATATGCACTAAATCTCAGACTTCTGAGTTTTTCTCCTTAGAGGAATTTTATCAATAAAAAAGTTCTTGAAAATACTTTTTAAAGGTATTTGCAAATTAAAGTGGAAAGGATGTGGAAGAGAGCAGATGACACTAAGTATGCACACCAAATTACAGAAAAGCACTAATCTTTCAATTCTGAAGGAACTTTAGTTCACATGTGAAAATGAGTCTCAGGTCAGATCTACACGACAGACTTCTGCTAGCAGTTATGTTGGTCAGTGACCATGTCTTCACACCTCTGTGCTTTTAAAGGTATAACTTATTTTGTTGGTAGAGACTAGTTTTATTACAGCAGTGTGAAGTGCAGATTTGCCAGCTTAGCTGCATCCACACCAGGAGTGGTTTGCTAGTATTAGTGTATCATTATTCAGACACCGAAAAGCACTCCTAGTATTGGTGTGGTCCTTATGAAGCTGAGGCCATGTCTGCACCTTTAGATTTCTCATATCACAAAATTACTACAACATGCAATAGGACTAGGTCAGACAGGCTAGCACTGCAATTTTTGGTAGAGCTGTTTGAGAAATTCTGTACAGCATTCAGTTGTAATATCCCAGGACCAATTCTCATCCTCTTGTTTGTGGAGCATTGAAATTACCGCAAGTATTTTTATTACATTAATGATTTTGAAGCTACATGTATTAAATTCTAATTGAAACATGCAACAACTGCATATGCATTTGGTCCATATCATAATGGAATCGCACTTCAGAGTACATGAATTACAGTCAAAACTAGTTAGTTGGCTGGTGAAGTGAGGTCTAACATCCAGCTAAATGGCATTTCTCTAAAACAACTGTTGAATACTAAAACTAATGAATTCCAAGATTTCAGGGACCATTCTCTCAGTGGGCAGAATCCTACTCATCTGGTGAAAATAATCAGAAAGCCAAAAGGAGGAAGTGGGGGACACCTGGAGCTCCAGCATCTGGTTAGCAGAGCAACCACATCTGTAAGTTGTATAGCTCAAAGTACCAGTTGCTGGCCGCCATTCCCACATAGTACCCTTCCCCCTCCCCATTTTTAAGCTCCTGATACAGTTTAAAAAGTTGATGCCCTGAAAGATTCTTTTCTCCCCAAGGGAGAAAAAAAAATGAGAGTGAAGAGGAGAAGTGAGTGCACAAAGAGACCCTGTGGCTTGGGGGGGGGGGGGGGGGGAAGGAATGCAGAGCTAGAAGCATGAGGGAGGGGTTTGGGTTGCAGGGAGTCCCTGAAAGAGGGGGATGTGGAGGAATGCCAGGAGTACCTGCTGTGTGTGATGCACCAGGACTGCAGAAGCAATGAAGTGTGCAAAGCTCTAGTACATTCACTGTTCAATGCTGTAATCTTTTGTATGTGCAGTTATTTCAAACATCTTGTATAAATTACTACTGTGGAGTAAGTTTGCTTCCACATGCCGGGTAACCTGGAGGAATTTAAGCTTCATATTAACTCTAATACATGAGTTTGGCATCTGATTTGGGTTCAGCCCTTAGTGCTATGATCATGCCTTACCTATTCTGTCACTTATTCACATGGACTTACATTCATTTATTAAAGTTAGTCCAAAAAATCCACAATGAATTCAATTTTTCCCTTTGATGTACAGATATTGACATGTTATATTAGTCAGCTACTGCATCTGAATTCATTTCCATATTATACCAGAATGAAGCTTTTAAAACACCATGTGTCATGAGAAATGAAATACCACAAAAAGCCTATTAAATAATTTTGTGCTGCTTCCAAAGTTTGAAAGGCAATTTCACACCTTAAAGTTGATTTTTACTACTTTTTAAAATAAAGGGCCTCTGTTTCAGAATGTAGGCTCTCTCCTTGTCCCGCTTGTGTACAATAAAGTGTATTTCAGCAAAGCAAGTTCTACGCGAAACTCTATGAAGAAGTTGACCTTCAGCTAATATCAGGGGTTCAGACTGGGGGTTATGACTACACGGAGAGTCACGCGGTTATTATGGGGGGGGGGAATCACAAGCAGTCAGCCCCAGTACATGCCAGTAAGGGTGTCATGGCACATGGGATCATCACTGCCTGAAATATTTTCAAAGGAAGCCTCAGCAAAAAAAGCTTGAGAACCCCTGAGCTACTCATATATTCTGGGCTTCCATTTTAAAAAAAATTTATGGGTAGATTCTGTCCCTCTGTGAGTACAGAAGACCGTGCCAACAGAGTAGAAGTGGTGCAGTTCCAATACACAAGGGACAGAATTTGAGGAGTCTACAGGAGCCAGCACTCCCTGAGTAATAGATCCCTGCTAAGTGGAAGTTTCCTGTGCACAAGGAAGTTGGGAACTAGTTGATCTGCTGCCATACAGATCCACTGACAAATCCTTTTGGGAAGATGGGCACAGATACAAAAGGCAATATTCCCAAATTGCAGAACAGCTCTGATGCTCCTCTATGGCCTATGGGGAAGATTCCTTCTACCCTCCCCAACCCTGTGCCTGGGAAATTCCCCACTGCATCTCCCTACTTCCATGGGCCATACACTAGAATGAGCAATTGGGATTTGAAACAGAGCACTCCCCCTCTTCCTTAACCTCCAACGCAAGTGACCCCATAATGCTCCCAATCTCTGGTGGGTTAGAGAAAGGCATCCACTTGAGCTGGTAGCAGCCAGCATACTATTTTAGTATTCCTCTGGCAGCCTCTGAACTTCTTCAGAATTTAAACATTAAAAAAAAAAAGCGACTAAATATTATAGATTAAACTGAATTGATGCATTACTTGCATGAGTATGCACAGAGAAACAAGAGCAATGAGAGAGGTGTGAACTGTCCCAATTCATTTCAAAACCACTAAATTTGAGTCTTTAATAGATGACTTCAATGACAGCATTAACTATTTCACTGCAGGAACATTCTGCTACTCTGGAACTGGGTAGAGTACCACTTTTTAGTGTCTCATTCTGAATCCTGCATATGGTACTGACAGCCTAACATTACATGTGAAAACAGGATCTTCCACGGTGCCAGCCAAAGGCCTTGTGCAAACAATACTATTTTGTTGTGGACATAATATGTGGAGAATTGTATTGGGACTTACCTATGCATGGAGTTATTCTGGAATAGCTATTCTGCTTTAAATTCACACCCTACCTTGTTCCAGAATAACCAAGGTGTAGATTAGCCTTGGTTTAAACCTGAATAAGCCTTTTGCACTGGTTTAACTCACTCAGTTCATAAAACACATTTTTAGTTAACACAATGTAAATCACATAGATCAAAACCTGACTGACTCCATTTGGGTTTGGTTGCTCCCCTGACTCCCCTCCGCAATCAACATTACACAGTTGAGAAAGACCATAGCACAGATACTGACAACCTTCCCTGACACAGAACACAAGAGAAATTGAGAAATTATTCCTTCAGACCTCCAAAATGATTTTTTCAAAACCCGTAAGGAAGGATGGAGAACATACCTGCAATAGGTACATATCCAACTCCTTGTTGGTATACTGTGGGCATCAGGACCACTGGCTGGGGCTGCATCATCATGGCAGTTGGTAAGGACTTGATACCAAAAGGATAACAGAAAAAACAGTTAAACACAACTAAAGTGATAATGCATTTGAGCAAAACCCTCAAGTCCTACTAGTCAATGTACACTGACTCGTGCCTAGTACAGCAAACAAACAATTTGTTGGCAATAATAGATATGAAGTATCATTTTTCAGAAAGTCGGCTCTGAGTACCGAAAATGAATTGCCATCTGAAGGAATGAATCTAAAACCTATGAAGCCACATCAAATTAAGCGAGCTTTTTATAACAAATCCCAGATGAAGCAACTGAATAGCTCATTTATTAGTAAGTAGGAAATAATCTGAATTTCCAAAATGATTTCTGCACATCTGCTCATGAATTCTGCTTCATTTCACAAAGTGTAAAGTTTCCACAATAGAGTAAATTCTATACAAAAAGCTTTAATTCCGTTACTATTTAAAAGGGATGCAATTTCTCAAAATCAAGTGAGAGCCCAGCTGGTTTTATTTAGAAGAGCCAAAGAACATGAATATTTGATTTAAACTGGTCTCAATTTAGACTCTCTATGGACTTTCCTTACTAATATCCTCACTGAGGAAAGTTAACTAAAGATCATGTTATCCATGTCCACAAGGGGATGTACTGAATCTTGCATAGCGTTTAAAGGTTAACAACGGTCCAAGGCTCCTTGAGCCCTTGGATCTTGTTCAATTATTTTTACTTTTCTGATTGGCAATTTTGGCAGGCAGTGCTTAAATCATTCAACAATACCTACCTGAAGTGATCTAAATTCTGTGTAAAAATGGTCAAATTTGTCATAATCAATAAAAATTTGGATCCCAGGGTTTTGAGCAAGTCACAACTAAGAATCCAGTTGGTCAGTAGTTTGCAGAGTCCTTCTTGGTTAAGTTTTGCCACCCTTACCCCCCAAGTAGTAGTACTTGAGTAGTTCCGCCACTCACTGTAAATACAGTTGGTAAGCATCACCATCTGAAGAATGCCCTCTGGGCCAAAAGCCATCTAATTTACACAACACAGATTTTCCTTTGCAAAAGTTTTTTTAACCTATTCTTATCCCTGTACAATTTACAATGTTATGAAATATGTAAGTCTCCAGTGGAGTATTAATCTCATCTGGAACATGTCTTTACTCTTGTGTCTGTAATATAAAACCTACAGTCTTCCAGGTGAAAGTAAAAGTTCATTGTAAATTTTGAGCTCTCTCTGCCTTCAACCTAAAAGATTAAAACTTGTCATTTTAGGAGTACACTCAGAGAGGGCAGTGATCAAAGTAGAGAATGCTTAGCTAAGCCTATTCAAGCAATCAGGAATACTACTATTCACATTAAAAGAAAGCAATTATAAGCAGAAAGTTTCAGAGTTAGAAAAACTAAACTTCAACTGTAGATAGAACAGCATGGAGGATGGGTCTTTTGAAAATCAGGAAATATGAAGGGCATCTGAAAGAACTGATAAGATTTTTCACTGTGTGCTTACCTTTTAGGATTACATTTTCAGTGTTTATTGATGGAATAGTTAAAATATTAGGTTCACTTACATTTAGCATAGCTACCTATTTATTTCAGGGATACCAGTACATCAATAGGCTTCAACAAAATAAAATCAACATGCCATAACATAACAGAATAATTCAATAAAACCATTTCCTTTGCTCCGACCCCAAGAAAGCCACCCTCCATATCTCGAGGAGAACAATGCATTTGGCTTACCGTGTAAGACATGACCAAGTTAATCATTCCTTCTTTGTCATCACCCTGCTTTCCACTCAGACTATACCACTCATCCTCCACCTTTCCTTGTTTCAGAGACTCTGGAATAGTAATGTGAGTCCAAGCGATGCGGTCATCCATTGAAAAGGCTCGCTGAAGGGCATTAGAAAAAGTATTTCTGATCAAATTCACAGCCTTCTCAAAAATAATTCCTCAACATAACTCCTGATTAATGTTCTTTGAACTCAAGTCTCAGGGTCACATTTTCCCATTTTAGTTTTAAGCCATCCTTTGCAATATAACTTTGGCAGCAGAAATTAACATTGGGGCTGTTCAGTCAATAGTCTCTGAAAAGACTTTTCCCTGCTGAAGATTTTACTCCAGCAAGGATAAGGATAAATACCTTTTTAAAAGAGGGACTATGGATTTTCTGCATGGGGAGTTGGAACAGGGCAGCGGGAGCTTATTACTTTCATATCCACAGACTGAATGTGCTATGTTAATGTTGCACTTTTATCACTATGGACTGTACACGACTGCAACTACAAAGTGATACATGTAGGTTCTCAAATGCTGATAGATCAGAATGCCTCTAGTTGCACCGTTGCAATGTTGAACTATTGCCATTCATTTATCCTCACTATTTTAGCTCACTAAAGGATCCAAAAACTACATAAAGCTGGAAATCACCTTGAGGAAAATAACTGAATTTGCACTTTACACAGAAAGGATGGCCCGGTATTTACCGGAGATGGATTTTACCAGCCAGGAAAGACTAGTCAATCTCAGTTTAAGGGATTTTAAAAATTGTTTTGGCACACCACAGTACACTTAATTTTAGTTACATATTCTAAATGTGGTTACATAATGCAGTAGAGTCAGATTAATTTAATTTAGGACTGAACAAATAAAAAGGAACTGCAGTGTGCCTAATACTGATATATGTCATTGTAACACTAAAGATCAGGAATGTATGTATATATTTTGGTTTGGTATTTTCTCAAGAAAGTTAAACAAGACATGATGTGTTTTCAGTTTTCAATATTATACAAACAAAAGTAAAACACATTCCATTATATGAAAATGACTAAGCAGAGTTGCAGGCTTGAAGCATTAAGCAATCAGAAGCATGCAGAGTTACAGATTACCAGTCCAGGTCCATTTGGCCATGTAGCATTCTGCAGCAGACAACCAACTTTGATGTATTGATAGACTGAGCCTATTCCTCAGTTTTGAATGGATTTATCCAGTTTGAAAAGATTTGTTCTATGGTTGCTGAACTCGCTGGAAACTGATGCAGTTATTTTTTTTCCCCCTCAATTTCCAGGTTTAAACTGATATTTACCTGCCACATGTCCTCACCTAGTTTTTCCCCAGGAAATTGCCAACTCTGTTGCACAGAAAATTGTTCCCTACAGTTAGAATCCTGAAGTGGAGTCTCCAAACCCACCCCAGCAAAACCTATTTGATTTTTGAATGCCTTGATTAGTCACATCAATTTTATTTGGAGAGATGCCCATGTAACAAAATTAACCTTCCAAACAGGAAGCAATGAAAGACCAATTGCTTGACACATTTATATCAAAACTGGACAAAAGCATTTAAGAACATACTGTAAGAAGCAATCACAATGGCAGCAAAATGACAACAACCAGTTAATTCCTCATCTGATTTTTATGATTCTCTAAGCCAAAACAGGCTTATTAAAACTAGCAATAGATACATTTACTTGAGTAATATTTTCCCTTACCACTGTCTAGTACTGGTAAAGGTACAGGAAGACTTTTGTGGGAGGGTAGAGGCTGTATAATTAAAACAAAAAGTTGAGAGCCTACCAACACTACCTCCTCTTTGAGGAAGCATATGCTTTGATTCATTTGCAACCATCTCTATCCACTCACAATACATCCACATATCTTTTAAGATCCCTAATACCACAGTATGTGAGCACCTACCAAGTATCTAAAGATAGAAAGTACATGTTCTTCATCCCTAGAACATAAATGAAATCTTGAATAGTTTGTAGGGATTCTCTTCTGAGTGCACATGCATGGGCTTGGGTGGAGAAACTGAGGGTGAGCTAGACAGAAATGAGATGTGTAGTTAAATTATTCATGAGCTTGGTGGTCATTTCTCTTGTGGGAGTGAGTTCCACAGGTCCAGCTCCTGTGAAAGTTCTGTCTCCTGCAATCACAAACTTCCACATATCTGTCAGAGTCATTGTTCCAGAGGAATACCTCTCATGAAAATTTATTTTTTTTATATTCAAGAGGCTGTCAGCTCAGACAGTGAAGTGTTCAAAGTGAACTTCTGTTAAGTAGATAGGCTATTGCATTTTTTTTAAATAGCTGAAGCTTTTTAAGGGAATGTAGTTTCATTTCTACATTTAACAAATTTCAGTAAACAAGGGAGGAATTCACAAATGCATAGGCAACCAGAGTCAGGTCTGAGTCCTAGAGGGTCACCATCCTCTGCTCAGAGTTATTTGTCTGTGGTTATCTAAGTACCCAAGAGCAGCAAGGAATCCAAAAGGACCCAACAGCTGCAAATCAACTTATTCTAAAGGAAAAATACCCTGGTAGTTGGGAACACTACAAAAGGAAGCAAGTCCTTCAAGATGCTTAACACCAGCACCACCTTAGTATTGTCTGGGTTCCAGATTAAGACAAGTGCTTTGTAGTGAGCCAATTTCACATATGTATTGAGAAATGGACCTAATTACATTTGGTATAAATGAGAGCTCTCCTAAAAATTTCATATAGATGCTGAACAACATCAGGGGAGAGAATTAAACTTCACTGGATTTTGCCGATGAAAGCCCTGGAGATGATCAAATGCCCACCAATAATCTTCTGGATTCAGTCGAAGGAGGCAGGACCTAAACCATTTCGGTGCTTCCATTAAGCTCTGCAGTTTCTTGGAGGTCAGGACAAGAGTATTTGGCCATCAGTAATATCAAGCATCACAAAGATCCAGTAAGTTGAGTGTAGATATATGGCCTTGTCTGAGTAGGTGACCATCCACAAGAAAAAGTGTCATTTAATTACCATATGTCTTGAATCCTAGCAGAGGAATCCAGGATACCAACAGAACAAAAGATTTTGGAGATTGTTAGCTTCTTGATTGCTTGCTCAGAAAAGGGAAGACAGTGTGTGAGGTGTCTTGGGTAAAGGGATTGTTTCTCCGTTGCTGGTCAGATTATTTATGAGCAGATTCCCCTCAAAGAAGAGCTTGATGGCATCTATTCATTGAGAAGCCTGGTGTTTTCTGCCCCGATCATTCAGGACAGACAGAGTTTAAGTAGTTTAGGATTCCAAAGTACACTATACAGCACATGCTGGCCAGAAGATCGTCCACTTTGACACAAAACAATTACACTGAAAGAAAAAGCTTGAAAGCTATGAAAATTGATGTGATTTCCCACCTGAAAGGTACAAGGTTCTAACCTGTTACGTTACAGATAGCTCTCTAATATTGCTGCCTCTCCCACACATGCACCAGGAGCAGCAGGGAAAAAATTAGGCACCAACTGTAGTAAGTACAAGCAGCAGAGAGGAATTGGAAGGAAGAGAGATTAAGTGAATGAAGTGGGAGACAGCAATGGAAAAGCCAGGAGGAAACTGTAGCTGCTAGGAGAGAATGCCTGATGTGAACCTGGGATTCTGGCTCCTAACTATGTAAAATGAATTTTAGATACTAGAACCCCTGAATGGAATCATTTTTTACTAATTCAAATTTGTCTACAAAGATTATTCTACATTTAACTGATTTACTGTCACCAAAACTCTTATATCTTGGATTAAAGCTATAATTTGATCTGAGAAGTCTTGCAACATTATCTCCCAAAGAACTGCAGAAGCAGCCTATTTTTAGTATAAAGTACAGAATATAAGAATGCTCCTAAGACACTACACTGTAGGCTTGACAGAGTATTCAGAAACCACTTCATTTTCAAGATGATACAGCTTGCTGACAACCCCAACATCATCCCTCCAGAACTCATACAATTACATCAGAATCTCAGCTTCCTTTAAAAAGACAGTGTGTCTCTCTCTCTCTCTAACTGTTGTGGCTGAAAAGACAGATGTGAAGGTGTAATCCACCCACACAAAAAGAAACACTCCAGGTGCTGGTATAAGCCACTGAGTTGTGTCACTTCAGTCCAGCTCTGTAAACCCCAATCCAACCGCAATCCAGCGCCAAGCAAAAATAAAAACATTCTAACCTCATCAAATATCTCAAGATAGAAAGAGTCCACACCCGGTGGAACAGTGCACTGAATAACTTTGTTCCAGCGTGGGTTCTTGGCTCCATTGTGCGCTGTAGGAGTTTCATACACAGCATAGCCGAGTCGTATCCGACAGTATGGATCCATGCGGGTCATACCATAGTTCTTTGCTAGTTTTGCCTGGGGAAAACACCAAAAAGGAAGAAATCATTTTGTTGTTTATTTTCTTCATTAATTCTTATGAGTGAAATTTATGTTAGTTTATAAGAAGTCTGTCATGATATAATGAGAATACTGACTGGGTCCAATGAAATAAATATGGTTAGCAAAAAGAAGCACCAAATTCAGAGTAAAGGTTATTTAGTTGCAACCAACATTTTAATGGTTGCCAGCCAATGAGACTCAAGCTCTCTTTAGGAAAATAGCTAGAAAATACAAATGAAACAATTAAAGTCAGTGATTTAAATGTTTTCCTGCTTGCTGATTTAAATCAATCCACTTTAGTAACATCTAAGAATTTATGTAACAGTCTGCTACATAGTATTGTAACACTTGTATCTTTAGTAAATAAAATCTCTCACTGCTTTAAAATAAATTCCCTCTGTGCACGCTTAGAATTGTATTGTGTTTCTCTGGGCTGCAAGCTCCCTAAGTAGGAACGATCTCAAGCAAACCAGCAGCACTCGAACAAAAAGGAAGTTCAAAATTAATTTGTGGATTACAATCTTTGCTCCTCTGGCCTCCAATAGGTAGTTTGGAATTCCTTGCCACCACATAAAACTGTCATATCTCATGTAGTGCTTGAACCTCATCTACATTGCAACAAGCTGACCAGGTGAGAGTCTTTAGTGTACACAAGGCTCCTACACCTTCAGGCAGCATTGCTGGTACAACTGAATCTGCACCATGGACTTCTGGCAGAGTTATACTGGTCAAGGACATGAAGAGGCATGATCCCCAACTGACAGTCGTTTTACTATACCAGTACAAACCGCAGCTTTGCCAGTAGACCTATTTCTACATTAGGAACACTTTGTTAGTATAGTATTCCTATACCGGTAAAGCATCCCACTGTAGACATGGCCACAGTCATTTCTGCCACCATTTTAGGTAAAATGGTGGCAAAATAGGAAAGCTTCCTTTAAAAAAAAGGGGGGGGGTAAAAATAGGTCTGCGCCTGGAAAGATTCTTACATCAAAGGCTCCTACCAGTTCAGCTATAGGAGTGTTAGATTAATAGATTTAAAAAGAAGAAGAAAACTGTTCTCCATTGTAAAAATAGGGCTTTAGAAGTTAAGGTAGCAAAGTTAACCCTGTAAATCAAGCTCCTAACACACTTAAATTCTTAGGTTAACACCTCACTGGGATGTCTTAGGGAGAAAAGAGGGTTCATACTTTTGCAGGACTTGCACACTGTGCAGTCTTAAATTGCAACAGTTCAGTGAAGGATTAACTGGGAAAACATTTTTAAAGTAAAAATTATACTTACACAGCATACAGTAAAACACCACAGTGAAATCCCACAATGGACCTGTGCACCATAAACAACTAACACTACTTGGTTTTCAAGTGTATTGATTAAATCTGCTTTTAAAAGGTATGTCTACGCTCCAGGGACTATATCTGCATAGCTATATCATAATCCCACAAAATAGACAGACCTATGCCAATGGAAGGTTCTTCCTCCCCCCCCCCCATTGGTTCAGGAGCACCACCATCCTGAACAATAGCTTGTTTAACAGAAGCACTTTTCTCATCGACATAGCTGCATCTACAATGGGGTTTACGTTGGCATAATTATGTCAGTCTGGGGTGTGAATTTTTCACACTCTGTTCAATGTAGCTATGTCCATTTTAAATGTACACTACTGTCAATAACTGAGTTGTGGGCTAGGGGGTGAAGCACAAATCCTGCCTACCAGTTAGAACTGAATCTAGACACAGCGGGTCCAAGGCAAAGTCAAAGTCATAGCCTGGCATCAAAACCCAAAAAGCCTAAGCCAAAGGGTTAACTAGAGTTTGAGGGTCTGAGCCAGGAGTCTGGAAGAAGTTGAGAGTTAGAGCAGGCACGTCTGGGACTGGAATATAGCTAGGGACACTGGAGGCAGGGCCAAGATGAAGTGCAGCTATGGGCCAGGAATGCACTGAGCAGGACTAGATAGTTTAAGCTGAGTAGCAGCAGCAATCAGCCTGCAGACACCTTCAACCAACCAACCAGATAACACAGAGTTCTCTCAGGGCCAGCTGTGCTTAGTAGATTGCCAGAAGACTAGCTCTGTTGCAAGCCAGGCCCTTGAAAACCTGGCCTTAAAATAGCAGTTGAATTATTCTCAAATGTTTTACAGAGCGTACTCAATCTTTGGAGAAAGAGAGCTGTATAAGTCGGCGGATCATTTTCGGACAAGAGTCTGTAGCTTTGTCCATCTCGTTTCTATACTTGCATACCCTTACCACCTACCCATCCCAGTTTTAGAGAAAAATAACTATAGCAGTTACGCTCAAAATCTCTACAAACAGAGATTAACATATCTGCTTTGCTAGATTAAGAGCCAGTCGACAAACAAGATGCATTGTAGTATTTATCAGCACTTGTACAATAAGTACATTTCATGAAGATTTGCATTTAGATATAAAATATTTGCAAATATACATTTCAAAAAAGCTTATGGCATCTTAAGCATTTGAGAAACCAAAGGTTTTCATCTTTAGGTAGAAAGATGAGCTGGAAGTAACCAATATCTTCTGTAAAACATTTCCCACCATAAATGTCCTCTAAGTTTAAAGATTGAGGACCTCAGAGTGTTTATAAAGGAAATCAGTTTCAATAAGGATATTTCTCAAAAGCTGTGTGAGGGTTTAAACTCTGGTTTTCCTTTGAAAATAAAAGGCATGGTTGATACAGGTTGACTTTACCTCTAAAATTTAATGCTCTAAAAATATACCCCCTGCATTCCTTTCCTGAAAACATGAACGTTTTACATGATTTGTTAACCCAGATGCCTTAGAGTTACAATTGCTTTATACTAATTTAAATGTCTATTAAATAACTCTTACAAAGAACAAATTTCAATAATGAATACATCTTTTAAATATAGCACTAGTATAAAGTTAAAGCAAGGTAAAGTTTAAAACGAAGCTGTCTGATTCTGTATAACACTTTTAGGGGTCATAAACATGGTCAATGGGAAAAGATTATCTTCTTGATGTTTGCTTGTCCTTAAACCACTAGAAATAAGTTTCCCATTATAACTTCATCTTTGAAAGAAATTTTGGGACAAGTTCAGCATTTGATATACGCATGCAAATTCCAAAATCTTTAATGGAAGTTACATGAATATCCAAGGAAAAAACTGGCCCTTAGTTACTTAAAATATTTGGTAAATGAAATTCAAGTTCACACACATCTCAAGGACTCCTTTTTCGCAAAGACTTTATGCACCTCACTTAAAAAGGTCTTGTGATGTGCATTTACAAAAGAATGCTTCATTAACTTTTGTAGGATTGCAATCTAAAGAATGTGTTTCCAGCATCACATGATAAATCAAGAACATATCTAATTTAATATTTAGCCCTTTTGACAGTATTTCTTCAAGTGTATAAAATATAGCTACAGGCACCCATCCCATAGGTCAATACACAAGAGGCAAAAGGAATGCCCATAACTGTGTAGCCACCTCAATGCTCATTCCCCTCCCCCTCACCAGCAAGTTATAGCTTTGCACAGTTGCCTTACTGAAATGGATATCATCTAAATACCTCATGCTAAACAGACATTCTGAATTTCTACTTAAGTCTTCTCCATGTTTGATATCTATTTTGTTCTCAGAACTTTGCAATATTGAAGTTCTTGATCCAAGCTTTTCTATTTAATTAATGTAAAAGTCCAACAATGTTACCACATCATTTTAGGAATCCCTCCTCAGATTATGCATGCTGTTTACAGGAATTGTATCCATGATCTGTGTAAATCAGGTTTACCAACAACATGACAGATTTCAGCCTTGAGAATGTTATAAAAGATTAAGCACAAGATCAAGGGAAGAAAATAAGGACAGCAATACTGAACAACGTTACTGAAAGTTTGAGTGAGTAAAAGTTTAGTGTTAAAAATTCCAAAGAGAAATAACTTATTATAAATGTATATACAACAATATCCCCTGTATCTAGAACGAAAGCAATGAAATGCTAAGTAGAAGCAGCAAGTCTTGGGATTTACAGTATTCTAACACATTAACTGCACTAGTCTCAGACAGTAATTCCTCCTTAGTTCTGCATCAAAGTCAATGACTTTTTACATGCTTTTTTTTTTAAACCCACAAGCAATGAGGGAACCGATTAGCAAAATACATGACATGACTTCTAAACTGAATGATGAGCACTGAAGATGATTTCCTGTGAAGCTGCAAAATATTTTAAAATTAATGTTCTCTGGTAATAGTCTATCAGTTGTTGTACCTCCACCACTATGTCCAAAACTAAATAGGCCAGTGCCGCTTGTGCATACTCTAAGTTTGTTCTTGTAAGCTTTTGACTAAATTCAAATGAAGCTATGAGACTTATGTGGCCTTTGTCATGAAAACTTACGTGATCAGGGAGTGCAAGATTAGGAATTTTAGTAGTTCCCAAGATCAAGACCATTCACAGCAGCACTCTCTCAGACTTTTGTTATTGGGTATTAAAAGTAACTTTCACAGCATAAAAAGCAGAACTATATCACTCATGCAAGTTACTCCACGCAGTCTGCATAATGCTTTAAGCTATGTGACTGTACCACTAACCTCAAGAACTAACTGGAGTGAGCAGGTGCACCAGATCTTAGCCTAAAATAGAGTTCTCCCACACTGCCACCCCACACATTAAGTAGTAACTGCAGCAAGACCCCTTAAAGTCAGGATGAATGGGAATATAAACTACAAGAACTGGCCAATCTGGACACTGGAAAAACCTTTGTCCAGCCCTGATCGTTTCTTGCTTTAAGTATTAGAACCATGATTTGAGGACTTCTATCTCAGCCGCAGGTTAGGGGTCAATTTCAGAAGCTGATGAGGTTCTGTGGCCAACAGTGTGCAGAGGTCAGACTAGATGATCACTAGGATTCATCCTGACCTTGAAGTCCATCAGTCTAGAACTTCATCTCTGGCCTCCTGGGCCCTTACCTCATTTCAGTCTGTTCAATAGGCTACACCAAAAATCATTTACCTTGTCTATCAGTTACTACTTAAAAGGTTGAGAAACAATGTTGTAAGGAACCCTAACTTCTGAAAATTTTAATAAGTTCCCAAACACTCAATTTTCCACTCTGAAAAATACAATTTTTCCTTTTTACCACTAGACAACTGTATTTCCCGTAAAGCGGGAGAGTTCTGAGTTCTGCAATGCTATGTGGCTGTGGCAGATCACAAAACCCTCTGCTGTTTCTCCCATCCTTCCTCCTCCCCTTCCTCCATATAGGAGCAAAGATCAGCAACAGCCAATCACTATGGCTTGATGGCAGGGTCACACGATGTTTTCCTCACAAAGGTGGGAATTTGTGAGGTAGGAGCAGGCACTAGCAGCCCGCAAAAATGGATAGCAATGCTCCCCATGGCTATCCATAAGGGGGGTGTGGGCCTGAGACAAGTCACACTGTGTTGACCCCTTTTAAGATTTTTATACTGGTAAAATCTGGGGCTCTCATAGTTGTCAGTTTCACTGCTCAGCTAGATCAGTGAAACTGACACAGTCTCCAGGTGGAGGCTCCAGGACTGGGCAAGCTCCTGGGCTCTCTGCATGGCTTTCTGGGCGCCGAGCTTTGAGCCCCGCAGGGAGGGGAGCTGCCACCTGGGCAAGTTGAAGGCAGCTGCTTATGGGCTGCCAGCCCGGAAAGTGAGTGACTGCCACCTGTTCTGAGCTGGGACAGAGGACGTGGGACCAGACGGGAAGCCAGCGGCTGCAGCCTGCCTCCCCCAGAAGCCGGCAGCTGCTGCCTGCCTCCCAGCTGGGACCAGAGGGAAAGTGGACATTTGCCACCTGGCTTCTCCAGAACTCAGAAGCTGCCACCTGCCTCTCTTCACTGGGTTTTTTTTGCTGCATACCCCCTGCCTGTGTCTTGCATACCACAGGCTGAGAAACTAGGAGTTACAATGTTTCCAGATCCTTCTGAAATTCTTTTAATTGCTCCCTCTAGTCTTCTGTATCAAATGTATGGACTCTCCCCTCACTTCCAAAGCCATACACAACTTAGCTCAGGTCTACTTCTCTAATATTTTTTGTCATTCCTTAGCCAAAAACCAACTATTTCATAAGTCAAGTTATACTAGGAGCTAGCTTTCCAAATATCTCGACTCCAAATGGGAAGGGTTTACTTAAGGCGCACTAAACGGCAAGATAACTGTTGAATGAAGAGAATGCAAAAGTTTCAGTTTGTAGGAAAAGTTTAGCAGTAGAGTCCTGCATGGATACAAAATTTGTATCCACAGATATAAAGTGGGTATCTGCAAATTTGCAGGGCTCTATTTAGAAAGTTACAGAAGGCTATTTAGAAGGATATAGTAGTTATCCAGGGAATGTCCCAGAAACACCAAAACTTCTCACTCTGAATATTTAAAATAAGAATGGGAGAGGTACTGTATTGATAGATAACCATAAAAATCAGACACGTAGGGCTGGAAGGGATCTCAATAGATCATCTAATTCAGCTCCCCCCCACACACACACACCCCATCCCCAGCACTAAGACAGGACCAATAACATAAGCTGCAGTTATAGTAATGCAGTATCTTATTTTACAGCCACGTAACTGATCCTATTCCCTGATGAAAAAAGCTTCTGCCCAAAAGTTATTATGGCAAAATATGTTATTGAAGCTACTGCTTCTGATGGTTTAGTAAGCCAGTGACTGAAGCCCATGTCCACTCAATTATTGTATGCGGCCAAAATACTAAATACTGAGGATAAATTTTCAATAGGAAAACTGTAGTATTGGGTACTGCTGTTAAATGCTGTGCAATTTAGTATGTAAATGCTGCTAGGGATTGTGTGTGCAGGACCTACTTCATAATGAGACCAATACACAGCCACTTAGCTGGAAACTATGGATACTGCTTCAAGATTGTTCTCATTACCCATATGCAATTAGCATAGCAACTTTCATTTCAGCACCACATCTCAGGTGGCCACTGATGGAAGCTGTAATAGAGTAACAAATGTATTAGAAAATAGCTACAAATCATACCTGTACTACAGTGATGCTGAGTCTGCCTACTGTGCCCATCGGTCCTCCATACTGTAACTGTTGAGCTGCCTGTGCATCCAATTGGATCTGCTGCTGCTGCTGTGTTGGGGTGATGCGTAGGAAATCCTGAGGAAGCTCACCAATGTACACCTGTGGAACAAACAAATCAGATTCTAATTCATAGCTCATTTCTATTAGTAAAAGATTCTGTAACAAGAGGAAGGAGAACTTAAAGAAATGATCACCAAGTCACTTCAGCATGATTTTATTCTGCTTCTGGTAGCATCAACAAAGTAGTAAATTTGCATGAACTATGCTTAGTAAAAACCTATAATAGTATTATGTATGTGTGTCTTTGGACATCAGTGCTGAGTTACAAAGGGTGCGTGTAATATTTATTTAAATCACATTACATGCCACATTTTAAAAGTTTGCTTTTATATTAAGCTTCTAGGATAGATGCTACAGTAATACAAATAAACTCTGTCCCCGAGGAGCTCTAGTCATGGACCAGGACCCCATTACACTTTTCTGAGCTGTTCTGTTATATTTGTTCTGAGCTGCTGCACAAACTCAGAACAAAAATATAGTGTCTGCCCCAATGAGCCTACAACCTACATAAGAGAGGAGACAACCAATGGACACAGACAAATGGGGAGGGGAGGAGTACAAAGAAACAAGACAATATTGGTCAGCGCGATAGGCAGTGATGTCTGCACACCATCAGCCTACTCGTTGTCAAGTTGTAGGCATCTTGGCAAAGAAGATGTTTGAGGTAGGATTTAAAGATGGATAATGAGGTAGTTGTGGATATTTACTGAGAGCATCTACCAAGAATGTGGAACAGCACGAGAGAAAGCTCAGAGTGTTTATTTGAAAATTTAACAAGTGGGCAAAGGAGGCTTGAATAATGGATAGTATTATTAGTATAGAATGGATGCTAGTGTCTACAGCAAAACAGCAAATGAGAGATGATCAGTAGGGTGGCATAGCCTGGGAACGACCTTGAAAGCAAAGATAAGTAGCTTGTCTGATGTGATAGAGAAGGGGAAAGTCAGTGAAGGGATTTCAAGAGAGACATGACAGTGAGAGAAACAGACTAGGAAAGCGTTCTCAGTAGCATTGTCAATGGATAGGAGCAGGACAAGATTGCTTTTTGTCAAGGCCAGAAAAAAAATATTGCAGTAATCAAGACGCATAATGACAAGGGTTTAAGCTGCATGGACGGATAAAGACAACCATACTGCAGATATATTAAGCAGAAAGAACTGGCAAGGTTTATATACTGCCCCGATGTGAGGACCTAGAGAGAGATCAGAGTCAAAGAAAATGTTCAGTTTATGGGCCAGAGTGACAAGCAGGATGGTGGTGTTCAGTGATCAAAAAAGGAAATAGCAGGGACAATTTTTGGGGGGGGGGGGAGGGAAGGAGATTAAGAGCTCTGTTGCAGCCATGTTAACTTGAGCTCATAGCTAGACATCCATAAGATGTTAGAAAGAAAGAAGATTGATTTTTTGTTCAGATAGGACATGGCTGGAGTAGAGATGTATCTGAGAGTCATAAATAGTGGTATTAATTGAACTTATATTTATGGATTGGGAGAAGCAGGTGAGAGTTTTAGGAGGGAAAGGAAGTTTACATCGTATTTTGTCAATATCATTGCTCTGATCCTGCAATCTGATATGCATAGACTCCCTGATATTTGTGCAGCAGCAAACATGGCAGGAATCCTGATGACGACTGAAATCTCTCAGTACTACCATAACACAATCAGGGTTGTGTCTCATCATACGAGGTACTATACAAATATAAAGCCAGATCCTGAAATCTGATCCATGCCGACAGTGAAGTTTGGTAAAAAACTGCATGGAAAACTATTTGATGGTAGGTGTAATGATGAGTTACTAACAGCTCATTCTGGGGAGTAGAAAAATGGGGATAATTTTCATTTTTAATCCAGTCTGAGCTCAGAGAACGTTGTGCCAAAATTATAAATACTAAAAATATAAGGATCAAGTGAAACATTAATAGACTCTTGACTACAGTGACACAAGGGGGATACTGTAACAATTAGCCCACTAAGCAAGTGGAGAAACTTAAAGTGAATAGAAATGGGTAAAACGACCTATCAGTCTACAGACGTACAATATTTGTATATTTTTATAGTATGAACTGTGCACTAAAGAAACAGCCTGAACCAATTTTACATTCTACACACATTGCTCCATTTTCTACAGAACCACCACCAATGACAATGGTGACACCTGGAAGTATCCCAGACAAATGAGCAACCCTGTCATTCTTGCAAATGCACATCTACATCATCTTATTTTAGAAAATTAGAACACCTTCAGGCTACAGTTTGAGAATTACAAGCTCTATTAAGATAATATCTACGAGGTGTAGCAGCTATATGAAAAGCAATTTGGCAACAGCAGCAACTCCTAAATAAGAGTGTCGATTTCAACAATGGTAGGTGCAGTAGGCCAGGACTAAAGTGTATCGATAAAGGTAGGAATAGGAAGACTACCTGAATGTCCATCCATGTGCTACCAAATTAAGTTAAGAATTGGAGAATGCACACATGGTATCTATAATCTCCTGTAAAGACACTCAATTACCAGTATTCACTGATAAAATGTGATCTTGTTCAATGTTGATTTCAAATCAATATACTAATATAATCAACATTGGTTTTTGAGTTTGGGCCTTGCATAAAACAATCAAAAACACTGCCCTGTGTCATAGAAGCTTTGAATATTCATTTTCTATGGCTTTGTTCAGACCTTTTGGGGCCCAGAAGTGATAGCTGAATCTGTCCTGAAATATGCAGAGAATGACAATGTACTTCAAATACTTGTTCAGTCAGCATCAATGTAAAAGTAGATAATACATTTTAATCATTTATAGAATTGCTATTTGACCCTTAACACAATATGAAAGTTCACATTCCAGTTCCAGAGTCAGTTTTTCTAATATCAAGAGTGTATGTCAAGATGTAGAATTTGTAAAGAACCATGAACTATAATAGCCCCCCTGAATGTGCATGGGGAAAGGTGGTACTAACCCTTTAAGGAACAGGCTGGAGCCTACAGCTGCAGCTTGGCGATAACCAGCAAGGCTCTGCTCTACCAGGTGAGCTATATAACCAGGAACAGGGAAACAGAACAAGGGAGAGAAGTAGCAAGTGGCAGTTGCTCCCTGAGGCACCTGGATACAAGCCTAACCTGACTCACAGACTTGGGTGTGGACTGTCAGTTTGGAAGCCTGAACCTGGGGCCAGTTAAAATTATTGTTGTAATGATTCCAGTACTGAAGGCTTATTAAAAAGGTACATGGTATTTGCTTAATGGGAGTCAGTTTCTCCTTGCCCTGGGCTGTTGAATTGGAATCTACCACTGCACCACTTGGGGAAGTTACAGGTGGGATATACTTGTAGTGCCACACCAGGCCAAAAGGGATTGCTCAGGTCCTGACCACAGCTTTACAAAGCCCTACATCAGTGGTTCTCAACCTTTCTAATGCCGTGACCCCGCAATACAGTTCCTCATATTGCAGTGACCCCAAACCAAAAAATAATTTTGGTGGCTACTTCAAAACTGTAATTTTGCTACAGTTATGATTCGGACATAACTGTAATTTTGCTACAGTTGTTATTCGGACATAAGACTACATCTTATAGTGGTCTTTTATAGTATAAGACCGATGTAGTTCACACTGTGTAAATGTATGGTGCTTTGTGTAAGTGTAAGCTGCTTTGTGTACTGTATAATGATTACACACAAAGCACCTTACACTTACACAGTATTGTGTGTATGGTGTGTGTACTGTTTTTACATTATTAACCTTTTTTACACCAGCAGGCTGTCTCGCAGGCTCTCTTGGCTCTCCGCCTCCTAGGCTTCTGTCCTCCGGCGCTTGCTGCGTCCGCCCACTGATGACGTCAGCAAGCGCCGGACACACGTAATGCGCTGCTATGGACTGTGGAGCGTTCCCCCCCGCTTCCCCCGCCCCTTAGGCCCCGGACGGATGATGCAATCACGTCTGCGCATGCGCGCAGGCATTCAGTTTGGAACACGCATCCATAACGGTGTGCGTTCCAGCTGAATAGCGCTGCTACAGATGGTAGCGCGACTTCTCAGCGGCTAAAGCCATCGGAAATATGTATTTTCCGATGGCTTTAGGCGACCCGTGTTTTGGTCGTTCGACCCCCGCCGGGGTCGCGACCCACAGGTTGAGAACCGCTGCCCTACATATAAATGTTTTTATTTAAATGAGATAAAAAGGGTTCAGACGGAAGAGTTACATTCCGAGGTATCTGCGCCACAGACACTGTTTTTAAAGATGATTTGCAAAGAAACAACTTCACTATTGCATTCAGTGACCTTGTACAGGCTAAGGTCATTAAGTTTATCAAATTGATGCCCCTAAGGATCTCTCTAAACTGATTTGCAACTCAGATAGACATACCCATACTGGCCTTAATCTAGCTAGTATATTAAAAACAGTAGGAGACACAGCAGGGTGGACTTCTGCATGGGCTGGCAATGTATATCCAGGGTCCCCAGGAAGGCTTGTGAAACATGCTGAAGCTTGTGACACCTGCAGTGTAGACATACCCATAGTGGTCTCCAAGCAATGAGAAGAGCTTCCTACCTGCGCTGTACCTGGAGCTACTATTTTGGGTTCTCATATGGAAGCAGTAGTCCAAATGCTTTCCTGAAGGGTTAGAGTCCTTATGTTTCTAAGAGCGGGCCCCAAGTAAAGACAACAAACTATTGTGTTTGAGATTATTTCCCCCTCCAATGCCAAAAAAAAAAAATCACAAATCTTTTAGCTGTTTGAAAACAAACAAGTGCAGTGAAAGCCCTCCTAGAAAGGTCAAACAGCAAATCTGAAGTCAAAATCATTGCTCAAAAAGAAACACATTCAGCCTTTTAAAAGACACACTAATCAACTCAATCCTTTCCATCTGAAAGGTAGTTGCAAAAAAACACACCCTCAAAAACAGCCAATTTATAGCTCATATAGAATTATTTACCTCTTGATATTGAGAAGGAGGAATTCAATCCCACTATAAAACAGAAGAGCAAGTTTACAGTCTGAGAAAGATATTTGTTGGTGTGGAATGAAGTTCCCCCCCCCATTGTTCAGACCCTCCCTTAGCAGTCCCCCAGCTGCCAATTTTTTTCTCCTGAAGTATATTCCAAGACTTCCAATAAACTCCAGCTGTACTAGACCTTCCCATTAACCCCTGGCTGCCTTCTGTCAAGATCCAGAGGGGTGGTTTTCTTTTTTTTTTTTTTTTTTTTTTAATTTTAAAGCTTTTGTCACCCACCAGCCCCACCGCCATTCTCCCTACAAGGAAACCCAAAGGGGTGGTACACAGTCACAAACTTCAGCTATGCAAACTCTCATAAGCATTCAGTAGTTTTATTCCTGTGAGCAGTCCTATAGAATTATGCATAGGCTTAAATGTTTGCGGGATCAGGGATCTATTTTAAACTCCTTTTATTGATTGTAAAGTACAGGCTCACAATAGAGCACTGACTCATTGCTCAGTATGACATCCCAGTGCTGCATCTTGCAAGTCATGTCTCACCTTTCATGTCTATAGAGTAAGTGAAGTGGGCAGTGAAAGGGAAGTTTTATTTAAAAAAAAAAAAAAAGAAGACATAGCCAAGGTGTTTTGACTGCTATTTCAAGCATAGAGAAGTTGCTGTGCTGTTGAGTATGCCATCTATGAGCTAACAAAGCCATTGTTTAACTAGCTTATTAGTTTCACAAAAATTTCATATTCATTATAGCGCAGAGGCAAAAAACAGTTCACAATACTGAGTAATACCGTCTTAAAGGCTGTAACTAGTTGAGGTACCTGCTCCCAGAAAACCCATACTGTTAACAATATTGCCAGCTCTGCTAAGCCCCTCCCTCTCTTCTGGTCATGACGACAAACTGTCACACAATGAAAATCCTTTCCTTTCTTGACTCCCACATGCCTCCATCCATTTGACAACTGCTGAAGGAGAAAAGATATTTCTCCCTTAGTAAAAATGCATCAAACACTACCCTTAAAGGTATATCTACAGAGCAATGTAAGTCCAGGCTTGAGCCCAGGCACACACCAATTATATTAACCTAGGGCTCAAGCTTAAGGTGTCAGGACCTAGGGTCTGAGCCCTATTACTTTCCTGTGTGTGTATGTTACCCCAGCTTGATCCAGGTTGTGGAAGTTTGCTGGTTGTATCCCCAGAGTTCCTTGGGGCAACTTCCTTAGTCCTCTCTATGTTAACAATCTGTGTTATTGTCCATTGCATTCTGTTGCTAATGGAAGCCACACCTCCTTTTGCAAACAGCAGCAGCTCAGATCACTTTCAACCCATTGTCTGCTGAAAACTGGTCTGCAAGCACACTATCAAAGCCTGCTGGATTTTCAGCAGAGACTGATAAGAAGCTTTTTGCAAAGAGAGCTGCTTCCTGGTCACATGAGCACAGACAAATTTTGGTGCACACTGCCCAGTCATCCCTGCACATGCAGCCCCAGGGAGGACAGGGAGGGCCTGGGAGCAAGGGCCAGAGAATGGAGCAGGGACCAAGCAGCTGCCCTGCAGGGAGGGGGAGCAACAGAGCTCCCAACTCACCATAACTAGGGAAGGATGACCTTCAACACCCTGGCTGCTCTCCCTCCCTACAGGGCAGCCACTTGGTCCCTATTCTGCTCACTGGTGCCCCCCGCCCTCCCTGGGGCTATAATTCACACCCTACTCACAGCACAAGTCCACTGCAACCTCATTCGCAGATCTCCTCACTCTTCCACAACTCAGACCCTCTCTCACACATGCACAGTGCGCTTGAATGTTGATGGGCAGACAGCTGCTGTATTTTCAACAGTTTTGATCTGTTATTGTTTAAACTGCAGAAGTGGAATCAATACAGCATCTTTCACTAGCCTCAAACTTTTAATGTTAGATATTCCAGTATACTGTGATAATGCAAATCTTCAGACCCAAGTAAAAAAACCTGGCAGATTAAATTATTTTTCTGGAAACTGGCAAATCCACAAAAAAAAAAAAAAAAACCAGTGAGGCAAGTCAAACCCCAGCAATGTGGTAACCCTTCTTGGGGCTGGGTGCACTATGAGGGCAGTGAGTTGGTATCAGTTTCAAACTTCTCCGTAGCTTCCTGGGGATCCCTTATTCCTGCTTCAGAGGTGTAGCAGCAGCAGGGACCTACAAGGGTGCTGGAGTGTACTGCACCTCAAGCCCTTGGGATGCACTTCACTTCGCCGTCAGTAGCAGCCAGCCTGGGGACAGGGGTGTTCCTCTCAAACCTACAATTAATGTCAAACTTCAAAACAAAAACCAACCAGCCAACCAACCTAAAACACCTTCAATGAACATCTGATTTTAAAAATTAAGAATGGCAAGGTTTCATTTTAATAACTTGACAGCCCCCGAGACTGATGTCCTAATTATCCTCAGAACTGGTGCACGTGCACAGTTTCCTGACAATGTGACTCAGCCTAGAGTAGAAGAGCTTATTTCTCAGATTAGATGATAGTTAAGTATAAAGCCTTCTCAAATAGCAGTCATTCTACTGAGACAGCCACCTAAATAACTAATTATGCAGTTTATGTACTCATGTCTTGTTATGGGCACTTGAGTTCCATCAATTGCACCATCACAAGAATTAAACAGGGGGGGGTAGTAGAGTTTTCCCACAGTGGAACACATTCATAGGCTAGAAGGTACACATTGGTGGGAGGGGGACAAGAGGGACTAAGCACTCTGGGATAGGGTTACTTTGACTCAGGTGTGTGCACTGCAGTGTGGATGCCAGAACCCTAGGTTTGAGCACAGATCAGAAAATCCTTAACCTAGGATTAAAATGCAGTACAGACACTTAAACCCAGAGTTCCCTGACATAGGTCTGCTGACTGGAGTCCCACTTACATTGCTGTATAGACATACTCTAAGCCTGGGTAAGTGGGAACTGAATCCATACAATTCAGCCCTATGCACTCCTGACTTCTCCACAATACTACACTAGGGCCAAATAGCTTGCCAGTTATCTTTCCTGGTCAGCAACCGCTAACAAAGGCTCCAGCTGGCCTTACTTAAATATACAGGGCTGTCATAGTAAAGCTACTAGTACAGAACTATTATGATTAAAGTTCTTGAAGACTTGCCCACCTTGTCATATACAAGTCTAATTTTATGAGCTTTAGCCTGATTTTAAAAGCAAGACAAACACTGCAGGTAAAGTAAACAATAATCCATCATATTTATATCTATCATGTTTGAATAGTACTTAATACTCAAACACCCATATAAAATCTGTTCCTATTATTCACCTCAGTCCATCTTTCAATATAAAGAAAGACCTCCATATTTGATAAAACCCAGCTGTACAGTCCACAACACTTTCCCCCATCACTATACAACAGGGAAGTTTGAATTTATGATTAAAAATCACTAGATAAATCAAGCTCTCTTTTTGGTTTTAAAGGTGGGGCTAGTATCAACAGATTCTACTAAAAAGGAGGCAGTGCTAGAAGGTGTGAACTAAAAAATATTTCACTACAACTTAGATTATTAGAGTCTATGTAATATGACAGTTGCCCTTAGTGCCAGCCCATCAAACCAGAATTATTTTTAAATATTTCCTAGCAACTAGAACAAGCTACTAAACAAACTGAAAACTTATAGCCTTAAAATATTCTGGCTGCTCTAGAAAAACTGCTGGGTTCTATCTACTCTCTTTGCAGCAAGGACAGTCTTAGGCCAGATCAGAAGCTTTGCAACTACAGAAAAGTCAGGAGCATGTGTGATTTTTTTGTAGTGTAGACTCAGTAAAAGAGTGCTTTTGTCCATATAGCTCATTTCACTAGCCAAATATGGATAAGCTATACCAGCAAACACACTTAACACACACACACACGCTATTTAACTATAGAACTAGGCCTCAATATGCATTTCTACAGCGCCTAGCATAGTAAATTCCCCAATCCTGAGCAATGGCTCTGGGTGCTAGTGATACAAGCAATTCATAACAACGGAGAGAAAATAGTACAGTCATTTGAAAGGACTAACATTAATTCTTAGACACAAAAATATATTAAAATAGATTTATAGTTGAGAGTAAGTAAGTATCAGTAAAACAATACATTACAGAAATATCTCCAGGAGAGGCATTATAAACCCTGGAAATTCAGAGTTCAAATATGTTTCAAGTTTTGTCTTACCATGTTAAGGTATGGAAATGCAGATTTAGCAGTGAGCTATCTAAAAACCACAAGACACAAAACGGCTGTGACTTTTTCTTAAAAAGAATCAAGCCTCATGAACCCACTCAAAACTATCCAGCAATCTGCTTAGACCCACTTCACCTAATTCAATTATTTGAATAATAAAATGAATGTTTATTCATCATGCAGGATCTTCTTTTAAAGGACAGACATTTAATGATGGCTATTTCAACACCATGGTTAAAATTTAACCACACAATTTAAAAAAGGAAAATTTACTTATTAGTAACTTGAGTTCAGAATGTACTTGCATCTGTAGAGACCCTCTGATCCACCCTCTTCCCTTTTTCATTAAACCTTTAAAAATAGACTTCAAAAAGCTTGTTAAGTGTGATATAGTTAATACACTGTAAATGATTGGTATCTAATATCTAAAGTCATAATTCAATTCAGTAGCACATTTACACCTATAAGACTAAAGCATTTTAATCATATCAAGGCAGTGACTTTTGCAAATAAGTCTCCCAACATGGTACACATAGGGCCACCAACTATTCATATCAGTATTTTAGTAACAGGAGAAAAAAGTTCCAAAACAGAAGGTGTAAGATGATAAATGCTTGTCCTGCAGCCTCTCAAACTCAACAGTTGAATGCGTCACAAAAGTCTGCTTTGTTTTTGAGAAAAAAGGTACTATATGTAACAAAAATAAATATTTGTCAAGCATGGAAAAACCAAGTGTTTGAATGTTCTCTATAAATATTTGAATTCTGTAAAAGTGAAATTTTAAACCAGAAAGGTTCTAACCTACAAGTTTAAAATTGCAGTGACTGTAATCTGAAAGAACCAGTGTCATGAAGACAATATAGTCTGAGAGTTACTAGTAGTGATTGAATCAGACCTGAATTTTGTTGTGCAAGCTTTATATCTTAGTTTCTCAACAATTCCTGCTGTACCTACCTGATAAGGATGTTGGAAGTCTTAATTCATGTTTGTTTCATTTGCTATTTCAAACTCTTTACAGACTGGAGAAATGTAAAGTATTACAGCTGTTGGGCAACATATAATTGGCCTCAACCTTAACCATAGCAGACCTAACTGCTTAGAGTTCTTAGAACAGTCTAACTTTAAAATTGGTACAATTTATCTGATTGCCTTGAAATTTGTGTTCCTTATGGGAGCATGAGGTACGGTCAGCAACCCAAATCTGAGGCCATTTGACCAACAGGTTCCAGAGATGCAGACCCCGGAATAAAACTATGTCAACTTGAAGAAAAACTTTCAATTTTTTTCCTCTCGGGCTCACAGTTAAAGATAAAACCAGAGATCAAATAATCGCACCAGGGTTTCAAATGCTTCAGTGAAGTGCATGGCATCCACCAGACCTTTGGGGGAAATCAAGTAAAACGTTATTTCAAAAAAAAAAAAAAAAAAAAGTGTTTGCAGCTCCAGTTAGGCACCTGCCAAACAGGTCTAAAGCTCGCATACCTTTTCACATGCATATTGGACTACATGGTGCATGCACCTATAGAGGAGTTAACAGGATTGTTAGCCTTCAAAATGTCACACCATCTGAATAGCTCAAGGAATAAGAAATAGGCCTTTGAACCAGACCCACCGAGCCATTTCAGTTGGAGTCCCATCTTGGGCAGAGATCTGGAAAAGATTGGCAGGCATATTCCTAAAGTCTGTCAAGGAGGGGGTGTTATTTTGGAAGAATAAGATCAAAGTACTTTTGTTTAAAAGAATTAGATGTGAAAATTTGCTAGAGTTGTAGAAGGATGTGGGGGAATAGGGGTTTGGTGTTGCATCAAGGAAAGGGGGATAAGTGGTAAGGGAGGGACACAGGAGGTCAGTGAAAGGAGGACTAGGGAGAATAGGATCCATGACAACTGTCAGCCCCACATTCAACCCTGGTGTGTATGTACCAGGATCTGGGAGGGAAAGGGGGTCTGCGCTTTACTAGAATCTAGGTTCCCTGTCCCCTGGGGATGTCTGAGCCGTGCCAACTTGAACGTGTACCAGGTTCTGGAATGCATGTCTGACTGGAGAGTCCTGAGCCCCACTCCCTATCTCCTCCCTCCCCGCCCAATGTGAGGCCCTGCTCTTCCTCTTGGTAGGGAGCTTAGTACAGGCAAGCTCAGAGCATATGCCAAGAACATACTGCTGACATGGGTGAGGAGCTGAAAATAGATATGCTTGACATATCAGAAACTTTCTTGTGTGGGGGATGGGAACACTCACTGACATTAATGTAGCAGTTCACACATCTCACAACTAAAGTTTCAGACTATCATCTCCTGGAGGTGCTCTCATTCAGGTAAGACCATCATATTGAGATGAATGGGCCACTTCACACCTCTCTGAGCTACCTAAGATACAGATAGAGGAATAGAGCTGTGTGCTACACCAACGGGAGAAGCTGAGGCAGGAAGCTTGTGATTCTGAGTCACAAACAAATGGGAGCAATCAGCATGGAGATGGATTTGATTACACAATCTTGTCTTTGATATCACAAGAAAGAAGTGCTATTTAGGATATTGCACTTCCCTTAGAAAAAAGACACCCAGCAGGAGCTCTATTTCAAGACTTGTAGGCTATAAAATAGGCTTGTTTTTAAAAATAATAATTCCTTGCTCCCTCTGTGCTCCCCTATTCCTTTAACCTACAAGAGTGAGCAAAATCTTCTTAAAGGAAATTCCTTGCTCCTTTCCTAGCAGCAATGTATTGGTTTGCTAGTTCCTTAATATGGTGCCTGCCCTCCTTTAAAACTTCTGATATTGCCTACCAACACAAACAGTTTTATATCTCCTTGGATTGTGCCATGTCTCACCTTGGAGAAACAGAATTTACTAGTCTTCACAAGTTGCTTTTATCTTGGTGAATTTAGAACTGTATTCACGTGGTTTCTGACCAATAAAAAAGCAACTTCCTTCCTCCCCCGGTTTGTTCTGAGATGAACACTGATTCTCATTTTTGAGATATTAACCTATATTTAAAAGCAGCTAGTAACACCTACCATAAGATAGTTACAATAAAAACAAGTTTGATTTTATGAATAGTTAACATTTATGTCTTTGAATTTGTACTCATATCATTTCACTGGCATGGACCTGTTATTTTGATGTCTTATTTGTAAAGCAAACTCCAAGTATAACTTACAGATGACATTGCTAGTAAATGGAATGTTTTATTTTGGCAGCAATGGATGGAATGTTGAATTTGAAACACTTTCTGTAACAGTGATTAAGATAAGTACAGAAAAGAATACTTTTGTGATACTCAGGGTGTCCTCTCTCTCATTTGTAGTTCAGTGTCATTTGTGGGTCTAGCAAGCAGGTACTGAATACCCTTATGGGAAGCTATGAACATGCAAAGTTTTGGATTTGATTTGTAAGTGCCACCCTTCTAAGAGGTTGATATTGCTTTAAAAACATTAGTGGATTGGCCATCTACTGTCCCATGAGATAATTATCATCCCCATTTTCCATAAGAGGAAACTGAGGCACAGAGGTTTAATGTCTTGTCCATGTCCATAGTCACACAGTAAATCTATAGCACAGATTAACAATAGAACATAGATGTCCTGATGCCTAGTGCTTAAACCACTAAAATACACATCTTCTATGGATCATGATAATGGAACAGTAGTTTTGATCTTGAACAAAAGGTCAGTATGCTTTTTACTCTATCCAAAAGCTGCAGTTGTTATCCAGACTGGTTTCATAGGTATAATGGCCCTGATCTGGATATTGTCTGACTCATTCAACTGTTTCTCAGTACCTGAAAAGAACAATTTGACAGAGATCCTGCCTGCAGATATCAGGTTGATCAAATCAGTCTTTTCCTTATTTGTAAACAAAAAACCTTACAGAATCTAGTTGGTCTCTGATCTAGCTGTCCATATAATTAAGTAGTTTGTTCAGCATAAGTAAAATAAAGGTAGTAAATTTTAAATAATGCCCTTATAGAATGTTTTATGAAAGCAACTCCAGGACTTGTATGTGTGTTGAGAGCTTGACCTTTCCTGTTGATTGAAAGTTGGCAAAGCTGAAAATTCTAGATGCCAGAGGTGCAAAATGTTCTCTCTCACAGGAGTAGTTAAACTGAGGTTTGTGGGGGTATTTACCCTTTCCCCCCAATAATACGAGGCACTTTCAGTCATGATTATTTTGCATAGACTACTTGTAGAGCAGCATTAGGTAAACGATTTCATTCTTGATGTGAAAAAGTCATGTCATACAATACTAAATAGCCACCAAAAAAAAAAAAACTTGTTAAAATAGATTTAAGGTTTTCCACTGACAGCTAGCGCCCTTCCAGAGCACAGAAGTCAGCAAAACAACTTCAGAAAAACAGGAGATACAAATTTTGCTGAAATCAACACTGCGGAAGGGCCCAAATAAACCATAACAAAGTTAAGAGTTTTTTTATTGTTTCGTTTTGGCCACTTAATTTCCTAATTGCTTCTCTAGCAGAAAAGATAACTTGTTGGTAGGAGTAAAGGGTCATTATGTCAGTTGCAGTTAGAATGTAGGCCAAGTGCATTATTTTCCTTCCTGGACCTACACCAATTGCCGCCACCCCCACCACCCCTCCGCTGTTCCACCCTATCCCTTCCAGTCTGGCCAGCTCCTGCCCCATTATTTTGTCCAGGCTTCCGCTCACTTCAGGTGGGGGTATGTGCATGTCCTTGATGTGTCTGTGTGGCACTGTCAAGGTTTCCAACTGGACTTGGTCTTCGAATCAGACTTCCTAGTAGGGATTACAAGAGAACCAAAGGTTCTATTAAGAGCCACAACAATTTTCTCTTATCTTCCATTACACGCTTAGGTCTCCATTCATCTTTAAAGTGAGAATACTTACTTGGCTCACAGGGGGGTGGCAGCAGCAAGATCAATTTGTTAGTGTTTTAAGCTTCTCTGATGGAAGTGCTACCAAAATAGCAAGCATTGAAGGGTGAAAGGCTCCAGTTGTTTCTTCTCTGTTCTTTTTTCCTTCCCAGTTGCCAAAACTTTTCCCATGTACTTTATTATTATTGCAGGACTATTACTTCTGTCTCAACTTGTGATGGTTATATGCTGATACAGCATCTTTATAGCCAAGATTTTTTTAATCCAATTACTGAGGACTAAAAACTAAGTATCAGTACAGACTATATATATTTAATTCATGATTAACTTGAATTTTTTGATGGATACTTATCCATCCTGTACCTTGGTTTTAACTGTGCATTGGAGCAATTCTCTCACTAGAGCCAAATCAACTATTTGGTTCACATGACAATATCATATAATATTTTTGCATATTTTTTTCCCCAGAGGTTCCATCTCTTTGCTCACAATAGCATGAAGGCTAAATACATCAAGTACACTTTACAATGCAGGCTTGAATGAAACAGATGAAGTCAGTTATCTAAAAGCACTCCCAATTCCAAAGATATATCTATAGTCCATTTGGAAGGATTTTTGCATTAGACAGCTTCTTTTCTATATATTAGTCATTTCAGTTACACACAGACTCCAAGCTGCTGTAGTACAAGATAGGCAGAAGCCTACTCCTCCAACATAGCACCATGTTCAGATTTGCTTTAAAAAAAGTGTGTGGAGGAGAGGTGGCAGGAGGTGAGAAGGGGAAAATTGCTTCTCCTGGGAATTTCAGTACTGATTACACTGAGATTTTGAATTCTTCCACATCAGCACACACCAATAAATCTTCCTTACCTCCAAAGTTTTTTACGTAATAGAATGCTTCTGGATGTAACAGAATTCCTTTAAAATGAACCAAGGTAGCTTTCTGAAAGCATTTTTCTTCAGTAAATGAGAACTCAGTAGCATTACCTACACCACTTTGCACATTTTCTGTGACAGAGATCACTGAAGTATCACAACTGTAAGTCAAAAGCATGTAACACTTACAGCTTCAATCGCATTTTTATTAAGAGATATTTAAATGCATGGAGTAAGCTTTCACTCATTTCTACTTTGAAATTCTGAGATCTGAATTTACTGCAGAACTCAAAGCTTTTCCTTGACCAAGCAGCAGTAGGCAATCTAGATGATTTTTGCCATCACTGTGCATTGGCACTTCAGGTCCAAATACATCCCTCTGCAGTAGTTAAATTAAGGATTTTTCATACATTCCAGTAAGAACATGACAAGAGGACAGCAAGTAAAATGATAATTTATATATCCAGAAAGAGCAGCACTTCTTTAGTAAGAAAGCTCTGAATGATAAAATAGCCTGGAAACATAGTCTCTCATTACCAAATTGTGCTGCTAATAAAAACAAAACAAAATTGATTGCAAAAAAAAAAAAAAACCCACACACACCAACCAAGCAATTTAAGGAATCATGAACTTCAGATTTTCATCTCACAGATTTAGCCTGAAATTCAGGCAAGAGATTTTTTTTTAGTAGCACCTTTCACAAAGTACATGTTCAAGATACTGATCATAAAGTAACAGTGAAAAATATACATCTGACATTAAAATCAGCCTTAACTCACAAATTAGAATCTATTTTGCTGTGAAAGGAAGAATATTGGTCAAGACACTAAAGTATGAAAAGAGCCAGGTATCTCTATATTCCACCTGAACACTTGCCACTGATGTCAGAAGGAACTTCAGTTTTTAATCCTCTGGTAAGGTACAATCCTTGTCATTCAGTATATCAAATATGTACAAATGAGAGCTACAAATTGGAAAGCATGGACTAGTGTCCACTAAGACTTGCGTCATCAGGCAGCACACATTCAGTTGTGTTGGAACTCTTCCTGCTTCGGTAAACTAACACCACCACAGAGGTCACATTCTCCACATTATAGGGTGGGATGGAACCTTATGTTTAGTGCTATAGCACCCTTTAGTGGTTATTTAGTTGTAGTACAGGCCTTGGAAGAAGCAGATTGCCCTCCAAGCTACAGTAAGCGATACATAGAAATTGCATCTTTTGTTATCGAGATAGCATCAAGAAATGGGAAGTATGTATTACATGGAGACAGGGCAGCCTTAGGAATCAAATGAGATCATTTAAGTTTATATTGCAGTCACTGATTTAAAGAGATGAGGATCACAGGGCTAAACATCTACTGTTAAAATTGGGGAGGAAGACTGTGCTCATACCAGAGCTCTCCAATTTACAGTTGTAAAGTCATTGATAAACAAAGTTCTACATAAATCAGGCAAATCACAACACTATCTTAAAGACATGTACAGAAGATCCTAAATCGATACACAGCACTAAATTACTGATAATTTACTGGGGCATTATCAGCATAGTTACTCCTTAAAATTATCTGAAATCCAAAAGACAAATGCTATGTTGTACATTTAGCACATAATGTAAACATTAAGCATCAAGAACATAGGTAGGTTTGCAGTATTTTCTATGTAGATTGACAGATGAACCACAGATACCAGCAAGTAACAAAACTGACTGAACATGTTTTAGATTTTTAAGCCAACTCCTGAATTTCATCCAGTTACTAACCAGAGATTAATATGATTTTCTTTTAAATTCACATAAGCTTTGTGCAAAATATTGAGCAGTTGTTTTTGGCAACACAACTACAAACTCTCTCTCCTAAAGAACTGTTACACATTGTCATGTACTATTTTGAATGTGACACTGCAATTTCACCTCTTCATACACCAGCAACTTTAAAAGATCACTATTTAAAAATCACTTGATACCACAAAATGACAGCAGAAAGCTTAATTTATCCATCTTTCCCAACTTCAAGCTCCTGCCCCAAAAAACCTAGTCTAAGAGCACCAGAGAGATGTTCAAAGTATTAGAACGAGATACATTTAGCTAGTAAGAGAACATCTGTAACCTAAGGAGATAAAATTGCATTTAATAATAAGGAGTGCTGTGTAGAGCATTAACCAAAAAAATCAAGACTAAAAACAAACAAAAAAAAGACACCACTTAAAGATCTTAGTTCTCTCCAAAACAAAAACCAGAATTACTAAAACCCACTGTACAAAGAAGGCCACTGCGAAAGCACTAATAGAAAAGGAGCATTTCAAGAAAAAGCTAAGAAGGTGCCCAAAGGGTATTGCCATCATCAGATGATGAGACAGGCAGCTATAGCTCCTGAAGAACAACAGTTTAATGGTATGACTCAGTCTTCTTGCCTCTCGGCTTTTCTTGCACAGATTCATTGCGAGGCTTTGCCTCTGTATGTTTTGGTTCTGAAGTCATTTAAAATCCTCACTTAAGAGCAACATTTAAAAACGAGCCTTCCCGCCCTGGCCGGCGAGAGGCGAGGAGCGGAGGGGGGTAGGGAAGACAGACAGGTATTGGGCCCTGGAGCACCTGGCGGGGAGGGGAGCCCAGCGGCCCATTCCAACGTGTCACCCGTGCGGCGCCCGAGGCAGTGGGGTTCGGCCCCAGCCCGGCACGCCCCGCTGTAAACGGGCTCAGCGTCACACAACTTCGGGGGGCCGTTTCACCCACCCTCCACCCCGGACGCTGGGGAAGGCAGCGGGAGGAGCCACGCTGCCCGAGGCCCAGTCGGCTAAGGCAAGAGGGCAGGGCCCGGCCCTAGGGACCACGTCTATGGGGACAGGGACCGGACCGAGAGCGGGGCAGGCCCACTGAGCCGGGGGGAGGGGACACCCTGCCCCTGAGGCCCAGAGCGTGGGGGAGAAGCAGCGCCCTCCCGCACGGCCCGCAGCGGGCTCCGCCCGGGTGGCAGTTACTCACCGAGCCCCGCTGGGTGCTGACCGTGGTCGCCATGGGGGAGACCCGCCCGCCGCCCGAGCAGGCCGTTGCCGCTGCGAACCGAAACCCACCCTCAGCCTGAGGCTCCGGCGTCGTCAGCTGAGCACGAGCCCCGCCCCCTCACCCGGCACTGCGCGTGCGTCAAACAACGGATTGTTCGGCTCACCTTTAAACCCCACCCATTTGGCCGCTTCTCAAAGCCAATCCGTTACGCGAGAGATACGCATGCGCTAGCCGGCGGCTTACACCGCCTTTGATCTCCCACGTTGCGCATGCTTGCAGGGACCTCGCGCCTTCAGCCTCCCTTAGCCGATTGGGCAACACGCATGCGCAACTGAGCTCGCTACTCCCCTCTCCCCCGCCTATTGAGTTCCGGGGGGGCGGCCGCTTGGTTGGCGCACGCGCATTCCACAGGGCTGGGATAAGGAGTTGGTGTGACATGTATCTCAAACGGTTACAGTGCGCCTGTGCAATGGGACACGCTGCGCGTAGGGGACGCCATGTGCCGCCGAGGGGCAACAGACCCGCGCGTCTGCGCTTATTTCAGAAGCCAGCCGCTTCTATCCCCTTCCCCCCCGGATTGGTTAGGCTTCCCGCGGCGCTGGCTGCGGCGTGTCGAGCGGCTTCCTTCTTCTGGTTCGAGTGGCAACCGGAAGCGGAAGCGCTCGTTGCTAGGTTACTCTGGCACCGGTGGTATCATGTGATCCTGCCCCCCTCACGTCAGCGCCCCCCGTTTTCTGTCAGGGGCGCTAAGCGCTACCGAACGCTTTTTCCATGACGTCAGAGAGGGCGGCGGCTTGGCCGTTGCGGCGAGCTGAGGCGGACCGGCAGAGGCGGGTAAGGAGCCGCGCGGGGAGGGGGAGGCGCCCATGGCCAGGTGAGGGGGGCCCTGCCCACACAGCTGGACGGAGGAGCCGAGTAGGGCTTCTTCAGTCACAGTCCGTTCCGCGGCGGCCCGGCGCCCCGCCAGCAGCAGGGCCGGAGTGAGACCCTGGGACCCGCGATCCGATGGCTTGTGCCTGAGGGAGCGTCCCAGGCCGTTGCTGGCAAGTGTCAGCGGCCGCGCCGCAGCGTGCTCCTAGAGTTCCTGGTTCCTTCTCAGCTCGCCGGCACTTCGTGTTGGCGTGGGGAGGGGTCCCTGGGAAACCGGAGCCAGGCCGCAGCTGGCTTGCAAAGTCTCAGCGCCCTCGCCCGCTCTGGATGCTGTGCCACGGGCAGATCACGGCCAATCGCTCCCCGACGCCCAGGGCAAAGGGCAGGCCGTCTTCCTAGGCGTCGGTGACTTGCGCACTAGGGCGCCCCACCTTTACCCCAACCCATAGGGCATAATCGAGGCATCACCTCAGTAAGGCACCCCCGCCCTTTCCCAATTTCGAGGGCTCGGGCCTAAGGCTCTGCTGGTTTGCAGGATCTTTTACCAGTGCAGGAGCCCTGCCCCGTGCTACCCTTAGTTTCTATTTATTGAGAATTGACAAAACAGAACACACTGGTAAACATACTACCTACATGCCAAGGATACAATGCTCACCACTTCCATTCAAGCAGACAAAGGTCATGGTGGCCACGATGTTTAGAGATCATCAGAGGACTCCGGCTGCTGTAAACACAGTTGGTAGGGTGTTGAGGTCTGGGCAGCTCTGATTATCTTGGCTGCACTGCACTGCTGTTGTCCTGCTGCAGTTAGGTTCCGATCCAAAGAACTTCCTTTGCCTCTCAGTTTTTCCAGTCCTGCTTAGCGCCTATACTGTAACCAATAATTTGTAACTGAAGTGCTACAAAGCACCAGTCCCAGCCCTTTGAGTCACTTCTTTAACGAATCATGTCCCACCGCCCGAATTGATTTAAATGCTGCACGCTTACTTATGTAACAGACAGAAGTGATCCAAGAACCAGACAGAAATAATTCACATAAGCAATAGAGAAGTGGGTATCATAATTACAAAACAAGGAGTGTAGATTTCACAACCACACCTAGTGATAAGTGATTCTGTTCAAGACAGAACGCTGTCAAACAAAGCTTTATGTGGTAGTTGCAGGTGCTATTAGGACAATAGCACCTTCTTAACAGCCCACTATTGCAGTGTCTTGAAGTAATTTCAGGAATGTGAAGATGTGACTAGAATTTGCTTAGCTTATGGCTGCTGCTTAGCCAAATGGGTGTGACATGGGCGCATGTACATACTGAGATGTGCATGTGTGTGTGGTTTTCACGGGGTCTTTTTTTGTTGGAGTAAATCTGATCTTTCTTATTTTTTCCAGGACAAAATTAACTGAATTATTAAAAACACATGAAGAGAAGTTTGCCAGCTGATGATTTTCATACATTTTTTTAAAGCAAACAACCAAGTATTATCTTACATGGTCTGACTCCTTCCCAAAACAACACATTCCTTTGTTAATACCTGGGGAATTTTTCACAGTTCTGTTTAATATACTGAGGGTATGTTTATACTAGAAACGTAAGTCAACCTATATTAGGTCAACTTTCAGCCACTGCGGTGGTTCATCTCCACACTACCTTCCTTGGGCTGGTGGTGCGTGTCCTCACCAGGAACACTTCCAGCAACCTAAGAGGGGAAGTGTGGGGAGCTGAGAGCCGGGTCTCTCAATCCTGCTGGCAGCTCCCTTCTGGGAGCCTGGCTGCCCCAGAGGCTCCTGGTAGGCTCCCTCCTCCCCATTTCCCATTCCAGGATCCAGGGGAAGCTGCCTCAGTTTCTTGGCCTCCCCACCAACCCAGGCACCACTGGGAGCCAGGCAGCATTGTCAATTTCACAGCTCACCAAGCTGTGAAATAGACAAGCCAGGGAGCAGGCAGGGGTGGGAGGGCTTCCTAGGCTTCTTGCCCCTGTCTGGAGAAGGGTCCAGCCATCCAGTTTTCCTGCCATGAAATTGACAAGCGAGTCAACAGCTGTACACTGCATCACCCTAAGTACACCGACATAAGCCTTATGCCTCTCGTGGAAATGGAATTATTATGTTGGTGTAGCAGGGAACTTACATTGGGGGGTGGAAGGTTGCTGTACTGTAGACACTGAGATAATTAGGTCAACGTAAGGCAGCTTATATTGATCTAACTGTGTAGACCAGCCCTGAGCCTTAACTCATGGTTTGTTAAGTATAAGGATTATTGAGTATTATTGGCATGAAAGGTCTTGTTGACAGCTATCTAATGAAGATTGTATTTCTTTGCTGAGTGCCTTATCGTACCTAGTCTGTTTGTATGAATTGTACTTAACTATATTTTGTGGTTTTTGCCTTGTTAGAAGATAATGTTAATTTGCTGTTCTCCATCTTGAACAGGACAATAAATATAAAATAGACATCTTTTTCCGTACAATGGAAATTTCTTTAATTAGATACTGATATGCAAGAAATAACAGTAATACAACTGTCATTTAACAGAAATATTATTAGACTTTTTTGGAAGTTTTTTCTAAAAAAGAAACTACTTAAGATATAACTATATTACAGTTTTATCTTCAGAATTAAAATGGGGAAAATGTCCAAACCAAAAAAAAAATGGAGACGTATTTTTCCAAAAAGTTCTACTTCTCACAATGATACACAAATACATTCATCCTACAAACTTCAAAAACAAGATTAATTATGTAACATTTTCCCCATAATCTATTCATTTGGAACATGTCACATGGAAAGACCTGCATTAAAAAGCCCTCCCCAGTTTGAATTGAAAAATATATTCTCATCATACCTCTCTTGTTAAACATTTACTATATTTAATATTCATGTTCTTTAAAAATCACATGAAACCCATCAGTACTTTAATTCAGCCACAATCATTTGGAAAATGTGTTTAGACAACTGTAACAACTCTAGAACCCATAATATTCTTTCCTATAGTGCAAGCTTTGAACAAAACATGGCATCTTTGTATCACATGATGACGGACCATCAGTGACCAAAAGAAAACAAATCACCCAGGTTTCCACACACTGATTATAAAAGGTGTCTAGAGTTTATCAATTTTTTTGTGCCATCTAGCTACATTTCAAGAGCCATCTGACAATTTTCACTGATTGGCAATTGGCAACACTGATCGGCCGTGACTGCTCATCAGTTCCTCACTGCCCCACCTGAAGACACCCCTATACCCAGATATTACCACACTGCACCACCCAATGCCAAAACAGCCACTGTCCCCACACCAAAGCCACACTCACCGAAACAACCTCCATGCTGAGACACCAATACCCGTCACCAAAATGGCCTCCGTGCAAGTGTGCTATTGCACTGAGACTCCACCATCCCCTGCTAAAATGCCATTGTGCTGAGGTACCATTGCAATGAAAGCTTACTCCATCCCAAGACAGACCTACCAAAGACATTATTGTCCTCAAATGCCCTTTTTTGAGATTCCACCCTCCTGTACCAAAATGGCCATTGCCTTGCCCCACGCACCACAACGCTGCACATTCAGAGATATTCCCACTCCTTGATAAAATATCACTGGCACTGCCTCACATTGAGATTGCCTCACCCACCAACATCCACCATGCCAAAACAGCCTCCATACTGAAACACCACCAGTGTGTGTGTGATGCCTCTGCTCCAAACTACCTTTGCTCTGCCACACACTGAAATGTTCATTTTGCTACACAGAGACACTCCCTCTGAATTCCATGATACCACTGCCCAGCCTTGACATGCCTCTCTCCCTTACTGAGACACCATTGTTATATCCCAAGATGCCTCAATTTGGACCTCCTGCTCCAAGACAGCCTTCCCAAATACCCCCCCACACACACACAGAGGCACCAGTGAGCCACACTAAGGCACTGCTTTGTTGAGAAGCACCTGCCCTGCACTGAAACACCATCATCCTGCTCCAAGGTAGCATTGGGCCAGAACACTGTTGTGGTACATCATGATGATATGAACACACTAGGATGCAGGGTGGCAATGTGTAGGTAAAGCATTGCTGCCCTCAACTTGTACTGAAATAGCATCAAAGGTGAGGAGGTAATGACATGGAACTGAAACATCATCACCGTCACTTTGCATAACAATTTGACAATGGAACATCACCATCACAGTTCACTGAAATGCCATTATGAAATGACATGTCAATGGAGCAACTAAACACTGTTACCACTCACCAAAATAGAATTGTGAGGTCATAGAACAATGTGGCCGTGGAACGTCACTATGACCTTGCACAGAAAAATCACTGTGATGCAGTGTGGCAACATAGTACATCATCACATTGTGCTGAAACAGCATGATACAGCTTGATGCTGGGCGTGAAGGGATCACCATTAGCATTGTCTTGTGTCAAATGCTCACTGTGATGCAGTGCTACAAAGTGGAGGTGAACCATCACATTATTGCATTACATGGAAACCCCCTCAGTTTGTAGCGTGGTGAAGGTGAGGGTAAAACATCACCATTGCCTTGTTTTGAAACATCATCACAACATGGTTCAATGATGGGATAATGAAACATCATCCTCGCATTGCCCTGAAACATGATTATGATGTGATGCAGTGGCATGGCAATAAAACATTGCACTGAAATACAATTGTTACACAGCAGGACCATGGGAAGGCTGGCCACATTAGCTTCACCTTGCACTAAATGGTCGTGGTGATGTGCCACCGTGATAAGGCAATGAGTCATTCTTTTTATGCTGCATTAATACAGCACTGTGATGCTGCAGTGCAGCAGCTGGGTGAGGAAACATCACTGTTACATTGTGCTGAAACTTTGTGATACATCACAGAAAGAGGGCATTAAGGTGTCTCTAGCATGTTACAATGTGGCACAATGTCATGGCAGCGAAATTACTCTGAAATAGCATTTTAATGCAGCAAGGATATGTAGGGGGAAAACATCATCACTGTCAGCTTGTGACGAAATACCACCATTGTGTTGAAACAGCAACGTAATACTATGTGGCATGAGAAGGTCTTTTTGGGGGGTGTTCTATGGGAGCAGACTGGTGGAAGTTCTGTCATCATGACCTAATTGAAGCTGTGCTAAGAGAGGAGTGGATCAGAGCAGCAGGGTAATGAGGTAATGCGGAGGCACTGGATCGCCTGACAGACACCACCAATGTGGAGATCTCAAGGAGTCCACACGTTCCAGAATCCAAACTCCCTGTCCACTGAGAAAATTTCCACTCACTCAGTGACTGAAGCATCTGTTGGAAACTCTGCATGGGGAATCTGACAGAATACTCCTCCCTGATATTCTTCAGATGTGGGTGATCTAGCTTTTGATTAGGAAACCACCCATGCCCTCATCCCAGTTGTGCTACCACTGTATGATAGCTAGCCCAGTTTTAGTGATTTTTTGAATGTTCAGTGTTTGGCCTCTTCCAACCTATTGTGCAATTCCAGTCTTTTCAGAAGTACAAAGACAGCTTCAGTATTCATCTGAGTGCTGTTCTGAGAGAGAAAAATCTGATCATTTCAAAGCCTATTTAAATAACATAGCTGTTTCCTGCTGTTAGGATCTGCTGCATGAATTCAGTCATTAATTAAAATTCTAGTGCAGATTCCAACAGCTGGAAATAGAACAGTGCAATTAAGAGCATTCCAAATATATAACAGATTTCTTTTTTCAGCACACCACTTGTGTGGAGGAGGAGAGGCCTCATCTTCTTGCTTTTGTCTTACTAACTCAGAAAATGGACATATGGGACATAATTGAAATGGGAAGGGGGTTTGAAAAGATAATACAGTTGACACCAGATTCAAGCAAAGTAGCTAGCTGATGACAGAGGATGGTATGCTCTCTGGTATGTTTACAAACTGCTCCTTTGCTAGAACTAGAATTGGTTTCAGGCTATAGGACCATAAATGAAGCAAAGCAGTCCTTTCCCTGTGACTGAACCATAAAAAGAGAGCATCTATCATCAACAAACAGTAGCACTGAGCATTGACATGGATTCAAAATAAAAGGCTTTGTCTAACTTCCTCCCTTTATAGGGGGAGGATGAGCTAGAAAAAGCATGATTTAGATTTAAACAAATAAGGCCAAATTCACTCTGATGTAACTCATCCGACTTACACCAAAGATGCATTTGGCCCAAGAACACTATCCTGCCAAGAGAGTTTCTTGAGTTTGGTCTTCATGTGTCTTGATGCAACTCTCATGGGGTCTTTACAAAAGCAGTCTTGCTATCCCCTGTACCTGTGATCAATAGCACTGAGCCACTCCGCTGGCATTCTGCAAGCTGCCCAAATCCCAAAGGGCTGATCCTGGAGCCAGTGATTGTTGGGGTACAAGCACATAAGGCAATAACTCCTTGCCTCTGACTACATCCGCTGTGTAGGACTGTAAGAGGGGCACCCATGAATTCCCCAGCAGAGGGGTATCCTCCAATGGCCAATTCAGCAAGATTTATGATTGCTTTGCACCAGCAAAGCAACACAAAATAATGGGCCTGAAGGTCTGGCTCAAAGTAGATTCCCTGCCTATTGGTCCTAGCAAGGCCCCCCGATCATTAGTTTCTGGGGGGAGCTCACCTGAATTTAGTCTCCAAGGGAGTCTCCCTTGAACCCCTAATGACTGTCAGTTTTACATGGTTTCAGCAGATGATCATGAACCAGAGTCCATGTTTATCTCTGTGGCCAGCAGCTTCATTGTGGAGTTCAGATGGGGAAAGCCTGCTGCAGGTTCCTCCACTTAAAGATTCTTCCCTGGCTGCCTGGCATTCGGTCAGTTAGGGAAGAACTGGGCCCTCATAGTAGAGCGTGTGTTCAGCAAGTCCACTGGCCTCATTCCCAGGAGGTTGACTTCTGTAGTTACAACATGGGAAGGGATCTGTGACTGCCACTGGGATGAGGACAGTCCTTAGTAGTCACTGAGGTATTATTCTTTAGCCACTGCTCAGGGAGAAGCACTACATCAGGATAAGGAGCAACTGAGCAATTTCTTAGAGTCAGCAAATGAGGAGGTAATTTTGAAGTAGATACGGGTTTTTTGCCTTCCTCTGCAGCATTGGGCAGGGGTCACTTGCTGGTGGATTCTCTGTACCTTGAAGTCTTTAAACCATTATTTGAAGACTTCAGTAACTCAGTCATAAATTAGGGGTCTATTACAGGAGTGGGGGGTGAGGTTCTGTGGCCTGCATCATGCATGAGGTCAGACCAGATAATCATAATGTTCCCATATGATCTTAAGGTCTAGGAGTCTGAGTCTAGATCCTTATGTTTTAATCTACCTTATGCTCTCTCATGCGCATGCAGGCCTACTCTCTCATTTTCGGTCCTGGTCATGATGGACAAACCCACAGTTATTTATTTTTGTTTCACAGGACCAGATTCTAATCTCTGTAAACCAGGAGTTGCTCCACTGTAGTCAACAGAGGGATTTCCAATTCAACTGAGGTCAGAAACTGGCCCTATACTGTGATATGTTTGTTGGTATTTTATACAAACACTCCCAGTACACCTAATTCTTCATGTCTTTTTGATTATTTCATGGGTGCACTTGCCATGACATGAATATTCTGATAGACAAAGTGTGTGTGTGTCTGTTAAGTTACTAAGCCTTTGACAAAGAAAGCTTTGTGAGAAAATTGTAAATCAATTAAAAATATTTAAATGTGAGCTGGATTTTATTTATTTCATTTCTGGAGTTAATTCATGTCCTAATAACATTTAATGTAATTTCCAACCCTTCAGATCAATGTTATTCCTTTACTCTGTTTTTTCCTGCTGAACTGTTAAAAAAAGATTAAATTTGAGTGTGCTTATTAGCTCATTTGATGCATTTGAACTAAAGTAATGCAAAACTTCAACTCATTTAAAATGGTAAGAGTAAAAAATACAGTCATTTCACCTGGCAGGGGATGTGAGGCTCTAAAGCATAAAAAAGTGAGCTGTAAAGCTTCTCCCATTGCAAGAAAATCCCTTCATAATTACAAGCTACTGGAGAAGGATTCCAAGGGGAAAGCAAACTTACTTTAATATTTTGTGAATTTTTCAGTGAAAATGGGAGATCACCATATGATCAGTACTGTTCAGAATTACGTAATCACTCAAAAGATTCTGGAGTGCAGTCAAGCTGAGCCAGCATAGCCCAGTTTATGGGCCAAGATGGCTGTGCATCTAGAGATGGCTGAGGGCCATAAGCTTAAGCAGCTTCAGAGACTGCTGTAACTTACACTACCTGCAACATACTGGAGCTATTCAGCCGCCCCAAATAGCCAGGGTACAATGCATTCTGGCCACGACACTTCTAGACGGCCCCTGTCCATCTCTAGCCATGCCCAGAGCATAACCCTACATCAGAGGCTGCAAAGAAGGTACTGTGCAGAGTTGCTTTACCAGCCCTCTGTCACCAGGAAAATGCTCCTTAGACAAGGCATATTCCCTGTTTGGATAATCTTCCAGCTTTGCGACCACTGTATGACCACAAAGCCAGCATATCGGGACTGTAGCAGAACCCAGAATTATGGCTATAAAACAGGAATGCAGATCTGCTTTCATATTGCAGAATTCATCAGTGAAGCTTTTCTTGTCTCACAGAGCACAGTACTAATGCAAAAATTAAGGATCAAATCCAGCCTTCTTCCTTTATCATCAGTATTACAGTAGAACCTAGGAGTCATAGTCATGGACCAGAAATCTATTGTGCTAGGTGCTGTACAAACCAAGACAATTCCCAGCCCTAAAGAGCTTACAATCTAAGTATAAGAAAAGAGACAACAGACGTAGTTAGATTTAAAAAATCATAATACACTCTTCTGGAAGGTTGCAACATAACACTTCTTTATTTCTTAAAATCCAGAACCTTATCACACAAGAACCAAGGCCACAGAGGGAGAAAGGAGATTATTCCCGAAAATAGGTTCAACTAGTGGCACATCAGAGGCACAAGGGCATCTGGGGGCCAGTCAGAACCCTCTGAAGGCTGAGGAAGGGGTGAGTGTCTCCAGTTCACAGTGCAGTGTTCAGGATTCTGACACATTTTTTCCCCTTTTTAACTTGCTTGGAGGTGGGGGGGAAAGGCCTTTCCACTGGGAGTAGCAGTGGAACAGGCAGTGTTCTGGTGTACAGAGGGGCAGGCTGCCATCTGGGGGATGGGACGGCTGGATTCATGTCCCAGATATGCCATAAAACTCTGCTTCACGAGGGTTCCATTGTGTCAGTTCTCGGTGGGGAGTGTTGGTGGGGGTGATTGTCAGAGGCATAGCTGGTGGATCCACTGCTATATGAATCCATCTTCTAGTCCCTTCCTTCCCATGAGGATGAGAAGATTCCATCTCTTGAACCCCACTAAGTACCCTGTGGAGGGATATTATGTACCCTGCCCCCAGCAAGCAGAGGAAAGGGTTAAGCAAATTCCTGGAAAGGGAGTGAAAACCTTCCCACACCACAGAGGCAAGACAAAGGTGAAGTCTATCAGTCATAGATGGAGGAGCATGTTGCTGGACCATGTTATGAGAAGCTGAGAAAGGAGAAAGGTGGTCTACAGGGATGTTTTCTAATCTTAGTGGGAGTCCCACTCATAGCCTGGCCCATGACTGGAAAGGTATAGCCTTCAGGGTCCAGCATGCTGTGGCAAAAAGCAGTAGTTAGACTCATGGAGGTCAAGTAACCTGATGGGAAGGCAGACTCCTTTTAAGAAAGACAGGTTGCCAGAAACCTAGACCAGCAGACCCCCAGACCCCCCCCCCCCACTGGATCTCCACACACACTTGTAAACAAAAGCTGTTGACTCAGGCATTATGTGGGGATAACCTCATCTGGGAAGGTGTTGACTGCCCTCTCCCTGGTGGGCCTGATTCTCCATTGCCATACCCTTTGAGTAGACATTTGCATAGGTGCAAAGCACTACAATCAGAGGCAAGGCAATAGAAAGTGGGGCTCAGTGATTCTAATGGTTGTTAAGAGCCTTTAGAAGCAGGCCTGAAGGAAGGGAGGGTTTACTTCTAAAGGCCAGTCTACATCAAGTTTTTGTGTTGATTTAACTTAATCGGGTTATAAAAGGTGCTTAAAACAATATTTCTTTTTATCTATACTGATATGAGCACACTATACTGGGATAACTGTGTCCACACTATAGTTGCTTTAACTATATCAGTTTCTAAACCAATGTAGTTAAATCAGTACAAAAACTGGGTGTAGAGTCGCTCCAAAAGAAGGAAAATCAACACTTATTCTGTTACTTAAGACCTTACAGAATATTTCATGTTGTGGGGGTTGGTGGGTGAAGGGGAATTAAAAGACCATATAACTATTCACATTTCTGTACCATGCAAGCAAGGGAAATAATAATTCATTATAAGCACTGCTGGCTTAACTACCTCACCCTCTGAGACATCAGGATGTTGTAATTAAAGAGACATGGCTTTATCACAGGAATCTCAAACAGATTAGATTTGAGACTATGTTTTTGGCCTTTACAAAATTTGTCACAACAGAAAAAAGAAAACAAACAAAAATCTAGTGATGTTATCAATGTACAGTTTCTGTGACTTGTTGGTCCCTTACATGTATAGATTTGCAGTACCAAGGCTAACACTGTAGCTTCCTGGTTTTCCCAGCCCATTTAATTGCAATCAAATTTCTTCTTTTGCCGGGCTGAAAATTTCCTTTTTATTCACAGGGGATAAACTATCTCCACCAAAATTCTATTCATTTTAATTATTTTATCATCTTAAAGTGTGCTGAAAAATGCTTTAAAATAAATAAGCTACCCAAATCTATACATCTATTATCTGATGGATCGCTGAAACGACTGTGAAAAATCTCAGCTTTGCCATCTTGTGAACATCCTAGATAACTGCAAGTAGCCTTCAATTAGGAGAGGCAGGTGTTACTGTTTCCCCAAGTGGAGTATCACTACAACCATGAAGCATTGGTGCAAAAACATTATGCAAGGCATCTGATGAATGCATTGTGAATATGGTAATTAAAGTAGAAATGGAAGCCAAGGGAAAGGTGAGAGAACAAAAGTCATAAACCTGGTTACTGGCAACATATGGGCATAATTTAAAAAAGGTTGAAAAGTAATTAAAGAAGCTAAAATGACAATAAATTAAATTTATTTTGTAATAAAAGTTTAAATGCCAAGTTTTCCCCATCTCACTTTCATTCTAACTCCCATTTCCTTTCCCGTCCTTTATCTTCTCCCTCCTGTGATTTCTCCCTTTATCTTCTTCTTCCTCATCATCTGTGCCTCATTTTCTCTTTGTCCTCTATCTAGTCTCTTGTGTGCTCCTTTATCTTTCTTGTCTCTTTCTTCTTCTTTCTCTTCTCTCCCCCATTCTCTCTTTTGCTGTGACTTTTTGTGTTCCCTCTCACACTTTCCTTTGCCTCTATTATCATTTATTTTATAATGTCCAAAAGTGTGTAGGCTATTTCAGAGAAGACATACAAAGACACAGCCCATGGCCCAAAGAGTTTATAGTCTAAAAATCACAGACATGACAACGCAAAAGTAATGGAGTGAGGAAAGTGAGGGTCAGAGTGGTACAACCACACAGAGGTTACTTAGCTTAGGTATGTACGCATCTTGGTGCTTGCCTCGTTTGATACTCACACATATAAAGAGCTTGAATAGTATCCCTCACACCAAGTAATGAAGGCCTACTAGTTAGACTGTAAGCTTTTTTGGGGTTAGGATAGGGTCTATCTTCTTCTTATGTGTTCATATACTGCCTATCAAAAATGTGGTCGTGGTCCATATCCGGGGCCCCTAACATTACTTCTACTTTTTGTTTCATTTTAAACATCTTTCCCACACCAATGGTGCAGAAAGCAGAAGCCAGTCTTTTATATTTTTATCTGTCATTTTTCCCAGAATGGTAGCCTGATTTTCTTTCTATAACCAGTGAGGTGTTTTTATGAGACTAGGTGGTTAGCCTTGCACTTAATCCACTGCACTTTATCTGAGCTTGGGAGCAGCAGCCACATCAAGGCAGTTATTATCAATGTTTATTTTAAAGTGTTTTTTTAGATTTTTATCTTTCTAAATTTTCACAGTTGTGAGAAATTATTGGTACTCAAACACTTGAATGACTACACATTGAAATTCAAAAAGTTAAAATTTATAAATTGTTAAAATACTAATTGTCAATATCATATGTCAAAATATACAAAGTAAATACTATATCCTCAGGGCAACAAATCATACCTAGTTTTACTATTCATTCACTAGTCCATCTGTAGCAAGCCTAATTCAAAAGTTTAAAGCACTGGATTTTCACTCCATTAAGTTCTCAAGCAATATTTTTCTTACTTTGTCTATCCGTAAATTTCAATTATCATCGATGGAAATATTTTTCATTGGGTTGTACATGTACAGTGAAATCCATATTTATTGATAAAATTCTAATCCTTCCAAACCTAAATATAAATAAGAATCAAGGTAAAAAATGTATCTACCAGCATGTCCTCTAAGGCCACATCTTCTTCAAAGTCACGACCCATGCAATTTAAATTTGTATTTTTTGGCTGGATACTTTGTACGGTGTTTGTGGCAGATCCTCAGCACTCATGCTCTGGCTGTTTAGTTTCACAGCAGCAAAGGTGCTCTGATTCCATGGTGTTGGACGTGTCATAAAAACCCTAACAGAACAGAAAGCTGTAGGAATCTGGTGGATTCAGCTACTTGTAGATTCCTCTGCTAAGGAGAAAAGTTCCAGAGGGGTAGCTGTGTTAGTCGGTATACAGCAAAAACAATGATAGTCCCGTAGCACTTTAAAGACTAACACATTTCTGTGGGCATAAACCTCCGTGTGGGTTGCAACCCACGAAAGCTTATGCCTGCAGACGTTTATTAGTCTTTAAAGTGCTACAGGACTCTCGCCTCTGTTAAGGACATGCTCATGTGACAGACAGCCAGAGTTATCTACCTTTATGCTACCCCTACTTGCAGCGTTTGGCTTGGGGAGTGTGTTGATTTCTCCTCTGATCACAGGACATGCTCACATGATGTGGAGCTGCCAACACATAGCACTGATCTCCATTGTAGAATACTTACAGCAGAATTCCTGCCAATTCAATCTAGTCCCTCACACAAGAATGAAGCAGAGAAACCAAAGGGATGGAGATTGGGCAATGCTACTTGACGAGAACTCTTTGGCACAGGGACCATAAATTTGTACAGCACCTAGAGCAATGGGGTCCTAATCCATGACTGGGGCTGTTTGGTGCTATTGCAATACAATAATAAATAATAATTATTATTATAATAACAATTATTATAAGCATCCTTGCTCCAGTGCCCCTTTAACAAAGTCAGGCCTGGTGTCAGACAGATTGAAGCGTTCCACTGTTTTTAAATCTACTGCAAACAATTTGTTAGCTAACACTCTGAACATGAAACTTTCATGAGTGGAATGCAGACTGGAGTCTGGTACCATCTTTTTCACTGATTAGTTTCCAGTCAGGTACTTGGGAGTCTGTGGTTCACACACTTTCTTAAACCCATTGCTGTACCATGGGGTTAGAAAGAAAATGAAGGCATAGGAGTGCCCTTTTAAAGCACCTCTGAGTTGACCTAGTGCTGCAGTGCAGAGGCGGAACAAGGAAGCCAGGATGTGCTGTTTAGTTCACGTAGGTAACGAAGAGATAAAATGATAAAATGCACAGCAGACCAGCCGAACAAGTCTCAGGCTGAGCTTCAAATCATTAACATGACACGAGGAAAATTACAGGACGGGCTCACCACCTTATTTACATCACTGTGTGCTCAGCTCTAAGGCTAGTCCAGAGGGCACTGGCGGCAGCACAATTGGTACAATTCTGCTGTGCAGGAAGGAGGAGCACCTTTGTTCACTGCAGAGCCAAACTCCACAGAGGTTTCTTGCATGGCCCCCTGCAGCTGTCTTTGGAGTAGTGGAAGGGGTGGGCAGTAGAGAAGCAGAATCTGCTGCTCTGTGGATCCAGCCCACCCCATGAGTGGAAATGGGGGAGAACCAGAAGAATACTACAACTCAAGGCTGCAGTAGTGTCTATGGAGCCACACTGCAACAAGCCTGGCTCTTCAGGAACAGGATTTAGCCCTACGTGAGTGATGGAGATACCACCCAATAAAAAATAGCAAAGTGCACACCTCTCACTCATGGTACTGGCTCAAGCCTGGTGATGCACAAGAGCACTGAAATAACAACATGGAAAGCCAAGAGAGCACACAGGCTGGCCCCAATGAACAATAATTTCCACTTCAGTGGCATGTAAGGATCTCACAGTGCACTGCAATGATTCATTAAGCTTTCCAACATGTTTGGATGCAGAGGAACCACTTCACCCACCACTGAAATGAAGACACCTCTGGGCCGAAGCATGGCAAGTGTATTAGTGAACAGCTGTGCTACACAGCATCAGGATAAACACCTAACAGAAACTGCTGAGATAAAATATGACCAAACCCCCAAAATTAACATCCCTCCTCTTACAAAAATCACTATGCAAGCACAAGTCTTCTGGACCTCATTTATAGATCTCATTCAAAAGACAGCATCTCTAATGGCATGGTGCCCTTCTAGCCTCATGTTAGCTGATTAGTTCAGTAGTGATTCAGAAAGTAAAATTCAGCCCTAGTCTGAGGAATTTAGCCCAAAAGGAAGAGTGAGACTTACTGAATTGTCAGCACAAAATAGGTTTTCCTTGGAAGTCTCAAATCCGGGTACTGATCTAATCCAGCTTGTAAAATGTGATGAGCCATGATCAAAGTGAAACACACCAGCTGAATGTCTGTGATCGTGTCTTCCTACAGTGATGGTCTCCAAAGAAGATAAACCTGCTACTATTCGCAGTTAATTAAGCCAATTCTGTAACTTAAATGGTGGTAGTTTTTCTTTTTGAAGCTGAAGATCCTTGGTTCTATGTGCAATGGTTGATACATATCAACTATATATCTCTGGCCATGTGCTTATTACAAACTCAAGGTCATGTGGCCTTATTGCATACCACTGCTTTGCATAGGGAAAGAGGGAATGAAAGCTGGCTGCACATGTGCCTGCTATATTGTGCAGAGCTACCTCGGGATGCAGCTCTGTAAGGCAAGAAATAATTAAATATAAACCAATGCTAAAAATCAGTGCTGCCTCCCTCACACAACTATCTCCGACACAGTGTGATAAAACAGATGTTAGAATAAATAGCAGGAGACCCCTACCCCACCACATAATTTCATATCACACTGAACTAGATTAGAATTGACAAATGTGTTCTAGCAATTGCTGGGGATACTAGCAGCAAAGCCCAGAGCACTGCGGAGCCGTTAATAAGTGGCTGTTCTTTGGTCATGCTGAACTCAGAATAGCTTTCCAATGGGGGAAAAGCAAATTCTATTGTCTTCCACACCTGGCTGAGCAACTTAAATGGGACCAAATTGAAAGTTAGAGCTGAATCATTATTTACTTTATGGCTACATCTTCATCACACAGTCCACCCCAAAATGAGAGTTATTTCATTTTGAATCTGGAAAACACCAGGCTTCATGTAGGCTCTTTAAAAACAATTTCAGATGGCAGTTGTTTCAAACCAAACAGATTAGTGGCACAGTCTGTAATCATGGAGAAGGGATTTTTCCCCCCTTTTCCCACCCCATTTTGTCTCTCCTGGATTTTTGGTTTGCTTGTTTTTTGCAGCATGTTTGCAACATGCTGCGTAAATGGGCTCAGTGGGAGGATTGCATTTGGCGCTGTTGGAAGGATATGCCAATTTCCAAGCTTGGCTAGAGCCCAATCCAGCAAAAGCAATGGCTCCCATTGTTGGGAGAGTAAAGCAAGGAAGCCTGAGGCACAACAGGATGTCAGGAACATTCAAGCATGGAAACAATTTTCTGTTTCCGTTTTTAGATGTGGCCTGGGCAGCATTCTGAATTAACTCTGCATTTCTGGTAGAGGCTGGCCTGAGCTGCTAAAGTCAGATCTTGATCTTGAATTTGAATGCTTCCGGGGCTGCAGATATTTGGATTCAGAGATCTGATTCAGTTTGTTATGGAAACAGGGTCAGCGTAGAGATGATGATGATAGGTGCCTCAGGGAAAAAAGCATAGATTATGATCCCGTGGGTATATTTTGATCTGGATCAGTTTAAGTGTGTTCTGAGCTAGGATTTTGGTTTGACCCATTATAGAGATGAGGCCAATTGTGCAGTTTTGATCCACATCTCAGTTAAGATCCAGGTCCCTGCCATTCCCCAAAGTTCAGTGATGTCTGGAATTGGGCCCATCTAAGTTTTGGTGATAACTGCATCCAGAGCACTATCGCTGCAATTGTTACAGGGGTCCTCAAGTCAGTAACTATTGGAAAGCAGTCTTCGCTACAGTAAAAATAACAGAATTTTCTGCTGGGCTTGGCTGAGTGGCACTGTGGCATCACTGCTAAGGCTTCCACCTCAGGAGACCAATGCTCAGAGCTATCCAGGTTCACAAGTATTTTGATTATTTGGATAGCACCATTCACACACATGGTGATTCGCAAACATTTAAGAGACCACACTGATTCTCCCCTGGCCTGCTTCTTCTTTAGTCACTTACAGGTGTGTAAAGTGGTCCCAAAGTCTTCTAAATCAGAATGAATGGGCCAGAACCTGAGCTGTGGCCACATTGGGCTTTCGGCCACCTTTGCACTATCACCAGTTTGCTGGTCCAGTCCCTACAAACTCCTACACAGTTCAGTATAAGCAGCCAGTTCAGCATGGGAGAGAATAAGGCCAAGAATTGCATGATCACTGCAGAAGAAGACTGAATGCATTGGGTGATCTGTGTCAAGACATGACTCCTGCCCATGTTATGGCCTGAACCAGAGCCCACTGTCATCAATGGGAGTGTTTCCATTAATTGCTACTGACTATGGACCTAACCTCAAGTCTAAGAGCGCCAAATGTTTCTGTCTCTCTTATCAAATTCCCCAGCCTCCATTGTCCCCCAGATGAAAAATTAAGTAATAAGGATATAAAATGTTGCTAAAATAATGATGGCATGCCTGGTACTGAGGTTGGGTAAGGGCTAGGGTCATGATTCACCATTGTCTTACTGTGCCATATCAATGGTCTAGAATTGGAGTAACTCAGTGGTAAATCAGCCCCTAAGTGGTTATTAGTCTTGGCGATTGCAGCTCCTCTCACCCAGGGTTGAGTTGGATAGTCTTGGCAATGGGGTGAAGCACATTTGGAGCAGCTGCATTGTAATCTGACAGGAAGGATAATAAAAGGCTTTAACAATTCCATTTGAACTGTTAATTGTATTTGTGTGATATACCAGCTCTTGAACCCTAGCCTGGGAGCCCCAGCCAGCTACTGCATCCTAGTCTCCACCCAATATCTGCTGAAACCTGGTGGGCTGAGATGCTGGCAGGAGTACAGCCTCAGCCAAGGCACCACCCACAGGAGCCCTCATTGGAGGATTGCCCAGCTCCACTGATTGGTCCAACCATGCTATTTAAGCAAGAAGGAGGTACAGGACGTTGTCTGAGTGGCAAGGTGATTTCTTGTTGTGGATGCATTGGATCCTGCTTGGGCCCGCTTCCTGCATCCAACCCTGTTCCTGCCTCATCCCAGTCTTTGCTCTTGTTCTCACTGTGCTCCTCCTCTGTGCTTCTCTTCCAGTTCCGACCTGGCTGACTCTGGCTTGACCCTTGGCCCTGGCATTTGATATTTGGCCATGGCTCTGACCCTCAGATTTGATTCCTGATTCTGGTTTGACCCCTGGCTCTGATAATTGGCATGTGACTCTGGACCTTGGACTTCGTTCCCCAACCTGGATGCCTGCTCTGCCCATTGGACCTGACTCCTGCTCTGACGGCTAGGCCAGAATGCCTATATTCTAGTCCATAATAATGTTAGCCTTAATTATGGAATAGGTTTAGAAGTGTGTGTGCATTAGGATATTTCTAACTGGCTGATGATATCATGCCCCTTTCTTGAATACCCAGTAATTGCAAAGGTGACAATATAACTAGACACATCAACTAACTGTTTCCTTTATAGGGTCACTTAAGAGCTAAGAAAGAAAAGGTGTAAAGCTAGTCTCTCTTGTAACCTCTTATTTTAACACAAACACAACTTCAAATGTTCCAGGCCAGTGTAGCAGCTGCCATTTTGGTTATGATGAGGGATTGAATCAACCATCTTCAAAGCTAAACGTGAGCACATCTAAAGCTTGAGCTGACAGATTAATGCCTGTATCTGTAATACAGAGCCAGGACTAGTAACTGAGGATTGGATGCAAGGCAGAAGGGAGGGAGACTGGAGGAGAGGCAAGAATTCAGCAAAGAGCAGGATTCCATTGTTCTAGGCATTGCACAAACCCAGAAGAAAAAGATGAACCCTGATCCAAAGTTCCTCAAAGTGTAGGGGATTTGGATTTGGTGCTCTGGTTCAGGCCCATCTCTCATTTAAATTCTATCTTTGCTAAGAACAGAAAATGAATATATCTTCCACTGAGGGGAACTGACACATGCCCTATGGCTTGATGTGCTGGCTACGCTGGCACAAAGGGGCTGTTTAACAGGCATAAACTGCACCCAACCAGAGGAACAATCCCAGTGAAAGAGGTACTTGTACAGGTGGTGTTCTGTTGTGGGAGATGGGGAGGAGGGTATGCTAGGAGGAGGAGTGGTCGGAGCATTCTTATACCACAGCAATTCTGCACTCCTGCAATATTCCATGGGGCCATTGCAGCAGGGGCACCATTGAAGGCAACCCTCAGGGTGTTATAAATAACACTGGGCTGATTTTGCTCTCTAACAGCTCCAGGATTGCAGGAAAGGCAATAAAAGAATTATCTCCTCTCCCTTTGTCATCTGAGCCTGATGTAAACATGGCCCGGTGCTCCAGGCGCGAGCATACCATTTATTAATGTTTATGGCACTAAAATATTTTCAGTACTATTTTCTATGCCAGTCATTATGATATTTCCAGCCTTTTACTGGATATTTACTGTCCTTTAATAAGCAAATGTTTTGACAAAGGGTAAAGTGGCATATGATCCCTGTGTGTAGTTACTGGATACCTGTATTCCTATCTTTCACCACACAAATTGATGCCTCTTTCCATACTATAAGCTCCAGGACTTTAATTGCTTGCACAGAGCCTAACACATAGATGCGACCATAATAGAGACAATAAAAAATCATTTAAAATAGTCAGTAAATGAATAGTTGAGGATATCAGCATTACTGGGCAACAGTTTGTGACCTCAGATGTCAGAATCACCCTTATGGTAAGACTAACTATGGTAAAATTTATCTTAGCCAAAAGCTGACAAATTCAGGAAGTCCCTTCACATGAGGGATTCAAAGCTGGACAAAGCACCCAGTTTTGCAAAGCCCTTGGACTTTGTCTGTACTAGGGAAATGTTTGGCAATTTCTCCACCATTGCTAACCCACCTGGGGTGGGATATTGGGGGTCTTAGTGTAGGCAGGGATCTGGCTGCTGACACTGTTTAATGCACTTTGTTCGTTAGTTTTGTTCCAAGCAGGGTTGGATGGCAAGGTATTGAAACCACTGTTGGTAATGGCACAGTTTGTATATCATGAGCCTTAGTCTCATTTAGACTAAAGCCCCTTTACACCACCTTTAATGCCCATTTTCACTGCCAGAGCAGCATTAAAGGATCTTAGTGCAAATGAGATTCAGACCCTAAGGCTTCCAACAATGATGGGAAATTTTCCACCAATATCCCTAGTGTAACCAGTGTTTTGGAACCTGAGCTAGATGACCTAATGAGCTGCTTCCATCTCAGTTTTCAATTATTTTACCATGTTTATATGGGAAAAATAGAAAAACAGTGTTGTCATTACAAGCCAACATCGTAATATTTTTCACTCCAGTTCATTACACAGAGTCTTTGCTGATATGCAATGAAATTGTTTCTCTTTTGTAATTTAGCTAATCCTATGCTCTCACTGCCATAACAGGAAATACATGCAAATCAATGCGCACACACACACCCCTCAGAATAAGCCCCAATTTCATGAGCGAAGAAGAGAGTCAAAGGGGGAAGGGAATTCTGTGAGCTAAATGTCATGCATTCCCCCACTGAGTACTTCAATATTATAGCTATTAGTTTTTATAATTAACGTGAATATTAAAAAGATTTTAAGATGATGAAGGCTTCCAATTGTGATGTTTAGCAGGTTCTTTGCACTGGTTCTCTCTCGCTCTGTCTCTTTATTTTTGGTGCCTGCAAGCAAATCATTTCTTTCTGTTAGAAGTTTAATCACAAACCTTGCAAGGAAATTTTCTCTTTTCCAGCCTGTACTCAGTGCAGAACTAACTTCATTACCACAGTGACACGCTAGTACACGTGTCAGTGCTAAAACGCCATCTTCTTAAAAGGCTGCAGAACCTTTGGCAAAGATTATTTTTAAACAGTACAGTAGGGCACATACAGTCTGATTTTCTATTTCCAGCTTTCCATTGGGCTTTCCCTGCTGAGTATGGCAGGTTATTGAGGAACTGGGAAAATGCCTAGAAAAAGAGATGCTAGTTAGAAAAGAGCCTTGAACTGATGTCTGCGGTAAAAGTCTGTTTGTATGTATAGTCTGTGGCTCTTCAGCCCAGATCCTCAGCTGGTGTCAATCAGGATATAGCCATTGAAGTCAATGCTGATTTACATCAGCTGAGAGCCTGGTCCATTGTGTTTGGAGAAGGAATGGTAAGCCTAATTGTCAGAGGAGCAGAGCACCCACAAACACAGGGGAAGCGAATGGGAGGTGTGGGTGCCCCCTCTCTGATCCAGACCATTTTGCATTCCTAGACCATCTTTTTTTTCAAGACCCTCAAAATCCTTCACAAGCCCCAGTGAATAAAGCTCACGATGTCTCTGTGAGATAAGAAAATATTATTCGTAAGAGAAACTGAGGTAGAATTATGGCTCCTAAGAGCCTGAACTGCACGGGAGAGGGAAAGGAGACAACTATCCAAACGGTGATATCTAAAGGGATTAGAGCCCAGATTTTAAAGTTATTTAAGCATTGCTGCTCTCAGTGTTTCAGTGCCTGCCAGATTTAGCATCCCAAATTTAATTGTCAAAAGGGATTTAGGCATTTAGGAGCCAAAATCCCATTAACAGTTGATGGGATTTAGGCTCTTGAAAATTAGGTTTAGGTGCCGAAATCAGTTAGGTGTTGCAACCTGAGTGCAGCAATGCCTAAATACCTCTAAATATCTAGGCCTATGCCTTTGAGGAGCAATGAGGGAGGACAAGAAGTGGTGCCCCTTGCTATGCCTGTTCAACAGATAGAGCCAGCATTAATTCCAGCACAGACTTGTCAATAAGCAGAGCAGGTGTGTCCTTGGCTTCCCCCCAGCTCCACCCAGGCACTTTGGGACATTAGCATTGCTGTACTGGCTGAGTCCCACTCCCTTCTCCTTTCCACTCCCCAGAACCTACGGACAAATTATGGCTAGCCCCTGGGTAGGTGCAAAACCAAGGGAAATAACACTTTACCCTCGTCCCTCCTCTGTCTCACTGCCCTCGTGCTGGAGCAGCAATAAGCTGGCCCTATGGGATTTATCTGCAATGGATATTCAGTGGCAGAGTCACAATTAGAATTAGAGATAGGCCTGAGCCACAGAGTGCAGATGAAAATCGGCCTTCAAGCTGAAGTTTTCCAAATTCAGCGAGATTTGAATTGGGTCCATCACTAAACAGACCACAGGATTTCTGACTCCTATTTTTGTGCTCTGACCATTAGATGTAATGGTATTTCCTTAGCATACAGTTAGATGAGTGTTTGAAGGGAGAAGAAATCTATGGAGTAGCTTATGGAGGGAAATACTGATCTTGTGGTTAAAGCACTGGATTGGGATTTAGGAGATTTGATTTAACTCCTAGTTCTACTACAGACTTCCTTGTGATTTGGGGTAAAACATGTAATCTCTGTGTGCCTCACTTCCCTATGTATAAATAGGGAATAATAATATTTCCCTTATCTATTAAGGTTTAAACTCTTTTGGGTTGGACTTGTATTGTAATATGCTTGCATGAGCATAGCACAGTGGCAGTGGGGGAGGAAGGAGGGCAATTCCATTGAGGCCTCTAGGTGCTACTACAATATAAATAGATATTATGCTTCATTCCTATCTATTTTCTGACAAATTAGAAAAGGATTCCGATCAAATGGGAACCATGTGACTATAACACACCCATGTTTTTCTGTAGCAATCCTTTGAGGACTCACTGACATCTTGTCTGCGAGGATGTCTCTAAAAAGTGTTAATTCCAGAAATGCCAATGAATCAGCCAGCAAAAATGAAATAGGCCAGGTAAAGAAAAGCTGGCTCAGGCCAGCTAGTGTATGTAAAGAGGTATGAGATGAAGAAAATTAATATTTAAAAGCAGTCAGCTGCTGCTAAAAATGCAATTCTCATTGGGCATGCTGAGTGCAATGAATCTGAATGGCAATAGAAGTCAGTATGAAGCCGACCTGTCTTGAATGACTTTCTCCTTTACTTCCTTCCTGCAGCTTGTAGAATTGCACAATATAAGTTTTAATTTCAGGCATATGTGGTGCCATCAGTTGAGATGTGTGAACGTCTTATATTGATTGCAGGAATTTGCACTGCAAAGCATTCAGCAACACTACTGAGCTCTATTTAACACAAAAATGCCTCTATCAAAAGTACAATGGAGTTTTTACCATGATCACGTATACAGCCAAATATAATGTTCATTTTTGTTGTCATTTTTTAAAGTAAAAACATCATAGGATCCCTTTGGATCTTTTATATCTCAGGTCCTAAAGTGCTTTTACCCATCCATCACCCCCCAGAGATAGCCTCAGTGCTTTGTTTAGCCATGTTTGTGCTTAAGTCATCCATTCTAGGACGTGAAACAATACCACACAACTTTCACAGGTAATACATAAAAATAATAATAGCGTGTAATTCACAGATAATCCACAGACTGTGTTTTCCCTGAATTTGTTCCTGATTTCTACCACAATCTATATGTTCAGGTAAAAAGTTAAAATCAAAAAGGGCTGAAACTATTGACTAAATTGTCTATAGATAACCCAGTTTTGCTTTTTTGGTTTGATATTTAACTGTACAACCTTATTTTTGTATGAATTTACAAATAACATTAAAACAGTTTATGAAGAAGACTGATTTTGATTTCTCTTTGTACATGTGCCACATGTAAGTGTTTTGAAGAGTAACAGTTTTATCATACAGTTAGAAGTGAAGTGAAACCTTGTTATGGGTTGAGTTAAAACTCCATTTAGATAAATAGGTGTGAACTCAGCTTTCAATTAACATAACTGTAAACATAAGCCACCACTTAAAACAAAAGGTGTATGTGAACAGTATTGTTTTGGGTAGGTGCTTGCATATGTTGGGAAAGGAGATCACACAGAAACTGAGGTCTGGTCTACACTACAGATCTATATTGTTATAACAACATCACTCAGAGATGCGAAAAATACACACCCCTGAGCAACGTAACCTAACCCCCTATGTATACAGTGCTATGTCAGCAGGAGAGTTTCTTCCATCTACATAGCTACCGCCTCTCAGGAGGTGGATTAACTATGCTGACGGAAGAGCTCTCACCCGTTAGCTAAGAGTGTCTTCATTAAAGCGCTACAGCGGCACAGCTGCACCAATGCAGCTATGCTAATGCAGCATTTTGAGTGTAGATTTACCCTGAGAACAGACAGGAACAGAGAGAGGGAGAGATGCAAGAAATCCAAGCAGACGCCTGTAAGCACAGCATGACTCTGGAAAAAGCGAGCAAAAGAGAGAGAGAACTTTTGCATCTGGTGTTGGCTAAAAAGGCTTGGGGACTGTAAGCAAATAAACTGTTCCTTTTGTTCATGGTTCCTTTTGCTTTCAGAGACATGGGACTTTGCACATTCCTTGTAACTAAATAAGATTGCATCAAAGAAAATACAAGACTCCATCAATTTCTGTTTCCAACTAGAACATCCCCAGGCTCCTGAACTTTGACTAGCTGCGCACATTGAAAAAGGACAATACTTAAAATACATTTACAACACTGAAATTATATTTGTTCTGACAGCTGACCTCAGTATCCTGTTAGAGTTTTGTGTAAATTGCTGAGAAAGTTGGGGATGACTGTCATGGTCTTGATATAAACTGAAGTGGGTTGGGAGTCATTTATCATCGTAATTTTTTACCACTTACACTTCTATGGTGTTACTTTCCTGAGACTTTCCCCATGATGTGCTCCTGGATCACCTTCTTTTTTGACTAGTCAAAACACTCTTTTCCACCTATCCCCTTTGGTGGACATATACTATCAATTGATCGTAATGGTATGTTCTGCTTCAAAATCCATGGCACACTTTAGCTAGGGTTGACTAAGTGAAGTAAGTCTCTTTGATTCACCATTGATGGATTGAAAATTCATGCAGCTTAGACAACTTGGGTTCTTGTACCCATTTAAATGAGTTCACCTCTCATTATTATTAATTATGATAGTAACTAAATGCCTCAACTATGATTGGGCCCACTTGTCTAGGCACTGCACATACACCTAAGAGACATTACTGCCCAAAACAATTTACCATCTAAATACCCAATAGAGGCACATTGAATATTATTACCTTTTATACAAATGGGGACCTGAGGCCCAGAGAGATTAAGTGATTTGCCTGAGATAACCAAGGAAACCAGTGGCAGAGTCTCCTGAGTCTTAGTCTAATATCTTAAACACAAGACCATCTTTTCTTAGTTTACCTTATCTGTAAAATTAGCTCATTGTCTTCATGCTCTACCACCTGTCCCCTTTCCTCCCAGATTGTCTTTTTCCTTATTTCAAAGGAAGACTTTCTTGTCACACAACCTAGGGTAGAAAGAGATAAATGGGTTTTTCCTGCCCTTTCATCTTTGGAATTTTTCCTCTCCGCTACTGCTACCAGCCACTGCACATATCACCTGGCAAACGTGATGTCATGGAGTCACAATTCTCCTTCCCCTTAAGATTCTTTTCTGTATCATGTTTGTTCAGTTGACTGTTTATTTGTTAGTTTCTGCTTGGCAGGTTTCACGTATCCACTTTGTGCATAAATGTCAGGGATAATTCTGAAGCCTCAAGATGGCTGCCACTTGGCTAACTGCCATGTTGATCTTTAGGATTTAATTTCCCTTCCACAAAATGATATTTATTTTGTTTTATTTAAAGAGACTTTATCCATTGCTTTTGATGCACACACAAAATGTATTAGCCAAGTGTAAAAACACTACAACATCCAAACTAATGTCCATAATGAAAACTCCATCCTGACCCAGCCAGCTAAACACCCTCCCTCCTCCCACATCTCTCTTACCTCCCCTCCCTTCCACGAAGCCTGGGAAAACAGATAGGCTTTGCAATGAACAAATGTAGGGACTGGCAGACCAACAGGGAAGTGAATTCCTGAATCACGTATCACGCTTAACCCAATCTTAGCCAGATTAGCACAAACTCAATTTTGTGCTCACTTCCCTGAGGCAGGAAGTGCTGTGTTCGGTTTTTACTGGAGGTAGATAATTACTACAACCCCCAGTCGAGGCAATGAATTTATCTGGTATTGACTTTAGTGGCAGTAGGATTGGATGCTGTATGTGCTATGTGTGCATTTAATGGAAATATATTCATTGCTGTTACAAAACCCATGTTATAGTGGCTGTAGAGCTTTCTCTTTCCATGATGTAGAATGTAAGTATTGGAATCGCAACCACACTGACTTGAGCAAAAATGTGTTTCTTTACTCATCAATCTGCAGAACCATCATACTTTGGACCTGCAGTCTCATCTCCTCACTGGCCTCTTTCTATAAATAAAGCCTTATCTACAAGGGAAAAGTTTTTTTAGTATAAACTGCTTTGTGTCCACACGCAAATGATCTTGGAACAGTGAAGCAGACTCCCTCTGCTCTCTTCATTTCTGAGCTACCGGTTCCTTTGCCAGGATGAGCCTGGGAATTACAGACCAGCCAGCCTTACTTCAGCACCAGGAATATTCGTTGAAACAGGATTATAAAATTCCTAAGTGGTCATGGTATGATAGTGACAAATGGGCATGGTTGCAGTAAAGTGAAATCATACCTTTCCACTCTACTAGAATTCTTAATGTGTGAGCCAAAGAGTGGCTAAAGGAGAACTGAATTCTATATTTTATTTGGATTTCTAAAATAAAAATTTATAAAGAAGTATAATTTTTAATATGGAACTGAACTCATGCATCAGGGCACTGAAATAGAGTGAATTAAACTGATATTGAGATCTCCGCGAAGTTGTACAGCTGTTCTCAAAATGGCAACAGTCCATCATTTTTCCAGATAAGATATGGAGACAAGATCTGTATCAGCATGTCAAGAGCATGGTCACTAACCAATAGTGGAAGGCTTTCAGCTATAAAATTGTTGTTGAAAACATAGGTGTAAAACAATACCAAAGCTGTTGCAACTCCCAACCAAACTACTAATGTGAGCAGGAGTTTAAAAAGATTCCAAATGTAAGAGAGGCAATTGTATTTCTTTAGCTTGTTAAGTGAATTCTCCACAAATGTGGCTTCCACAACCTGCCTTAAAAATGAGCCTGCCTGAAACTTGTCCTCATTCACTACCTTCAGTAATGGTGTTTCCTGGGTTAACATTTCCACCTGCCCTTCCAGTTGCATGATGTCATTTTTCTGAACCTCCCCAATTTTGTCAAGTTCTTCCAGTGTCTCCCTTAACTGGAAGGCTTCAGGGTTTTCCTGTTCATATAGCTGCTCTTCGCTTTCTAGACTGGTCTCTGGGTGTTTCAGGTACTCTTTGTTTTCATATATTGTGTTTCTTACCCCCGATATGTCTTTTTCCTGATAGATATCGTGATAAGCAGAAATCTGGCAGGCCATTTCCATGATTTCCATGTTAAGTTGTTCATTTATTTTCGCCAAGTTTTTGTTTTGGAATTCTAATTTATTTATCTTGTCTTCTCTTCCTTCCACCATCTCCCTGGCACTGTCCACTTCTCTTTGTAGGTCTCCCACTAATGTCTTGAAACAGTCTGCACTGGCTTGCAGTCTCTTGTTCTGGTCTTTTATCTCTCTGTTTTCTTTCGTTAGCTTCTGGTTTTCAGCATCAAGCTCTTCAGCTGCTTCTCTGAGATCCCATATTTGATTTTGTAAATTTTTGTTTGCAATAGACAGGTTGTGAATCAGGGAATTCTCCATTTGCTTGGTTTGATGGTGTCTTTTTGAGCAATAAAGGGAGGCTGAAATCTCTGATAGGAATGAAGCCTGGCATACTTTGAGAATTTTCATTCAGTTAGAGAGTGACAAACCTCTGATGTCACAATCCCAAGATTCAACAACAAGCTGCTAATGCTCTACACTTGAAGCTCTTGAGTAGCCTTCAACAAAGTCTCTAGAAGGAGACTATTAAGAAAAGTAAGTAGCTATGGGATGAGAGGCAAAGTTCTGTTATTAATTATAAGCTGGCTAGGAGATAGTAAAGAGCAGGAATGGAATGGTCAATTTCCAACATTGCTAAAGGTGAACAGAGGGGTGACCCAAAGCTTCATACTAGCACAGCTGTTACTTAATAGTCTATTAATGATGTGGAAAATGGTAGGAACTGTGAAGTAGCAACATTTTCAGATGACACAAAATTATGTAGGTTAGTGAATGTTGAGAAATTTTCAAGGAACCTAACAACAGGCAATTGGGCAGCACAATGGCAAATGAAATTCACTCTGACAAATGAAAGACTAATTTGAGCTACTCATATGCATTGCCAGGCTCTAAGGTATTTGTAACCATTTAAGAAACAGATCTGGACATCACGTGGACAACTCAGTGAAAAGCTCTGCTCAGTGTGCAATTGCAGTTGAAGAAAGAGAAGGAAAAGATGTATAAAGAATGGGAAAGAAAATAATAAGACTGAGAATATTATAATGCCTTTACCGAAATTAGTGATATGCCCTCAGCTGCAACATTGTGTTCAGTTCCGATCACCCATCTTCAGAAAGATGCAGCAGAAATACAAAGGGTCCAGAGACAGGTGACAAAAATGATGAGTGGTATGGAAAATCTTCAATAAGAAATGGCATTAAAAGAGAATAGAGGTAAAATATTGGCCTCATTGACCTCATGTGGCCAGCACTTCACCTTAGGGCTACTTGGGTAGGAGATATATAAGTAGGGTTATGATAAACATATAGAAAATAATGTCATGGGAAATGTAAACCATGTGCTTACATTTATTCATACTGATAATACCTGAACAAGAGGATGTTCACTGAAGTATGGAGGCCTTGGCAATATGTGGCAGCAGACCTTGTCATTTGGAAGGAAAACACAGACCTCATGGAGAATAACATTAAATATAAACTCATATATAGGATCGGACACAAAGAGAGGGCATCTTGAAAATAAAAGAGCATCTCTTCTGACCTAACAGAGCCCAAAGCACTCAAGATGGTAGTAGGATTCATTAACCCACCTGGTGACCGTCCTTACATAGTTTCAACAAAGCAAGGAATGGTGACCAGTTGCCTTCAGGTCATCAGGCTTAAGAAACAGAAGTTGAAGCATGGCATTTGCAAACTAAAAGGATCTTGGTTTAAAGTTTCATACAGAAATCCACACAGAAATCTAATTTATCTGCCTCTGGTGTTCTAAGAAGCTTAGATGTGTCAAACCTGATCCTCAGACCATTAAGCCCCCTTTACCAAAAAACTATTTCTACATAGATCAGGTTAGATTCTGTGCTTCGTCTCCTGGGAAGCGCAGCATAGAAGGTGCCACCCAAGGGGAGAGTGGCAAAGATTGTTTTAAGCCACCTTTGTGCCACCCGGATTCCAGGCTTGGCTGGGATCTGAAGTGGCCCGCAAAATAAATTATAGCAGTCTCAAAGCTGCTCTAATTTATTGCAGTCTGTCCCCTGGTTGCCTAGAGGCTTCTCTACAGTTCAGAATAGCTGTAGCACTGCTACTCCCTTCCCATCATCCCTGCCATGACAGGCTCCTATGTAGAAACAGCAAAGTGGTTGGCATGGGGCTGTATATGCCAGCTGAATGCTGCTCCTATGCCAAGGCAATTTCCCATGAGGCTGTCTCAGTGCCATTACAGCCCCTGCCTAACGGAATAATGGAGCCCCTAATGTGGCCCAGCATCTTTTGAAGATTTCCATGAGATATCAGCAGTCCTTTAGCTTGTACAGATGCTTCTTCTTTCAAGGCCTGATCCCAAAAGATACCCACAGCTCCCAATGAAAAACTCTACTCCAGCCCATCATGAAAAGTGTAGTGACTGCACTAAAAATGCAAATGTACTGCTCCCCCAACATGACCTATAACAGGCTGGATGTGTCATTGAGCCAAAAGTCCCACTCTTCAGATTTGTTGACCAGGGCACTCCAGCGGCACTATAGATGCAGTGCATGCCAGAGCAGGTATCATTATCAAAGCCTGTGCAAGAGGAAGCTGGGACTAATGAGAAGAAACTTGGACAATACATTATATTTATATTCAAATGCAATGTGTCTATTTTTTTATCTGAGTGAATTTAGATGCTGAAGATTATTAAGACTGGGCTATTTTCTCCCCTCTCTGCCCCTCACGCAACTTATTTTCTTGTTGTTGAAAGCCAGTTAGAGAATGTACAACATTGCAAAACTAACAACATGATTGTTCCAAAGGATCTTTACTGTCACTACAGTTTTGCTACTGTTATATAATGCCCTCCTTCTGGATGAGTTAGTTCTTCCATTTTATGCTGTTCTAGCATGAAATTACAAAGTCCCATGCTGCAAATTAAATCCCTGTAGGGACATCAGGTGCATCAATAAAACTAATTCTGACTGGCCTCAAAAATTGCCCTGTGTAAATGCCTCCTAAAGAGGAGTGCCCATCAACCCATGGAGGAAAAAGGGAGCAGGGAGGGGATGGTGTGGGGAAAAGATGTTTTTCTTAATTTTTGCTTTGTAAATCTTGAGGTTTCTGATCTCATTTTCAGAGAAGCTGAGTGACCATTGAGTTCAATGAGGATCTGGGGGTATTCAGCAGCTCTGCAGATCAGGCTTCTCATTTTTATTGTAATGTCCTTAAATAATGGCCCTTTGAAATGGGCACGAGGGGGAAAAAGAGACAGGAGGATGGCAAATATTCAATGAATCTGCAGAAGCAGAACTTAGATAAGAGGAAATCTGGGCTCCAGCCTGAATATTTTCTAAATAGGGTTGGTTTATTTATCATCAGCTGAGAGCAAATAAAGCAGGACAGGCAGCTGAGTGAAGCACAGGAAGAGACTAAGGAGAGGGATCATTCCTGAAAAATCCAGCCTGTCTCTCTTCATCATGGCTGCAAACTGTTCTTGGAAGATTCTTTGTGGCTACTTCAGACTTGCTGCACACTGACATGACAGAGAGAAGAAAAGGGGTGGAGGAGGAGATATATTGTTATTTAAGAAGGGGGAAGGGGCGCAGCCCCCAACTCTAATAGCAAAAAGTACTACTTGGCAAAACAATGGCAAGTGGTGAAACTGAATAGACAGTGCTTATCTTTGCTATTATGGGAAACTGCCAATAAAATGTAACGACTTACACAAGGTTACACAGATTACATGGCAAGTCTGTGGCATTGCCAGGAACGGAACTAAGGAGTTCAATTCCAAACCCTCTACTTTAAAAACATTCAGCTACATTCACTCCTGAAATCAATGGAGTTACACCAGGCTGAATTGGGCCTGCTTTATGGGAGTGTTTCATCACATCTCCATTTGGATGTGTGGGGAGGGAAGAGAAAAGTTAAAGAAAATACCATGTAACATGGAACTGATGGATACTGGGCCAAATCCTGAAGTCCTCGCTCAATTTTAGCTCAGTTCTAACTTGAGCAAATCCCTCACTGCAGTCAAGATGAATCTAGCTAAGAAAACTAAGAATTGGCCCTACGTTAATTGCATGCTCCCCATGCTTTGGACTGATAAGCGCAAAATTAACTTTGTGTTAATCAGCCCAAGAAGGTAAAATGTAGCGTGGAGATCAGTGATTTCTGCTGATTAGGCTAAAAAAAGGAATATTTATATAATATACCAACATATTTCTGCTGCAATAATAGATAATTTTACAACATTTTAGACTCTCCAGGCACAGAAGCAGGAACGCTTGACAAGACGTGACAAGCCTCCCCCCCCCCAAACCATATTCAAAGCTTCTCTGAACCCTTCAAAGAGCAGCAGGAGAGAGAATCAAATGGAAAACCTTGTACTTCTGCTTTTCCTTTTTATCATTTTCAGCACTTGACCTAAGTAATCAGGAAGCAATTAAAAGATTCTGTTTCAACTCCTCCATCCTGCTCAGATTCTTGTTCTCGTTTTGCTTGCCTGATGCTTTGCACTTTCAAGAGACTGGATATATATAATGTAGCATTTTACTCAAGTGGTATTAAACAAAGCCTTTTTAGCTCTATCACAGTTTGGTCATCTTTGCAATAAACACATCGTTTAAAAAAATTCTCAGCCTCAATGCTTTTTAGAATGTCTCTAATGATTTCTAATTTACTGGCATTTTCCCAGAGCTCCTCATCAATTTGACTATTTAAATTGCTAACGCTTTTAATAACTTCTGTCTCCAGCAGACCCTATGCTGGCAAGAATGTATCTGATTGTGCATCCATACCACACTGGATCAGGATACAAGCATAGCAGTGGAAGCTCATCATCAAGCAGTGTAATGATTAATTGCTAGGCCACTCACTGGGCCTGCTTCTCCTCTCACTCCCATTTTATGGAGTGTAATTCCTTTGAGAGGAAGATCAGAATGAGCCCACTGTCTATTTCTAAAGGTTTGTGGTGGAGATTTTCAGAACCACAGATGAGTTAGGTAACCAGTTCTCATTGACTTGCAGCGGGAGGTGGCGCCTAATTGGCCTTTGTGCCTTTGAAAATCTCCCGTGTGTTTGTGCTTGGAGGGGAGGGGGGTGGGACGGGATTCGGCTATCTCCTTATTTGTTTAAGGACCACATTTTCAAAGAGGCCACAGTCTGGACTCTGTTTGTACCAATTGGACCACGTTTGTACCAATGGAAAGATTCCCATTGACTTCAGTGGCTTCTGATTCCAGCCTTTAGTGGATGCTTCTATATGAAGTATCCAACCAGGACAGCTTCTCAAATGATCTATGCTGTGTAGCAGATTTCCAGTGAGGAACTCCACAGCAGCACCAGTGCTTCAGAAAAGGCTTTCATAAAAGACAGTTCCTGGAGGAATATAATGGACTGTAGTCTAGTTATTAGAGCACTGGCCAGGCAATTTAAATTTCTAGGTTGGTGTTTATGACTTTGCCACACACTTCCTGTGCAACCTTGACCAAGTGACAGAAACTGTTCTATACCTCAGGTTCCCTGTCTGTGAAATTGGAACAATGAGACCCATCACACAGGAGTGTTGAAGTGGCTCAGTTAACTCATGTTTATAAAGGGTTTTGATATCATCACAGAAGTTACTGTAAAGTGCAAGATATTGTTATTGCATATACAAGAATATGGGATTCTTAGTGTCTTTAGAGTTCTACCAGAGAGCCTGGGAGAAGCCAGATGCACTTATATTTTTGATTCTACTCTGTTGCCCATAAACTCTGGAAAACTGCAGTAGCACAAATTATTGGGCACTTTGAGTGGGAAATCCCACTGGGTCTGAGATTATTGCTGTTTGAGAAAGGTTAGACAAATCCGCAACTGCCCAAACCATACTAATGCCTATTTTTCCATGTTTTGATTGCTCCTTGAAAAACAACTTTGCTTCCACAAAAAACAGGATCAGAGAGACATCTATGAAAATATGGCAGAATGAAGTTTTTCATCTCCACTCAGCAAAGCCTTCAGGAGGAAAAAAGCAATATTGACGTTTTTCAAGGACTCTTGAGTTTACATTGACTATAAGGCCCTAAGTATAGTCTTACCTATCCAGTCCTGGATGAAATTTTACTCTCATTTACATCAGTGTAACCATCTTGAGTTGAGTTGGATGGCACGGGAGTAGTTGACAGCAAAATTTTGCCCTCTAAGACCATGATGTATGTTCTGTGAAAATATAACTCATACTTTTATATCAGGAAACTAACCTTGAGGCCACATTCAGACACCCATAAATCCATGAGAATTTGCTGAGTAAGGAGAGAGGAAAAATAGATAGAGAGACTCAGGATTTGGTCAATGGGACCATCTGCTGAAGAAAGACAGAGAAAGGACTTCAGGATACGGCTCTGGATGAAGAGTGGTATTGGTCTATACTGATTTATTAAGACTCTCTGGAGAGCCAGATCTACCAGTTGGGGTCATCCAGGGCTGCAAAATATTAGGGACAGTCAGTTGTTAAGTAACATCATGTGTGGGTGATGCCAGGTTTATAGGCAGGAGATTTGGTGGTTTGCTTCGAGCAGCAGAACTCCTAGAGCCATCTCTGTTTCTCTTCATGGTTACAACTTCTGATGCTGCTGACACAATTGCTAAGAGAATCTGTTTCCCCATCTGTATTAATTTGTGACATTAAAAATAGATCCTGCATGCATAAAATGTGAGTGAGGAGGCAAGTGTTTTCCTCTTTTGTTCCATGTCCTCTGGAGATTCTCTACAATCACAGAGCGTTTTCAAACAAGCTGACAGCAATACAGGGCTCATGCTTGAATGCTGGTTAAAAAGAACTCTTAAACTAGAAGGATGAGGTCAGCCCAGAGGGTGAACTTGTGGATGAAGCAGAAGATTTCTCTTTAATGCCTGACTCTGCCACTGACTTACTGTGTGACCTTGGGCTAGATTGTCACAGCCCTTATTCTGCTGCACAGACGAGTAAAGGGGAGCAATGCCCTCCTAATTCCCTGTTTGGCTCTGCTCAGCTTCTCTCTCCAAGGATATGGGCAAGAGGGCAGTAGCTATTCACTTCATTCTCTCCCTGGTGAGCAGGGAATGTGAAGAGCCTGCCTTAACCCCCCCTCCTCCCGTTCTTCCCAGCAAGTCAGAGCAGCTGGCTAGGTGTATAGTGGGAAGTTAACTGCTCCATGGAAAGAATTGAAGAAACTTACTTACTTACTTCCAGTTCAAGGATGGAGGAGAAGCCGGGAAAGAACTGTGACTTTCTCTCTCACTTTGTCTTGTTCCTAAAGTTGCCAACCCTCCAGGATTGTCCTGTAGTCTCCAGGAATTACAGATTACTCTTTAATTAAAGATTGTCATGTGATGAAACCTCCAGGAATATGTCCAACCAAAACTGGCAACCTAGTTGCTCCTAGGGCAACTCAATTGCTTCCCATCCCATACTCAGGACACATTGTTAAAGTTACACTCTATCATTTAAACTTCTCTATAACTCAGTTTCACCATCTGTAAAATGGGGGATAATAATATGTACCTCACAAGGTGTTATAAAGCTAATTAATTAATATTTTAAATGCCTTGAAATCCTTAGATGGAAGATGCTATGTAAGCAGAAAAGATTAATTACTGGATAGGCTAAATATTAGAAGGCAAAATACTAAAGAAAAGAACTATTCAAAATGACTCGACAAAGTTCTCTTAAGGACAGAATAGCCTTAACTCTGAATGCATTTGCTCTTGTGTGTGCCAGCTAAATAGGACAAACAAACGTGATATGGTGTTTTAAAAAAAAACTATCCCCTTTTCATGTCATTGCCTAGACGAGAAGCATCATTGTGTCAGCTGTTAAACTGTGGTGGAAAAGAGTGAAAGCAAGCACCAGTTAGATTGCATCTGACAGAAGCAACACCGGGGACCTGCAGTTTAACAAGCCTAGTCTATACAGGCAACCAAAGTCATTCTAAATTAACATGAATAATTAGCAGCCTTAGATAACATAATTGCTATGCAGAACTTCCCAGTTTTAGTTAGCATTCTGTATTAACTACTGTGTAATTATTAAGGCACTGCACTCAGCACCAGCAACTTAATTATCTTTAGTATCACTGAAGTCTCAAGCTTGAATGCTGATGATTAATAAAACATAATTATTTACATTGTAATCGCAGCATTTTAATTAAACCAAAAACGAACTTCGTTTGCTTTTTGCCACAGCCTTGATTTTTTAAATTAAGGTCTGATCTTTTAGTCAATCATTTTTCTGAGGGGTTTTTTCATCCCTAATTGCAGGTTAGACAGACTGATCTCTTGTCACTTTAAGAAATCAGAGCTGCTGCTGACAAATGAATACTGAGTTAGCAAGGAGGCCTCTTTGCTCTAAAATTGTGTAAACCTTGGTCCCGTGTACAATTCATTTATGTATTTCTAAGGTAAGTTTGGGATCTTTACGTCTTTATTATTATTTTGGGATTGTTCTTTGCAAGGACATCCTTAATTATTATTTATATTACAGTAGCACCTAGTGGCCCCAACCAAGACCAGAGAGCTTACAGCCTAAATAGACAAAGAGTGGGAGGAGAAATGTTGGCTCAGAGAGAGAAAGTGACTTGCCCAAGGTCACTTGGCAGGTGTCATAGTTAGGGCAACTGCACCTATATTTACCCCTCATGGTGCACCAAGGGTGGCTATTGTCTCTAGGCTCCACAGCTGTCACCTCTCTTGGGCAGAGACCCGCATCTCTCTTCCTCCTGACGGGTTTTTCCAGGCTGCACAGTCCCCCGACACTACACGATGATATCCCCAGCAAGCCAGTCAGCCTAAACAGGCCAACATCTGTACCTGATTTTCTCTTCAGAGATTATAAACGGAGTAATTTGCCCGCAGTTATAAGTGACCACACCGCTCTTTCTAAGCAAGCATATTTATTGTTAAGGTAAAAGCATTATAGAGAAAACATTAAAAAACAATAAAAGAACCTACCTGCATGCTAATAAACTTACCAGAGATCACCCCTACGCACAACTCCAGCAGGGATTTTTCCTGTGGTTACAAAATTCAGACCAGCTTTAGCTCAGAACAAGCAAACTCGTGGATAGTTCATTCTTTTCTTTACATATCTCAGGCCTTTGATCTTCAGATTCCAGGAACAAGTAATCAGCAGCCATGGGTCCCCTATTTATGGCACCATTTCAAATGGCTGAGCTTTTGCATAACTGGAGGTGAAAATTTGCACCCACCTCCCACTAGAGATTTCCCAGGCAAACCAGTGAACACAGTTTGTCCAAAATTCCATTCTAGTCTGGTGGCAATAATCCTCTGACGGGCATAACATGTCCAGGGCCCACAATAATGAATAACCTTTGCATTTAATATCATGGACTCTAAATATACTTAAATCTAATTCAATATGGTTTTTCAAGGCTAATGCAGGAAATGTCACAGCAGATCATAGTTAGAACCAGGAATAGAACCAGGTCTTTTGACTCTCATTCCAGTACCCTACATCTCTAAACTGTATGTTTTCATGACAGAGACCCTAGTGCTGATTTTGATCCTATCTTAGCCAGTTTCCGGGAATTCCTCTAGAGTACGGGAATTGCTGGCTGGCATGGTTGATTCTACTCCACCCCACTTGTTTCTGCCAGGCCAGGAAAGGGAGTAATGATATAGCACTACTGTTCACTAACTGTCCCTAGCTGGTGAAATGTCCCCCATGGGATGGGTGGGTCTTTGCAGCCAAGTGGAATTTCAAAGAAGACCTGAGACTTCTATAAAAGGTACGATGGGCCAAGGCAAACTGACCACAGTTGAGAAGTGACTCCATAAGACTTGATTAGCACACAGCCAAATAAATGTATCATTCAGCTTTGACTCTTGCCATGCCTAAGAAATCATCGTGTAGGGAAAGGAATAGGTAGAGGCAAATGTCTTTTTGTTTGCCTACTTAATGTTTGTGTAATCAAAAACAAGACAGGCACAATAAATGTGCCAAATCCTTGAGATGGGTTGCATGAGACTTGAGGAGTGGAAAATGAATGCTTATAATATAAACGGAATGATATAAAGAACATGATAAAATCCTAAGAGATTACTATTGGGACTGATGCAGCCTCAAATAAAAGACTCCCATTTGATTTCAGTGGGCTTTGGATCAAGCCTCTTAAGAGCAAGTACTACAGTGTTGAAACAATACCAAAAACGATAGGAAATATTGGGGATTGATATATAGAGTTGTATGTTGATAAACCAGGCCAATTTAAAGAAATACAATCATCATGCACTGCATGATAATTATTAACAGTCAGCATAATTATTTTTCTATTACCTATGATTAAAGAGCTCTGCATTCTGCCCTCTTGTTCCGACACACATTTTCTTTCATGTAACGTCTGACATGTGATGTACTTCCCCTAATTTTGAAAAACTAATAAAAAAATAAATTGAAAACATAAATAAATGATCCCATTTCACGGTGCAGTTCAGGCTGAGCACATTCACCTTCCACTCCACGGAGCTTGCTCACAAGCAGGAGCATTACAAAGGTCTTGAGATCCATTTTTCATTAAACAAGTAAATACAAAGACAGTCATACTAAAAATGCATGGAATATTAAGCCACATTTCACATGAGTATAAACAATATTAGGTTTTGATATAACCCATTATCAATCAGATGAGTATACACAACTCCATTTATTTTATGCCCAATTGCTTTTGCCACAGTTCCTTGATACATCAATTCTTTTCAGTCTATTCACAGGAAAAATGGAGAAGAATGCAGTCAGCTCCTCTATCGCTATTACTATATTTTTGCATGAGTTGTGTGTGTTAATAAGTGTAATTTAAACAGGTCTTTCCTAGTTTGCATACATTTGCTGTTTGTGTTGTTTTGGTGACTGCACACTCTTACAGCAATCTTTCTCCTCCAGTTAGCCAAGTAGAGCATCACTAAAAGCCATTGTACTGCAGTGTAGTCAGCAGTACTGGGACTTTTTTGTCCAAGCCAGCATGTAGGGCAACCCTGAGCTAGAGTCTCATCTTGCTACACTAGCATGAGTCAGGAGTAAATCAGTGGAATTAAAATAATGTAAAACATCTTTTAGAAGAAGAGAATCAGGCCCTTTGTATGACAACAGTGGGCAATGCAGGCTCTAGTTACTCTGGGAGCTAAAGAACCAGAGAAGTACAGGGTCTGTCCATGTCGGTAATCTCACTAAGTAATCCAGTAATCCTCTTTATATTTATTGCAACCAAGGACTGTTCTTTCTGTTGTCTATTTTTTTTTTAATATACACATGAGATTTGAGTCTTGTGGCTCTTTGACCTCCAAAGAATAGATGAGGCAGATTTATATGTTTTATAGGCTTCTCTCTTTCTGGTTTCCCTCATCTACTCTTCTGCATAGTGTTGGAATGATATCATGACTGAACAATTACAAGGCCTCTTGGAACCGTTTGCTTAAAGTATATGTAGTCACAAGGGCCTAGCTTTTTAAAGTAATTTAGACATAGGTGTTGCAACACCAAGTGCAGACAACTGATTTAGGAGCCTAAATCTCATTTTCAGAAGGGATTTAGGCACTTAGGTGTCTAAATTCCATTGACAGGTGATGGGATTTAGACTCAAGTGCCTAAATCCCTTTTGAAAAATGAGATTTAGGCTCCTACATCAGTTAAGCAGTGCAACGTTAAGTGCAGCAACTCCTAAAATAGTTTTAAAAAACTGGGCCTAGATAGCTCTGTGTACTATACTGAGTTCCAGGAAGTGTGATCCCTGGTAAACAAAGGAGACAAAGCTGAAATTTGAGCTATGAGGTAACCTGTTTGTGTTGATAGCAGTGTCAATACATAGCACAGTAGCTGTCTTTAAAAAATCCTGTTTGAGAGACAGTGAGTCCATATATAAGAATGCCTTCAGAAAGTAGAATATACCCTAGTGCTGGCTGCTGAATTCCAACTTTGTTTTATTCTGTGCCTGAACAGCTTTTCCCTAAAATCTCTTTGTTTTCTTCTGACCTTTTTTTGCTGCTGCCTGCCTGTCATTGCACTGCCAACTATAATTGCTTCTTTGTGGCACTATTAGTGGCTTTGTCTGGATATGACACCTGGTATGGGTTGATATCGTCTCCTGGAGTCACAATTGTAACTTCTGTGTTTCCCTTGTTGCCAGTTTCATAACTCTTCTCTCTTGCTGCCTTGAAAATAGGAATCTTTCACCACGGCAGTCCAAAGATTTCTTCAGATGGAAAGACTAAAGGGAATGGTTCTCTCCAGAGACTCTCATAGCTGGAGGGGAGTACATCTGGAACATGGCATTGCAAGAGAAGACACTTTAAGCTTCTGTCCTACTTCTAGTTTTTTGTAATCTCTAGAACATGTCCATCTAATTACCCAACTGGGAATAAATTCTTTCCTTGTGGGTAAGGGAAATACTTTAAAAAAACATAGCCCCTTACAGGAATATCTAGACATGGGAATGGTAGCAGCACCAGTTAAGGTTGCCTTACATGTCCTGTTATAAAACTGTTTTAAGTTGCTCACAACGTTGCCAAACTTTAACAGTTTGGGCAGAAACTTTTTATTGGGTGCTGCCTCAGGCTGCCTTTTTTTTTTTTTTTTTTAATTTCAGTTAAAATGGTTCAGCTGTTTCTGAAAAAGAGGCATGTGAAAAAATCCTGGCAACCTTTTCTCTTAAAATCTCTAGCTCCTCCAGTCTTTGGAGTAGTGACCTGAAATTTGGCAGGGAGGTAGGAGCAGGGGTATGTGTTTTGCTGTGCACTTGAAAATCTGATCAAACTGTAAGTGTTTGAGAAACTGCAATTTGTGCATACTCAGTAAGGCCTAGCATCTAAATTCTCGGACGATTCTGTCCACACTGAGCAAGCTCCAGTCCTTGCAATTGCAGATCTGGGATTGCTGTAGGCTGTTCTGGATCTGGGCACCTAACTGACGGCAGGGAGACTGTCTTTCCTGAGCTCTCACTGAGCACACGCAGATGGACTGCTGGCCCCAAACAGCAGGGAGGAGAAAGCTGTCTGATTTGAATATAGAGGGGATAAGAGCCAGCCATGTGGAGGAAGATGTGGTGGGGAGGGCAAAGGAGCATCTTGGGGCAAAGAGCCTGCAAGGATAATGGATACAGGTAGACAGAAACTGGGACTGGAGGCTGGAAGTAAGGTGGGAAGGGAGAAGGATGGGGAGTGGGAGCAGAGACTGAGACTGAGGTGAGACTAGGACTGATTGGACAGGGACAGTAGGATTGGCTAGGCAAGAAGGGTGGGGAGAGAGATTGGGAAAGGGAATCTACAGGGATGAGATTAGGATTTGCTAGTCAAGAAGGCTGTGACTGGGATGAGAAGCCTGAGAAGAATGGGACATGGACGGGGGAGAGACAGACTTTCCACTTTGTTAAAATTCATTGAAATCTTTTTGCATAGGCTATGTTTGAAGAAATGAGGTGGTTGTTAACAGTTGTTATGACGATTTAAGCTACAGGCAGTCTTGGGTCAACATCTGGGAAGAACAAGAAATGGACAGTAAATTGAGGGTAACAATGTCTTAATCTGATTTGGGAAAAGCAGCCACAGAGCATCTCTCAATTATGGAGGGGGAGCAGGAGTTAGTGCCGGTCCCATAAGAGGACATTGAAGGGGATATCAATACAAAGAGGAAGGCGTCAGAATAATGTGTGTTGCTTTGCTTTCTACCAGGTGAAGCATATTCAGGGTATCTGGTTTCAGCCATATAGTTTCAGTGACTGAAACCTATTAACACATAAATCAAAGTGGCCAGGTCTGTGTCCTATTCAAATGGGACTTTCTTATGATCATTTAAATAGGCATCTTGCCACAGGAGCTACTAGCATTTAGGGGGATTCAAATGGTTATGGACCATCTTAATTTGAGGGCAAATGCTCTCAGGAGTTGAAGATGTTAGGACAGGAAGGTTCTATGCAGTGCTTCCCTGTTTCAACCTGTATCATCTCCATTTTTACAAAGTTCAGCTTTAACAAATTATTTTTAATCCAGGTGTTAATTCAGCTAGGTATGGAGAATTCTGGAAGTTCTCCCAACAGCTTCTGCTATATATTGAATATGGGGGTGAGGATCTGGTATTGTGGGACTCTACAGGTGAGGGTTGGGAAGAAACAGTTGCCTATATCAATTATCTGGGTTCAGTCTGAAGAGGGGGTCCCAGGAGAAGGACTTCAGATGTTTTCCTTTCACCCTGTAGAGTCTTAGAGACAGTACAGAGATATTTCTTTCATGTCACCTATTGACACAGAGAGGTCCAACAGAATGAATATGGATACACTTTCCTTGTCTTTGGGTGGAAGATTACCTTCTAGTACCTTGCTGAAACCTGAAGCCCACGTGAGAGATGTAGGACGCTGGCAGCTCACAGGGCCATTGGATATGTTTTCTGCTCTTGATTAGCTTGCTTTCAAATCTTGAAAGGTTAGGGGCCGCCCAGGCTTCTGATGCTTCCACAACTGATACTTGCAGTGAATGGTCCAAATTCATGGGAAGGCATTGGTCTACTTTTTTTGGTGGTTGGAGGCTAACCTGGGTAAGGTCAGCCTCTGTGATGTAGGCTAATTCCTCATACTAGGAAAGGTTGTTCTGGGGTTAAATGCAGACAGTCCAAATGTAAGTGATTTATGCTCTAGCAGGGTGTGAAATTGTTGCCTTTAAATCATTATTTGAGGACTTCTGATTGAGTTACTGAGGTTAGGGGTCTATTACAGGAGTGAGTGAGTGAGATTCTGTGGCCTGCAATGTTCAGGAGGTCAGACTAGATGTTCATGATGGTCCCTTCTGCCCTTAAAGTTTGAGTTTATGAACAGTGATAGCTGGCACAAGGATACATGAGACTAAACAAGCTGGCAGTTTACTCTCATTCTTCAAGGGGTTGCAGTGTGCTCTGCTGTTGTCCCTTGCTTGTGTCCCTGCACCCTTAAGTCTTGGAGAAGACTCTCCTGCCTTACCGGTTAATGCAACTCTGGATGAGCTACAGCAATGGGCTAAGAAGAATTTGGGCCCTGATCAGGCCTTGCTAATATGTGTTTTGGGGACATTTAGGCTTCCTATGCCAATGCCTGTCAATAGAATGAAGGCAACCCTATACTTGGATTCCAAGGGTGCCTCTGCTGCTCACAAGAATAGACCTATGGTCTGTGATGATACATTACTAATCCATGCTAAATCCGATTACTGCCCTTTAATATCCATAGTAGTTACTTTGGGTGACCTATTCTTTTATAAAACTGAGCCCTCACCTTAAAGGACCTTATTTGTTTTAGACAATTAATTAACTTCAGATAAAATTAACTTGAAATCATGTTTTTGTGTGTCTTTCTGTTAGGGAGAAGAGAGACTTGTTGAGCTGCTATGCATGGATCTACCATAGTATGTAGTAGGAAGCTTTACTGGAAGGTGCTGGGGAACTCCTGCCTGGTGTGAAGGACCAAGAACTCATTGATTTCTGTGGGAGTTGGGGCGCTGGGGAGTACCAGCACTTCCCAGGGACAGGCTTACAATAATGAGCCCTTAGTTTAAATCCCACTGGAACGTTTTGGGAGGGGGTGAGAGGACAGCTTGTGAGTCCAGATTAGGGACTGGGTCTGAGAGTGATTTTTCATTCGGTGAAAACCATTGGGACTGGCTCTCATTTCCACTAAAGTAAGTAACTGAAATCAGCTGGAGAGGAATTCGTCCCCAGTGCTTTCACAGAGAAGTTCTGGTGCGTACGTTCTCCCCACGAGGCAAGCACAAAACTCCAGTGGGTGGGAAGAGAATCTATGCAGGCTCCCAGAGGGAATACCCTTATAAAGTCAAATTCTTTGAACTGTACACAAGCATTATTTCCACTGACATCAATGGGAGTCTGATCCATTCGTTATGCAAACCCCATTGACGCTAGTTGACTCTAGGAAGCACTAGATTAGGCTCTGTCTCCAAGACTGATGTCTATTTACTGAAATCAGAATAAAGTACATAAACTATTTTATAAAGTGCTTGGAGAACGTCCAAGAGACTATATAACTGCAAAGTATTTTTACATGCAAAAGTGATGATAAACATGACCCTAACTTTATTAAGGCTCAAAGCTCTCTAACTGGATCGGATCACCTACCCCTCATTTTGGGTACAACTGCCCCTTTCTAAATCAATTGAAAAGCGAAGGTATTGCATATTTTACACTCATTTCTAATGTATGAGTGAATGAATCAAAGGGAGAGGGTTCTACTGCCTTAGCTGAGGGGAAGCGCTACAATATATTTATTCCTGGTTTGCTTCTGTTCCTTTAAATAAGTCCATCCTCTTTGAACTTAAGCTCCCATAAAGCAACATCACCACCTACAGCTCAAACACCAGACTGTCCACTGTGGGCTAACTGTACCTTATTTGCAATGGCTTCAATCTCAACTGCAGTCAAATCTTTAAAATAAAACATCTTTCCTTTTAAAGGGATGGGATAGCTCTTTAAAATTATTTTTGCAAAGTAGAAATGCAGTAACTGCTAGAAACCAAAAGCAAAAGAACTAAAAATGCCTATAGGCAACTTGCAGGTGACAAACTTTGGTGAGCCCTCACTTTTATTGCTGAAAGTTATCTATACCAGAAATGTATAATCATGAGCCTCAGGTTACAGAAAAAGTTATTTGCCCTAAAGGGATGAACTCCACAGCATTTAAAATTTCCTACCTGAATCACTTTTGTGCAGCTTTCATTTTGGTTCTTTGTCCCACAGTGCCTCCCACAATTTGGCCTGGACAGGTTAAAGTATGTTTACCCCTGGAGTTAGTAAGACACAAGCCAACCCTGTGTGTGCAGCAAGCTGTGCTACAAATGTGAAGGAACCATTTTATCCCCACCTACTCTGGAGGAGAAAGCTCTACTGATTGGCAGAGAAGAGGTTGCAGAGAGATGTCATCCTGTGCTACCCTTCCCACGTCCCCAAAAAATATAACCAGTAAAACTAACACATCATGGGTCAATCTGCTTCGGGACCTTTGTATGTTACACGGTTTGACTTTTTGTCTATACCAGGAGAATTTGCAAATGTCTTTCTGTACCAGTGTAGTTCAGCTGGTGGGAGGAACCAAGTAGTGCAGAAAGGGGCCAGGGTTTATCCCAATGCATTGTCTGTAACCCCACCTGTGCCCTGTTTATACTACAGTGTCCACCAATGCGATCAGTTGAAGAGTCGCTGCAGTGCAGAAAGACCCCCTTATAAATGGTTCCTACATGGCACGATAGGCAGGGGGCAGTTTTTCCTGGTTTTACCACCTGTCCATTCAGAAAAGGTGAACTGTCCATGCAGATCTTTTAAAAATACACTGTCACCTTATCAAGAAATTCACATCCAATGAAGGCTGTTTTGTCCCAGCTAAAACGTGTCTCATAAGCACATTAAGTGCCCGTTAGGTAGCAGCTGCTATAATGAGTTTACTGGTGGCTTTATTTGAACGTAAGACTATGTAAGGGAGAGCTTGGAACTGGAAATCCACTGGACAGGGGCATTCCTTTGTGAAAAGGCAAAACTGAACTGAGGGACTGAAGCTGAAAAAATTCTCAGCTGAAATAACATGCTCCTTGAAGTCAATGGTCGGGTACCAATTTACACCAGCTGAGGATCTAGCTTTGAGGTCATGTGGTTCCTGCTATGTGCAATATTCATGCAGTGCTATATATTACACAAAAACAGTGGGGAGTTTGAGCTGATAGTAGAAAATTATTGCTGCCAGTGCTGAGGAGTGATTGACAATGGTTTGTGAATAGCTGCAGGCATAGGATTCTCTTCAGCAAAGTGCCACAGCCGTCAACATAGAGACTCCAGCAAAACTCTGAAAACGCCAGACAGACCACCTTCTCTGGAAAGTCTCATTACACTAGCAAAGAGGATTCTGCAGTATGTCTTAGCTGGCTCCTAGACTCAGCAAGATACAGGCTGCTGCTGAAACTTAGGGAGGATGGAAAGGTGTGAAACAGTCTAAGTTCACATGCCTACAGATACCACAACTGTTAACCAAAACAGGGTCAATCCCAGTATCTGGACCCCAAGACCTTTTGTTCCAAAATACCTCAACTGGCAGAGACTTGTGAAGAAGGAACTCTTTTAGGAGTCTTTAGCAGGAGAACGTGAAGGGGAACATACCCCAGCAATGACAGCTAGTGGTCAGATGAGAATTTGGTGGGTTGTCTTTGTCCCAGGCTTCCCCTTTCTCACTACAGAACTGCCATGTGGGGGTGCGTCCTTTAAGCGACTCAGCCCTGCGGCCAGGTCACGCATTCAAATGTGCCCCTTTTGAGGAATACATAAAGAATCCAATGACGTGGAGATCGTTGGATGACAGTAAGGGCTCCAGGCCTTCCCCCTTGGGTTGGGGTTTTAGGATATGGACCCTTGCACCTTCAGGGTCTTCTCCAATGAGGTTCCCCAGCGAAGGATAGACTTCTGTTGTTGTCTGTCCCCTCTTTAGGGGTTGGCTGGGAAGCCCAAGCCCACACTCTCCACTGGGCTCTGACCCAGGCCCCAATGGTAGATAGTAGAGATTGGCACCTTGAGGTGCAGTGCAGCTGCCTCACTGGATCACTGCCTACCAGTGTCCCCTCTTCACACAGGGTAAATTAAAATAATCGAACACAAAATTAAAGTCTCTGACCTCAAAAGTTACCAGTTCCTCCTTTACAGCTTGGTCAAGTCAGTATGTCCCAGTTTCAGGCTGCAAGAGTTCCCAAGATGCACCTTCCCAAGAGCTAAGGGCAGAGGTCTGCTCCCTTCCACAGCCTGCCTCCTTCTGAGCTGCTCTGCTTTCCCTTTTCAGCTTCACCTCCAGCTTCCACAGGCTTTGCATATATGGCTGGGTGGAGCTGCCTGGGCCCAGTGTGGGATTTGTACACCTGATCACAGAGGGCTTTTAACTTTGGGAGGGCAGTCATACACATATGCCTAGCCAACCAGTGCATTACAGGTATGGAACTAGGAGGACTATGTGAACCAATTAAATTTAAAATAAAAATGTGAAAGGTAAAAGGGAGAATGGAAGGCTATTGAAGAGAGAAGAAGGGGTGGGCCTTATACATGCAGATAAAATCTCATTAGTGCAGGCAGGGCCATGTGACCCTATTTGGACCATGGTAGGGCAGTGAATAATTCTGGGAGTCAACAATTATTAAACAGGTACGACAGCCCACAATTTTCTCAGTTATTCTGATTGTGTGGATATGTTCTAATTAGCTGGCTGCACATAGGGCTGCCATCCCTGTAGTATCTGAGTGCTGCTCATCACTCCAACACTTTCTGACCTGGGGAAACTAAGATTCTTGTTGCATATTGTTTCATTGAAAAAATTCTGTAATAATAATTACAATAAATGTACATGGCCCTGTTGCATGACGCTTTACAGAAAACAGCAAAAGACATAGTCACAAAGAAGTTACAGTCTAATACTCTGATCCTGTAGAGATGGACGTGAGTAACTTCAGGATGAATTCAATGGGACTGAGTTTCAGTGGGACAATTCACATGCCTAAAGTTACTTGTGCATGTAAATCGGTGTAAGATCTGGGCCTAAATTAGACAAACACAGAATATGAAGGTAACAAGCTATATTTTCCCCAGTTATAAGATCACTGGAATTGATTTGAGTGCACCTACCATCACTAATGCTGACATACCTTTCAGCATGGTTTTAATGCATGATAAGGCAAGAGGTTTATGTTGTATGGATGGAATGAAAATTATTTAAAATGACCTTGGGATTAATACATCCCACTCACACTCATATACAGAAATGAGTTGCTCTTGGAAGCTCACCACTCTCCTAAATGGAAACCACTCCTCTGGGTTTGCCAATGACATATATATGTACATGCTACCTTTTGGGAAGGACTTTTAAAACATTAGGATTCTGCAGAGTTTGTCTGCAGCCTTACATCATATTGTCTTTCTCCTTCTTTTTATATCTTATTCTCATCTTATTTTATCTTGTGTATCCGTGTTCCCATTTATCTCTGTGTCACCTAGGGCCCTATCCACAGTGCATCTGAGATAGTGCAAGCAACAGCTATCTTTAAACAGGGCTATTGCTGGCTCACTTTCAGCTATGGTATGGATGGGAATAACTCATTGGCCCTTTGTTTTTTCCATTCTTCATTCAGTCTCTGTTGTATTTGCAAAAATGTTTCTATTCACCTCCCATGAAAGAGTTTCAGCTTGGTTACAAGTCCTCAATAGTTAGATGGAAATTTTTCCCACACTCCTGGCTTTATAGTGTATGTTAGGTCTGTGTGCTTTTGCAGAAAATGTTTCATGATATTTTTGATTGTTTCTGTATCCCCACAGAAGAATCTTCTGTGATATCTCACCTGTTCATGACAGTTAGCAAGCAGGAAGGGGAAGAGTGGTCTTGTGGGTAAGGCTGTGGACTAGGCCATAAGATCTGGGTTCAATTCTTGGGTCAATAACAGGTTTCCTTTTTGACCATGGATAAATCGTTTAATCTCTTTGTGCCTCAGTTCCCCATCTGTAAAATGAGATAATAATCCTTCCTTTCTCCCACTCCTTGTCTATTTAAATTACAAGCCCTTTGGTAGGCAAGGGAATGTCTCTTACTATGCATGTACAGCACCTAGCACAGTGGCATCCTTACCTTGGTTGGGCATTTAGGTGGTTTCATAATATAGATAAATAATGATTTGTAAAATCATAATATTTACTATGTTTACACAGTGGAAACCATTTTTAAAGTGCCCCCCATTTTGAGTAAAAATGCCCTTTTTCTAGTGAAAATATTCACCAAAATGGAACCAAATCTTTAGGCAGTGTACCTCAATTGAAGTCAATTGACTGGGCCAATTTTATAAAGCCATTTTACACCAGCTGAGGAGGGGCATCAATTGCTATGGGGCAAAAGAGGCTTTTGGCACTGCCCAGATCTTGGTTTGCCCCTCCAAGACTTTTCATGGGTCGATATGCTCCATTATGTATTCCACTCCCTCACTTCCCCCTAACTTTGCAGAATATAATATAATCACATATAATATTCCATATGGTGATACAATTTTCACACACCTTGAATTTTTCTGAAACAATGCTCCTGCAATTAAGGATCTGGCAGTTGGATGCTCAGTAAAATATGAACCTACTTCCAATCTGAGTATGTTTAACTTCACTGAGAATATTTCAGTCACTTCCAATGCTTATATAAATGTCTATGTATTGGTGCTAGTTCTTTGCATGTGATTTGTATGTTCGTACTTGGGCTGTAGTATATTTCCCTTTTCCCTGTGGAAGGAGAGTAAATGGAAAAACCCACTGAAGCACCTCTTATATGACCTCCATCAACTCATGTCTCCCAAGTTATGACTCTATCTAGGAACTACTAATGTCAGCCTGTATGATTTACCTGGTGGGGTGAAGTTGCTCTGACCTGCAATAACAAAGTATGTCATTGTTGAATTGCATGTTATAAAAATGATGCACAATGCTCACATCTAAAAGTCAGAATAAACATTTTACACACCTCTTTGTCAGTTCTATACATGTTTGCAGTTAATTGATACTATAAAACTTCCCTTAGATCCCGATATGCAGTTTTTGCACTGGAAAAAGCATCCGGAGTCTGACATTCTAAATACAGGTGGTGTTATCTAATGAAATAACTCAGGGTTTAGAAATTCCCATTGGTGGCAAAACGAACAGTGTACAAAACAACTGTCAAGTTAGGGTATTTAAAAATACCTCCTAGAGCAAAGGGAAAAGATGAGACATTATAACATGCAATTATTTTGCTACTGTTTTTCTGCAGATGGTTTTAACTAAAACAGAGGACTAGTGTCCCATCAGTGTATGCATATAATCTCCATTAACATTAATGGAGTTATGGGTACATGCTGATGAGGCCACAAACTTAAATGACATTCTTTATTTCAAAGTGTCATGTAAATCCTGCAACAAGGGAAACCCTTGAGACCTTTTTCCTTTTCAGCAATGAACATGATAGATTTAGCAAACATCTTTGGACTTCTTAAAGCCATTTTTTTCTTTTTGTACTTTATAGCTTTCTGATTACAAAATAAACTAGTTCAATGTCAGAGACTGTATAAGAAAAAAGTCTCAGATAATAAAATGAAGTTTTTATTCAGATCTGCACATAATGATCTACAGCCTGCCTGGCATTGGTAGTGGTGTGAGAAAGGAAGGGAAGAAACCCTAATCTTTGACCTCCCTTGTGCCCCCATATAGGGGCCAAGCACAATTTCAGTCCTTTCATTTTATAGGTGCAAGGATTGTTCCCTTAGCATTTCCTGGAGTGCTAGCCACCACAAAGGGGTGGAAGGGAATGGGCAGATAACAGAGGAGAGATGTAGCCAGGTTGAGGGGCAGAAAGCAGGGTACAGCACAATGCTTCCTGGAGTTTCTCCTCATGCAGAACACTTTACCCGCAAGGCAGGCCCAGGCCTAATAAAAACAATTTGCCCCTAGCGTGTGACCTCATGAAAAAGAGCAAGTAACCTGACTGAGTACTTCTTTGAGAAAATAATGTTCCTTCCCTGATAGAGAAAAAGGAACAGCATAGCCCCACCAAACATGCTGCTGCTACTGCTGTAGAGGTGTAGGCATATCTATTAGGATTAATGGAGCATTGTTGTAAGAAGTTACAGAACAGCATTTCAGCAAGAGCATACATAAGTCACTGTGGAACTGACAGTGTTCAAACTAGACAATCTTTCAGTCCACTTATCTAAGTGCCTGTAGTTTCCACTTCTAGGCAGGTGAAACAAAAATAAACAGTGAATGAAGAATGTTCATCTCTACAACAGCACTTGGCATTTCTCAAGCACCTTTCACTTAAGGATTTCAAAATATATTATAAATATCAGTGAAACCTCACACATCCCTTGTGAGGGAAGGAAATGGAGACACAGAGAGGCAAAGTGGTTGCCCAAGCTCATACTGTGAGTTAATGGGAAGCCAGGAATAGGGACAAAAGAGTACTGATTCCTGTAGCTTGGTTATTCAGACAGTAGACAAAGCTATATCCCTCCTTCTCTAGCCAGAGCATTTTAATCAATGTAATGGTGGAGTGTGTTTTGTTTTTTATATTGCCTGCAGGGATTTAAAAAGCACTGCGCTTTTCACCCTGTTGGTTGGTCTCATCACTTTCATCTTTATACGGTTGTACTTTGCTGCAGGCTTTCCCAAAAGGCTGGCGTTTCCTCTGAAAAGTTGGGGCAACTGCAGAGCCAAGGACTGTGATCCTCTGGGCTTTGCATGGCACTACAAAACCTTATCTTTTTAAAAAAAAAATATTTATTTATTTTTAAGTCTTTAAAATAGAGATTTTAAAGAAGCTGAAATCCCCTCCCACTGTCTGTGGTAGTAAAATGCTTCAGCATCTTATATTCTGCATAGGTTCTACTTGGTATCCCCTGGGTTTTCAGTTTAGGGGAATTTTCACCTCCGATAAAAAGCATCTGTAGCAATAATATTAACAGCAATAGTACACCCTGATAATGCCAATTGTCAGCTTTCATGATGCTATAGTAAAGACTTCCATTACAAAAATCATATTTTCTGGGGTTCATAACTGCTAAAACTATCCCATTAGAAACTCAATGGCCCTGGCATCTCAGGTCACAATCCCATCAGATCTTACAGGCCAAGTAACTTTGGGCTTGATCAATATGCAGAAGGGAGACCTTCAAGGAAAACCCAGCTACTGCTGGAAGTGGCGTTGGTGATTCAGCAGGTGACCCTCTTCTCTCTGAGTCACTACTGAATGAATGAACTAGCCTCCTAGTGTATTAGGAGAAGGGTTTGAAACCTTTTTCAAATCATGCCCCATTTAAATTTACTTTTTACTTGGAGCCCCCTGCTCCCTTACGAAATGGGACTTGACAATGTAATCTAGATAGAACTGAGGCCATTAATACACTGATTACAATAAAAGGTCTCTACATTGAACAAATCAGTCCTTTGATCCTGTTGTCTAACTGTGTGTAGGCTAGGGAATCTTTTAGAAGTACATTCCTTTAGATCCACAAAGTTTTTAGGGCATTATTTCTCAATGTCAGCAACAAAGAGTGCAAATAAGCATTGCAACCCCATTGGCCAGATTGCAGCGCCACTCTCAGGATCACAACTCCACTCACTCAAGTGTGGCATGGCTGACCCACCACCATGTTAGAGGAACTGCTGGGCCAAATCTGAATGAATGACTTTGTGATCGAATGAATGAGTGGTAAGGCCCCCTCCCGGGTTAGGAACCGCTGTATTAAGAGACACCATGCTGCTGAAGGTGCTGTTATCTTTTGGAAGAGATATAAAACCAAAGTCTTGACCTTTCACTGGGTTTAATTTGGTACAGCACTTAAGCATGCGCTTAACAAACATGTGAATGGTCCCACTGAGTGACTTCAATGGAATTTAAACATGTGCTTAAAATTCAGAATTTGCTTAAAGGCTCTGCTGATTTGTGGCCTTGTCATCAAAGATCTCACCACACTTTTTTCAAGGCTGTTAATCCCAGGGTCCTGAATAATTTCTAGTTTGAATAATTATTTTCTGCCTAAATAAACTCTCCCTCAGTTTTAATATAATATGGGCATTCTTCTTTTGTTCAGTCAAACAGCTGCTATCAATCCCAAGAGTAAAAAATACATGGTTCAAACCTTCCAAAAACTGCAATTGATTTTGAAATAGTGAATTTTAAATAAACTAATAAGTAATGTTGGACTTTTGTGTTTCACCTTTCTGAGAAGCCTGTTGCCCTACAATCTGTGTGCCACCATTTCATATTGAAAATTCAACCTCACATTCTCACACAGAAATGTGGGCCTGCTCCTTGTTATCTGTGGGAAAGACAGTCTCTATTTCCCCTGGGATGGGAAGATTTGTATTTTTTCCCACTCTACTCCACCTCTATCCCTCTACTTCCTCTGTCCAAAACTTCTCAGACTTTCCCCTCAATCATCTGTCCCAGTCTGACCCTCCGTGTCTCCATCTCCTTCACAGGCTTAGGACATTATACCTTCCTGCATTCTCTTTTTCCCCTCAGGTTTCTTCTTCATCGTCACCCTCCCTGCCATGCCCAGCCTTCCACTCTCTGCTCATATTTCTTACTCACACAATGTTCCTTTCTTTTCCTTCCACAATCTCTTTACCTGCCCTTCTATATTCTCACATCTCCAGTTGTCTTGTTCTGGCTGCCCTCGATGTCCTTTCTTATCCCCTATTTCTCAAGACTTCCTAACATTCAATAACCCCTTGTTCTCAGGTTACCTGGTATTCACCTGCCCCCAGCATCCTTCCCTGGTCCCCCATATTCATCTGCTCCCTCATAGTGTCCTTGTCATTTACAGTGTTCTCTCTGCCTCCTAGATTCCTCTGCCTCTCTCTGTTCACCTGCACCTCACATTTTTCTTTCCTGGCCCTTTCATATTCACCTGCCTTGTTTGTTCCAATGTACTTGCCTGGTCCTCACCGTGTGATTCCTTGCCTCTGGAAAGAACAGAGAACAACCATCTTCACTGACAGCAGCCTAACTTCATGGCCAGTGAGAACAATAGAAGTTGGTGATCATTTTGAAAAAAAGAGCCAAACTTTATAAATTTGCTCCTTGTCATCCCTAAATTATTAAAAGATTAAAAAATGCACCACACATGCAATATTGTGAGAACTGGCAACTCTGCGCTGTGGTGCCAGGCACCAGAATTGAGAGCTGGAAGACTTTCACTTGTGCTCTTGGTATTTCCCTTGCTGGCAGTCAGGCAGTGAGGAAGAGAAGGAGAAAGCAGTGTAATTTGAATTCAGAGGGACATAGATAAGAGTATTGGAGCAGCTGGGTTTGCAAGAACTGGAGAGGAGTCTGTGAGGGTGGATAGGTGCAGAGCAGAAAGGGGGCAGGCTGAGGTCACAGGGGTCAATAACCACTAGAACACACTCTCCTGGAGTTGAACCTAGAAGTCCTGAGTCTGTACATTCCTCTGCTATCAACAAATAGCTGTGAAAATATCTAGGAAAGGATATGTCTCATCCACCCTTTTAGTGACTGGTCCACATACAAGATAACAGCCTACTACTACTACCACTTACTCCATGTGTGCAAGTGGCAGAGACCTGTGCTGTGGATCTAAAGAGCTGAATCCTGCTGCTGACCCAAGTTTTGTTTCAGTATGATTTCACATGATATAATTTCTGTGGTTTTTAGGTTTTTTATTTTAAAATTGAACTTGCATAATAGCTATGTTAAAAGAATGTTAATGTTGCAAAGTTAAACACTCAGAAGTTGGGAAATGTCACACTTAGGTTTTCCCATGCAACATTAATTCAGCCCACTTAAGCATATGCATTTTGTATGATACAATCTTTAATTACATGATCACATGCTATTTTTTCTACAGGACCCCTGCCTCATTCAACATACAGTATAGATCTGCTCTGAGACTGCACAAGCTACCTTAATTTTGGCATTTCCTAACTTTTGAGTGCTTAACTTTTCAAACATACTGTTCTTTTAATGTAGTTTTTTGGGATATAATTCTTGTATATTTAGGGCCACATTCTTACTTCAAATAGTTCCATGCAAATCTATTGACTTCAATGGGAGCTGTGCATCCACATTTGAGGGCAGAATTTGACTTTTAGTTTTTAAAGTACTTTGGGATCATCTGAGATGATGGGCACTCTATAAACATGAAGGGTCATTGTTGACTGTATGACAAGGAATGGATCACTTGATAATTGTACTGTTCTGTTCATTCCCTCTGAAGCATCTGGCACTGGCCACTGTCAGAAGACGGGATACTGGGCTAGATAGACCATTGGTCTGACCCATTATGGCCATTCTTATGGTCTTCTGTACTGAGCTGCAAAGTAGAAGGATATTCTGCCCCTCCCCTCCAATCAAGGAAGAACACAATGAAGAAGGCATTTGAATATGGAATACTGGATGAGTCTACAGGCAGGCAGAGAACCCTATGTGGTTTCAATACCCTGCTTTTTCTGCTGAAAGTTGTAGAAAGTTTAGCAGTTGGAGAATAAAAAGGTTCCAGGAGACTGGGTACAGCTGGTTGGGAAAAAAAATCTTGTGGGAACTTTGAAAGCCATTTTCATTCTGTTTGTTTTCTGAAGGGATTGGATTTTTCTTTTAAAAAATTTTCCATAGAATTTTAAAATCAAATTAGTTTTTGTTTTGAAATCTGCAACTTCCAAAACTCGGACATTTTGAGCTTGAAATGGGAAATCCTGGCAGTGATTCTTAACAGAAACCCACTGTGTGACTAAGCTGTGCGGTCAAAATCAACAATGCAATAACCCCAGAGACTGAATTAAACCCAAGAACCAAGCTTAGAAACAAGTGAAAGATGGGCTATCGTGGAACTCAATGTCTTCATGGAACTCACAGTTCTCAAGACCCTTATGGGTCACATGGTCTGCAAGGGCTTCATGACCCATGAGAATATGTAAGATCCTTATAGGTCTATAGTCTCCAAGTTCTTGATGGTTTGCACAAGCCTCAGAGCCTTCACAGGCCGTTATGATCCTCCTCGGCCTCATTATGCTCAAGATCTATACACACCTCGTGGGCCTCAGAGTCCTCAGTTTGATATAGTCCATTCAACAAATAATGACAATGCCTGACCATGTGAAAGGATGACTGATGACAGCTGAACACAAAAAAAGGACAAGAGTTGAAGGCAAAACATAATAAAGAAGAAAGACAATGGCTGATAACTAAGAAGGCAACTGAACAAGAAGACTTTTGGCAGTTAGAAGTTGATATGAGTGGGAGTGATTGGCAAGCCCTAAAGGACAATGAGAATGGCGGTGCTCTTTCAGAATCATGATAATATTGAGCCAAAATCTGAGATTCTTACTCATTTTTTGTTCAATCTATACTCAGACAAAACTCTTATTGGCTTCTGTGGAAGTCCTTCCTGAGTGAGATCTTCAGGATTTGATCCTTTTAAAATGAGTACAGAAAAGTAAAACACACGTTAATGAGGACACAAATCAAAGCACTAAACACAGTGCCAGACATAATTAACCAAAAGATTAACTGCATGCTTAAATTGATGTTGCCTGTCTGTTTAAGCACAGGATGATATAGAATAAGGTCAGGGGAATCATCCTACGTGCATCCCCAAAGATAACTGATACATCTAATGACACCATAGTTCTGTTTATTCAGAATGTTTCTGGGACATCAAAAACATTTGGATAAACAGGGCTTCAGATAATTGAAGGAGTCATTGTATAAGTAATTCACACCAATGGGACATAACCTAGATTCAAATAACAGTGAGTTTCAGATCAAAGGGGTGCAGATAAATGGGATTTTACTGTATATGAACAAATTAAATAAACAGCCATTTGATTATTCAGAGATCAGGAAGTGGCCAAACATTTCTTTAACAGAGCTCAGGAAAAGAGGCCAAAACTGTTGGCTCAATCCAAAAGGCAAGGTACTACATACCTCCAGTGGAATCAAAACAACAAAAAAATAAATGGGACCTCAATGTTTTTCATTTTCTAGTGTTCTGGTGCAGGTTTGCTTCCATTTGTTCAAGAGTAAATGTAGAAAACAAACCAAGCTTTCATTGATACTTCACCCATGATGTTGATTCTCACAACTTTGGTCTCATGTGATGAGTAGTGTGGATTCAGTGACAGTATGGGCAATAAGATACACTCCCCCAGAGCACACCTTGTTAGCTTTCATTGAACTACAGCAAACTGTAACTTTTAGGAAGAAAGGGACAACATTGCTTTGTTGTTTTCACTCTTTCAATAGGGTACAATAGTGAAAAACAAATAAAGTACAGCTCTAAAAAGGAACCAACCGACAATGTCTATTAAACTCTCCAGCTGACCCTCTTGGCTTCCAGCCATACCTTGCTACAATGGGAAAATGAAATCCTGGGATTTTCCTCTTGTCTGGCTCACAATTGCACACTCACACTCATAGTGAGGCTGGGTCTACGCTGACGGCGGCAAATTCACCACCATCACATCAATCCAGGAAGCAATGCCGGAAAACCACCCCCATAAGCAGAGTAGCGCTGCGTTGAAGGGAGCACTGTTCCCTTCGATGCAGCACAATATGGACGCCATGCGGAGGAGACACTGCAAAGTCGACGGAAGATACGCAAGTGATTTACGTCACTTTCGTATCTCCTGTCAACTGCTGCCAAATCGCTAAGGTAAGTGTAGACCGGGCCCCACTCTCTCTCTCTCTCTCTCTCTCTCTCTATATATATATATATATACTGGGGGGAAAACATGGTAGCAAATAATAATTATGAAATCAGGACTGTAGTATCCCCTGTTTTAAAAGTAAATGTGAGGGACCACATCAAGACAGAATTCAAGATCTGTTTTATTTGGAGACCATTGGGTCAGGATTCTTTCTCTTTTCTTCCTCTCAGCATCATTTTCATGGTTGCAGCACTAAAACAAGGGCAAATGTGGTGCTACCAAAAGACCTTTGTTTTTAGAGGCAGTAATGACCACCTGAGAAGTCACCCAAAATTCTGGGTTGAGAGTTTCAAAGCAAACAGGGGGATTTAGACACACAACTCCCAGTAAAATTAATAGGAGCCTTGTGTAGAAATCCAGTAGTAAACTGAAAAATCTCCAACCAAAATCCTGAGTTTAAATAAGTCTGCTTCTTGCAGAAGTCACCAAAAGTGATCAAACACCTCAGCTCCAAACTCTACTATCCAAACAAGGCTGTCACAGTAGCAATCTATATTTGGGTGGACACAACATGAACCCATCCAAATAATACACTAAAATAACAGAACTTCAAGATTAGTCATTGCAGCTCACCTTGTCTGTTGTCATTGAGAAACCCTTCCTGGCTGTTGGGGAGGAAGCTACCCCTGCAGAGAGACATCAGGATTCTCTGAGCCCTCTTGATGGATAATCTCAATGGAATTCTTGAAAACCTCTAGCAATCATAGTAGGTGATTCCTCAGAATCCACACTGGTTAGAGGGCCGACCCTGATAGCTTGAGATATTTTGAGCGATTAAACTGCCTTGTGTCCATGATGCACTATAGACTGTTTAATAAACAGAATTGTTACTGTACTCCCATGTGGCATCCAAGTTTTCCTATGATCTTTTAACAACTATACTGAGACCCAGGCCTAGATCCTTGGCCTCTCATTGAAATACTCTGTGGTGATGGTTTAACCAGCTACCTGTGGATTTCCCTAGTGTGAAGAGAATTCCTGGGTTATGTAGAGCTGGCAAAACAACTCGCTACCATGCTTAGTAGAACCCAAAGGGTATTATAGTGGTGTGTCTAAAGGAAATGGGGCATGGCTGGCGTGTACCTTGCAATTCCAGCTGCTGGAATTGTCCCATAGGATATGTCTACACAGCATAGTAATCAGGTATATGTGATCCATTCCTGCATATTTGGTGTTTCTAAGCCTGCACTTCCACATCCACACTGCATTGAAAACCCAGGTTTCACAATCATGCTGGTGCATCCATACTACACAATGCAGACCCCCTTCCAATTTCATCTTCTGTGAGTGTATAATATCATATGGGTTCTCAGCGCCCTCACCAGCTATAGTTGCTCTAAGGCTTGGTTCATAGTGAGCTGTCAGAGAACTTGTCTGTCTGTCTTGGAAGCGTTGACCAGAAGTGTTCTGGATGGTTTTAGCCTGCCAGTATATCCAACTGAGCCACTTTGTATCCACACACTTCTAGTAGTCAGAGCCATCAACATTGATCCCAACCTGGTGGAAGAATTCCATCTCACACTGTCAGCCCTATTTTGGGAATCAGGCAGAGCATCTGCGACACATTGTTGGACTTTTTAGTGGCAGTTTTGTCGAAGGCACCTCTCAGGCCTGTTGTCATAGCTGCAGATTCCCCGTGTAGACCAGCACTTCTGGAGCAAGGCCACAAGCACATTATCATGCAAACCTGGGTTGACCACAAGTAGGTCTAGAACTTTTGCGTGAAGAAGCAGACATTCCTGGAAGTTTGTGATCAGCTTGTCCCAACCTTCTAGCACCAAGACACCCATATGAAGGAGGCCATGCTGGTCCAGAAGTGGATCACTATAACCATCTGGAAGCTGGCTACCCCAGACTCCTCCAGGTCTGTGGCTAACCAGTTTGGAGTCAGCAAATCAGCTATGGGAGTTGTTGTGGCAGAGGTATGTGAGGCACAGGGTACATTTTTCTGTTCATCATGCTAATGTTTATTGTCTGTGAAATAGTCCAGCCAGCCGCTGAACTATCCAAAGGCTGCACAGTCTCCAAGACTTAATAGCATGGCGGGGACTGATGGTGTGGGGCCTGAGCAGGTAGCAGTGGAGCCTTCAGTCTGATAGCCATGAGTGCAAGTAATCACTCAAACTGCTCCTTCTGCTGCACTCTGTCTTCCTGCTTCAAACTGTGGTCATGCTCCATGAACCCCTATGCCAATCCCTCCTCACAATGTGAAGCTTCTTTCTCTCTTTCCACCCTTCTTGCATCCTTATCCTTCTGATACTCAGTCTAGTCCTTCTGGAACGCTATCTGCTGATTTGTTTTATCTAGAATCTCTCCCATCAACTCATCTCAGACCCTTTTTCTTCTTGCCCACAGTAGGTGGGTCTGCTTTCCCAGGCTCCTGGTGACATGTGTTTCCCTGCAGCAGTGGAAGGGCCTTGAAAGGAAAATGAAAGAGCACATTATTGTCTGACCATAATAAAAAATTACATTTTCTACTCTATCAAAGGGGCTGCTTTAATTCAAGGTTAAAAGTTTATACTTTTTTATAAATGGGCTTTATTTTATTCAGACAAAAAACACTGGCCATTTCAGATGGCCACTGCAGCAGGATTGAAAGCCATCACGCATCATAGTACGAGACACCTACAAAATTCAGTTGAAATGATACCCCAAGAGGCCATTGCAGCCTGGCCTAATATAGAGCAGCCCTGAAGTTGCTCTAAGTAGCACTGATGGCTCAGTTGCTGGCTGGGTGATTCCAAGTTTCCAACCACCTTAGCTCACCCTTCTTAATTGTGCTGGATGCAGCTGAGGATCTGGAACTAGGTATTTAAAGCAAAGAACTAACAATTTTTACTGATATATTCCTTCTGGCAGGATGTGTATTTGGAGAACTAAAGTAAAACTCTCAAAGTCTGATCTAGTATTGCTGGCTCATGATTTTTCCATGTTTTATCATATTTTATATTTTTCTTAAATTCCTAGTTCCTGAGGTCATATAATGGTTAGAATCTCAGCTTTTATTCTTTTTAAAGTAAGTTTCTAGCTCTCATGGCTTCAGATAAAAGATTGGAAATGTGGACCCTAAAGGCTCGAAACACAGAAACCAAATAAAAAGAGCACAAATGGTATATTTCATATTAATTAAGTCTTGTGATTTTTAAGGCAGTCTCAGGATGTTTTGGGTACTGGCTTATAATTTTTAAATGCTTGTGGCTGGCAGCACTGACGGTTGTTTAGATTATTTTATGGGCTGGCTATAGCTCAGCTTGGGTCCTGGGACCTGATTCTGGTCTAACACTTGCTTAAATTAGGAGTCCGTCTAACTGCAAGCAGAGTGCAATCTCTACCCCATGGGCTTAATTATAGGGGGAGAGATCCACCCATGCAGACTCCACACACTTTCAGCTTGAAGGAGACAACGCCTCCCCCCTCACGACTTTTGGCTGGGTGAGAAGAGGCAGGAGGAGGGGGCAGAGAGGAGAGCATCTGCTGCTTGGGGCAGCCCAGGTTGAGCACTGCGGTCTCCCTCCCACTCCCCCCGGCTAATCCGCTGTGGCAATAGGCAGCGGGGGGTGCGCCCCGGCGGCTGCCCGCCCGCAGGGAGCACTCTTCCCCCCAAGGGGTCTGGTCCCAGCTGTGGCTCGTGTCCGTAGCCAGCTCCGCTCCTCCCATGCCCGGGTCTTGCTGGCTGCAGTGGGCGAGGGTCTGGGGAGCAGCAGGGGATTGGAGAAAGGCGCTCGGGCGGGGGCGGCAGCTTCTCCTGCGCTGCATCCCCAAGTGGGGTTACAGGCGCGAGGGGGCACTGCTGTGGGGGAGGGGCGAGGCCGCAGGGACGAGGGAGCATTGTTCTGAGG